>OX451735.1:511555694-512174532 GCA_948472305.1 Vicia faba | reverse complement strand
ACAAATTATCTGATGTGAAAAGTAAGAAGATTGTAATAAGTCGAGATATGGTCGTGGATGAGGTAAGGTTGTTTGACAGTAAAAAACTGGGCATGACAGGTTATTTGACACCATGTTCGAAAACACAATTCTTAAAGCCAACATTAAATAGGAAACCATCAATGTGTTTGTTCCAAGCTCTAGAAGCTTATTTCAAACCATAAAACGCTTTCTTCAATTTATAGAATTTTTCCTCTTGATTTATCACAACAAAACCAGGGGTTGTTCTACATAAACTTCCTCCTCAAGTGGACCATTCAAAAATGCAGATTTTACATCCATTTAATACATCGACCAATTTTCGTTAACAAATCTGTAACTTGTCCTTCGCTTCGATAATATCCTAATCACAGCTGGCCTACACACACCATATCTCTCAAGTAATAAAATCTCATCTCAATATGCTTGCTCATCCCATGTGCAATATGATTCTTAGCAAGATTAATGGCTGAAACATTATCAACTAAGAGTGTGATAGCTTCTTCAACCTTGTTGCCCACTCTTCCAGCAGATTCATAAGCCCCACAACTTGATGCACACAACGACGCACCAATATACTCGAACTCACAAGAAGAGAGTGTCACCACAAATTCCTTTTTAGAAAACCAAGAGATTGGAGCTCCTCCGAACATAACGACATAACCAGGCGTAGACTTTCGATCGTCCTTATTTGTGCGCCAATTGGAATCTCTGTAACCAACAAATTGCACTTTATGCCTGTATCAGCTATGGGAAAAAGAATTCCATAACCAAGGTTTCCTTTGACGTATCTTAGGATAATATTAACTGTTTCCAAATGAGACACCTTCGGTCTCTCCATGAATCTACTTGCAATATCGACACTAAATGCCAAATATGGCCGCATATTGCACAAGTAACATAACGATCCAATTGATCTCCAATATTGCGTTGGATCCATGTTCTACTCATCATCACTTTTAGACAGCTGCAACCTTGCTTCAGCGGGTGTATTGGAAGCATTACAATGCTCCATATCATAACTTTTCAAAATCTCAAGAACAATCTTTCTTTGATGCATGAGCAGTCCCAAATTTGACTTGTGGAACTCTATGCCAAGAAAGTAAGTCATGATTTCAAGGTCACACATTTCAAACTCCTCCATAAATTCACTTTTGAACTTAGAAATACTCACTTCATTACTGCTCGTGATCAATAAGTCGTCCACATATAAGCAAAATGGTCACATCTTTTTTTTTTGGCAAAAGGAAAAATAAATTAAACCAAAAAACACTAGTATAAGACATGCTAGGCAATATCGGTACAAAGTTACACAACATAGATTACAATAAGGATATATGACCACCAAAAGATATCTCTACACTAAATCTATTGAAAATCCTTAATAATTCAAATGGATTGTGAAAGTTTCTAGGATCGTTTCATTGAAAATAATTTATTAAAAAAGTACTTCTAGAAATTTGGAAAAACAATTTGTCGAAGAGAAAATTGATTTCCTTAGATGGGGAAATCGATTTCCACAGTTTTTGTCTGTTTTTCTGCTTTCTGTATTTTCAGTTATTAGTTGGGGAAATTGATTACCCCCTTTTGAAAAACCAATTTCCACCCCGTATTTTTATTTTTTGAGCTGTTTTTAGACCTGGTTTTTGGTTCCAATATATATTTGAGTATCCTATAAATACTCTCTCATATAATATTTTTAAAATCGAATGCCATTGTGAATATTTATCCTCAATTACTCTCTCTCTCTCTCTCAATATTTCCAAATTCACTTCGTCTTCTCCAATTAACCACATTTCAACATTGATTCACCACTCAAGATTTGTGCTTGTTCCAACAAAACCAAACGCAACCGATTAAATCCATAAAGACCAAAACTCAACCTCCACAATCAACCAAATGCCCACCGTGCTCTAACAAAATGAAAAAAAATAAATTTCAACAACAAAATGCCACCAACATCAAAAACAAAGACAAATAAATGACAAAAGAGCCAACTCAAACGGGTATCGACTGCATTTCCATATCTAGCTCGAAACAGAAGTTCGAAGCCAGAACCAGAAAAAAAATACAAGAAGCCACCATGCCCTAACTCCTCCAAGATCCAACATGCAAAGAGATACCACCACCAACACTCAAAACCCCAAGAGAAATGAAGCGCATGAATCACCACTAACCAAAGCAACCTGTTGCACCAAAAAGAAACCACACAACCGCTCCGAAAAGAAGGTTCCCTACTGCACCAGACTAAAACTATGACAACCCCACTACTGATAAAACAAAGCTGATAAAATGTCTCATCAACAGACATAGACATTCAATTCGCTGTGAAACCCAAACACACTATAAGATGTAAGAACCGTTGAGCAATATCATTTGCTATCAAACCAGACTTGATATGTAACCATTTCCAAGATAAAATCTTCACCTCTTCCATCATTTTTTCTAAGTCAATTTCCTTGTATTGAAACGTCTTTTCATTTTTAGCCTTCCAAATAGTTTCAAACGCGAGAAACTAGATAACTGCCAGCTTCAACAACGTTGTTCTGTCTCGATGAAACAATCCTTCAAATTGGGCCAAATGATGCCACCCTATAACAAAGAAAAATTAAATAAAGTGTTTTTCATCAACATTTATCTATTATTTATCGGTAAATAAAATCTCAACTTTCTAAATAGATCGTTGATTAAAAAATAAAGGTTAAATTATAATTTTAATCTCCTTTTTTTCGTCCCACAATTTTAAAATTTAAAATTTTAATTCTTTTATTTTAGTTTTTCTAGGTTAACTCATACTAATGGCACATTCAACATAAATCTTACATAAAAATAATTTCTCGAATAGTTCACAGCTAAACTTATATATATATATATATATATATATATATATATATATATATATATATATATATATATATATATATATATATATATATATATATATATATATATATATATATATATATATACTCTGTTAAATAATTTTTGAAATCAAAATTAAGGTTGTTTTAATAATTACATATTTTAATTTTATTTTATTAGTTCCTCTAACTCTTAATTTGGAGCCAAAATCAAAGTTATTTTAATAATTGTATATTTTTATTTTATTTTAATTTCTTAATTCTACTAACTCTTAATTTTCTCCCACTCTATTATATTTATTCAATAATTGTTTTAATAATTATTAATTATTTCTTAAAAATTATTTTTTTTTCCATTAACTTTTAATATATATATATACCTGAAAAAGTTCCCTAAACTTTTTATTAACAAATTAAATAAAAATAAATATTGTATATATTAAAATTGTTAAGTGTCTTAAACAATTTTTAGAGCCAAAATTAAAGTTATTTGAATAATTATATATTTTTATTTTATTTTATTTTATTAGTTCCTCAAAAAATAATTTTAAAATTATTTATTAATAATTATTATTCCACTAAATCATTATCATAGAACTCTCTTTCAAAATTATATATATACTTTTTTTGTTTTCCATATTATTTTTTTTCACTTTTTAATATTGATTCTCTTTATTTGTGATGTGTTCTTTTGCATGTCTTTGACATTGTTTTTCTCTCTATTTTTTATATTGATTTTCTTTATATAGCAGATGATTCTACGCTTTCTAAATGTTCCACATAATATCTACTCAAATTATGTGAAAGGCATCATGAAATAATTTTGATCAACCTCCCAAAATCACAAAATAATCATGATATTCTAGAAGTGTTTCATGCGACACCCATAAAAAATTTAATTAACCCGACAACACTTGCCAAATTTTGCCAAAAAAATCACATCGAACAAAAATATAATCTCTATCCTCATGCTACCATTTTGTTCCTGGACATTTATAATATGACTTCTTCTCTCTATAATTAAATATAATTAAATATCGATGAATATGAAAAATTTACTAATATTTAGAAGTGAATTTGTTAGCACCTATGATTTTTTTCATCTCATTTATAATGATTATCTGATTTATTTAAATGAAATAATTAACTTTTGTGTATCGTACGAGTCTAAATTATATATATATATAATATATATTATATTAGTATATAGTATATATATATATATATATATATATATATATATATATATATATATATATATATATATATATATATATATATATATATATATATATATATATATATATATATATATATATATATATATATATATATATATATATATATATATATATATATAAAAGTGAATCAATTTTTACTTTATAATATATTTTATAAAGATAATTTTGCTCAATCATAATTATTAAAATATATTAGAATTTTTTAATATTTTTTTTAAAAAAATTTACGGTTAATGATCACTCATATATTAGACATTGAAAATAATTATACAGGATTAAAATCAAATATTTGTAGTTGTTTAATAATTGTGTTTGTCTGTTTATGTATAAATTTTATTATATTAAAATAAATTTCTTAAACTTTTAAAAAAATTAAATTAAATTTAAAACTAGTCTTTGAAAACACACTTAACGTTATAAAAATGCAGATGAACTAATGCAGTAAAATGATTTTATATTTTGTTATTTTAATTTATATTTAACACCATAGTTAATTTTTTTAATTAAAAATACCAAAAATCATCATAATTCAATTAATATATTTATCGATGTATGTTTAGATTTAAAATTGAAAAAAAAAACACAATAGTAAAAGTTACACTATATAATTAACATCTGGATTGGACCGACATTTGCCCCACCGTTGAAAAGGTTTAATCTAATTTTTTACAAGGGCTCAAAAGCGTGCAGTCTAAATTGAGGACCGTTAGATATTTTCCCACGTGTCCACTAGGAGAACATAACTCATGTGTTCATATCGTCATCATCCTGCGCTTCGAGAATATCGGGTCCAACTTTCCTGCTTTCCCGGGGCAATTGACCAGGGAGAAGGCAACATGCTGGACTCCATACACCCGTAAACTCTGACAGTCTTCGCTGTTGGGCCTCATCGTGGTCCATCACTGAAGACCTTGACCCAACGCTGGGAGCTATAAATACCCTCTCACTTGAGACGGTAAGGATTGATTCATTCACTCATACTCTCATACTCTCTGTTGTACCCCAAAATTTGCCCTCCCATTTCTCATTGATTTCTCATCACAAAGCCTTTGAAGATCAAGATCCAGTTAAGGTTTCATCTGCTCAAGACTTCTCCTTGCACTGTTGACCCAAATTAGGGTTTGTGTTTGCACAAAGATGTTTTGACCTAAAATGCCTGAGATGACTTTCTTGCTTCATATTGGACTCCCAAGTTTATCCATATCAAGTTTCAAGTCCTGATTCCAAGTTTTGCCCAGTCAATTGGACAATTGACCTAGAAATCAACTGTTTTGGGGAAAAAGTCAACTGTGGCCAATTGACAGTCAAACCTCATGAAAATTGACCCACATCAACATTATGAACTCATATGAACCATTTGATCAAGTTTGGATCACAATTCCACAAGAAATTTGATCAGATCACCAAAAGGGCAAAATGGTCATTTTTAGGGTTTTGACTGCACAAAGATAATTTTTTGACTGTTTGACCTAGCCAATATCAAACCAAGTTCACATATGAACTCAAGGACCCCATGGATTTATCTTGACATGCTCAACAAGTTCAAGAGATCCCAAGTACACAAGATTGACAGTTGAATTTCCCCAGTCAATTGATCAATTTTGACTGTATACTGAAAAGTCAAACTTTGACTTTTTGGTCAAAATCAAGAGTCAAGATTCATTTTTCATCAAAACATGCCAAATCATGAAACTTGTTCACCAAGAAATCAAGAAATGCAAATTAGGGTTATAAATGAGAATTTTTCATAACTTAGAATTTTTCTAAGTTATGAAAAACCCTAATTTTTTCCCAACTTTGCCCCACTTTCTCACCAAGATTCATTTGGATTCAAACAAAAGTCAAAACATGAAAGTTGTAGCTTGTTGCATAATCTACAACTTTGATTCACAAAGTTTTCCCAAATGAGTCTTGTATCTCAAGTTACAATTTTTTGAATAAGGGCACTAAACCATTCTTAACTTAGTGAAATTTTAACCTATTTTGGCAAGGTTTTCTACCCAACTTCAACGCCATTTTCCATACACTTCTACTTGGAATTTCAATTTGCATTTCAAAGATGGATTGTAGTAAACATTCCAAGCTTTCCAAAATGTCACAGAACTCATCAAAAAACCTCATAACTTGAGAGATTCGAATTTCACAATTTGGCAAAAACTCACTTTTGAATTGGTCAATTTACATGTTCATAACACTAGGCATTTTCAATCTCAGCTTGCATATCTTGATTACAGGTCCTTAAACCATCCAACACTCATAAATTTAATGCCAATCCTTTGTGCCAAGACCATGTTTTGTGTGTTCAAGCATTGCCTAAAGGATTAATCCCAAAATAGATAAAGCATTTCTTCCATTTTTGCAAAAGGTAGCTTTATGTCCAATTGAAAATCCAACAAGTACAGATACAATCTAATTGGCACAAGATTATGAGCATAACACACTGATCAAGGAGGAGTTTTGCAGCATGATAGGGGCCCTCTACATGCCTAGAACACAAGTTGGCTTTGTTTGCTTAAGTGTGAAGAAAAGTATCATAACATAACACAACTTTGAGATCAGCTTGAAAACCCTTAAGCAAACTTGTGAAACATATTCAGGACATCCCAACTGAGCTAGTACTCGACCCTAACATCCCTCATACACTCCCATTCCCAGAATCACCTTCAAACTGCAAGAACAGGGCAAGGCCTGCAGTTTGAGTGCCATCTCTCATTCCTCTCAAGCTTTCTTGCCCAAACCAGTTCACACACATTCCCTAGCATCAATGCAAGCTAACCAAGACCTGAAACACGATCTGTAATTCCTCTAACAAGTTCCACCATTTTCACTTTCTCATTTTGCAGTTGAAGTTCCACAGCTCGATTCAAGGTGTCTCAAGGCAAAGTAAGTGTTGGAATAGCATCACTACACTTCAAGGAAGCTGTACAAGTCATCATCTTGTCCTGAAAGTTCCTCCATTGCAAGGCACGATTCCAACTGTACAGGTATATTCATGAAGTTCTATCTCTCTTATTAGGCATTGTGAGCTTTAGGTTTGTGAAGAGAATATGTCACAATCATAGCCCTGAACATGCCCATATAATTAGATTTCATTTATATTATGTGTGCTGCAAGAATTTTAAGTCTGAACATGGCATAAAAATTAGGTCAGGATTTGGGAGAGAAGAAATTCTCTCTCATTTCTGAGAGTTAGATTGACTTCTTTATATGTCTAGAATCGTGGCTTCAAGCTCTACATGTTTCATGTTGGAAGATTTGGCAAAAGATCAAAGAATCAGGAGTTAGGGATTAGAGAAGAAGGGCGCGTATTTTTGAATTTTGTTTGGTCTGAAGGTTGAAGACAACAACTTTCTGGGCTGGGCTTGTTTGTTATTTCTTTTCACACCCTGTTTTTGCTTTCATACCCCCCAAGTCCATTTTGTGTATTTTTATGATTTTTTGATTTTTTCTTTTTCATTCTGACTCATTTATTTTTTCTTATCATATTAAAAACATAAAAAATATTTTTTGCATCATTTTTATATTTTTTAGGCATTTATTTGACTATATTGATATTTATATACAAATAAGTAAATAATATATTATTTAGAATAAATAGAGAAAAATAATGTAAACACATTTTATTTTCATTTTTATTTTGTTTTATCTTCTTAAAATATTTTATACAAAGCATACTTTTTTTTCATAAATATTAATTATTATTATCTTATATATATGATATTTATTTAGTAAATAATATATATATATATATATATATATATATATATATATATATATATATATATATATATATATATATATATATATATATATATATATATATATATATATATATATATATATATATATATATATATATATATATATATATATATATAATACACTTAGGATAAAATACCAAAAATATACATATTTTTATTTTATTAATATTTAACACTAAAAATACATTTTTACAAATATACTTCATTTTTATTTTATTTTTTGTATATAAATAGTAAATATTATATATATTAAATAATTAATACCCTTTTGATTAAAATTAGGGTTTTGCCCTAAATAGGTAAATACTCCAAAAATAATACTTTTTATTTTATTTTATTTATTTGACATAAATAATACTTTCATACATATAAAAATTCTTTTTACATCTTGCATATTTATTTCATTTCTATTTAATTATGCAATTATTTATCTTGTAAATATTCCAAATTGATGTAATAGCTAGGTTTAATTCCTTTGTCTAAATATCCCCCCATTTGAACATTTGTATCCCTCTCCCCATATTATTGTGTTGTAATAGCGTAGGAACTTTAATTTCTCGCACTTTAACGCTTTCTAAATATACTATGCTAGAATTAGGGTTTGTATGCGAATAAAACGAACAAAAAATAGTTTGACCTAATTTCAAGATAGACAAGCATGAAAATGGACAACACATCTCACACTTTCACCCCTAGGGTATTCCACTTTGTTGCCTTCAAATAATTGGGCCATGTTGCATGTTAGGTTTCTTTGGGTAAAAGCAAACAATCAAATGATCATAAGTCCCTCGATGACGCTTTCGAAAAGTTGCCTAAAATGATCAAGTCCCGTTCAAAGAGAAATTGCCCAAAGATACTTAGCACTATTGCAATTATGGTCTAAACGGTGACTCGCGCTCGTCCCTTTCACCTCCTAATACAAGATTGTCCACCAAATGCAATGGTGGAACAAAATTGTCAAAAGGTTTAAAACATAACAAAAATCTTTGAGAAAACTTTAGGGTAGATAACTCTTAGGTACTTGTCAATTTGCAAAGAAAACACTTGCCTAATTTCAAACCACACTTCACAAACACTCTCAAAACAAACTTTCAAAAAACCCTTGAACATCTTTTCAAAAGACAAAACACCTTTTGTAAAACATTCGAGTAAAGAATTGTTACAAGGGTAGCCTATACAAGGCATCTTTTCAAAACATTTTCAAAACCACACACCAAGCACCATTTCAAACAAATGAAAACCAAGGCAAGTTGATCTAAGCAAGTACCTAAGAGCCTATGGATAACCATGGATAGAAAGGGTGCTAATACCTTCCCTTTCTATAATCTACTCCCCGAACCCAAGAAAAATCTCAAAGGTTTTTGCTGTGCTTTTTAAACCTTTCCTTAGGATAAAATAAAAAGTCGGTGGCGACTCTTGCTCAACCGAAACATTTGCGAAAACGAACACAAAACCACAGTCAGTTCTCCCACCGTATCACAGAACTGGCGACTCTGCTGGGGAAAATTTTAAAAGTGGAGTAACCTTAGGGCTTAGATCACCCTCTTGCATGACTAATTGTTTGATTTGTTTGCTTTATATTTTGGCTCTATTGTTTGGGTTTGCAATCCTACACCCGGATTTTGAGAAACATTCATAGATAGCAATACATTGTGGAAACTGTGTGGGGTATACCGACACGGTCGAAGCAATAGCTATATTAGTGCGACATATTTGTGAGTACCGGTAACCCTTGAGTTCAATCAAGGAGAGTACGGGGCCGCTGAGTGATGTCACTAAGCACTAATGACCTAGAACCTTACTTGACCATCTTGGCCTTTTATTAGGGGTAGTGAGATGACCGGCTTTGGTGCAGTCCGAAGTTGGTAGATACTCGATACTACACTCATTGAGGTTTATTTTCTTGGAATATTTTGGTCGCTAGTTAAGTGGCTAAACCAAAATAATGAACAATGAAAACAATCCAGTGATATTGAGCTCCTTAGAACCCGGTTACTATTTATAGGACAGGTTTTTAAGCCAACTACACTCAAGAGGGTACTTACCTATGAAACCCCATGCAAGCCTGAAACTAGGGTTTGGTGTGAATTGCTTGTACATATGTTTGCGCATACATCATAAACATCATAAACATCATAAAACATCATATGCATTCACTAACCATTTCAAGGGTTTGGATCTTCATCTTTGTTCTTGTTTTGTAGGTCATGGAAATTCCTCGCAGAAACACCATTCAAGTCAACCTTGTGAGAATCTCTCCTCAACTCAAGGAGCTCACCTCAAGAATTCCGGAAAGCTCATCCTTCAGTGAAAGACATGGTAGACTGCTCAGCCTAGTCAACACCAACATTGAAGAAGACATGATGAAAGTGCTATTCCAGTTCTTTGACCCTCTTCACCACTGCTTCACTTTCCCTGATTATCAGTTGGTACCCACTTTGGAGGAGTTTTCTCAACTCCTAAGAATCCCTATCCTTAACCAACTACCATTCAACGGTACGGAAAAGGAACCAAAGCCGGAAGATGTTGCTCGAGCATTGCATCTACAACCATCCGACATCAAGGGGCATTGGGAAACCAGAAGCAGCGTCAAAGGATTCTTAGCAAAATTCTTGTTTGAGAAGGCACAAGAATGTTGGAATTCATTGGACCTACAAGCCTTTGAAGAGATTGTGGCACTCCTTATCTATGGGTTGGTCTTGTTCCCAAATCCTGACCAATTGGTAGATGTCAACGCCGTCAAAATCTTCTTGTCCAGAAATCCAATACCAACATTGCTTGGAGACATTCTTCACTCATTTTACACACGAACAATGAGAAAGAGGGGTGTTCTCATGTGCTGTACTCCTCTCCTTGCAAGGTGGTTTATTTCACACCTTCCACAATCTGTCCTGAAGAATGACCAAGGCTCAAGGTGGTCCCAACGGTTGATGACTCTTACCCACTCTGATGTACATTGGTGTTCTCAGTCCAGAGAAAATGTCACCATCGTCGATCGTTGCGGAGAATTTCCTAATGTTCCTTTACTTGGAATTAGAGGAGGTATCACCTATAACCCTTGCCTAGCTTTAAGGCAATTTGGATATGCCCGGAGGGATGGCCCTCATGACATGCTGATTCCTGACCTAGTTTTTGACTTCGACAACGATGCGCAAGGACTTCGCCAAAGATTCATCAGAGCTTGGGGAAAACTCAACAAGGTTGATGGCAAGACTCTGGGACACAAGAACTCCATCCCTCTTGAGCCTTATCTCAAGTGGGTACGAGCCCGAGCCCAAAGTCTAATGATGCCTTATCCTCATGTACTCCCAGTGATTAAAGAGCCCGTCAATGAAGGAGAGGTTCCCTACACCATCCTACATCCAGACATGCCTACATCGTGGGAGGAAATGCAGAAAAGTTGGATTCAGCTCAAGGAGGAACGGAATACTTTTGAAGCTAGCTTCTACGCCAGTGAGAAGAAGGTTCTAGAGCTTACCCGTCGACTCCATGAGCAAGAGGCCCTCAACACCTACATCGCACCAAAGAGGATGCGCAATGTCTTTTTGCCTTGAGAAGTTATTTTGTAATATTTGGCCCACGGGGCATTTATGTACTAACGAATTTCTTCTTATTAATATGACGTGCGTTCCTTTTTGTCTACAACAATTTTGAATATTCTAAATCCTTGAATGCATTGCATACATAAGCATATCATTCATCATGTGCATAAGCAGGTCTCACTCCAGGTTTCCTTATCTGTCTGCTGTTTATTTCAGTAGGATGGATCTCGAGCAAACAGTCAAAGACCTACAAGCTCAAAATGCACAGTTTCAGCAACTCCTGACGACCTTGGCTAAAGGTCAAGAGGATCTCAAGACCTTGCTGGGGAATAAAGACCCAGTGAAAAAGAAGAAGAAGAGACTCGGGGTGGCTACTTTGGGGAGAAGATTTGACGGAGAAGCTCGGAGAGTGCTTGAATTTCCTCCTATTTCTGATGAAGGAACCAGCAAAGGAGGCGGAGCTGCGGTACCTTCCGAGTCTGATGCGGAAGAAGAAGAGGTCGAAGAGGATGAAGATTATTCTGATCAGCAATACCCTCGAGCTGATGATAAATACAAGGGGCTAGAGGACAGATTGGCCGCCATGGAATTACAAAGAGTACCGGGTTTGGACTTTGAAGATTTGGGTTTGGTTGCCGGGATTGTGATTCCCCCAAAATTCAAAGTGCCAGTGTTTGTGAGGTATGATGGGCTGTCCTGCCCTAAAATGCATCTCAGGTCCTACGTGAGGAAGATTCAACCCTATACGGCAGATAAAAACCTTTGGATTCATTTCTTTCAAGACAGCCTTTCTGGAGCTCAGTTGGAATGGTTTTATCAGCTAGAGGGAACCAGCGTCCGAAATTGGGAAGATTTGGCCACCGCTTTCTACAAACAATACCAGTATAATTCTGACCTTGCTCCTACTCGTACCCAACTTCAGGGTATGTCACTAGGAACAGGCGAGGGATTCAAAGAATACGCACAAAAATGGAGAGATTTGGCTGGCAGGGCGCAGCCTCCTTTAACCGATCGTGAGCTCGTTGATATGTTTCTAGGGACCCTATCTGGGCCATTTTTCAATCATCTGATTGGTAACTCTTCCGCGGGGTTTACCGATTTGATCTTAATAGGCGAGAGAATAGAAGCCGGCATCAAGTCAGGAAAGATTCAGAAGGGTGTTGCTGCAAGTGTTGAGAAGAAGCCTTTTAAGAAGGAGACTGCTGTGGTATATTCTCAGAGAAGAGCAGGGAAGACTGAACGTCGGCCAACTGTGGGGGCCGTGATGATTCAAAACACTCCAAGTGAGCAGCCTCGTTATAACCAGTCCAGACCAAATCAACAACGGGTGGAACGGCCACAACGACAGTTCACCCGTATTAATATGACTCCAGCGCAAGTGCTTCCCCATCTGTTGAAGTTGAATCTCGCCACTATCAAAGAGACACCAAAGAACGTGAATACGTCCTCTCCACATTATCATCCTAATGCTAAATGCGCCTACCATTCAGACAGTGTTGGGCACGATACCAATGATTGTTGGGAACTCAAGCATAAGATCCAAGACCTGATAGAGGCGAAGGAGGTGGAGTTTGACGCTCCGGAGAAGCCTAATGTGATATCTGCACCCATGCCGAAGCACGACTGAAATGTCAATGCCATTGAAGAAGATCTGTATGTTGTTGATGTCAGTGATCTGACTACTCCACTACTAACCATTAAGTTGAACCTGTTGAGGGACGGGATCTTCCCGGGATGTAAAGAAGACTGCTATTGTTGTTACTCTCTGCCGTTCGATTGTCCGTTACTGAAGGAAGGCATCCAAGGCCTTATGGATAGTCGACAAATTTTGTTTGAAAAAGTTTCTGTTGTTCCAGTTCATACTGAAGATGTCTCAATCATAACCATTCACGCCAATCTTTCCAAGGCCATCAAAAAGCCTGTTAAGATTACACCAGCTACGAAATCTGTTCCTTTGAAGATAACGATGCCAGGGCTTGTCCCCTATGTTTCTGAGAAGTCGATACCTTGGAACTATGGCAGTGACGTCTACTACCATGGTATCAAACAAATCGAAATAACTGAAGAAAGTTCGGATGATGAAGAAGCCAGTGTTAGTAACATCGCGGGCACTAGCAAAATCACCAGGAGCGGGAGAATATTTTCTCCAGAGATTTCCCCTCCAAGAGCAATCTTTGGACCCTCATCTGCCGACAAGGTCACCCCTGCACCAATAAAACTCTCTGCTAGAACCCCATTGATTGAAGATGTTGTTGTTCCTAGTACTGTCCCTCCTACCGCTGCTGATAAAGGTAAGGGAATCCAAGATGAGCTCGTCAGGACGAGGGCTCAGCCCTTGGTCATCCCGGAAACCTCCAAGAAGGAAATGGATGAGATTTTGAGGATAATCAAAAGGAGTGATTTCGATGTAGTAGAACAGCTGGGGCAAACCCCCTCCAAGATTTCCATGCTGGCACTACTACTTTGCTCGGAAGCGCACGCTAAAGCCCTGATAAAATTCCTGAAGGCAGCTCATGTGCCCCAGGAAACCTCTGCGGATCAATTTCAGAATTGCATGGCTAGCCTGACTGCGGATAATGGATTAGGTTTTTCCGATGCCGACCTAACTCCTAAAGGTAGAAACCACAATGATGCTTTGCACATTTCGGTCGAGTGCCGAGGAACTACTCTCGCACATGTCTTGGTTGATACTGGTTCGTCGCTGAATGTTTTGCCTAGAAAGGCCTTGGACCGGCTAGATTGTGAAGGGTTGGAGTTGAAGCCGAGTGATATTGTTGTCAGAGCTTTCGATGGTTCGAAGAGAATGGTCCATGGAGAGGTTGAAATTCCCATCAAAATAAGCACTGAGGTGTTTAAATCCACTTTCTATGTGATGGACATCCGTCCGTCATACTCTTGCTTGCTGGGTAGACCTTGGATACACCATGCTGGGGCAGTTACCTCCTCCTTACATCAGATGTTGAAGTATCCTGTCAAGGGAAAGATCATTATTGTCCATGGTGAAGAGGAGTACATGATTAGCCACTTGAACTCTTTCCGATATGTGGAGGTTGAAGGGGAATTCATTGAAACGCCTTTTCAGCATTTCGAAGAAGTCCTTCCTGAAATAGCAGTAGCAAAGTTGGCAGCTGAGACACCAAGGCAGATGGCCAGGATGGCATCTCTGGAGGACGCAAGGGCCACAATAAAAGAAGGGAAGAATTCAGCATGGGGGCAGTTACCTGACATTCCGCATAAAACAGACAAATTTGGATTAGGGTTCACAACCGCTGGCCAGAAAGCTATGCGCCGTGCGAAGATTGAAAGGGCGCCAGTCAAAATTTCTCCCTACGGAATCAACGCTTTGGAGGACGAGGACAAAGAAAGCAACATCGAAGAGTGGATCTATCCAACTGTCAAAGGGGGGTTGAGCAATTGGGAGGCAAAAGACTTTGTCCCCATCACTTTTATTCATCAGTAATTTATCTGTTAAACATTTCTTATTTGGTCTGTAATATTTATTTTCAAACAATCCGTACACTATCTTTTCACCTCATGCCTTGCCCGGGGCATGTAGGTCCACTTGTGAGGGTTTGATTATTTTTCATATCCATATGCCATGTTTAATGATTCATTGGACGTTTTTCATTTGATAAAATGCTTGTGTTCATTTTCTTTCCTTTTGCATTTTTTGTTTAAGGATGGCTATCCCTTACACACACCCACACTCACCAATGCAGGTACCCATCCACTCCGGATTCCATGGGTGACGATTCTGCTATATCTTTCAATAACTCTGAAGATCTGGTCAATCTAGCCGAGTATGAAGATGACGAAGGTTGTGAAGTACCAGGGGAACTAGCCAGACTTCTACAACAAGAGGAAAGGGCCATCCTACCGCACGAAGAGTCATTGGAAACTGTCAACTTAGGGACCGAGGAAGACCGGAAGGAGGTGCAAGTGGGTGCCAATCTGGAAACGAATGTCAAGGAACGCCTGATACAGTTGTTGAATGAGTATGTTGAGATCTTCGCTTGGTCTTATGAAGACATGTCGGGTTTAGACACAGACATCGTGGTTCACCGTCTCCCCACAAGAGAGGACTGTCCACCGATCAAGCAAAAAGTTCGCCGAATGAGGCCTGACATGTCTAAGAAGATCAAGGCGGAAGTAATGAAACAATTCGACGCTGGCTTCCTGGCTGTTACGTCCTATCCGCAATGGGTCGCTAACATCGTGCCAGTACCTAAGAAAGATGGCAAAGTCAGGATGTGTGTGGACTACCGGGATTTGAACAGGGCCAGCCCCAAAGATGATTTTCCGCTACCTCATATTGACATTTTGATCGACAATACAGCTCAGCACAAAGTGTTTTCCTTCATGGATGGATTCTCGGGCTACAATCAAATCAAAATGGCCCCCGAGGATATGGAGAAAACAACTTTTGTCACACAATGGGGCACTTTCTGTTACAAGGTGATGCCGTTCGGGCTGAAGAACGTAGGGGCAACTTATCAACGCGCCATGGTAGCTTTATTTCATGATATGATACATCATGAGATTGAAGTTTACGTAGACGATATGATAGCTCGGTCACAAACAGAGGAAGAACACCTTGAACATCTAGAAAAGCTGTTTGCCAGATTGAAAGAATACAAGCTCAGGCTGAATCCAAGTAAATGCACTTTTGGAGTTAGGTCTGGTAAACTCCTGGGATTCATTGTAAGCAACAAAGGCATTGAAGTCGATCCGGTAAAAGTAAAAGCAATACAAGAGATGCCTGCTCCCCGTACTGAAAAGGAGGTTAGAGGTTTCTTGGGGCGCTTGAACTATATTGCCAGATTCATCTCGCATCTGACTTCTACCTGTGAGCCAATTTTCAAACTCTTGAAGAAAGATCAGGTAGTTGAATGGAACGACGATTGCCAAGCTGCTTTTGATAGAATCAAGGAGTATTTGCTAGAACCTCCTATTCTGATGCCACCCGTCGAAGGAAGACCACTGATCATGTATTTGACCGTCTTGGATAACTCAATGGGGTGTGTTTTGGGCCAGCATGACGAGTCTGGTCGAAAAGAGCATGCTATTTATTACCTTAGCAAAAAGTTTACCGACTGTGAGACTCGCTACTCACTGCTCGAGAAAACTTGCTGCGCTTTGGTATGGGCTGCTCGCCGACTAAGACAGTATATGTTGACTCATACTACCTTGTTGATTTCCAAAATGGATCCTATCAAGTATATCTTCGAAAAGCCCGCTTTATCTGGAAGGATAACTAGATGGCAAATGATCTTAACTGAGTATGACATCCAGTACACCACCCAAAAAGCTATAAAAGGGAGTGTGCTAGCTGACCATCTGGCTCATCAAGCTATCGAAGATTATCAACCCATGAGATTTGACTTCCCAGACGAGGACATCATGAATTTGGACAACATTGAAGGTGACGGACCGTATGACGGACCCGAAAAGGGATCCCGATGGACCCTGTACTTTGATGGTGCTTCAAATGCACTTGGAAACGGTATTGGCGCAGTACTCATTTCTTCGGAAGGTTGTCACACTCCTTTCACAGCCCGACTTTGTTTCAGCTGCACAAACAACATGGCTGAATATGAAGCTTGCATCTTTGGTCTCAAGGCTGCTATAGACTTGGGGATCAAATCTTTGATCGTATTTGGGGATTCGGCTTTGGTCATCAGCCAAATCAAAGGAGAGTGGGATACCAAGCACCCTAATCTTATCCCATACAAAGAACATGTCTTGACATTGTTGCCTCATTTCGAGCAGATTACCTTCGAGCATTTCCCGCGAGAAGAGAATCAGCTAGCAGATGCTCTGGCCACAATGTCCTCCATGTTTAAACTCAACTGGGACAACGAGGCTCCCCAAATCACCATCGAGCGAATGGATGAACTTGCGCATTGTCACGAGATTAATGCCGAAGAAGTAGTGGAACAACCTCGGTTCCATGAAATCAAAAGGTATCTCGAGACCAGAGATTATCCTGAGGGAGCTTGAGTAAATGACAAGAAGTTCTTAAGGAAATTTGCTTCCAAATTCTTCCTGAGCAACGGCATCCTTTACAAACGAAGCCATGATTGTGTATTACTCCGATGCGTAGACAAAGCTGAAGCAGAGTTGATTATGACCGATATACACAGCGGCACATTTGGCACTCACTTGAGCGGGCATACAATGGCTAAGAAGATCCTAAGGGCAGGCTATTACTGGTCTACCATGGAAGCTGACTGCCATCAACATTCCCGTACTTGCCACAAGTGTCAAGTCTATGCTGACAAAATTCACATCCCTCCGGTTCCCCTCAACGTTCTGACTGCTCCGTGGCCCTTTGCAATGTGGGGCATTGATATGATTGGAGAGATCAAGCCCACGGCTTCCAACGGACATCGCTTCATCCTGGTTGCCATTGACTATTTCACCAAATGGGTCGAAGCAGCTTCCTTCGCCTCTGTTACTAAAAATGTGGTTGCCCGCTTTATCAAGCAAAATCTCATATGTCGGTATGGTGTTCCAGACAGGATCATCACAGACAACGGTACAAATCTAAATAACACAATGATCACCGCCTTGTGCGAACAGTTCAAGATTTATCATCACAATTCATCTCCCTATCAGTCGAAGATGAACGGTGTTGTTGAAGCTGCGAACAAGAACATTAAGAAGATCATTCAGAAAATGACAGTCACTTACAAAGACTGGCATGAGATGCTACCGTTTGCTCTGCATGGATACCATACGACGGCACGTACTTCAACTGGGGCAACCCCATTTTCGTTGGTATATGGCATGGAAGCTGTCTTGCCTATGGAAGTCCAGATCCCTTCTCTAAGGATTATGAAGGATGCAGGTTTGAATGAAGATGATTGGATGCAGACTCGACTTGATCAACTCAATCTGATCGACGAAAAACGACTTGCTGCTATATGCCATGGTCAGACGTATCAAAAACGGATGATCAAGGCCTTCAATAAGAAAGTCAGACGTCAAGTGTATCAAGTCGGAGATCTCGTAATCAAGCGGATTATCTTACCGCAAAGTGATCCCAGGGGCAAATGGACTCCTACATATGAAGGACCATTTGTGATCAAGAGCATATTTTCTGGTGGTACAATGATTCTGACCACCATGGACGGCGACGATTTGCCGCACCCTGCGAACACAGACATAGTCAAAAGATACTACGCATAAAATAACCCGACAAGTCGAAAACCCGAAAGGGCGGCTTGGGCAAAAAATGGGCATCCCGGTGGACCAAAAACCCGAAAGGGCGGTTCAGGCAAAAATTAGGGATAAAAAACAAAAAAATATGTACACCCGGCAAATCGAAAACCCGAAAGGGCGGCTTGGGCAAAAAGGGGTTTCCCGGTGGATCGAAAACCCGAAAGGGCGATCCAGGAAAAAGTTAGGGAATTAAAGCGTATGACTATGTCTCGTCGGATCACTTCAAAGACAATCTCTTCATCAACCAGTTCCGGGTTTCTGATCAATCCAGTCATCGGCAAACGAAGCATTGAATGGACAGATATTCAGAGTTGTGAAGGTTGTAGCGGAATGGAATCCCATGGAATTATTTCACATAGCCATCTTTATTTTGTATAAATTTTTCAAATATTTACGACAAAATCCTCTTACTAGGATGATTGTCTCCTTTGTACAAATATACTCATAGAAAATCAATACAAATACTTTTCCCAAGAAAGTTTGTGTCATTTCCTTTTCTTTTCTCTTGCACTATTGTTTTATTTTGAGAAACGTCCAATGTTTTGTTAAATAGGCATATGCATTTGAAACATAATCATTTCCTTATGAGTCAGGAAAGAGGATTACTGATAAGTCAAAGGAACAGTTGGACATCTTGATGCCCTTCAAAGGAAACCCCCAAAAGATTTGGAATCCATATCCCTAGCAGACCCTGAAGCTGATCCCCAACAGATTTGGAAGCTTATCCCCCGCAGAGTACGAACGTCTCTCCCGAGTTTTATTCAAAAGTTATTCCTCACAAGGGCTTATAACTGGGTTATCCTCAGCTAACAACCACGGAAGATCGCACTCGCCAAAATTCTTCCTATCCCCGGCGGAGTTCATCAAACTTCCCCAACAGTAACTTATCTCTGCAATCTCCCAGCCAGAAAATCCTCCAGAACTCAATTCCCCTCATAATTTAAGTTTCAATATCCCCAGCCGAGCTAAAACTTCAAATTATCAATCCCCAGCGGAGCCAGGCTAATGAACCTTCTCCCCACAGAGTTTTGGGAGGGCAAATCTTGAGCTCCCCAAGTGAAGTCGCCAGAGATGCTTCCCTCCAAACTGAAGATTCTCAGTCTTACCTCCCCAGCATGAGTCTACTAGATTGGTACTCCCCAGTAGAAGTCATCAGGAATTCCCCCAGAAGATTGGTATACAACCCAAGCTCTTTATTCCCCAGCAACAGCCAAGGAATTATTCTTCCCGGCATCAGTCAAGATGCTTTTCATCCATCTCGGATTCATCCATCCTCAGCAAGACCGCTCATCAGCTTACATGCGCATTCATTACATTCATATCATAAACATTGATATAACATATATTGCATCATACATTTCATGCAACATAATTTTGTGTTTAGCTAACATTTTGTCCTTTTCAGGATAAGAATAAAAGGCTATCATTAACAATTTCAGATGCAGTTTTACACGAGCTCATCATCAGGGAACCCTACACCGGTTCTTCTTCCAACTCCAAGATCTCTGAAAACAGTTCACGGATTCTTCCCAACAACGGATGTTAATCTATCACTTGTTCAGATGCAACCTTTGAAAACAGTTTACGGACGCTTCCCAACAACGGATGCTGCTCTATTGCTTATTCAACTTCAAGATTTCTGAAAACAGTTCGCGGGTTCTCCAAGTAACGGATGTTGACCTATCACTTGTTCAGTTTCTTCTCAAGACTTCTGAAAACAGTTTATGGATTCTTCCCAACAACGGATGTTAATCTATCACTTGTTCGGATGCAACCTTTGAAAACAGTTTACGGACGCTTCCCAACAACGGATTCTGCTCTATTGCTTATTCAACTTCAAGATTCCGGAAAATAGTTTACAGGTTCTCCAAGTAACGGATGTTAACCTATCACTTGTTCAGTTTCTTCTCGAGATTTTTTGAAAACAGCTTACGGATTCCTCCCAACAACGGATGTCAATCTATTGCTTATTCAGACCCCCAGTTCAGAGATGGTCCCAAGCATGGACACCTCTCTGATATTCATTCCAGATGGCATCTCTAAGCCCATTCTCGCATCCATTGCTTTGACGAGTGCAAATTTAAGGGCACTCTCGTGTCCAATCTCCTTTTACCCTCGAGTCAGGAAAGGCAAGCTTGCCAATCTAACTCTTCGGATTCAAGAAGATTGAACAGGGGCAACTGTTGTACCCCAAAATTTTCCCTCCCATTTCTCATTGATTTCTCATCACAAAGCCTTTGAAGATCAAGATCCAGTTAAGGTTTCATCTGCTCAAGACTTCTCCTTGCACTGTTGACCCAAATTAGGGTTTGTGTTTGCACAAAGATGTTTTGACCTAAAATGCCTAAGATGACTTTCTTGCTTCATATTGGACTCCCAAGTTTATCCATATCAAGTTTCAAGTCCTAATTCCAAGTTTTGCCCAGTCAATTGGACAATTGACCTAGAAATCAACTGTATTGGGGAAAAAGTCAACTGTGGCCAATTGACAGTCAAACCTCATGAAAATTGACCCACATCAACATTATGAACTCATATGAACCATTTGATCAAGTTTGGATCACAATTCCACAAGAAATTTGATCAGATCACCAAAAGGGCAAAATGGTCATTTTTAGGGTTTTGACTGCACAAAGATAATTTTTTGACTGTTTGACCTAGCCAATATCAAACCAAGTTCACATATGAACTCAAGGACCCCATGGATTTATCTTGACATGCTCAACAAGTTCAAGAGATCTCAAGTACACAAGATTGACAGTTGAATTTCCCTAGTCAATTGATCAATTTTGACTGTATACTGAAAAGTCAAACTTTGACTTTTTGGTCAAAATCAAGAGTCAAGATTCATTTTTCATCAAAACATGTCAAATCATGAAACTTTTTCACCAAGAAATCAAGAAATGCAAATTAGGGTTAGAAATGAGAATTTTTCATAACTTAGAATTTTTCTAAGTTATGAAAAACCCTAATTTTTTCCCAACTTTGCCCCACTTTCTCACCAAGATTCATTTGGATTCAAACAAAAGTCAAAACATGAAAGTTGTAGCTTGTTGCATAATCTACAACTTTGATTCACAAAGTTTTCCCAAATGAGGCTTGTATCTCAAGTTACAATTTTTTGAATAAGGGCACTAAACCATTCTTAACTTAGTGGAATTTTAACCTATTTTGGCAAGGTTTTCTACCCAACTTCAAGGCCATTTTCCATACACTTCCACTTGGAATTTAAATTTGCATTTCAAAGATGGATTGTAGTACACATTCCAAGCTTTACAAAATGTCCAAGAACTCATCAAACAACCTCATAACTTGAGAGATTCGAATTTCACAATTTGGCAAAAACTCACTTTTGAATTGGTCAATTTACATGTTCATAACACTAGGCATTTTCAATCTCAGCTTGCATATCTTGATTACAGGTCCTTAAACCATCCAACACTCATAAATTTAATGCCAATCCTTTGTGCCAAGACCATGTTTTGTGTGTTCAAGCATTGCCTAAAGGATTAATCCCAAAATAGATAAAGCATTTCTTTCATTTTTGCAAAAGGTAGCTTTATGTCCAATTGAAAATCCAACAAGTACAGATACAATCTAATTGGCACAAGATTATGAGCATAACACACTGATCAAGGAGGAGTTTTGCAGCATGATTAGGGGCCCTCTACATGCCTAGAACACAAGTTGTCTTTGTTTGCTTAAGTGTGAAGAAAAGTATCATAACATAACACAACTTTGAGATCAGCTTGAAAACCCTTAAGCAAACTTGTGAAACACATTCAGGACATCCCAACTGAGCTAGTACACGACCCTAACATCCCTCATACACTCCCATTCCCAGAATCACCTTCAAACTGCAAGAACAGGGCAAGGCCTGCAGTTTGAGTGCCATCTCTCATTCCTCTCAAGCTTTCTTGCCCAAACCAGTTCACACACATTCCCTAGCATCAATGCAAGCTAACCAAGACCTGAAACACGATCTGTAATTCCTCTAACAAGTTCCACCATTTTCACTTTCTCATTTTGCAGTTGAAGTTCCACAGCTCAATTCAAGGTGTCTCAAGGCAAAGTAAGTGTTGGAATAGCATCACTACACTTCAAGGAAGCTGTACAAGTCATCATCTTGTCCTGAAAGTTCCTCCATTGCAAGGCACGATTCCAACTGCACAGGTATATTCATGAAGTTCTATCTCTCTTATTAGGCATTGTGAGCTTTAGGTTTGTGAAGAGAATATGTCACAATCATAGCCCTGAACATGCCCATATAATTAGATTTCATTTATATTATGTGTGCTGCAAGAATTTTAAGTCTGAACATGGCATAAAAATTGGGTCAGGATTTGGGAGAGAAGAAATTCTCTCTCATTTCTGAGAGTTAGATTGACTTCTTTAAATGTCTAGAATCGTGGCTTCAAGCTCTACAGGTTTCATGTTGGAAGATTTGGCAAAAGATCAAAGAATCAGGAGTTAGGGATTGGAGAAGAAGGGCGCGTATTTTTGAATTTTGTTTGGTCTGAAGGTTGAAGACAACAACTTTCTGGGCTGGGCCTGTTTGTTATTTCTTTTCACACCCTGTTTTTGCTTTCATATCCCCCAAGCCCATTTTGTGTATTTTTATGATTTTTTGATTTTTTCTTTTTCATTCTGACTCATTTATTTTTTCTTATCATATTAAAAACATAAAAAAATATTTTTTGCATCATTTTTATATTTTTTAGGCATTTATTTGATTATATTGATATTTATATACAAATAAGTAAATAATATATTATTTAGAATAAATAGAGAAAAATAATGTAAACACATTTTATTTTCATTTTTATTTTGTTTTATCTTCTTAAAATATTTTATACAAAGCATACTTTTTTTTTCATAAATATTAATTATTATTATCTTATATATATATGATATTTATTTAGTAAATAATAAAGCTATATATATATATATATATATATATATATATATATATATATATATATTAATACACTTAGGATAAAATACCAAAAATATACATATTTTTATTTTATTAATATTTAACACTAAAAATACATTTTTACAAATATACTTCATTTTTATTTTATTTTTTGTATATAAATAGTAAATATTATATATATTAAATAATTAATACCCTTTTGATTAAAATTAGGATTTTGCCCTAAATAGGTAAATACTCCAAAAATAATACTTTTTATTTTATTTTATTTATTTGACATAAATAATACTTTTTCATACATATAAAAATTCTTTTTACATCTTGCATATTTATTTCATTTCTATTTAATTATGCAATTATTTATCTTGTAAATATTCCAAATTGATGTAATAGCTAGGTTTAATTCCTTTGTCTAAATATCCCCCCATTTGAACATTTGTATCCCTCTCCCCATATTATTGTGTTGTAATAGCGTAGGAACTTTAATTTCTCGCACTTTAACGCTTTCTAAATATACTATGCTAGAATTAGGGTTTGTATGCGAATAAAACGAACAAAAAATAGTTTGACCTAATTTCAAGATAGACAAGCATGAAAATGGACAACACATCTCACACTTGCACCCCTAGGGTATTCCACTTTGTTGCCTTCAAATAATTGGGCCATGTTGCATGTTAGGTTTCTTTGGGTAAAAGTAAACAATCAAATGATCATAAGTCCCTCGATGACGCTTTCGAAAAGTTGCCTAAAATGATCAAGTCCCGTTCAAAGAGAAATTGCCCAAAGATACTTAGCACTATTGCAATTATGGTCTAAACGATGACTCACGCTCGTCCCTTTCACCTCCTAATACAAGATTGTCCACCAAATGCAATGGTGGAACAAAATTGTCAAAAGGTTTAAAGCATAACAAAAATCTTTGAGAAAACTTTAGGGTAGATAACTCTTAGGTACTTGTCAATTTGCAAAGAAAACACTTGCCTAATTTCAAACCACACTTCACAAACACTTTCAAAACAAACTTTCAAAAAACCCTTGAACATCTTTTCAAAAGACAAAACACCTTTTGTAAAACATTCGAGTAAAGAATTGTTACAAGGGTAGCCTATACAAGGCATCTTTTCAAAACATTTTCAAAACCACACACCAAGCACCATTTCAAACAAATGAAAACCAAGGCAAGTTGATCTAAGCAAGTACCTAAGAGCCCATGGATAACCATGGATAGAAAGGGTGCTAATACCTTCCCTTTCTATAATCTACTCCCCGAACCCAAGAAAAATCTCAAAGGTTTTTGCTGTGCTTTTTAAACCTTTCCTTAGGATAAAATAAAAAGTCGGTGGCGACTCTTGCTCAACCGAAACATTTGCAAAAACGAACGCAAAACCACAGTCAGTTCTCCCACCGTATCACACTCTCATACTTACTTGCACTTACTCTGAATCTTATTTGGCATCAGAGTGTCTTGCAAGTACACCCCTCCACTTCATATTTAACCACTGCTCGACTTGAAGCTTGTGGGCCTTGACAATCCCTTCTAATCAGGTACGACCAGTGGCGCCGTCTGTGGGAATCCAGCTTCCCTGTCTTCCTCTCAAGACCAAAGTAACTTTTCATCAACCTTACGATTGTCATGGCCGACCAAGCTGTTGACAATAACCAAAACGTCTATTTCACCGACCTCAACAACAACAACGTTGGCGACAACAATGTTGGCAACAACAACGTGGGTAACAACAACAACATGGTCAGTCCCGAGCAATACTACAGGGACGGATTGACCGTCTCTTCATCCACCTGCTCACAACCGCACGACGACGACTACCATCCTCTACAGAATTATGAACCCAATACATATCAGGAGATTCCCGTTCTTGTAGGTGCTGACGCCATAACCAGAGCTCTGTTCGTGGCAATCAACCAGACCAATTACATGATCTTCTCACAGGGTGATCGAATGATGATGCTCGAGAAGACTCGTCGGGCCCCCAGAAGGAAAAGGAGACCTGACTCTCGAACTCCTCCTCTCCGACGAAATGAGCATCTTCCTCGATCTCACCCGCGGAGACACAGATGAGACAGCTCTCGAAACCCTTCTCCCTTCCGAACTGGGCGAGGCCCTACATTGGAGAGGAGTCATCCCAAAGCTGCGAGGAAGCGGGGTCACCCCCCCCCCCCCCCCGCGCAAGGAGCGACGATCCCCTGAATGTAAAAGAAATATGGGGAATGAAGAAAAGAAGTCTCAACCAAGGGACCCTCCCCGTGGCCAAGTCCGACACAATGACTGCCGCTATAATCAGTCCCCCTCTCGTTCTCCATACATAAGTGATGAAGACGACCCCTGTGATCCACTATCCCAAACCATCATAGAGGCTCTCATTCCTAAAGGAATAGAGAAGTCTCCCCTACTGAAGGAGTACGACGATAATGTTGATCCTATCAACCACATCTACGGGTTTGAAGCGATGCTCCACTACCACAACGTCGGGGCCCCAATTAAATACAGGTTGTTCCCCACGAAGCTGAGGAAAACAACCATGGATTGATACAAAAACCTCTCCCCCGGGTCGGCCACCTCGTGGAGGAGCCTCAAAAACCAATTCATCAGCAGCTTCACTGCGTCTCGTCGATATCCGAAGACTGAGGCCGCCTCGAGGTAATCATCCAGAGAAGCGACGAGACACTCAAGGAGTACATTGATCGGTTCAACCGTGAGGCCATTCAGGTCCCATGCACCGATCACATGAAAAGATACCTGCTCGAGAGGGGAATCCTCCCAAACACTGAATTTAGAAAGGCCGTCGACATTGAAACCCCAGGTCTTTCGACGCTCTCCTCGAAAAAGCATGGGCATACATGGACTACGAGGAAAAAAAGATAACCAACAGAGCCCGTGATTCGAGAAACTGTGGACCAACTAACATACCGCGATACCACGATGTTGTCCCTTCATGATGGGCTGGGGAGAAGAGAAGGGAGGAAACCTCGCAATCCCCGCGAGCACAGAGGACCAGCCGAACGGTTCACATAGTACACCCTGCTGACTGCTTCCTGCGAGCGTATCCTTGCAAAGTACTCCAATTCCGAGTTCAAGGACGGAGGCGTAAGACGTCCTTGACCTTCCCCTACAAATCTAGGGGCCGACAAAAGAAAATATTGTCAGTATCATTGAAACCACGATCACTTGACTGAAGACTGCGTCCACCTGAAGGATGCCATCGAGACTTTCATCAAAGCAGGGAGGCTCGGGAAATACAGACGAAATGAAGCCCCTCATCAGGATACCCGCGAGGTTAATGAAATTGAGGAGGATACCCGACCATCCGATGAATTGGGTCCCCTCCAGGTGGCTTTCTTCGTCTCAAGGCCCGAGTACTTCCACATCCTCGACAGCTTCGAAGATGAAGAACCCTTGTCCATAAACAACAGATGGGAGAAGTTCCCCTCTTCCATGGTCATATCTGGCAGGGGATTCAACGACATCTCAGTAAATTTGGCGAAGAGGAAACTAAACGAGTTGGTGGATGCCGCTCCGACCCAAGAAGTAACCCTAGAAATATTCAAGGGAAAATCTGAGTCGATCACCTTCTACCTTGAGGAGCTGCCTGATGGAGCCCCAAACTCAAGCATTCCTCTGCTGGTGAGGGTGAGGATGACCAACTTCGATGTACATCTCATTATGGTTGACGAGGGGAGTTCTTCGATGTCATGTACACCCACCTGTTTTGCACCCTGAAGCTCAACGATACCACCTGTCACCATACGTGGGGTCCGACCTGCAAAAATTCAACGATTTGACTTCTAAGCCATGGGGCTACGTCGAGCTCTTTGTTTCATTCGAGGAAGAAACTGCATCCCGATAGGTAAAGGTGCGGTTTCTGGTGATCGATTGCCCGTCTCTCTATAACTTCATCCTAGGGAGACCAACACTAACCGAGCTGACTGTCGTACTCTTCACGGTCCATTTAAAAATGAAGTTCTACACCAAGAGGACTCACGTTGCCACCATCCATGGAGATATCTCAACTTCCAGGAGACGTTTCAACGCGGCTTCCAAAGGGAAAAACATGGTTGACACTGGAGCACCACCTACTAAAAGAGTAACCACCTCGATAACAACAGTTGTTTCGGTGGACAAACCTGCTCGAATCAAAGAATAACAGGCTCCACCAAAGGTCGACTCCATTTTGCTCGACACCTGCTTTGACAAAGATGAAGTCGAAGCCCTCAATGGCGAACATGATTCTCTTCGACTCGTCCTAGACGGAGACTTTGAGTTCATCCCCCTAGGCAAAGACCCAAACAAAGGCGTGAAGATCGGTGTTGGACTCCCCGACCTAGCAAGGAAGCAACCCAAAGCCTACTTGAGGGAGAACGCTGACTTGTTCGTGTGGATCACTACAGAGATGCTCAGACTCGACCCTGAGGTCGCCTATCACCAACTTGTTGTGGATCCATCCGCTAGGGCAGTAGTACAACGTAGGCGTAGGCAGTCTCCTGAAAAAGATATAAAAGACCTCCTAGAGGCAAATTTTATTTTTGAGGTCCAGTATTCAACCTGGCTCTCAAACATTGTACTTATTAAGAAAAATAATGGAAAATGGCGCATGTGTGTTGATTATACTGGTCTCAACCGAGTATGTCCCAAAGATAATTTTCCTTTACACAACATCATCGACATGCTGGTCAACAACTCGGCTGGCTACAAAACTTTATCATTTATGGATGCCTACTCGGGCTATAATCAAATTCCCATGGTGATGAGCGAAAAACATTACACCACCTTCATGATTGAGTAGGGCAATTACTACTACAATGTAATGCTCTTCGGCCTAAAAAATACAAGGGCAACATACCAGCGGATGATGAACAAAGTCTTTCGCGGTGAGATCGGGGACATGCTCGAGGTATACATGAACGACATGATATTCAAATCTCGAATAGAAAACGACCATGTTGCTCACCTCAAAAGAGTTTTCGCTCAAGCAAGGCAATGTAAAATGAGATTCAACCTGGAGAAATGCACATTCAGGGTCAAGGCGGGTAAATTCCTCAATTTCTATCTAACCGAACGGGGAATCAAAGCCAACTTAGACAAATACCAAGCATTCGCCGAGATCCACACGACAAGCTCAAAAAAATATATACAAGTCATGAACGACATGCTCACCTCGCTTTCCCGTTTCATGGCGAAGTCCGCGCAGCATGCACTCCCGTTTTTCAAACTCTTGCGTAAAGAGGAGGCATTCAAGTGGACCGAGGAGTGCGAGAAAGCCCTTCTCCACCTCAAGTAAAGCCTTTCACAACCGCCAGTGTTATCATAGCCAGAGAGCGGGGAAACTTTGTTCCTTTATCTGACCATCTCCATCGAGGCCGTAAGCGTGGCCCTCGTCCACGAGACACGAGACATGAAGAAACCAGTGTACTTTACTAGCAAAGTGTTACAAGGCTCCGATGTCAGGTATCAACAAATTGAAAAGGTAGCCTTAGCCCTCATCAAAGTGGCAATGAGACTCATATATTACTTCCTGGCCCACACGGTTATCCTACAAATAGACCAACCCGTGAGACAGCTCCAAGATCGACCAGATATGGCCGGTCGAATGTTGAAATGGTCTCTAGAGCTTTCAGAGTTCGATGTGCAGTACGAGAGTAGGAAAGCCCTTAAAGCCTGGGAATTGGCCTACTTCGTTGTGAAGATGGCCACCCATGAACCCCCTGAAGGCGAGAAACACAAGTGGACCATCTTTGTAAATGGAGCTTCCAACTCGACGAGAAGCGGAGCAGGAATCCTCCTCGAAAATGAAAAGGGTGTCGTAATTGAACATTCTCTCACCATATCATTTCCCACGTCGAACAACCAGACTGAGTACGAGGCCCTGCTCGCAGGATTAAGGCTGGCCGAAGACCTAGGTGCCATAGAAGTACAAATATTCACGGACTCCTAACTCGTCACATCTCAAGTTCGATGAGAATATCATGCTAAGAATGATAGCCTCATCGAATACCTGAACCTAGTAAAAAAATGGATGAAGAAGTTTGACCGGGTAGAAATCCAACACGTACCCTACGAACAAAACACATGGGCCGACATAATTTCAAACTCGCGAGCACAAAGAAGAAAGGTGGGAACAAATCCGTCATCCAAGAATCCCTTTCTCTTCCGAGCATCGAAAAACCCACTACACCACCCGAGGTGAATGCCATCGGGGAAAATTCGTGTTAGATGACCCCGGTATTTAACTTTCTCACTGAGGGATAATTACCCGCTCACTAAAAAGAGGCAAATGCAACCAAACAACGAGCCTGCTCTTACGTAGTGGTCGAGCACAAACTCTATCGGCGGGGATTCTCTATCCCACTCCTGAAATGCGTCGAGGAGTCCAAAATCCCTGAGATATTACGGGAAATCCACTAGGGAATTAACGCCTAACACTTGGGAGGAAGATCTATGGCACGAAAGGCGTTGCAAGCAGGCTATTACTGGCCCACCATGCAGCAAGACGTGAAGGAGAACGTCTGAAAATGCGACAAATGTCAAAGACACGCGGACATGCACCTCACGCCCCCACACGAACTCAAAACATTGTCATCCCCGTGATCGTTCATTTGGTGGGGAATAGACATCCTCGGACCACATAAGCATGTTGAGGTACGAACGTAGCCTCTAACCATTAACGAAAGACGGGTTTGTTTCTCATTGGTCAAGCGGAACCTTAGCCCGACACGGACACCTTGACTGAGATCCACTGTCAAAGTACCCAACAGAAAGAACACCCAGCTCACGATGGGCAGTTCACGCCATGAATCCAAGACCCCGACCGCGATCTTGACCTCGTCCCTATGGACTCCTACTCCGCTTCCTAGACACATCCCAACATGTGTCGACCACAACTAAGGTCGAGTACAAATATCCATTCATCGAAAATTCCACATTTCACAATAAACAAGTCAAGCACAACGACGAGAAGATATCTAATATACAATAGAAGGCAAAATAAAGGCATTTACAATAGTCGACCATGTAGGTCGATGTTGTCCAAATATTACAAAATATGGGCATGCAAACCCAAACGAAAGAAAATCGGGCGAAGCCCTTGTCAAAAGTTTACAAAAAATTGAGCAAACAGGCCACCGGTCCAAGTTAAAACAAAAGTGGGCACGCATGCCCAAAAACTTAATCTCAACTCTCATCCTTGTTGTCACTCTCCTCCCCGGGACTATCATTGGAGGGATAAAAAATATTCCCATCAACCACCTAGTTAAACGGACCCGCACCTTCAACCACCAGCTTGACCCCTTGGTTCAGGATCTTGAGCTGCTCCACGGTCATGTTGAATCCATAACTGAGAGTATCCATGATGCCTTGTTCAAGCATACGACTCCGAGCGATCAAATCTTTCCTAGTCGCGAGGTCTTTCTCCTTAGTCGCGGCCTCCAGTTGAGGTTATAACTCGTTTAGATCTTTGAGGAGTTGGACCTGTGCTTCGTACTTCGTCTCATGGTTAAGGATATCACCCTTCAGCTTTTCAATTATTCCTTTCAGCATTTTAGATTTGGGCATAAGCTTTGTCAAGAGCATCCTGAGAGCCTGCAACCTCACCGTTCAGCGTCAAAGCAGTTTCAAAAATCCTCATCACAGCGGCCACATCGTCTGATAGGTTCTTCCATCAGGTTTCTTTATCCTTAGACAAGATGACTTCCCTCTCCTCCTCATGAAGACATAAAGAATTCTCTCCGCTGAAGATGCCTCAGTTGAGATAATAGGGAGCCAACACGAAAACTACCCCGACACCCTTGTCCCCTTCGACAAGCGCTACATGCTCGAGGTCCTCCATGCATTTCCTTTTCACTTGTTGTTTGGGAGGGGGCATGAGTCTCTGAAGGGGATGATGAACCACTCGGACGGGTAGAATTTTTGGCCTGCTCCTGATGTTGAACAACCCGATTATTAGGCCTCAAGTTAGATGTATTCTTGGGCCTCAACTTGATTAAACATTCAGAGAGGGTCGCCATCCGATCTGCAATAAAAAATAAACTCTTAGTCACAAGAAAAACATACAAATATAAAATCACGGGCACATCTCCTACCTAGAAGTCTCAAAGCCTCCTCGTCAGAGGAGCACTCGAGGAGCGCTTTCGTATTAATCAGTCTGTAATAAGGAGATACTCCCCTTGATCATTAAAAAGGAAGTTGTTGTCCATGTCCACACACTTCTCCAGTGAGAAGCTCTTGACATAAGCCATCAACTTGTCGTAAGAGAGCTGATCCTAGGCGTCCAAGTCCTCGGGCTTCACCATGTAATATTCGGGCTTCTGCTCAAAGTGTTTCCACTACCACAGAAGAGGAAACCTCATTGTCAGCTGGACCACTGTCTGACCACTCTCGATCTCTTATGAGAAATCATACAAAGAAGCCACAACTGAATCTGTAAGAGGCTTCACGATGAAGTACCTTTCTTTGAAATTGCGAACAAATTCAAGGTATGGCCGAAAGAATTTTCTGAGCTGTTTGAATGACACCCAAGCTTGTCGCCCTCCAATGGTCTGCCGTTATAAGTGAAAGATACGAAAGAAAGGGGTCAAGATGGCACCGATCTGGAGGTATTGTCATACAAGCTCGAACACACGCATAAATGTGAGCGCGTTCGGATGAAGCTAGGAAGGTTCCAGTTGTAACCATTGGAAGACCCCCAATTGGAAGTCGTTGAAAGGAAAACGCATCCCCACTTCCTTAAAAGAAAACTCATACATAGGGAAACGTTTTCCCGTGAATGTCGAACATATCCTTTGATTCCGATGAGGGATTTGAAGAACCCGGTTGGCAGGAGCACCCTCTGCTCGGTCCTCGGGGACATTGAATGCGTCAGAAGCGTCCTGTGAAAAACACGACTTTTTATTTTGAGGCTCAGGCGCGATCCAAGCCAAAGGGTCATCTGGGACCATAGTGTCATCCTCGTTGGTATTGGGTACGATGTCTTCCTCGACTTGGTGTACCATCGTACCTAAAAAACAGGGGGAAACAGTGAATTCGACATCATCAAATTCACCCTTCCACTGCAAATCAAGTGAAAGGGCGATGCATGCGTCGAAGAATGGACCTCGACCTAAGCCCTCAATAGCCAACACCAGAATGATTGACGCCCCACGCGGGGACATTTTTCCGAACGAGTAAATTTCCCAAATCCTCCCCACTAATTGGGGGCGGGGGGACAACCCCGATGCGAGTCAGAATGAAATTCGGAACCTATGAATCTTCATCCATATCTATGAACTTTGATGAACATCCATGGAAATTCATTTCAGAACCCGTGAATCTTCATCTGTAGATTCATCCGTTCATGACAAAATTCAAGTGTTTAATCTAAAAAATCAAAGAAAAAGCACGATCAAGAAGATATCACTTACTTGGATAAGATTATCTTTGAAGACGTCTACGGTGGAGTTAGAGCAGAGCAGATCCACGGGCAAACATAGGAGAGAGGAGAAGAGAGCTTGAAAATGACAAATGAACCTCCGGATTCCCCTTTTTATAGATAGTTCCCACCTCACGAGGTAGCATACGAAAAGTTATCATTACTTGGGCTTTTTGATTACCCTATAAAATAATGACACCCGAAACAGCTGCCACGTGGGGTTGAAGAGAGGAAATTCCACACTGATCTCACGTAAAACCATGTGCTTGCACCATGTCACTCTCGAGGCGGTCACACGCTCAACATTATTACAAATCCTTGTATACGAGCACATTGATGACGTTCCACTCTCGATGCCGGGAAAACGCACGACATCATTACAAAGCTTTGTATATGGATACATCGATGATGTTTCACTCCCGATGGTGGGTAAGCGCTCGACATCATTGCAACGCCTTACAGATGGGCGTGTCAAAGGCCAACACTCGGGGAAATTCCCCGCACCCCCGCGAATCTAGGTCACTAACTAGCACCGCGTCGACATGATCAGAAAGCGAAGTCGACCAATGAACTCCCCTCTGGGCTGGTCGACCATACCACACACATATTTTCTGAATCCTCGACATGAGTCAAAGAGTTAATCTCAGTGGGAGTTGACAGTTTCCCCTCTCGGACAACATTTCCCAGACACTTGAACTGATCTAAAGCCATCACTCTTTCACCTAAGAGCAATAACTTGGGGGACTCCTGTTCTGGACTGGGGCGGCACTTGCTCCACCGTTAGGGAGGCCCAATCCAACGTCTTTACAAAAGTCTAAAAGCGTGCAACCCAAATTGAAGACTGTTGGGCATTTCCCTACGTGTCCACTAGGAGAACATAACCCATGTGTCCATATCGTCATCATGCCCTCCGAGAATAACGGGTCCAAATTCCCTGCTTTATCGGGACAGTTGACTAGAGAGAAGACCACGTGCTGGACTCCATACACCCGTAAACTCTGGCGGTCTTTGTTGTTGAGCCTCATCGTGACCCATCATTGAAGACATTGGCCCAACGTTGAGACTATAAATATCCTCTTACTTGAGAGAGTCAGGTATTGATTCATTCACTCATACTCTCATACCTACTTACACTTACTCTAAACTTTACTTTGACATCAAAGTGTCTTGCAGGTGTCCACTTCACATTCAACCACTGTTCGACTTGAAACTCGTAGGCTTTGACAATTCCTTTTGATCATATACGATCAATTAATATGATTGATTTTAATTTTTCAATTCTATTGTCTACTTAAACATGTATTTCTTTTGTTTTTACTCATAAAATCTATTTTATATATTTGTAAATTAAATTTATACAGTTCTTTACAAATTTTCAGGTAATTTTTTTTATTATATTTATATTAAATGTATTTAAGAATATAAATTCATTTTTTTTCTCTTATTATATTTGAATTATAAAAATATGAATCATACTAACCAATATCCTGAACCTATTTTTTAAAAATATCAAATACAAAAAATATTTTTTATAAAAATTAATATTTTCTAATTTCAATACATTAAATACATATATTTTTAAAAAATTACAACTTTAAACCATTAAAGAGTGTCTCAAAGAGACTTGTTAACATTTCCTTAAAAATATTAATGTGAAAATAACTTATAACTTTTATTGACAAAAATATTTTTTATTATTTATAATCAAAGACAAGTACAATATTTAGTAAACAAAATAAAACGCTTTGAGTGTAGGACCCATCCAAGATACGGTCCAGGGGACCAGACCGAGGCCTGAGCCGTCCAATGCGGAGAGGAGAGACCAGTATTTAAACTCTTGCATCCATTTCTCACCCCACGCGACTTACCCGTGTATTTCAACACGCTCCGTTCGATCAAGTTCAAGTTACAGAGATCCCGCAAAGAACACCCACGTGGATTGATCTTGAGCGCGTGAAGGTAGAGAGCGTGGCAGGAAAAACCACTGCAACCCCGCAATTCGTGCGGTACATAGTTGTTTATTATGAGAAACGATGCACCGACTGACTGGCACGGCACGTGTGCACGTGACACCTTAATCTCTTTTGCTTTCTTGATTACTTGCGCCATTACATAAAATAATGCCTGTTTTCTTCGTTGCCTCGTGTTGCATCTCGATGATGACTTTTTAGGGCACCCCTTTCTTTGCATTGGGTTTTCATCATCATCACTATATGTCAAATTACTCTACTGCACTTTTGTTTCTACGACTACATCACTTTGAAATGGAAAAAAAAAAAAAACATAAGTCGATACACCGTTGATAATTTAAAAAATAAAATTAATTAAATTATTAAATATCTGTTTTAGATACCGACATTGCCACTTAATTAAAAAATACACCTTTGCTTATTATGATTTATAAATAAAAAATATCAATTTAATTCTATTTTTTTTTTACATACATCTTTTTTAATGTAAAATTAAATACAAATTATATTAAATATATTTTTTCTCTTATTATTTTTATAAACAACACCCGATTGAAATTGTTTTTACATCTTTCTATAAAATATATTTCAAAAAAGATATAATAACTTAAATTTTTTTAATAAATGTGAAAATTTGATTTTTATTTATAAATCGTTATGGAAAAAATATATTATTTTTCCGTTTTAAAATGAGTGTTGTTTTAATATATAAAATTTATTTCAAAATAATTATTATTTTCATTTTTTAATATAAAAATGATTGTTATTTTTTTCATTATGTGTTTTAACTATTACTCTCTACACTATTTTCAATATATTTATAAGATTAGCATATAAAAATACAATATTTTATATATTATTATTATTATTATATTTCTTTAATTTGTGTATAAAAATTTTAAACAATATTTATTTTAAAATAAATGTATTATATTTTTTCAGATATGTTGATGTTAAAGAGTTTTTTTACTTGATATTAGTATGGTTTTGTTTGACAATAATAACGATTGTCTAATAATTTATTATCTAATATCCTGTAATTTATGATTATCTGATATTTTATAGTTTATAATTGATAATTAATAATATATATTGATGAAATAATTGAAGTATGTGTTAAAATTAGTGATTTAGTTAATTAATAAATTAAAATAATATAAAAAATATTTAATATATAATTATTTTATTTTGAATTAAATTATAAAAAATAGTAATAGATTTTAGTTAAATAACAAAGATAAAAAAAAAGTAATAATAGAATGTAAGTTAAAATACTAATTGGAATAACGTTTAAAAAATATATATATATATATATATATATATATATATATATATATATATATATATATATATATATATATATATATATATATATATATATATATATATATATATATATATATATATATATATATATATATATATATATATATATATATATATATATATATATATATATATATATATATATATATATATATATATATATATATATATATATATATATATATATATATATATATATATATATATATATATATATATATATGGTTTTTCATTTGCCTTAGTTAGGAAGATATATTGGTTTTTGGCAACGTACAAGATGGAATAAGGAGCCACTATGGCGACACGCATCTTTAACTCTTTTTCAGTTCCAACCGGACAATAATACTTGAATAATAAAAACCTAAAGTTGGTCCCAAGAAGTTAGTTTTTCAGTGTTGTCACTAATGTGGTCTTAAAATATTCTGAGTCCACCCCTTATCACTTTTGACTGGTAAAGATTCTCTGCCATTGCCAACTTTGTCATAGTTATCCTTTCCATTTGGTATTAGAAAATGGAGCTAACACTTACTTGTGCTTGAACACTAAAAGTTTTAAAAAAACTTAAATAAAAGAAATTTAACATATCTTTTTAAAATAATTAAAAATTAAATTACATGTGTGTGCTCAAATAATTATTAAATGTAGGCCTCCTTTACATTTTATACTATATTAAAAAATTATTATAAAAGGAAAACACAAAACTAAGGACATAGACCTAAAGCAATTTTGTTTTCAATCTCTTGAACATGTAACGTACAATCAACCTTTCTTTTACGTATTCTTTTTTATCATTTTTAAAAACCACATTTAGAAGCCTCTTTAATTGTAAAAATGTGATTATGTAAATTTTTAAAGATTATCATATACATCTCTTTTTCAATATATATTGTATCATTAATATCAATATTTAGCTTTAAAATTTATTGTGGAGAATATGCGAAAACACATTTGCTTGACATATAACGCAATGCACAAATACATTTTTTTTTAAATGGTGTGTATTTTAGAAAAACACAATGTGTTTTCTTTAACACTTATAGAAGATATTTTCAGCCCTTTTATATGATAAGGGAAGAAGCGATTATATGTCAAATGAGAAATTTAGAGAGATAATTAAAGAGATTTTTGAAAGTTAATAATTGAAAGACATTCGAATGTATTTTAGAGGATTGAAAAACAATTATAAATACATTGAATTTGTGAGTCATATATTAAATATAATATGTTTTTGGTAATTTGGACAAATATTTTCTTGTAGATCACTTTGTAAAATTTTGTAACAACTATTGAAATATAACAAATTGAAGAAAATTATTTTCCTTAGAGTTGATCGGTTGACCGAACTTGTTAAACAAAAGTCATTTTATCTTTTTTTTCTTTGTGTGGATTCGCTAACACTTTTATGTGTATATATTAACTTTGTTTGAATAAATTTCCTTCGTAAGGTTTGGAAATGTTCTATTAAATACCTTAGTGAAGAACTCCCTTAGTGAATTTTGACATATCGAGATATACAATTTATTATTCTTCATGAAGCTTTCCTCCATGAACAATGGTTGGATTACTTTTTGGTGGATCGTCGTCTTTCTCTCTTGAGTTCTTTGTATTATTTCAACAATAAAAACGTTTTTAGCTGAGCTTCCTCTAAACTTGGAGCTCTTTGGTAAAGCCATGATGATACTTATGACGAATGAGAAAGAACTCACGCACAAAAAGTAAGAACAGAGAAGAAAATATGAGACGCAGAAGAACGAAGGAAGACTACCTATTTATACTGTGGCTTCTGACGAATTTGAGCTTGTAAATATTACAAGAAATCAATGGAGATTATGCACATTCAAAATCAGATCAAAATCATTCCAAACATAGTATCCTAATCAATTGGATGATCAAATTTTTATAATATTGACCAATCTTCTTAATCCGATTGACTTGGAGATTACATTTTTTTAGAAAAATATGTAAGACATATTGTCCCAATCAATTGGCTTAAGGATCCAATCGATTGAGCTTACATAATTTAGTCTCCTTGGTGTTTCTTTGGGCCTTGCTTTGGCCTTTTCAATTTATTTCCTCTGGCTCAGTTTTATTTGCACCCCCTTTCTATGAAATACTAAGAAATCATCAATTGAGTTAGCAAAGTTATTTTAATTGATTAGAAAAAATTAAACGCACTATTTTAAAAGATTAATCAGAGTTTTATGATCATTTCAACTTTAAAATATTATTCTATCTCAAAGAACTTTGATAAAAACTTTCCTCTTTAAAGGGACCATCAACACATTATGGCGTGCCCTTCTCTCCGGATCAATGAATCTAGGAGTTGTTTAAACAATGAGACAAACATATTTAATTATCCTACAATGATGTTAGCTGATTACTGAGGATCTGAGATGCCGAGGTATCCTTAACGAAAAGTTTTCTTTAATCACCATCATTGATATCCACCATCAACGATCATTCTTGGATTAGAAACTTTAAATTCACAAACCACCTGTATACTCTAGAGTATACTTTTTTGTTTTGCACAATTGCATTTAATATGCACTAAGGGTTCGAGCAGCAAAATATCCTTGCAAAACATATTAGATTTCACCTTTGGTACCCAAATTTTATTGGATTCATGTGTGTTAGTGCTTCTAAAAGGTCTAGAGTTATTACCTTTAGACATTTTCAACTTGTCAAAGCAAAAGAGCTCTAAGTGGCCAAATCTATTGCAATGTGAGCTTTTATAAACTGGTCGATTATTTTTTCTCCTATTTAATTCTTTACTAGGTGCTCTAGCTGATTTAACTCCTAGTCCATTTTTATTTAAGTAATGCCTTTGACTTGATAAGATCAATTCAAATTTTTATTTCCCCTTAGTAAATTTACTTAGGGTTTCATGCAGACCTGTCACTTTCTTTTTCAATGAGACACAAGTCTCACATTTTCAACTGAGTTTCTAATATTGGCCATTTATGACTTAAGCGTTTTATTTTTTTCTTCAAGAAAATATATATACTCCTTAAGAACTAAGTTATGTTTTTTTAATCTTATCATTTTCTTCAATTAACTTAGCACTTATTTTAAATAAATATTTGTAAGATGACTTTGTTACCTCATAATCATCTTCCTCGTGAGATGCTTTCAAGCAAAATTTATCTTTTTTGTTAGAAGAGGATTTTTCTATGGTTCTCCATGAGGTATACTCTTCTTCATTTATGGATGTTTCATTTTCTTTTCTTCTTTCAAAGATTACACTAGACGATACTTCTTCGCATCCTTTCACAGATGAAATTCCTTCATTTAATATTGAATTCTCCAAGGATCGTTCAACTAATGAGTATATTCTTTTAAAGGAAACAATAAGATTTGTTTGATAGAAGTTTGATGAAGTTGCTTAGGATTCTTTAGTTTTTAAGCTTATACCTTCATATTTAAGTAATTGAATCAATTCGTTCAACTTTTCTCTTATTTCATCCTTCTTTGATTTCTCCTGAAATTTATAAACACTCTTATCTTTTGATTTAAGGATTGGATTAAAGTTCCAATTCTTAACTTTTAGATATTGGTTAGTAACAAACATTCCTAAATAATTTCTAATATATCTAAATTTTGAAAAACATTTATGAATGAAACATCCATGTTCTTCGCCTCGTGTGTTCATTTTCTCTCGTTCGATACTTAGAGAAACTCCATATATCATTTCAAAAACATCCCACATTTCCTTAACATTTTTGCAATTATAAACATACAAATTTTGCTATCATCTAAGGAAATTACTAGAAAATTCTTAGTTTTGAAATCAATTTCAAAATCTCTCTTTTCCTCCTAGGTATAAAGAGAATCACGTTAATCTACCGCTTCTTAATCTATTTGGTGAGTAGGGATAAACGGGTTGTTGATTAGAGTTTCCCACAATTCAAAATAAATACTTTGAATACAAATTTTAAATATAGCTTCAAACCTAACAACATTAAATGATTGAGTTGTATTTAAGAAAAATCTCTTGTAAAAAAAATGTTAGAAGTCATCTTCCTCCAAAGATGATTAGTATTTGAACAAGAGTTAGGCTCATACTAGTATGTCACTTGTTGGAAATGCGACTCCACACATGGGGGGGGGGGGGGGGGGGGGGGGTTGAATTGTGGGTTTTAGAAGAATGATAATTTGAAAGCATTTCATTATTATTTTTAGAGTTTAAAACCATTTAAAGATGTTTTTAATAAAAAGCAACGAAAAGTAAGTATATGAAAAGTAAAGAGTTAAGGATAAGAGAAATAACACCAAAGATTTATGTTGATTGGTAAGTGTATAAACTCGAAAAGAAAATGAAGTATAATATTAATTGGTAAGTGTATGTTTATACTTTGGATTTTAAATTAATATTTTATTTCACATTGTAATTAGTTTATCGCATAATATGTTTAATTCATTTTCAATGTACAGTATTGTGGAGCAAGTGCAATTATGAACAATGTTAGAAGAAAGCCATCATGGCTCTTGCCTGAGGTAAGTGTCCCCATTACCTGTTTATTTCATTTACATTCACGTGTGGTTATTCATGTAATTATTGCTTAAATTTGTAGACAAGGAAACAACCAGGGGGTTACGAGTGTGAGTATTATGTCATGAAACACATGTTAAACATTGTCCTTGCCGACATTGTTTGATTCATGGGATAAAGTATCTATGCCATCAAATATTTACATATTTTATATATAAGTTGACTATTCAATTATTATCATGCATGATATTCACTTTTTTTCTCTTTTTTTTTATGTAGATGTTTAATGACAAAAATCCATTCCTCGTTGACGACTTTTTAGATCTTCGTAAATGTTGGGCATATATCTATAATGTGCTTAAGCGTCATGCTGTTTGATGTATAGATATAGGTGTTTTAACATATTATGTGTTTGTTGTAAATATTACTGTTGGCTTAAACATATTTTGTATTTGATGTAAATATTACTTTTGGCTTTTAATGTATTTGAAGTATTTGATGTATAGACAATTTTTTTATGATCTTTATGCAGTGTTAACTGAAATACAGGTTGCTTTTAATTTTCTGATATGGTTAAAATAGATACAGGTTAAAATATGGGAAATATTTAAAAAGTAGAGAAATCCTTTTTCAAAAACAGCAGAATTTTTTACAACGGTTATAAGCTTAACCGTGGTTGTATATTGAATGCTGACCAGAATAATATAAACTACAAAATGTTGATGCTGAGAATCAAACCTGAAACCTTTAAGTCTATCATAACAGTTGAGTTAACTAACCGTTGTGATATGATACGCGCTTTCCAGTATACTACAATGGTCCCAAAACCGTGATTGTAAGTTATGCATTTACAACAACACTCTACACAATAACGCCTGGACCCGCGTGATTATATGTATTTTCTAAGCGTTGTTAAATGGGTTTTCCGTAATAGTGTAGTTAAGTCCCACATGGCCTATAATTGGGTAGAATGCTGAATTTATAAGAGAAATAACCCATATACTTAATACCTTAAGGTTTTGGATGAGGATGTGGTCTCTCTCTCTCCTCTCTCTCTCTCTCTCGTTCTTGGATTATTAGGCCTGTTGTTTTTCTTTACTTCTCCAATAAATAGTATAAGATCCTTATTTTAACTTGGTAAGAGAGCAAGAGTTAGACTATACATTGGATCCTTTTATAGGAGTTGAGAACTCACACTTGTGGGAGATATTTTTAGGCTCAAGTGTGAGTGGTTAAGTCACAAATTTCTTATAAATATGTAAAATGTTAGATTTATAAGAAAGGTGACCAATATACCTAATGCATTAAGGTTTTGGATGGAGATGTGGTTTCTCCCTTTCTTATGGTCTTGAAGCATTGGATCAATTGTTTCCTGTGCTTTCCCCATACTCCCCTAAAAAAGGTATCAGGAGCCTTGGTTTGGTGGGGTTTAGAAAAATTAGTATGCTTTACTTTTGTAAGTTCAACTTCATCTAATCTTCCACATCGGAAAAGAATTTGTATATTCTTAAAGTGCTTGTTGGGAATAGTCTTGGTTGCAATGTTAATTTTTTCAAGTGTCGTGAATCTTGATTTAGAGAAATTTGATGGAAGAATAAATTTTGTCTTGTGAAAAATTCACGTCAAAGATGTTTTGATATAATTTAGATTACACAATGCGTTGAAAGAAAAAAATGCCCAACATGAACAATGACACGTGGGATGAACTAAATTTAACAGCTTCGAGTACAATCCATATATCTTTAAAAATATTCTTGCAAATGTTCTTGATACATCTTGAACCAAAAAGTTTGGAAGAATCTTAAAGGGCTATATTATGGAAAATGCATTTCAAATCGGTTGTTGTTGAATAAGAAATATTATAGTTTGCATATGGATGAAAATACACAAGTATCCAATCATCTAAGTGTCCTTAATCGTATTGTTTTGTGAATTAGAAACCATTGAAGTCAAGATTGATAATGGAGATAAAGCTTCGAGACTCATATGGTATCTTCTATCTTCATATGAGCATATTAAACCTGTTTTGATATATATGAAGGAAACTTTGAGTTTTGAAGAAGTTTTTAGAATAATTATTTCTGAAGAAAGAAGAATGATTTATGTGGTTAAAATTCTCCAAACTCGTTGTTGGTAGCTAGAGAAATGCCTTATTTGAAGAAAAACATTATAATGAGTGTGAGATGACAGAGATATTAAAAAGTGTTACGAGTCAAATGCTAGCAATGTCTTCCTCACTTTGGGAGATGATAATATTTTATGAAAAATTGAGAAATGTGTCCCAATAACATCTTAGTTGTCATTTAAAGGAAAATATATTGCTATAGGATTAACACATGATAATTAATTAACATTAATTCAAAATATGTTATGAGATTATGTCGGTGGTTGAATAGCTTCTTGTCAAAATAGAAGTTGCATCATAAGTTTTAATGTGAAAATTCTTATAGTGGTCTTGCTTCAAGTGAACTTTACTCTTCTTCAATGAGGGTATGTTATTTTTTTGGACTATAATTTTCGTTGAAGACAATGTAAAAATTCTTGAAGTGGTGTAACTTCAAGTGACTATAGTCTTTATGGTGGAGTGTGTAACACCCTACTTTTTTTAGGATTTTCTTTAATTTATTTATTTATTTGTTAAATATTTATTAATTATTTTTAGAGTAATAATAATATTAAATTAAGAGCTTATTCATTTAAAAATATTAGAAATAATAGAGAATTCGAATTATTACATGATGAAAATAATTCTGTTTAGTTTGTTACTTTACAGTTTAGTTTGTTATAATTCTGTTTAGTTTGTTACTAAAACAGTTAGCTTAGTTTGTTACTTAAACAATATATATAGTACTGTTTTGTACAGTCCAAAATAAGAATAATACTATGAGTTTATTCCATTTACTTTTCTCTCTCTTGGCATTCCAAAGTTAACATGGTATCAGTTTGAATTCTCTTTTCCGCGCCTTTCTTTTTCCATTCATCTTCTTCGCGCCTTCTTCTTCTTCACACCTGTTGCGAAGCTTACTTCTATTCGAACCCTTCTCTCAGTGGCTGCCATTAAGAATTGGCACTTGGAACAACTCGACGTCAACAATGCCTTCCTTCATGGTGATCTACATGAGGAAGTGTATATGGATCTGCCTCCTGGATTCCTGCCCCCTGCTTCATCGACCAACGAAGTCTGCACTTCTTCGACCAACAAAGTGTGCACTTCTTCTGCTTCTTTGACCAACGAAGTTTGCACTTCTTCGACCAACAAAGTTTGCATTTCTTCGACCAACACAGTTTGCACTTCTTCGACCAACGAAGTTTGCACTTCTTCGACCAACGAAGTTTGCACTCCTTCGACCAACGAAGTTAGCACTTCTTCGACCAACGAAGTTTGCACTTCTTCGACCAATAAAGTTTGCAAATTGCATAAGTCATTACATGGCCTGAAGCAGGATAACAGACAGTGGTTTTCGAAATTGTCCACTGCCCTTATCTCTCTTGGCTACACATATTCTTCTGCTGATCATTCTTTTTTCACAAAATCACATGACTCTTCTTTTACTGCCTTATTAGTCTATGTTGATGATATTGTCTTAGCCGGTAATGATTTGAAGGAAATCCAATATGTCAAATGCTTCCTTGATTCCACTTTCAAAATCAAGGACCTTGGTAGGCTAAAATATTTTCTTGGTCTAGAAGTTGCCAGATCAACTCACGACATTTTTCTCAATCAGAGAAAGTACGCTTTGAAATTGCTCGAAGACAGTGGCTTATTGGCTACTAAACCTTGCTATACTCCCTTCGATTCCTCCTTAAAGCTTCATGATGATAACTCACCACCTTTCGAAGACGTCACAGCTTATCGAAGGCTTGTTGGAAAACTTCTATATCTGACTACCACCAGACGTGACCTTGCATTCATCGTTCAACAGCTCAGCCAATTCATCTCACATCCTATGCAAGTTCATCATCCTGCAACAATTCGAGTACTCAAGTATCTCAAAGGTGCTCCTGCCAAGGGTTTGTTCTATTCATCTTCCTCTCCACTCAAACTCTCTGGCTTCGCAGACTCAGATTGAGCAAGTTTCCCTGCTACCCGCAGATCCGTAACTGGATATTGTGTGTTCCTTGGAAATTCCCTCATATCCTGGAAATCCAAAAAGCAGTCTACAGTATCCAAATCAAGTTCAGAAGCAGAATACAGGGCCTTGGCAAGCTTGACTTGTGAATTGCAATGGCTGCAGTATTTGTTCAAGGACCTCCACATCTCCTTTGATCAACCTAGCTCAGTCTATTGTGACAACAAAAGTGCTATCTACCTTGCTTACAACCCCACCTTCCATGAACGGACAAAACATATCAAAATTGACTGCCACGTCATTCGTGAGAAAATCCAAACTGGTCTCATCCACCTTTTACCAGTTTCTTCTGCTGCTCAATTGGCAGATGTTCTCACCAAGCCTTTGGCAGCTCCCTCTTCCGATTCTCTTGTTTCCAAGCTTGGTCTATTAGACATCCATAGTCCAGCTTGTGAGGGGCTATTACATGATGAAAATAATTCTGTTTAGTTTGTTACTTTACAGTTTAGTTTGTAATAATTCTGTTTAGTTTGTTACTAAAACATTTAGCTTAGTTTGTTACTTAAACAATATATATAGTACTGTTTTGTACAGTCCAAAATAAGAATAATACTATGAGTTTATTCCATTTACTTTTTTCTCTCTTGGCATTCCAAAGTTAACACGAATAATTACAATTATAGAAGTTTTAGGTTGATATCAAGATTTGTAATAAAATAGAGTAAATTAGATAAAATCAATTAAAAATTAAGAGATTTAGTGAAAATAAAACAAAATAGGGTTTTTTCTCTATATATGTTAGATTGGCGTTCCTTGATGTGAAATTTGTAGTTTATATCTGTAAATCAAATTTTGGAATGAATACATTATGGAATAAGTCGAAATAAGTTGAAATAGGTCGAAATAAGTCAAATAATTCGAAATAAGTTGAAATAAGTTGAATAATTTTAAATAAGTTGAAATAAGTCAAACTAAGCCAAATAAATTGCAGAAAACACAAGAGAGTGTTGGTCATCTTGTTTCATGCATAACATGAGTTTCGTAAGTCCGTTTGAGGTACATTCAGTTGTGTTGGGAAACTAAGGCTTATATATTTATTAGGGTAATTAATTCATGAGGTTTAAATGTGTAGACAAGGTCATGATTATGGTAATTATTCATGATGTTTATGCATATGAATGATGTTGTGAATATGGTATATTCTTACGAGGTTTATATGAATAACGTTGTGGAAAGTAGTAATTGTATACATCACGTGAGTTTAATGTTAAAATTGAACATAAGTGTACTTAATTTGATAAATTAGATTTCTAAGCAAGGGTATAGGATGATAATAAATGTTTAAGTACTATTGTTACCATACGTTGATTAATTTCTACAACTTGCAGTTAGTATAACCTGTTAGTCATTTGCCTATAACTTTAGTTACCTAGATCTTTTAAGATTTAAACTGAGATTCTTAAAATTTAGATAAATTTTAGCACGAGATAGACTTTGATTTTGATCGGTTCCATTGTGGTAAAGGGTAGAAAACTGAACTGCAAGTTTAATTAATGTTTTGAAAACTCTGCAACACAACTATTTGACATGCTGTTAGTTATTTGGACACAACTCACTCTACACAAGTCCTTTAAGAGTAAACCTTATATCGTAAGAAAATAGACAAAATTTATTACATATTATAATTAATAAGCATATCATTCCACTAAGGCCAGTAGGAGAAATACTAGTTACAAGTCTGACAAAACATTCTGTCTGGTGCCTGTACCAGCTCCTATTGTTTGATTAAATTGTACCGATTATGATCTTAAGTCCTAAAATAAAATTTTAGTCTTAAAATACACTCTCTAAGCTTTCTGAAACATATTCATTTGCTTGATTCTGACTCTGTTTGATGCTTTAAATAATTATTTGAATATGAGGAATGACTAGTAAGAAACATGATTTTGGAGCTGTTTTGATAAGATGCTATGTGAATTAAGTTGTTAATATTTTAGGACACAAGACCTAGGTTGATAATATGTATACAATTTAAGTTGTTAAGGTTTAGATGCAAGTTTTGATGTGATTTATGATTAGGTTCAGGAGAACCAAAGTTGATATGTTTAGGTTCAAGAGAGCCAATGTTGATATATTTAGGTTTGAGACGAGCCAATGTTTCAACTCTAAATGTTAAAATTAATTTGTTGTATGCTTAGGTTATAAATAAACAATGTTGATATGTTTAGGTTCAAGAGAACCAGCGGCGTGGCCTTACATAAATAATTATTTGATGATGATGTGTTTAGGTTCGAAAGAACTAATGACGTGCATGACTTATGTACATTGATGATGATTGGATTTGGAGGATTGTAGATGTTGATTTGCATTCATTATAGTACTCATGCATCATGTATATCATAGATAGGTATAACTTTGGTCAAGTGGCGAGTATGACTCCGTTCTAGTGAGGGGTTGGATACATCAGTGTCATACCTCTGATATACAAGAGACTGGTACCACATGCATGGGAGTAGAAGAGATGAACGTTGCATGTATAATTATCAAAGTTATATGATTGTGTGATTGTGATTTGATTGTAAATAATAATTATACTATCCTAGTTGTTTTAACACCGTTTGATTTGTGTAATGTATTCTCACCCCATTCTTTTTTATTTCTATGTTGCTCTATATACATATTCTGCAAATACTAAGGTTGATACCGAGGAGTTGTTGTTGTGATTAAATGTGAAGGAGGTTGTAGTTGTCATCTTTGTCGCTTTATTTATTGTTTTATGTTTTACGCATTGTTGTTGGCTATTTAGTATTCCTCTTGCCGCTCTGAAAATGCAACACCAGGCTGAGAATACCATGTTTCGTTTCTAAGTTACTTACTTGAATAATGATGTTATATTATTTTGAAGTTAATTCCTCATTTTGAATTAAATATTGAATGTTAAGAGATATGTGTGACTCCCTATTTTGTTTTGTTTACATATTTTTCGCAAGCATTTGTATAAAATATATGTTGGGGTTTAAAGTGTTACATAGTTGGTATCAGAGCTTGGTTGGTCCATTCGACCTTAGGTATAAATAGCTATTTTACCCTTGTATGTAACATGTGTGTTAACATTGTTGGCACTTTATATCCCCTTAGACCGCTACTTACTTTACTATTGCTACCAGCTAGTGGTTTTCTAACCACAACGTTAGTTTGTCTGAATTATCCTTTGTCCATTTATGGTAAATCATTTAAGAGGTAATGAAATACCTTGGTTAAAGTTGTGTGTGGAGGATCCGTTGAGAGTAGCGTGATGTGGGAGTTAGAGATCTAGATGAAGGATTCTTATCCAAAGTTATTTTTATCAAGAAATTTTCAAGGACGGAAATTCTTTAAGCGGAGAGAGTTGTAATACCCCTAAATTTTATTTAAGATTTTGTTTAATTTTTTTTGTTTGTTTCTTGAATATTTATTGATTATTTTTAGAGTAATAATAATATTAAATTAAGAGCTTATTTATTTAAAAATATAAGAAATAATAGAAAATTCGAATAATTACAATTATTTATGTTTTTGGTTAATATCGGGATTTTTAATAAAATAAAGGGACTGAGATAAAATTAGTTAAAAATTAATAGGTTCTTACCCATGTCCCCCCTGCCATATGGTGCGAATCTGGAAAAAACCTATGTAAAAGAAAATAGAAATTCCATCTCTGCCCTTTCAAGATTCCTCTGTTATAGCCCATGAGTGGATTTGATCAAAGGAATCTATGACATGGCACTGCTATGATGCTCAATAAAAGGCTGCAACTGAAAAATGTCCTATATGTGCCTAGTTTGCAATGCAATCTTATTTCAGTGCCACAACTATTGAAAATTCTAATTACATTGTCCAATTTACTGACAAGTTATGTCTTATACATGACCGCACTTTAAGGACGCTGATTAGAGCGGGTGAACAAACAAAGGGCTATAGTAACTTAGAATGATTGTTTAGGCGGCTGCAACAAAGACTAATAAAGAAGTTTTGTTTTTGTTTGATTTCATGCGTCAAAGACTAGGACATTCATCTTTGAAAGTTCTGCAAATGCTTCCAAATGTTAACACTAGTAGAAAAAATAATTTATGTACTTAGACTTGTGACATACGCCTTAGAGCAAAACAGTCACGAGCCAAATTTCCTATTAGTGAAAATAAAGCAGCCACTCCTTTTCATTTAATTCATTGTTATTTATGGGGGCCTTATCGAAATGATACTTTTTGCGGTGCTAGATATTTTTTTAACTATTGTTGACGATTTCTCAAGAGCAATGTGAATTTATCTTCTCGTTGATAAAACTAAAGTATCTAGATATCTTTATCAATTTTTAGCAATGGTTGAAAAATAATTTAGTAGACAAGTAAAGATAATTCGAAGTGATAATGGAACTGAATTCACTTGTATGAAACCAAATTTTCGTGATCGTGGTATTATTCATGAAACTTCATGTGTTGGACATCATATCAAAATGGAAAAGTAAAGTGGAAGCATAAACACACTCTTAATGTTGCTCGTGCTCTGCACTTTCAAGCCCAATTTCCAATTGAATTTTTGGAGGAATGTGATCTTGCTGCATGTTACTTGATTAATCAAACTCCTACACGAAATTTAGACGGTAAAACTCCATTTGAACTCTTGTATGGTAAACCTCTTTCTCTTGAGCACCTCTGTGTCATTGGCTTCCTAGCTTATGTGTATAATCTACATTATAAGGGTGACAAATTCACTAGTCAAAGTCACAAGTGTGTATTTGTTGGTTATCCTTATGGCACCAAAGGATGGCATATGTATGACTTGGAGATGTGTGTTTTCTTTAACTCAAGAGATGTTATTTTATATGAAGATAAGTTTCCATTTGCAGCAGAAATTATATCGCACCAACTTGCATCTAAAGATGACCATACCTTGCCTGATGCCTCTTTCAATAACAAAATTGTTGAAGATGATTCCTTTCGGCATGTTGTTACTATACACGCTATCCCTTAAGCTCCAGCAATTGAAACTACAAGGTCACATGATCATGATAAATTAGATGGCATGTTACCAGCTGTTCCGATTGTATCTCATATTGAATCTTCTTCACTTGAGTCTCATGACATGCCACCGACTGTTGAAATCAATGAGGAACCACCTACTATTGATACAATAAAAAATTCGGGACATGGCCATCGTGTCAAGATTCCTTCTACCAAGCTACAAGACTTTATGACCAATACCGTCTTTAAGATATGCCCCTAAAATTGTTCCATCGCTCCATCACCTCCTTCAGGTACACCCCATCCCTTATCTGAATATGTGAATCATGCTAACTTTTCACCACAACACATGCATTTTTTAACCACCTTTCTGTAGCCATAGAACAACAAAGCTTTGCTGGAGCTCTCAAATATATCTAATGGAGAAATGCAATGCAACTAGAAATTAAGGCTCTTAAAAATAGTGGGACTTGGACAGTAGAAACACTTCCTCCAAATAAAAAGGCTATCGACAACAAATGGGTGTATCAAATTAAATACCACTCAGATGGAGCTATTGAATGTTATAAGGCAAGGTTTGATATTATGAGGAACAACCAAGTTGAGGGGTTGGATTATCATGAAATATTTTCTCTAATTATGAAAATGGTAACTGTAAGAACGTTTCTCACTGTTGTTGTAACACCCTAAACCCCAAGACTTATTTATTAAGCATTACACGATAATCTAAGATATCACCAACGACAATCCTTTAATAAATCAAACATCTAACAAACACACAACGGAAATATCAATGTCATACGACACATGTCATTGCACACTCACCTTCACTTAGGGTATCATTACAAGGATATCAATTTTATTTCAAGTAAAACATCACAGTTAGACATTTAGTATCAAACTTCAAATGATATAAAACTTCAAAATAAAAAGTTAACACACTCGACTATCAACATCTTTATCATACACTTAAATAAGAAATTAAACTCCAACAAAACATAGTAATCAAACGTCTCCAACCCCAATGTTACAGGATCAAATCAAGACTTATAAACAATGATAAAACTAAACGAAGCAACTCCAAGAGCTAACTTCCACTAACAACAAAAACTCCACTCTTGAGTATCTACAAGATGTCCATGGTGGACAACATTAAAGCAAAAGGGGGTGAGAAACAACATTCAATATAAATAGTGTAAAGAATGCTAAGGTAGAGAAACATAAAACAAGCACACATTCATTGCACAATCAACAACAACATGCTCTCACACCCATTCATAACAACATGAACACATTCTCCATAAATCAACAACATCATGAATAATCACCACATATGCAAGTATGTATGCAACAAATTCCACTATTGACTCATTATGCATGCAATAACATTTATAAATACTCAGGTTCATCTCGCTCCTTGATCTCCACCAAAAATCACAGCTAATCACGATATAGCAACACTTCACCAATATTATAATGGAATTATCTACCCACACTCGATCTCCACCATAGGATCAAGGCTCACCAAAACTGAATCAAAATTTGTACACCATGATGTATGACACACAACAACATGCATTATCACCCAAAGATTCACCAAATAGTCATCATGCATATATCACTGTTACACACAACATCAATCACCATACACAATCATTAATCAATATTATAACAATCAACAAACAACATCAATAACAATAACTCAATAATTTCATATTCGCAATCACACAATAGCATAATCAGTAGGATTAGCATTCAGTGTTATAGAACAACTCAATTGATTCATGATTATTTCACTTTAATAATATGACAACACATCATATTCGAATAATTATTTAAAATATCAAACATTGTCAAAATCAAGCAAATGAATATGTCCTGGAAAGCTGAGATAGTCTATTCTAAGAATCTAATTTTTGTTTCAAGACTTAATACACCAATTGGTCCAATTTTATCAAACAACAAGAGCATGTACTTGCATCGGGAAAAATGTTTCTCCTGACTTCAAAATCACGCCAAAAATTATCTACTTATGGGAAAGTTATGAGATTTTCTAGTTGAAAATAACATTAAACTCTCTTTCCAACGCAACTGACCTCACCCCAAACAGAATTATGAGACTCAAGTTACACTTGAAACAAGTTGATCAATGCATGATCAAAATCGTCAATGTTTATGGTATAAAAACCAGAGAACCGCTACTGTTGTAGCACTCCTAGACCCAATTTCTCCACTTTGATAAAAATATTATCGCGTTATCTTTCTAACGCAACTGGCAACACCTCAAATGAACTTACGGAGCTCAAGATATGTACGAAACAAGTCGATCAATACTCACATGCATTTTCCTGTGATTTCCTCACGGGAATTTCACTCATAAGCTCATTTCCCCCCTAGACTTATCCCAAACATCCTCTAACATGTCCAAATAACTCATTTCGAAAATCTATTATTAGAGGTGAATTACCTACTATTATTTCACTCTAAACCTATCAACAAACATCTAATTTCACCAGTTAAACACTACCAACAACACACATAAAAACAATCACTCTCACATTCATTATCACAAAGCTCTAAAACTCAACAATGGTGGAAACTCATAATCATACCATAACATACTTAATTTCATATTAACTTACACAAATTTAATCAATACCACATCATAACAATAACAACAACAATTCATAGAACAAAATCATGGAACCCTAATGAGAGCAAGTACTTCTCTTCTCTACCCCATCATGCAACACACCCATGTTGAAAGCCCTTTCTCCCCCTTTACCTTGTAATTTCATAAAATTCAGCAAAATGAGGTTTAATCGATCTCTTCTCTCAAGCACTAACACTACTTTTTTCCAAAACCTTCATTTCTCCACTCTCCTCTTTTTCACATACCGGTAAAATGAGTCTATTTTCTCTAATTTTTTATAGAACGTATACTATTCTAATTACTTAAACTTAAGTTATTCCCCTATTACCCTTATTACTCTCCACAATTCCCACATTGCCCCTTATTTCTCTACTAGTTCCTATTTTCTATTTATTTTATTATTTAAGCTAATAATTCATTATTCCACCAAAATATAATAATTTCCTCTATTTTCAACCAACCCATAGTATTTAAATAATCTAACTAATTATTATTATGATTATTTAATTAAATAAATCCACTAAATTACCATTATTATAATTAATTTAAATTTTAATTAATTCTAACAACTATACCAACCTCTCTCTCTCTCTCTCTCTCTCTCTCTCTCTACCTCCATCTCAAGAATACTTACTTAGCCCCACATCCACACAACAAGAAAATAATTCACACAAAAGGCAGAATTGAGTTAAACAAAATTATCTAACAAAAAATGGGTGTTATAGTTACTGTAAAACATTGAGAACTTCATCAAATGGACGTTCACAACACCTTTCTACATGGTAAGGTTGATGAAGAAGTGTATATGAAATTACCTCTTGACTTCAGGACTTCTATTCCAAATCAGATGTGTCGCTTGCAGAAATCTCTATACAGCTTGAAACAGGCACCTCAATGTTGGTTTTCCAAACTAAAAAACGCTCTTCAATGGTATGGTTTCACACAGTCCTACTCTGATTACTATCTTTTTACTCTACATTGTGACTGTGTAGAGTTATATATGTTAGTTTACGTGGATGACCTTATCATTTCAGACAACAACAACAAAGCAATCGAGTCCTACAAATTCTACCTAAGCACATGCTTTCATATGAAATATATTGCCATTTAAAATGTTTTTTTGGTATTGAGGTGGCTCGCAATTCCAAAGGAATTTTCTCGTGCCAACGAAAATACACACTTGACATCATCACTGAAGCTGGATTGTTGGGTGCTAAACTTGTTGGTTTTCCCTTAGATTAGAATCATCATCTTCCCTTGGCCACTGGAACTCCACTTTCCAATCTGAATCGCTATCAAAGACTAGTAGGTCATTTGGTCTACTTAACTGTCACTAAACTTGAACTTTCGTACTCAGTTCATATGTTGGCTCAATTTATGCAAAAACCTTTAGAAAAACACTAGAACACAGCTCTCTGTGTTGTTCGGTATCTCAAGGGAAATCCCGATCAATGTATTCTTCTCCAAGTTGATTGTGATCTTCAAATTAACGCCTGATGTGATTCGGATTGGGCAGGTTTCCCTTTGACAAGGCGCTCTCTTACTGGTTGAATTGTTTTTCTTGGGAATTCACCTATTTCTCAGAAAACCAGTAAACAACATGTTGTTTCACGTTCGTCTGCTGAGGCAGAATATCTTTCTATGGCTACTAAGAAATATGGTCTCAAATTGTTGAAAGCACTTTTACTCTTCCTTGGCGTCCCTCAATCTCTCCCCATAAAGATATATTGTGATAGTTAGTCGACATTGCATATAGCTGCCAATCTAATTTTTCATGAGCGCACAAAACACATCTAAGTTGACTGTCATTTCTTAATGATGAACTCCTCAAAGATAATATTTCAACTCAGCATGTGTCCCAAAATATTCAACTAGCTAACATATTTGCTAAAGCATTGAAATAACAACAATTTGATTACTTTCTAAACAATTTGGACATTCTAATTCACATTTTCCAACTTGAGGGGGATCTTAGGCTACTAATTTCTTACCAAAATAATATCATGAAGATAATGTCATAACAACACATTATGACATCAACTATACATGTCTTCAATTTATTATTCTTAACATCAATTTATATGTAAATGATTTAATATTAAGCAATTATATTTGAAATGATTAGATATTGTATTCAACCCTATACTTGTATATATATCAAATCAAGAATCAATGAAAATCATGATATTCCATCACAAAGTAATATTTGCTAAAAAAATATAAGTTAAAAACAAACATTAATTTTCTGTAAAAAAGATAACAGGTGATAAAACTATTTAAATTTAAATAAAGAGATTAAGTTTGTAAATCAGAAAAAATTAAGAAATTAAAACTATAATTTAATCTTTATAAAAAATTATATTTTATAATATTTAATTTATATATTAGCAACAAATAAACAAAATTAAATTTTAAAATAAAAAAATTGTTTTATTTTTTTTCTTCTCCTCTTTCTTTCCTTCTAATTTCTTTTTGAAACATCTCATTTTCAATAGATTTTTTCATAGAAGTAACTATTTAATGGACCAGATTAATGTACTACTTAGAAAATTTAATTTCTTAATTGTAAAGGTACGGATTTTTTCATAGGGGTAACTATTTAACGGACTAGATTAAAGTATTATTTAGAAAATTAAATTTCTTAATTGTAAAGGTACAAATAACTGCAACGGAATTTCTCTTTACATTTAATAGTGGTGATTTTCACTATTGAAAATTCAAAAATATCTTTCGTAAATGCACATGTGAAGTTACCTCTAAGTCTATTTCGTATGTATAGATGCGAATAAATCATTTTTTTAAACATATTTAGAGGTTGTTTCACATGTGCGCATGCGAAACCTGTTGAAAAAAATGTTTCGGATGTGCATATGCGAAACTTCATCTCTTTGTGTCATTTTGTTGGTAATAGAGAAATTGTTTATTGAAGAAGAGAAAAGAATAGTAATGGCAGAATTTCTCATTATTCGTTATTGAACCAATGTTGTACAACCATATATACTAAAGGATACAAGGGCAAAAGAGGAAAATTACTAACTTATCACAGCTGGCATTAACAAGAAAATAACTGAAAAACTAACTCCACTATTTTTATGTTGATACCTCCCCACAAGTTGGAGTATGTATGCTGCATAAACCCAACTTGGACATGAAGGAATTAAAAAGTGGCGCATGAAGTGGCTTAGTAAAAACGTCCGCTAGCTGGGACTCCGAAGGAACTGGAAGGAGATGGATAAGTTTGGAGTGCAACTTTTCGCGAATAACGTGGCAATCCAGCTCAATGTGCTTGCTGCGCTCGTGAAATGTAGGATTATGTGCCAAATAGATCGCAGATTTGCTATCACAGTATACGGATGCAGGAGTAGGAAATGTAATTTGAAAATCAGCAAAGAGGTAAGAAAGCCATTGAACCTCACATGTCAGAGATGCAAGAGCACGATACTCCGCTTCAGTGAAAGAACAGGAAACAGTATTCTGCTTTTTAGAGCGCCATGAAATGGGAGAATTACCTAACAAAACACAAAACCCTGTCACAGATTTCCTAGTATCCGGACAGCGTGCCCAATCGGAGTCCGCAAAACCATGGATTTTTAAGGGGCTAGTGCGGGAGAAAAACATTCCATGTGTTGGACGCCCTTTCAAGTATCGTAGAACACGAAGGGCAGCTTGGTAATGAGGTTTCAACGGGTTAGCCACATATTGGCTGAGGTGCTGCACTGCAAAAGAAACATCAGGCCGCGTATTTGTCAAATATAATAATCGTCCTACGAGCTTGCGGTATGAGGAGGGATCTTCCAAGGATTCACCATCAGTGGAAGATAGCTTCAAGTGTGGATCAATGGGCGTTGAGACGGATTTGGCACCAAGCAGGCCTGTATCTTCAAGCAGTTCAAGCACATATTTCCTTTGATTAAGGAATATACCAGATGTTGATCGTGCTATTTCTAGGCCAAGAAAATATCGTAGATTGCCAAGATTCTTGATGCGAAATTTCTGATGCAAACAAGACTTGACAGATTCAATTTCTGAAGGAGAATCACCTGTCAACACAATATCGTCAACATAAATCAAAAGAGCGGTAAAATTGTGATTTGTTTGCTTGGTATACAATGAATGATCTGCCTCGGACTGAGAAAAACCCAAAGAACAAAGGGTTGAGGATAATTTGGCATGCCACTGTCTACTAGCCTGCTGTGATAAGTTAGTAATTTTCCTCTTTTGCCCTTGTATTCTTTAGTATATATGGTTGTACAACATTGGTTCAATAACGAATAATGAGAAATTCTGCCATTACTATTCTTTTCTCTTCTTCAATAAACAATTTCTCTATTACCAACATGGTATCAGAGCTCAATGAGCTCTGGTGACCAATTTTTTTTCTCTCTCTCTTCGTCTTCTCCGATTGGTATCCCGAGCACAGTTTGCACCTTCATCGGTTTTCTTCACCGTTTTTTTTTTCATTGCAACCTCTGCGTTCTTCCTTCCTTCAATCAGATTCTCTATGGATCACCAGAGCTTCTCTGATTTCACGACGAACTCTGCGAACCCTTACTACCTTCATCCGAACGAAAGTCCGACGCTCATCCTTGTTGCTCCACCATTGGACAACAAGAACTATCACACTTGGTCAAGATCCATGCACATCGCATTGATTTCCAAGAACAAAGAATAATTCGTTGACGGTACCTTTCCCAAACCACCGGTCTCCAATCCTCTCTATGCGCAATGGATTCGCTGCAATACAATGGTACTTTCTTGGATTCAGCGTTCAATTTCTGAATCGATTGCGAAATCTGTCTTGTGGATTGATACAGCAGCTGGAGTTTGGAAGAATTTATGAATTAGGTTTTCACAGAGCGACATCTTTCGAATTTCGGATATTCAAGAAGATTTGTATCGATTCCGCCAAGGTACTCTTGATATCTCTGAATATTTCACACAATTGAAAGTGTTTTGGGATGAATTGGAGAACTATCGTCCTCTCCCTTGCTGCACATGTGCTATCGCTTGTTCTTGTGGTGCAATTTCATCTGCACAAACCTATCGCGAGCAGGATTACGTGATTAGGTTTTTGAAAGGCTTGAACGATCGTTTTTCTCACTCAAAGTCGCAGATCATGATGATGACACCTCTTCCTGACATTGACAAAGCTTTTTCTTTGGTCATTCAACAAGAACGTGAACTAAATTCTGCTACTCCTTTGGATTCTTCTGAAGCCAGTGTCATTGCTCTTCATGTTAACACTCAAAATAAGGGTGTGGCACCAAACAAATGGAAAGGTTCTTCTTCCTCAACCAAAGGAGGCAATCAAGTATGCACTCACTATGGTCGAACAAATCACACTGTGGATACTTATTTTGTGAAACATGGATATCCACCGGGGTATCGAAACCGCACCAAGCCTGCATCTAATACTCAAGGTTCCTCATAATCTCATGCCAACACCATATCACACACTACTGCTCAGTCTGAGGAAAATTCCACACCTATGTTTGGGTTTACTCAAGAGGAATTTCAGAGTCTCCGTGCCATGCTTCAACAATCTCAACAAGCTCAACCTACTGCTAATGTCATCACCACTTCACCCTTTGCTTCCACTTCCCAAGCCTTTCCCAACACTGATAAGCATCACAATCTTTGGATTTTAGACACAGGAGCAACATACCACATTTCTTTTCACCTAGCTAGCTTTACATCTTATCAATCCATCGTGCCAATATCTGTATCTTTGCCTAATGGTTCTCATCTTACAACTTCTGTTTCTGGAACCATAGTCATATCACCATCCCTAACTCTTTACAATGTTCTATATATTTCCGACTTTCATGTCAATTTAATCTCAATCACTAAATTGACTACCACAAATGACTGCTCTGATACCATGTTGGTAATAGAGAAATTATTTATTGAAGAAGAGAAAAGAATAGTAATGGCAGAATTTCTCATTATTCGTTATTGAACCAATGTTGTACAATCATATATACTAAAGGATACAAGGGCAAAAGAGGAAAATTACTAACTTACCACAGCTGGCATTAACAAGAAAATAACTGAAAAACTAACTCCACTATTTTTATGTTGATACATTTTTTTTTTAAAACCACATCATTCCACTATTTTTTAAACAGACACATTTTTTATGACTTTTTCAAAAAATATCATTTTATTGTCACCCAAACAACTACATTTAACTATTCTAACACCAATGTACACAATGTAATTTTTATAAACTAACCTAATAAACTATTACAAGATTGCATTGTGAATCAAATTAATTTGGAGAAAACTTACACAAATTTGAAAGCTTGGAGATGATTTGGGATGACTTGAAAAGAGTTGAAATGGAGAGATGAATAAATGGGTGAGTTTGGTAGTAGAAATGTTAGGGTTTAGAGAAGAAAATGAGAAGCTTTGGTGTTTGAATAGAAAAGGGTTTGAGGAGTCTGTTCTGTTCGTTTAATTCAATACAATTCACACACTTCGCATGTGTACATACGAAATGAGGAATTATGGATAACTTCGCAGATGTACATGCGAAATCAATGTGTTTTTGACAAATTATAAATTAATTTGTAGATGCACATGTGAAGTCACCTATTATTATACAATACATTACATTCACATTTACACATATAGATTCTAAGAATATTTAAAGTTTTTCATCCGACATTTAAAAGAAGACTATTAGATAACAAAAGAAATTCCATAACTACAATAGATTGTCTCCCGCAAAATTCACATAAAACAAAATACAATTTAAACATTAAAATACAAAAAAACATGAAGAAAGGAATTTAAAAGATAAAGATTTCCACTACATCATATTCATTGAAAGCTCCATCAAAGAGAATCCTTTTCCACAAATAACTCTTTTAATGTGGTTTTAAATGGAGGTCATCAAAATATTTCGTAAAGAAATCTTATTTCGAAATCACCAAATTGTGGAATTCCTCCATGCAAAGAATGAACATAAATCAAGTGTATTGAGTGGCTGAGTAATAAATATGTAATGGCATTTCATTTAGTATAGCATTTTAGTCAAAATTGTGGTTTAGGTGAAAGCCTTCATTGAGTTTGTGTATTTGCATTGTGTTTGAATCTCTTGTATACAATGTTTTTTTGGCATTTTATATGCCTTTATCATATCTATAAAGTTGTTTTTTATCTTTAAAAAAAGCAAGTGCATTATTAACTAGAGCTAAATAAATTTTAACTGTCAGATTAAATTGACAGATGCTTTTTTTTATTTTAAAACAGATCAACTTTAGATGTTCAATTAATCTATTGTTTAATTTGGTTACCATAAAGTTGTTTTTGGTTACATTTGAAAATTATTTTAGACGAGTCAAAAATCGAATTTGACTAAACACAATTAATATTTATGATTGATTTTCTATAAAAATAAAATTTATAATATTGTTCTTTTATTATTATTTTTATAATTTAATAATATCATTGTGCACTTAAAAAAACACATAATATAAAATTTTAAATATTATTTAATTTGTAATTTAGAATATAATAATAATTATATTAATGTTAAATAATATTGAAAATATTATCAATAATAATAATAATTTATTAAAATAAAAATGTTTTTCTTTAGACTATTTTAAAATTTTAATATTTTTTAAAAAACTAAAATAAATATTTATAAACTTTATAAATATTTAACCAATCAAATCCATTAAATTTATCCATCAAATTGATTTAATTAAATTCGTCAAAAATTAAAATTTTATTAGACAAAATTAAGCTTTAAAATGAAACCGCAATATATGTCATCGATCCAAACTAACAGATTGTTCCACCCTAGGATTTAACTTGGCTCAATTTAAATATTAAAAACATATTAAAATTTGAATAATAAGTAGTGCATTCTTGTCCAAAATTTAGGCTCTTGAGTAAATATGTATAATTGGACAGCAGATTCTAACTTTTTTTTTGCTGATCACTTTTTCTTCTTTGCTTTTGCTGTTTGTTAAAAAAACCATAAAAAAAGACACAAAAAGAAGATAAAAGCTGTCCCCACATATTTTTCATGGTTAAAAACGTACCAAACTATTCCAATTTTGTTTTTATATAAAAAATCTCTTTAGTAAAGCAATTCTTCATCACTCTTTTTACCACCTTCTCACAAAGTAAACAAACAAACCTCCTTTGATTCAAACAAATGAGAGTATATAAATGTTTTAAATTATTTTTTATTCATTTATTATGAAAACAATGAATTTTTAGCTCCTATTTAAAATCATATTTTTGGTTTCTTTTCTTAACATTGAGATTGTTTGACCCAGCATTTTTTATAATATAAAATCGTCATTAGCACAACTCTTTGTTCTTCACATCTTTCATGAAATTTTTTAAAAACTCTATTCTCATCTTTCAAAAAAGCCTTAGACTTAAGTATTTTTCTCAAAATTTAGGTTTTAATCAGGTTAAATATTATTAATAATAATAATAAAATTAAAAGTTATATTTAATAAAAACAAAAAAAAACTAAAATTACATTAATGCTTAAAATAAATAAAACAGAACTCACTTTTTCATTTTCAATGTGTAAAATAAATATCATTAATTCCATCACATTATTAGAATCCAATTTCATTGTGCAAATATTAATAGTTTTGATTATTATTTTTATAATTTTTTTTATAATTTACCATCCTTACAAATATAGTATCTTTTAATATTAATATTCACTATTTTGTTTAAAATTTTCAAAATATGTTTATTGATATTATTTTGTTCTATATCAATGGTTAAAGCACCAGCTAGGAAAAAAAAGGCAAATCATAAATACAGTACTTATTTAATGGTCATGTGTCATCACGACTATAAAACAATGAATTTAATGAAAATATGTTGGTAGTCAAAGTTTTTAGACTAATAATAAATTATAACTGTTAAATTTTAAATTATATCTGATCTTATTTTAATTATATATAAAATAATAATTATTAATAACTATAATTGATTGATATTATAAAACTCTTTATACTGATAATACATAATCATTAATCTCTAAAACAATTGTAAATTAGTCTTATTATTTAAACAAATTAAGATTTTATAATGAAACACTAGATAGTACATATTATAAAAACATCTCTATTTTAAATAATTAACATTAAATAATTTAATAATAATTTTACATAAATCAGTTCTAAAATCCATAAATTTTACAGTTAAAATAAAATATAACAAATAAAAACAAAAAAAATAATATTTTCAAAGTGTAAAAACAAAACATATTTTTACAGGAATAAAAACCAAAAGTTTGCTATAATAAATAAATAATTTAGAAAAATATGAAGAACTAGTCTTGTTTGTGGTGGTTAAACATTATAGAGTAGATAAAATAGAAAGAAAAAAAGAAGAAAAAAAATTACAAATATAAAAAAGGGTAAATAATTAGAGTTGTGAGAGAAAGATAGATAGATATAGTAGATAGACATTAGACAAAAGAACACAACAGTGTAGGAGAAGAAAGGTAGTAGTAGTAGTATATAGTTGAGAGAGAAATTAGAGAGATAGATAGAGAAAGAAAGAGAAGGAGATGGTGGGCTCAGGAGCAACATTTGATAGGAGCAAAGAAGCTGTTGGGATGATGGCCCTTCATGAGGCCCTCAGAACCGTCTGTCTTAACTCTGACTGGACTTACTCTGTCTTCTGGACTATTCGTCCTCGCCCGTATTCTCTCTCTCTCTCTCTCTCTCTCTCTACAACTTTCATTCTTTCTTACTCCTACTTCCTAATACTATATCTCTTTTTTTCTCATCTGGGTCTTGTCCATTTCTTGCAGTAGAGTTAGAGGTGGTAATGGCTGTAAAGTTGGTGATGATAACGGTAGCTTGTAAGTACTAATTTCATCTCTATTTGTGTTTTATCATAATGTTTTTGAGGAGGTAAGGTAACATAATATGACATGCATTTTTTGTTTGTGGTTTTTAAGGATGTTGATGTGGGAAGATGGATTTTGTAGAGGAAGAGGTTCATCATCAGGTTGTGTTGAAGATATTGATGGAGAAGATCTTGTTAGAAAAGCTTTCAGCAAAATGTCCATTCAGTTGTATAATTATGGAGAAGGGTGGGTACTGGGTAGGTCTTTGTTTGTTTGTTGTTTGTTTGTTTGTTATCTTTTGCTTTTATTCTTTCTCTCTCTCTCCCTCTTTTTTTTCTTCTATCTGATTCTTGTACATGTGGAGAAAGTTACTGTTACTGTTACACAAACATAAACATAAACATAAGCATAAATTCTTGTTCTTTGTACTACTATGTTGTGATTGGTTGAATTTTTTTGTTGTTGTTTGTTTTTGGAACAGGCTGATGGGGAAAGTTGCATCTGATAAGTGTCACAAATGGGTTTTTAAAGAGCCAACAGAATGTGAACCAAACATCTCTAACTACTGGCAGAGTTCATTTGATGCTGTATGTATTCTTCTACATCCAATCACACTTCTACTTCTCTGATTTTTTTTCCCTTGTCTTACTTAACTAGTAGTAGTCTTTAGATGGAGACTTTAGCATTAAATTTTTGTTTTTTTGTTTGTTTTTTTATTGGCTATTTTGATGATGATGATGATTGATTGATTTTGGTTTCAACCTCTTTTTGATATTAATTGCAGCTTCCTCCTGAATGGACAGACCAATTTGAGTCAGGCATTCAGGTCAGATAACTGAATCATTGTTAGTTTGTTACTAGTACTAGCTTTGGTTTTTGCTATTATTATTGCTCTCAAAACAACTTAAAAAGGATGAGTATGTTTTTATAGATTTTTTTTCAACTCATTTTATTTTGCTTCCTTGACCAGACCATAGCTGTAATCCAAGCTGGCCATGGTCTTCTTCAACTTGGTTCTTGCAAGATTGTAAGTACATTCTACTCACAACCTTAGATTCCATGCGGTCGAGATAACTCTACATTCACGCACCGATCTAGAAACTCATTCAGACTTATCTTGATCCACCGGAAACTGGTGTGATGAGTGTGTGAATGCAGACATCTCGACCGCATGGAATCTTTGATGTAGTTTGCATTGGTTTGGCTATTCATTAGGTCAAAGGATCTAACATAAAAATGAAAAGACAAATAGTGTTTGATATTTGCGATTCTATTTTTCAGATTCCTGAGGATCTTCATTTTGTCCTAAGAATGAGGCACACATTTGAATCATTAGGCTACCAATCTGGTTTCTATCTCTCACAGCTTTTCTCATCAACAAGGAACACTTCCTCATCAACTTCACTTCCTTCAAAACCATCTTCCACCACCCTTCCAATTAGGCCACCTCCGCCACTCTTCAACTGGGGTCAGAGACCGCTATCTTCTCCTTCATCCATGCTATCTTCACCCAATTTTCAACAACATGCAGCTAGGCTTGGTTTTCCACAAACCAAAGATGAAACACACATGTTTCTCATGCCTCATGCATCATCGCATGATCAAACTCCAAGAATTGAAGACATGATGGGAGGAGGAGAACATCATGAAAATGACATTAAATGGCCAAATGGTTTGTCTTTCTTTAATGCTTTAACTGGTAGAGCTGACGATGCTAAGCTTTTGTTTAATCCAGAGAACTTAGGAGGAAAACAAAGTGATCATGATCATAATCATCATCAAAATCATCATCACCCTCTTAATCAAAATCCTAATTCAGATGGTTCAAACCCAAATGAGTTTTTGAGCTTGGATAGTCACCATGATGGTGGAAGGAAAATGGACAAATTTAAGAGAAGTTTCACTTTACCTACAAGAGTTGCTTCATCATCTTCATCTACCTCAATGGATCATCATCAACAACAAGGTGTGGAGTATAGGAATTCAGAAGGTGGCATGTACTCAGATGTTATGGAGACCTTTTTGGAGTGAATGTTGTTGGAAAGTATGATTTAGAATTTGTATCTAGGAAAAGCTAGTTATGTGTTTCTTTTTCATGTGTTTGTTTTTCACTATTGTATCTTTGTGTTTTCTTATGTATTCCTCTTGATGAGACTTTATTAATGATCATTTGTTTCTTTCTTTTAGTTCAATTAGACATAAAGTTTGCACCATGTCTTAAAATAAAATATCCATAGGGTCATCATTAGGAGGTGACAAAACGGGTTGGGTCCGTCGGGTTGACCTATTTAACCTGCCATTTTTAGTGGATTGAGCTGAGGTTTTCGGCGGTATCTTAAATTAACTCATCCGTCTAACCCGCTTAAAAAAGCGGGTCGAGGCGGGGTGGAGCGGGTTTTCTCCGCAGATTTTTTGTTAAAACTTTTGCTCTTTTTATTAAGAATTAAAACAATTTTAATTATAAAAACAACACTTATCTCTTAGGATCGTATTATAAATTATTATACAGACAAATTGAATTATAATTGTAACATTCTTTCTATAAGTTTCTAATACATGCGTTGATTGAAAATGATTGAAATAAAAGAACAAATGTATGACAACATAATTATTAAGTTTCAATATATTAGCTCAGATGTTTTCTTTAGAAATAGATGTTGATTTTATGAAAAGGAAGGATTTAATTAGTGTATATGTGTGACAAATTTAGGATTTAACTATTAAAAAACAAGTCAATATAAAAGTCTATATAATATAAACAGTAAGGAAGTTCAGTACGCCTTACTATTTTATGCACTGTGATGTTTTATGCAATGTTATTGTTATTATTGTTGGTTTTGTGTAAATTCTAAATTGGATTTTTTTAGTAGTTAGTTTTTAAATATGATTATGATGATATGTATTGTTTATTTATTTTGATATTTTTTATTGTGCTTGAGTTTATTTTGTTGTAATTGATCTTTATTTATTAAATTTTTTGAATTGTTTGAACTTAAGACATCTTGAAGTTCTATTATACGTTGTTAAAAAAATTTCTTTATCGACCTCTTTAATAATAATAATTTTTTTTTAAAATTATGTATTAAATTAAATTATAAAATTAAAAAAATTAAAAATTGGCGGACCGACCTACTAAACCGCCAACTCGTTAGTAAACGGGACGAATTTGACTTTTGAGCTCAGACTCCCCTACATTGGCCCGCTCCGTTCCACCCCACTTTTAAACAGAAATAAACAGGACAAACCTAAATGGAACGGGTCGTTCGCCGCTTTGCCACCCTTAATCATCATTGTATGTATTTTTTCTCTTTTTCTTTTAGTTCAATTAGACATAAAATTTACATCATGTCTTGTAAATCAAATTAATGATTGAAAAGTTGAAAGTTTGATGCAAAGCTTTCTTTTCAATGTGTTGTGTTCAATAATAGAAATATAAGAAGAGTGAGATTTGGGAAGCCAATTCTATTATTGTTTAAAGTTTATTTAATTGTGGAAGCTAATTATTTTGCTTTATTTGATATTATTTTTATTTATAATAAACTTGAACTAGAAATATTAAATATTATTTTATTCATAACTATTTGTAAACAAAAAAATTTAAAGAAAAGTTTAGTTAAACATAACTTGTAAACTAGTGCTTTGTCATTCTTATCAAATTTTAACCAATCTCTTAAATTTGAGTTTTGTAAATATAACTGAAAAGTTTAGTTAAATTTAACAATCAGAGAGATGATTTGTATGAGGGAAAGTATGAGGCATTTATAGGATTATGGAGAGCAAAAGTGCCTATAAAAACAAAAACTTTTGGATGGAGATTATTTCTTGACATACTTCCTAGTAGAGAGCAGCTGAAAAATAGAAACATAGTGCATGGTGGTCATGATTCGTGTTATGTGTTACGTTTTCAGGAAGAAGAATCCTTAGAACACATCTTCCTAAATTTATCAACTATTCTTAAAGTTTGGGAAGGTATGGAAAGTGGATCCGTAAAAACATAGTCTTGGAAGGGCCAGTTTGGAAATCCTCTATAAACTTCGGAAGAATCTTGAAAAAATATAGTACTAGAAGACGAGGAAGGAGTGATATGGTTGGCTACTTATTTGGTGCATTTGGAATCACAAAAACAAGATTTTATTCAATGATTCTTTGTGTAATGTAGGAAATCTTGTTTGGTCTATTAAATTAGTGGTTTGGAAGTGGAGTATTATAAATATTGGAGAAATTATTAAGTCTAACTTTAACTTTTATAATTTTTAAGTATCTCCTCGTAGTTGTGTTAAAGATTGGTTTGTAATTTCTTTGTTTTTGTTGAAGGTTTTTGTATTGGATCTTATATCTCTAAGATCTCTCATTATCTTATTTTTGTCAATACATCAAAACACATATATTAGAGTTGATTCTCTCTTTTTCGAGGGATCACCAAACACCTTGAATTGTGTATCTTGTACATATCTTTGAATTTTCATATTGTAGGTGATGACACAATTGCATTCATCTCACCATCTAACCTAAAGTTTGAGGGGTGGTCCTCAGTCAAGTGGTTCTTCAATGGATTGCAAGAGCTTAAGCTTCAAGGCTATGTCTATGACATTAAAAATTTGTGGTTCAAAGAGCTCCCTCACTTTATTTAGGTTAAATGTTCCTCAAACTTGGTGGTGACATTTATCAAGAAGATCCATAGGTTCATGTGTTTATTTCCATGCCTTCTTCAACAAGTTTCATTGAGACTTTAGCTCCATCTTTGAGTGTACTTCAAGATAATATCATATCAAGGCCTATTGTGATTCATCAACACTTTATTTTTCAGAGAAGATAAAAAAGATTCAAGGTTGATTCAACAAGTTTGACCTAATTGAGCAAGTGCTTGATTCAGTGATCACAAGTGCATAACTCTCTCAATTTTCAATATTTTGAGTTGGTTTTTTTTATGGATTCTTATCATCATCTATAACAACTTCTCTTCACATGACAAGATCCAATTGTGCAAGAAAAATCATCAAAAGTTGAAAGGGGTTTCAAGTCATTTTGACACTCCCTGAGCTAGGGTTTGTTGACTTCTAAGGACCATATCTTGCTCATTTTTTGAGATCTTTGATTGACTCCAAAGCCATGATTCTCTTTAAAGGGTCCTTAAAAAGCTCTCTTCATGAATCTAAGGCAAATTTTAAATGGAAGATCACTAATGGTTGAGAAAGATTATAAGTCTCTTTGAAAAGCCTTTGAATCTTAGGATTTGATTTCAAATGATCATAACTTGATCAATTTTTATCTTCTTGAGCCCGTTCTTTTTCCACAACAATATTTGGGGTATCTAATACAACTTTGTTTCAATGTGCAAGACTTGAAAATACTTGGAAAGTTGTTGAAGAGTTGAAAAGATTATAGATCTTTTGTGAAATTTCCCAAATTTGTTTATCATCTTTCAAAGACCATAACTCTCAATTTTTATGATTTTTGAGTGATCTCAATTTCACAATTCAAATAAATAGGTTTACTTCATCTCATCTTCAGATATCAAGATCAAATTTTGAGTGGAAGATCATGTAATTTTGAAGAACATTATAGGCCATTTTGAGGTCCCATACTTAGAAATATTTCTAAGTATAAAAATCAGTTTGTTTTTTATGATTTCAAGAGGACATAACTTCTAGATCAATTATCAAAATGGAGTCTTTCTTGTAACATTGTAAATATTGTTACCTTATTTTTCAAATTATTCAAGAATCATGTCATAAAGCCTCCTGAGTTGTGTGCACCATGGATTCAAAGTTGGTACCTTAGAACTAAAGTTTCACCTGCAGTCAGATTGCAATTTCCTTAATGTGGCTTCTAATGATCAAACTTGTGCATGTTTTCCACTCAACTTGCATCATTCACCCCTCCTCTTGATTCCATTCACTTATCCTATAAATAGAGACCCTCTCTACATCATTTTGGAAAACTTTAGAGAGCCAGGAAATCTCTGTTAAACTTCCTCCATACCTCTCAATTCTGCAACTTTGAATTTGGTTTTAGAGCTCTTTTCAATCCAATTTCTTTTTTAATTCTTCATCCTTTAACTTCACTGAAGCTAACAGAAGAAGAACCAAGCCTTAAAGTACCTACATCGCACTAGCCAAGTCAAGTTTCAGAGCAATTTTTCCATACTTCGTTCAGGTAGTTTAAGGCATCAATTCTTCTAACTCAAATTACTGGAATAGTCTATGATGTCCATTGATGCTTGCTGGTGGTTTAATTTTGATCAGTCGATGCATTTGATACATCTGTTTTTGGTTTCAAATTTTTTCAAAACTCTCTGGTTTTTCTCAAATCGATTGAGCTGCACTTTAAATAAATTTTTTACGAGGGTACCATTGGAATCATCTTGATGAGACGAAGCGAATGACACTAGTCTGAGCTTCTAATTTTACAGATTAAAGGACCTGTAAATCGTGTGTTTTCGGTCGGCTTTTCAACAATCTGCAGGTTGAAGATGATGACATGGACGTCTTCAACCAATCAGAGCCTCACGTATGTTTTTTTAAATCTGTTTTTTTTATAAATAATTGATCCAGTGTGTTATTCACTAATGACCATGATATACACAGCGTGTCTGATCCTTTGGATTAGCTTACTAACGCGTTTTGACATTGATCCAATGGTTCATATTTTTTTGGTTTTATTTTTATTTTCTGATTTTATATTTTAATTGTTTTAAACTTAAAAAATTCATAAAAAATTCATTTCAACCTCTAAAATTGTGAAAAAAATCATTTCAAAAATACTTTTGATTTTTTATTTATTTACTTATTTTCACAATTTTATTTTGTGATTTGGTATTTTTTATATTTTTTCACTTTATTTAACTTGTTTTAATTGTTAAAAATCTGTTTTTCTTGACTTTTAAATTCTATAAAAAAATATGGAAGGATCCAATGACCTCTTAACAAATATTGGTGACCTCATTTTATTTTTTATTTTTGATTTTACTATTTTTTAGAAATTTTGGTTTATTTTTCTTATTTCTTTAAATTTTAAAATATAGTTCCTGACTTTAAAAAATTCTAAAATTTTTTTGTCAACAATTGTTGACTCATGTTTGACCTCTGATATTTTTTTAGAATTTTTATTTGGTGCTTTAACATATTTTGTGTAATTTACCAATTATTTCCCTTTTCTTAAATATTTAAGTATTATTTTATTAAATATATTTTATTATTTTTGTTTGGTTCTGATTTGAGTTTTATTTTTGGGACAAGTTCCTCAACCTCATTGGATCTTGAGTGTTGATAGGTTGAAAAATCAAATCCACCAAAATGGATGAATGATGTTAATGATATTTGAAACCCTACCTTCATCTGATACATCCCCTCCCTCTTCATCTGATCCATTTCTTGTTTTTATTTGTGCTACATATTTTTGGAGAATGATATATATATATATATATATATATATATATATATATATATATATATATATATATATATATATATATATATATATATATATATATATATATATATATATATATATATATATATATATATATATATATATATATATATATATATATATATATATATATATTTAAGTATTATTTTATTAAATATATTTTATTATTTTTGTTTGGTTCTGATTTGAGTATTATTTTTGGGACAAGTTCCTCAACCTCATTGGATCTTGAGTGTTGATAGGTTGAAAAATCAAACCCACCAAAATGGATGAATGATGTTAATGATATTTGTAACCCTACCTTCATCTGATACATTCCCTCCATCTTCATCTGATTCATTTCTTGTTTTTATTTGTGCTACATGTTTTTGGAGAATGATATATATATATATATATATATATATATATATATATATATATATATATATATATATATATATATATATATATATATATATATATATATATATATATATATCATTTCTATAACATGTTGGTACATAGATTTCTATTGATCGGCCTCAAAATAGGTGGGACTTCTACATAAGTCCACTTACGATTGCTTAACATAGCGTTAAATTTGTTTTGATTCGAAAAAATGATCATTCGTGGCCCAAACTTATGTTTGCGAACCCAAGTATGTTTAATTTGAAACCTTTGACCCAATAACTTTGAAGTTCACTGCTAGGAGGCTTTGATTCTATCAATCCTCTAATAAACATCATGAACTTTGGTCTAAGTGAATCAGTTAAACATTGTTGATTATATTTGATTATTTTGAGCAATCGAAATGAATGATATACTTGAAAAAAAGCAACATGAAACTTGTTGAGTGCAGCGGTAGAAATGTTGAGACTAAGCTATTGGATTGACTTGACTCACACAAATCAAATAAAAATCGCCACCGCGCATTATTGTTTCCAAAGGAATAGAAAAAGAGCGAATAACCCAAAAAAGGGAAGAAAATCTAAGTTCGAGGGTTGGTTATGCACATGGGCTACCATACGGTCAGCTTGGGCAAATGCCCAGGCTCGGCCCGGCCCAATTTTTTTTAGTATTCATGTTTTTTTAAATAAATAAAATTAAAAGAAAAAAAATAGTGGAACCTAGAATTGGAAAAACCTAAAGAGGGAAAGGATTATTGAATAGCAGTCATCGCCGTTCTCTTTCCTTCTATGTTCAATCTGTCGTCGCCAACTTCCCTTTCAGTTCCATACCATTTCTACAGCAGGTAATGTAAAACTTTAACTTGATTATTAAATAGCAGATGTGTGCGTTTCTCTTTTTATATAATACAAATATACCACATGTGTTTGACTTGGTCTATTAATCTATTTGATATGTTTGTCACAACAAGAAATAAGGATCTAGAGATTACTAATATGCTGGTAAAGAATTAGATAGACATATATATAATTTTTTTCTTTTTGTACTTTTATTTCACTGGAAAGTTGACAAATGTTTAATGCAAAAAGTTTAATTTAAACCACCAAACTAGTACAAAATTGAATTGACATATTTACAATTACAAATTAATTAGTGATTATGCTACTTGCTATTTTTCAAATGAAACTTGTAGAAATAAGTTTATATATTATACTTGTTTAATTCTATATTTGATTCTAATTTATTGATTAAAATATAGGTTATTTGATTAACCATGTACTAATTTATTTATTAATTAGAGTTTAAGTTGTTTGATTAATCATGTATAATTATAAATACTAATTTATTTATTAGAGTTTTAAATTTTGTTTTATTTGTTTGAAGAGCATTGTTTATTCTTATTTTTTTTATTTGATTATTATTCTTTTAATTTTTGAAACTACAATTTTATAACTATTTTATCTTTTGTTCAAAGATGAGGAGATTTTTGGTTGCTAGAGAAAATATTGAGAATATGAATGTTGTGCAACCGGAAGCCGAATTAGAACCATTGTTTAATGTGGTTAATGAGTTTAATCCAAATGAGATTGTGCGTGATCCAGGTCGTAGGAAACAAATTAATGAGTATGCTCTGGATATTCAAGACCAAGTGAGGATGGCATATATATTGAAGGGTCCAATGCAACCAGATTTGCCAAGCTTTCCTTCTACTCCATTTGGGAGTGTTAAAAGATCATTTAGTAAATCGTGGTATAAGAATTATACATGGTTAGAATACAGTGAGATAAAGGATGTAGCTTATTATTTTTATTGCTTTCTCTTTAAGTAATTTGGGAGGGCCGAGCACTTTGGTTTTGAAGTCTTCACTAAAAGCGGATATAGAGATTAGAAGCATACATATCAAGGCTTGAAAGGTCACGTTGGTAGCCATAATAGTTCTCACAACTTATGTGTCAAGCACTACGATGATTATAATAATCAAAGACAAAGTGTGACAAGTAAGTTTGTTAAAGCAACCAAGGAATCAGAAGAATTGTATAAGATTCGTTTGACTTGTTCTGTAGATTGTTCAAGATATCTCACAGCATAAGGCATGGATTTCCATGACCATGATGGATCCTCTACTTCTCTAAATAAGGGTAATTTTAGAGACATGGTAGATTGGGTAAAATTTCAAAATGAACAAGTGAGGGATGCTTTTGACTGTGGTGGAAAAGATTGCACAATGACTTCTGGTGACATTCAAAAGGATCTTCCAACGTGCTGTGCACAGGAAGTTACCAAGGTGATTATGGAAGAGCTTGGTGATAGACAATTCTTCGTGCTTATTGACGAGTCACATGATATATCCATCAAAGAGCAAATGACAGTGATGTTGAGGTCAGTAGTTGTATTTTCCAATTTTCATTACCTATTATTTTTTATGCCGCCAAGTAAAATTATTGAATTTATTTTAGGTTTTTGAATGATAAAGGGAATGTTGTGGAACAATTTATTGCTCTACATCATGTCAAAGATACTACATCAAAGTCATTAAAGGATGCTCTTTATGATATTCTTGATAAGTACACATTATCGATTTCAAGGATACGAGGGAAAGGATATGATGGAGCTTCAAATATGAGAGGTGAATTTAATGGTTTGCAAATAAAAATTCTATATGAAAACCCTTATGCTTTCTATGTTCATTGCTATGCTCACCGTTTGCAATTAGTTATTGTGTCTATTGCTAGTAGTTGTTCATCTATTCATGATTTCTTTGAGTACATCTCCTTGATTGTGACCACAACAAGTGCATCTTGTAAGAGGCGGGATGCTTTGAAGGAGGCACAACACCAAGATATTTTAAATAAACTTTCGAGTGGTGAGATATCTATAGGAAAAGGCTTGCACCAATCATCTAGTCTCACTAGACCCGAGGATACTAGATACGGTTTACATCATACTACATTGCTTCGTTTGGATCATATGTGGTCCTCCGTGTTAAAGGTTCTTAGTATGGTTGATGAAGATGGACGTGGACTATCTCAAGCAGCGGGTTTGATAGAAAAAATGGAGAGATTACAATTTTCTTTCATTTTAAAGTTAATGTTAAAGTTGTTTGGTATCACAAACTAGCTTTCAAATGTCTTGCAAAGAAAAGATCTTAATATTGTGATTACCATAGAATTAGTTGATGATGTCAAAGCTCGGTTGGCCACAACAAAAGAGAGTGGTTGGGATAATTTATTTGCCGATGTCCAAGATTTTTGTGTTGCTAAAGGTATTCCGGTTCTAAATATGGATGACAAAATACCGGTTCGGGGTCGTTCAAGGATAGAAGTGAGGACTATCACTAATCTTTATCATTATCGTGCAAAGATTTTTTATGTTGCTATTGACAAAATATATGTGGATATGGATCATTGCTTTAGAGAAGGAAGTAACATTATCCTCAATTACTTCTTGTGTCTTGACCCCAAGAACTCTTTCTCCAAGTTTAATGTTGATAAGCTTGCTCATCTTGCTGATATTTATCATGCATACTTTTCTGATGATGACCGAGGAACAATAAGGGATCAACTTGACACTTATGTTCTTCAAGTGAGAAGAAATGATTCATTTCCACTTGTGAAGATGTTCAAAGTTTGACTATGAAGATGGTTCAAACTGAGAAACATTTGGTATTTCCATTGGTTTATAAACTTATTTAGTTACCTTTGATATTGTCGGTGTCGACAGCATCCGTTGAAAGAGCTTTTTCAGCAATGAAGATTATCAAGTCTAAATTGCACAATAAGATCAACGGTGCGTGGTTTAATGACTTGATGGTATGTTACACCGAGCGAGAGATATTCAAGTCACTTGATGATATTTATATTATTCGAACATTTACCGCAAAGAAGTCTCGAAAAGGACACTTGCCTCCTGATTTTATTTAACCCGCTATTGTAAGGTTATGTTTATCTCTTTTATTTTAAACTATATTTTCGTTCACAAAATGACGAGTCTCTTTTATTTTGATTGATAACTATTTATATATTATATGCAATGTGAATTTGCGATCTTTAATTCTTTGCCCAGGCTTTATAATTTTTCTGACTCCGCCACTGGTTATGCAAAGGGAAGATATTAGCACCCTAAACATCTAGAGTACTCTGCAGGAGCCTCTTTGAAAATATGTGTATTTTGGCTATAAATGTTGTATAAAAATAGATAATGGAGATGAGAAAAGAAGTATTTTTTTATGATTTTTGCACCTGCCGCGATTGCGAACCTTTAGTGCCTACATACCACCTTCCGTGCAATAGGGGATCAGGGTACTCGTAGTTCACCTTTAAAAATTTTAAAACACAAGTGTGTTGGTTAATTTTAAGAGACAAGACATCATCGTCTTATCGAAGTGAAAAACATACTTACTACCCACGATTATGAGAAAGGAGAATTTGCATCATCTCAAAGTGGAGGACATGGCTTGGATTTTAAAATCAACAATTGCTCAACACCCAAGTGGAAAACATCTCACTGCACTACATATCATATAAGTATAGTAGTTCGTATCACTACAAGGATTGACAAGAGTCTAATCTTTTGAGAAAAAGAGTTTTAAAGTAAAAATCCAAAGTGGAAAAATGATTTGAATGAGATTGATTAACGTTTAGTCTTCTCACAAAAAATGTCAAAGTATTTTTAAGTTGGTTAAATTTTGATTAAGAAAGGATTTTTGAAAATGCATGGACCTAAGTCGAAGTTTATTGTGAAAACGGTTCAAGTTTAAAAACAAGAAGAGTTTTCAAAAGGAGGGAGAAGATTTTTGAAATTAAAGAAGGTGGGAGGAGATGAAGGGACTATCCTAAAGCATAAAGTAAAAGCTAGGGAAAAGAACCGTCTAACCAACAAGAAGCCAACTCTTGATACAATAAGTCAATGTAGAATTCCCATTCTTTGGATTGAAACCATACAAGCAAAGATAATAAACCCCTTAAGAAAACCAAGCTTCAATTGCATTAAGTCTTCACAAAAATCGGGTAGAGTAACGACTGTATACAGATGAATTTCCAATCACAGACAAAACATGTAATTATAATAACCTGCACACAAAGCAAACAAACAACCCAATGTATTGGGGTAAACCCCAAGAACTCCATAAAAAATAACAGTTGAAGTCACAAGGTCCCAAAGTAGGTCAAGGTCTCTAATCCAAAGTCCAAGAAGTTCACAATGTCCATAATGCTAAGGATAGTAACCAAGTAGTACAAGTAACATTAAAGTTTTTATGGTTAAAGTTGATTATTAAGTATCTTCAAAAAGAAAATGAAAAGCCCAAGTGAGCAAAACAAAATTACATAAAGATAAATGCTCAAGTGAGCAAAGATGAAAATAGTATGAAATGTAAATGCTAAGATAAGTGTGCTTAAAGTAAAGAGCATGAAGTAAAAGTACAAAATAAAGTCAATTATTAGAAATTAGAGGTTAGCTAAATGACCATCTTGAAACTTGCATTTGAAACTCATTACAAGATTGATAAAATCAAAGCCTCTCAACAACAAGTTTCATTTGCTTTTTGTCAAGTATATCATTTATTTAAAATTCTCAAGGCAACAATAAATGATCAACGATGTTTAAGTGATTCAATTTGACAAAAGTTTATGAAGATTCATTAGAGGATTGATAAGTCCAAAGCCTCCTAACAATGAATCTCAAAGTTATTGGATCAAAGGATTAAAATTAACATACTTGGGCTTACAAACATGGATTTGGGCCACAAATGATCATTTCTCGAATCGGGTCAAAATTTAGCGCTATATTAAGCAATCGTAAGTGGACTTATATAGAAATCACACCTATTTTGAGGCCGGTCAGTAACAATCTATGTACCATATGTTTTGAGAAATGATATGTAAATTAATCTCCAATAACATTTAGCACAAGTAAGAATGGGATAAGATGAAGAGGGAGAGGATGTACTAAATGAAAATGGTTTCAAGTATCATCAACATCATTCATCCCTCTTGATGGATTTGGTTTTTCAACCTATCAACATCCAAGATCCAATGATGTTGAAGAATTTGTCCCCAAATTACTTCCAAGTCAGTATCAAATGCCAAATCAAAAGTTAAACAAGAATTATGTACAAAAATTCTCAATTATAAGTCTTGATCAAAAGTAAAACCCTAAGTACAAACTTAAGTAAAAAATTATATTTAAAATAGGAAAATAACTTTTAAAATTATGAAATTAAAAAACTACTTAAAGTTCTATAGAAGTCAGAAATAAAATTTAGAGTTCTTGGTTTGAGGTGGAAATTTGACTTAAAAATATAAACTTTGAAACTAGATAGCAAAAGGCTTAAACTAGAGATGTTTTGAAAAACCATTTGTAAAAAATATGAAATCATATTTTAAAATTCCAGAAAAATGATCTTCATGACCTCATCTTGTTTAAGCACTCTAAACAACTTCACCTCTGATTTTATAGGCATGGGATGTTAGAAATTTTAATGAATTAGTGTGAATGATCAAACAAAACCCTAAAAAAGGAAATTAAGTTTAAAATTAGTCAAATTGGTCTAAATTTCAAATAAATTTGGTGTAAGATAACCTAAATGTCAAGAAAATTCTAAAGATCAGTATGTATATTTTTCTTGAATTTTATCCCAAAAGAAAGAATTAAATGAAAATTATTTACACAATTCATAAAAAAAAAACAAAGAAAAGATGATATGTCCAATAAATGATTTAATTTGTAAACCAAGAATTTTATAAAATTGGACAAAAATTATTTTTAAGAAGTAAACTTAGAGAGATGCTAGAAAATATTTTTTAGGGATTTTTCTATTTAGTAGAAATAAGAAAATAAAATTTTAAAACTTAAAAGAATATTAAAACCCTAATTAACTACATGAATTTATTTAATCAATAAAAGTGATAAAAAATGAAATAAAAATCAAAATATGGAAATATATTGAAAAACAAGTTTAAAATATTTTTGCAATAATTTTTGAAGTGAGAAAAATATTAAAAGAAAATTTGAGAAAACAAAGGAAATTTATACAAAGGCCTATTACACCCGTTTTCTCAAAATGCGCTGTAAAATGAAACAAGAACATGTTCAATAGAAAACAGCCACGTAATCATCCCTTCCAAAATACCAAACCTTTTCTATTTTTCAGTTTTGAAACCAAACTTTCAGATCCAAATATCTCACGCGTTTCTTGATGAAAATCCAAAATGCAAACATCATAGTTCAAGATGGAAATTAGTAGGACACGATAGAATCAGAAATTCTATGAAATGATGCATTGATGATAGAGAAAAATGCACACAAATATTGCTACATGAACATGATTTTGATTTGGACAATTCATCAAACAGATTTCCAACTCAAATTTCTTCTTCAATTCTCCACCAAATTAAACGATCCAAAAATCAAAATTCATCAGAAAAATGCAAGGAAAATGAATATGCTCATGGATAAAGGCTTATGGATTAAAAAAGAACGCAAGTTGCAGTCAAGAGAGAAAAATTGTGGAGTATCTGCCTTGAAGCAAATTTGTTGATGCTTGAGCTCAAATAAAGAGCAAACAATTTAGAGAAGCTTGCCTTGAAGATTCAGGGATGACGAGTGGAGAGAGATGCGAAGGAAGCTTTGACAAAATAATGGAGGAAGCTTGCTTGCTTGAGATTCAAAGAAAAAGAGAAGCAATTCTGAACTTGCAAAGATGGAGAAGCTTCGTGTGAGAGAGAGAGAGATAGCTTGTGTGTTTTCTTCTGTCCAACCCATTTAAATTGAAATCAAACTTGATTTTATAGAGTGGGAAATGGATAAGAGGGTAGAAAATAGAAAATGAAAATGAGAGTGAGGTGGTGAGGTGTCTTGTGCATTTTATGTTCAAATAATGGTACCATGCGTGCGTTTTGGGGTAAATGCATAAAGCATGTGCATGCTGAGCTGGAAATTTGATGTTGCTCGAAACAAGCATCATGCCATTCCATGCATTTTCATACAGGCTTGTAAAAAATCATGGTCACATCTTTGACTCCTTATATCTCTCTCCGCAATGCATGAATCATGACAAAGTTTGAATACAAAATGGAGAGGGCATTATATACTCCAACTTTCATGTTCAATTTTTTTTAAAACGAAGCTTGAATCAATGAGATAAATATCCATAAGTGTATGCATATCACGTGTTTGCTGGAATGCGTAGCTTCACGCGCGTGTGACATGCCTTGTGCTGGGTAAAAATTCAGTTTGCACGATACCTTCTTCCCATGATTATATCTCAATATGTAGGAGTCATTTTGAGAAACTTTCTGAAGCAAAGTTGTTCCTCACATTTAGGGATTGATCTTTGATGTTGGACATTTTTCAAAATAATCAAAATTTCAAGGAGAAAAATGGTGGTGAAGGCATAAACTGCTTGATAAAATGCTTGGCTTCGCGCACGTGGCTGGGCAAAATACCATCTCCAAGCCCCAAATTCTAAGTAATATATATCTCTCCACACTTGACCATCTGACATGATTCTTAAACCCAAAATGAAGAGAACACTTCATACTTCAACTTTGATGTTGACAACTTTTTGATTTGAGCCCAAATGAACTTTCAAAATTAATCATGAAGGAATCAAATTTTTGTGCATATTTGAGAAATTTCACTAAGTGTCCAAAAAATTCCAAGTTTCATAACTTTTTCTCCTTTCATTTTTTGGACTTGAGGCCTATAATACAAAGTTTAAGGATTTTGTTTCCTCTTTCCAGGCATGTAAAGTTTGTACATTTTCAATAAAAAATGAGAAAGTTATGACCAATCAAAGTTCAGCACTATGAACACTTAGTAAAAATCAAAAATTTCAAATAACTTCCTTGACAAGTTATCTCCAATTCACATTCCATCTTGATTTTATGCCACCATTGACAATGAAATATGAAAATAGGGACATTGAATTGATAGTTGACCAAAAGTCCCCTTGGTCAACAATTGACTTTGGTTGACTTATGACAAAATGACCATTTTACCCCTTTTTTTTTGCCAATTGAGCTATTTCAAACCCAAATTTATGATCAAATTTCCAATCATACATGCTCATGAACATATAGAGAAACATGGAATCATGTATTTCCTAAAAAGTCAAAAATTTCCTGATTAAATTCCAAACCCTAGTTTTAATCCTCCATGCTAGGAGATGGTAGGATACATGCAATTATGCCATTACCTACAAGATGACATTCAAAGAGACATATACACATATTTTGATGTTATTAAAAAGGATATATGTACAATATACACAATTCAAGGTGCATGGTGATCCCTCATGGACAAACCTAAAGATAGGATGAAGTAGGAGAAGTACCCAAAACCCTAATGTGCGACCTTGTTGCATTGTGATGGTGTGAGATGATAGAGGAATCTTATGGAAAAAAATTGGGGTATAACATTGAGAAGCTTTGATTTTATCATTCTTCTAATGAGTTTCCAAATGCAAGCTTTAAGATGGTCATTCAACTAACCACTAGCCTCCAATTCAATAACAATTGACTTTACTTTATGCTTTTACTTTATGCCTTTTATTTCATGTCTTTACTTTTATGAACCATTTTCTTTAGCATTTACATTACATTCCATTTTACTTTTATTCATTTGAACATTTATCTTTATGTCATTTTATCTTTGCTCATTTGAGCTTCTATTTTCTTTTAAAGACACTTAATAACCAACTTGAACATTAAAAGTCTTAAGGTTACTTGGAATAATTGTTACTATCCTTGGCATTATGGAGTTGTGGATCTCTCGGACTTAGGATTAAGAGCCTTGATACTTGGCGACCTTGTTTCTCTGTTGTTATTTTGTCTGAAGTTCTCGGGGTTTACTCTAAGACATTGGGTTGATTTTCCTTGTGTGCAGGTTATTCTGATTATATGCTTTGTCTGTGATTGAAAATTCCTCTGTATACAACTGTTACTCTGCCTAATTTTTGTGAAGACTTAATTCATCTAAAGCTTGGTATTTCTCAGAGGTTTAGTATTCTTGCTTGCTTGGTTTCAATCCAAAGGATGTGAATTCTACATTGACTTCATATGTCAAGTGTTGGCTTTTTGTTGGTTAGATCATTCTTTTCCTTGGCTTTTACCTTACGCTTTAGAATAGTCCCTTCATATCCTCCTATCTTTTTTAAGTTCAAAAATCCTCTCCCTCCTTTTCAAAACTCTTCTTGTTTTCTAACTTGAACCGCTTTCATAATAAACTTGGACTTAGGTCCATGCATTTTCAATTTTTTTTCTTAATCAAACGCTAATCAATTTAATCATACTTTGACATTTTTTCTCAAGACTAAAAGTCAATTAACATCATTCAAACCATTTTTCCATTTTTCCACTTTGGCTTTTTACTTTAAACTTTTCTCAAAATATTAGACTCTTGTCGATTCTTGTAGTGATGTGAGCTACTATACTTCTACAATATGTAGTAAAGTGAGATATTTTTCTACTTGGGTGTTGAGTGGGGCTTTGTTGATTTTAAAATCCAAGTTATATCCTCCACTTTAAGATAATGTAAATTCTCCTTTCTCATAATTTTGGATAGTAAGTATGTTTTCCACTCGGATATGACGATGATGTCTCTTCTCTTAAAATTAACCAACACACTTGTGTTTTAAAATTTTTAAGGTGAACTACGAGTACCCTGATCCCCTATTACATGGAAAATGGTACGTAGGCGCTAAAGCTTCGCAACCGCGGCAGGCGCAAATAATTGTAAAAATATTTGTGTTCTCATCTCACCATCTATTTTTCTATACACTTTTTATAGACAAAATACACAACTTTTAAAGAGGTTCCTGCGGAGTACCTTATATGTTTAGGGTGCTAATATATTCTGTTTGCATAACCAACCCCCATACCTAGATTCTCTCCCTTTTTTTGGGTTTATTCTCTCTTTTCCCATTTCCTTTGGAAACAATGAAGTTCAATGGAGATTTTTTATTTGACCTGTACGAGTTAAGTCAGTCCAATGGCTTACTTTCAACATTTCTACCACTACAGAAAACTGGCGACTCTACTGGGGAAATTCATCTCTAAGTGGGTCGAGCCTATCTTTGTTTACTTGTGTATGTGCTATATCTTTTGTATATTTGTATATATGTATGTCTAAATTTTTGTGGTTTTCAGAGTGCTTGGTGATCTCTTATAAGTCCTCTACTCGGACTTGGGCAAACTTAAGATAGGACATGTGGTATAGTCATGTTAACTTTGAGGGAGGAATCCCAAAAAATGAGACATGGGATCCCCCACTCAGTGGAGGCCGCTTTGACTATAGTATTTGTTTACCGAGCAATCGGGAAGATGTGTTGCTTTCGATCTGGGAGCCTGCTGAAGCTGAGGACAATAGAACCCTTAACCCATCTTGGTCTTTTAGGTGTAATGCTGAGACTATGATGGAGAAATCTGAAAGTGGTTATCACGCGATGCTACACTCAGACGATTTTTTCCTGAGAATATTACTAATTACTGAGCTAATCAGGACATCAGTAATATTCGAAGGAAGAATATAGACTCTGGGAAATTTTTAGAACCTTGTTTGGAAGGTGATAAACCATTAGTCCTTGCCTTGTGGGTAGTACCTTTGACTTCATGCTCATGACGTCAAACCTATGAACCTCCATTGTTTGTGATCTTGTGTGTATTATTGCATCATGCATTCATGTACCCATAAGCATTCTTTAAACAGGTTATTCAAGGAATTTAAGGCTGACTTTTGCAAATACCTCTGGTAATTTTTTGACCATGAATTTTGGAAGGAGAAAGACTCGGAAGTACAATTTCAAGAATCCTAAGATAGAGGAATTGATGAGTTTGATTCCTAAGATTGAGAGTTCCAGAAGAAGTATGGAGCCATTGTGCCTCTTATGAAGCTAAAGATGAAATAGGGTATTCTTTCTACATTGGTCCAGTTCTATGATCCGTTGTGCCAATTTTTTACTTTTCCTAATTATCAACTGATGCCCACATTGGAAGAATATTCTTATTTACTCGGTTTACCTGTTACTGATTGTGTTCCTTTCACCGGCTTAGAGAGAGAACCTAAATCTCATGAGATTGTTACCATGACTCACTTGAAGAAGTCTAAGATTGAGGCTAACATGACTACCAAAGGAGGAATTAGAGGTTTACCTGCTCAGTTTCTATTGGATAAAGCTTGTTACTTCTCCAAAATGAAGAGTACAACTGCTTTCGAGATTATATTTGCTTTGCTTTCCTATAGGTTATTCTTGTTTCCTAACATCGAAAAATTTATGGATGTTGGTTCCATTAGGATCTTTCTGATGAACCTAGTACCTACACTTCTAGGAGATACTTATTATTCCATCCATCTTCGGAATTTATACCAGGGAGGGATGGTCATCTGTTGCACACCGTTTTTATCTTAGTGGTTTATTTATCACTTACCTCAGTCTGTTGCTTTTTGGGATATCAAGAAGGAACCGCGTTGGGCCCCAAAGATTATGGCTCTCACTCATTCTGACATTGATTAGTATCATCAATATTATCATGATGTGGAGATTATTGATAGCTGTGGTAGTTTCCCCAATGTGCCTCTTCTTGGTACAAATGGAGGAATTAACTACAATCCCGTTCTTGTGCGTCCCCAACTTAGATATCCGATGAGGGACAAGATGAACAACATTCATCTGAGTGGTTTGTTTCTCAAAGAAGGAGAATATCACAAGGCAACTAAGGAAGCGTTTGAGAAGGCTTGGTGTTATATTCATAGAAAGAGTAGAAAAGATTTGGGACCAAGAGGAGTTGTTTCCTTAGAGCCTCATCTACGTTGGGTAAAAGCAAGAGAAATTCAGTTAAAGCTGCCTTATTCTCGTGAAGAACTTTTATCTGATATGTTTATGAGTACTACTCCTCCTCTCTTAGATGATGTTGAAGAACTTTAACTTGCCTTGTGTGATACGGTGGGAGAACTGACTTGAGGTTTTGCGTTTGTGTTCGCAAATGTTTCGATTTAGCAAGAGTCGCCACCGACTTTTTATTTTATCCAAAGGAAAGGTCAAAAAGCACAGGAAAGACCTTTGAGATGTTTTCTTGGGTTCGGGGGGTAGATTATGAAAAGGGAAGGTGCTAGCACCCTTTTCATCCATGGTTTTCCATGGGCTCTTAGTTACTTGTTTAGATCACTTGCTTTTGCTTTTCAATTGTTTGAAATGGTGCTTTGTGTGTGGTTTTGGAAATATTTTGAAAAGAGGCCTATGTTTAGGCAACGTTTGTAATGATTCTTGTTTGAATATATACAAAGCTGTTTGTCTTTTAAAAAATGTTTCAATGTTTGAAAGTTTGTTTGGAAAATGTTTTGAAATTGTGTGTGTTTGTTTGAAAATAGCAAGGATGGTTGCAAATTGATCAAGTAACTAGGAGTTGTCTACCCTACTGAAAGATCTTTCCTACACATTTTTAACCCTTTGACATTGTTGTTTTACCATTGTATTTGGTAAACAACGTTGTATTTGGATGTTAAACAGGACAGGCGTGGGTCATCGTATGACCATGATAACAATGTTGCCAAGTATCTTAGCAAGTTTTTGAGGGACTAGATCATTTTTGTTTAAGCAACCAAGATAGCGTCATCGAGGGACTATGATCTTTTATTTTTGTTTGATTTTGCCAAGATACCTAGCATGCATACCATGGCCATGTTTTTTAAGGCAACAAGTGGATGAAACCTTAGGGGTGCTTGTGTGCATTGTGTTGTCATTTTTCATGCATTTTTGTCTTGTGTTTAGTCATGCTATTTGTTTGATTTTGGTCTTTGCATACAAACCCTAATTTTACTATCATGGCATTTGAAAGCGATAAAATGCGTAAAAGTAAATCTAAGACTATTACAACATTATTATGGGGAGGGGGATACAAGTTTGAATAGGGGGATATTGCATAAAATAAAAACCCTAAAACTATTACAACCATATTAAATTTATTTGTACAAATAAATGAATAAGCAAATATTTAAATGGACAATTAAATATAAATATGCAAAATGTTTTTGTATTTATTTTTATGTATGTAAAAATGAAATTATTTAATGTCTTAAAAAAGGAAAATAATATGATTATTTTTGGAAAGGGTGAAAACCCTAATTTTTGTTTTAAGAGAAAATATATTACATTATTTATTTATTCATTTTTTATGTACAAGAAAATAAATAAATATGTATGAAATATTTTTAAAAAATAAAATAAGTGAGAAAATAAATTTTTTAGTGTAAAAATAAAATGTATAATATTTTTATATTATTTATAAGTTTATTTAAGAAAATAAAAGTATTGTTATTTAATAAACTATTTTTATGTTCAAAAAATAATAAAAATAATAAAATAAAAATTCAAAAATTAAGAAAATATTTTTGGTGGTTTTTGATATTAGAAAAAATAATAAAAGTCAGAAAATATAAAAGAAATGAAAAATATGCAAAAATAAAGAAATGGGCCAAGGGGGTGCAAAAAGCAGGATGGGGGGTGTCAAAAGCAAGGCAGGCCAGGCCCAGCCCAAGCTGCACTTCGTCCCTGACCTTGAGACAAAAAACGCGCGTTTTGCATCTTCAACCTGTTCTCTCTTGTTCTTGCATGAAATCAAAAACTCACAACATGAAACTTATAGAGCATTAAACTACGATTATAACCATATAAAAACTTTATCTAACTCTAAGAAACCAGGGAGAATTTTATCACCCCCAATTTCTGACCTAAAAAATTCAGTAACTTCAACATCCAAATTCTCCTAGCTCAGTTAACATAATTGAATTCTATGCATATGTACAGTTCAAGGACATTAAGGGCTACATTTTTGCTTCACAAACCTAAGCCTAATGATTCCTAAATAAGGAGATAGAAGTTTGAGAAATACCTGTTTCAGTCAAGTTTCGATATGGCAATGTAGGAGTTTTGGATGAGGCCTGAAGGTCGTGTTAGCTTTCCTGAAGTTCACTCAACCTTCTCCAATCCTTGGCTTGCTTTGAACTTGCCTGAATGTGCTTTTAGAACTCAACCTGCAAAGCTTCAAAGTAAAAATGGTGAAGTGTGAAAATGGAGTTACAGTGGCTGGACAGGTGCTTGGATAACTTAGGTGTATTGTTTAGAATGTGTTTAAAGTGGTTTGGGACAAAACGCACGAGGCAATGTGAAGATGGCTTGAGTTCTGCAGGGCTTGCCCTGTTTTGGACAGAAGTTGGAGTTTTTATGCTTAAGGGTGTTTTAGAGGCTATGAGCTCGTGTTTCTGGCCTTAGACAATATGTAAAACTTGTTTGAAATGAGACTTAGACTTGCTCTTAACAGATGCACAAGATATGTGGACTTTTACAAGTTACTTGCTTTTGAAGCAAAAGTTAATTTTGACAATGCCAAGGCCTGTACAGGCCTGCTCCTTAGCTGCACATAGTTGGTGTACTTTTCCCCAAGTTTATGGACTTTTTTTCTGCAAGATATTGGGTTCAAGGCTCAAGGGAAACAAAATTGCATAAAGTATGCTTTATCAAAGTAGCAATGTTGCCTTTTTGCCAAAAATGGATTAATTCAATGTGTAATATTCCAAAGCTCAGAACAAAGCCTATAACCAATGTATTTGCATTTAATTTATGAGTGTAGAAAGGATTAGAACCTGTAAACCAAGTACAAGCATGATCCAAACTGATTTGCAACTTGTATCAATGTGCAAAATGCCTTGGCCAAAAGTGATAATTTGCCAATTTCAAACTTTCAATTCTCCCTAACCATGAAGGATCTTGGAGAGTTCTTGGACATTTTGGAAAGATTGTAAAATGCTCTACAATCCATCTTTGAAATGAATTTTGTGATTCCACTTGGAACTAGGTGAAAAATTTCCATGAAGATAGGTCAAAATCCTGCCTAAACTAGGGCAAAATTTCACTAAGTTAAAAGTTTCATGGACCCTTGTTCACAAAATCATAACTTGAGATCCAAGCATCTTTTGGGAAAACTTTGTTAACCAAAGTTGTAGATTTTGTGTAGGACTACAACTTTCATGTTGGAAGTTTTCTTTGAATCCAATTGCATCATGGTGAAAAAGTTGGGGAAAGTTGGGAAAAAATAAGAAATTTTCATAACTTAGAAAATTTCTAAGTTATGAAAATTTTCCATTTTAAATCCTAATTTCCAATTTTAGGTTTCTTGGTGAACAAGTTTCATGTTTTGACACATATTGATGAAAAATGACCCTTGGCACTTGATTTTGACCAAAAAGTAAAAGTTTGACTTTTCAGTGTACAGTTGATTTTTGATCAGTTGACTGGAAAATTCATCTGTCAATCTAATGCATTTAAGATCTTTTGAACCTTGTGGTTAGGTCAAGATGATGCCATTGAGTCCTTGAATCCATTCTTGAACCCAATTTGCCATTGGCTAGGTGAAAAATCAGAAATTGCCCTTCTATAGTCAAAACCCTAAAAATGACCATTTTGCCCTTTTGATGATTTGATCAAATTTCTTGAGGAGTTATGGTCCAAACTTGATCAAATGGTTCATATGAGTCTGTAATGTTGATATGGATCAAAAATTATGAGGTTTTACTGTATATTGGCCACAATTGACTTTTTCCCCAATACAACTGATTTTTAGGTAAATTGTCCAATTGATTGGGCAAAAATTTGATTCAAGGCTTGAAACTTGGTATGAGCAATATTATAGGTCCAACATGAAGTATTAAAGTCACATGAGGCATTGGAATTCCAAAAATACTTGTGCAAACTCAAACCCTAATTTCAGGTCATCAGTGCAAGGAGATGTCTTGAGCTGAGCAAACCCTAATCTGGTCTTGAGTCCAAAGAGTCTTGTGAGGAAAATATTGATAAAATGAGAGGGTAAATTTTGGGGTACAACAACTGCCCTTGTTCAATCTTCTTGAACCTAAAGAGTTAGATTGGCGAGTTTGCCGTTCGTGACTCGAAGTTAAAAGATGATTGGACACTAGAGTGCCCGTAAATTTGCACTCGTCAAAGTATAGTTGAGGGAATGGGCTTAAAGATGCCATTTGGAAGAGGTGACAAAATCTTGTTGGAGATGGGCTTAAAGATGCCATCCAAGACTATTAGTTGAAAATCAGGGGAATGAACATCAGAATGGTATCCGTATCTGGAACATATCTAAGCTGTAACTCTATTTGAATCTGAATGAATAACAGAATGACTTCCGTGTCTGGAGTGTATCTGTATTAGGTCAGAATCTGAAATCTGAATAGGCGAAAGAATAGCATCCGTGTCTGGAGCATCTCTGAGCTTGGGGAAAAAGTCAGAATAAGTGACAACATGGCTAGTGTGTTTGAAGCGTATCTGGACTGTATCTGAATCTTGTATTTGAATAAGCGACAGAATAGCATCCGTGTCTGGATCATCTCCGAGCTGTATCTGAATAAGCAATAGAATAGGATCCGGGTCTGGAGCATCTCTAAGCTATTTTCTGAGCTTTGAATTTGAATAAGCAATAGAATAGCATTCGTGTCTGGAGCAGCTCTAAGCTATTTTCTGAGCTTTGAATCTGAATAAGCAATAGAATAGCATCCGTGTCTGGAGCATCTCTAAGCTGTTTTCTAAGCTTTGAATCTGAATAAGCAATAGAATAGCATCCGTGTCTGGAGCATCTCTAAGCTGTTTTCTGAGCTTTGAATATGAATAAGCAATAGAATAGCATCCGTGTCTGGAGCATCTCTAAGCTGTTTTCATGATTGTATATTGGTAGCTTGTTAATCTTATCCTGAAAAGGGTAAAATGTTAGCTGAAACACAAAGTTATGTTGCATGAAATGTATGATGCAATATATGTGTTTTATCCATGTTTATGATATATGAATGTAATGTATGCGCATGTAAGCTGATTTGCTATCTTGATGAGGAAAATAAATCCTTGATAGCTGGAGATAATAAAATCTTTGACTGCTGTCGGGGAAAATAAATCCATGACCGCTGCTGGAGATTCAAGATCTTTGACAACTCGCAGGGATTACCAAAAACTTTGACAACTTCTGTGGGGATGTGAGAATCCTTCACGACTTTCCTGGGGATATAGGGATCCTTTAAGTCTTTGGAGTTGGAGTATTGACAAAAATCTGTTTGGGGAATCCAGAGAACTTTGAAGACTTCAACTGGGGATTACATAATGGGAATCCTTACTCGGCTGGGGAATAGGGAAACTATGGTGATCTCTACCGGAGATCGAATAAAGGAAAACCTTGATCTGTTGGAGAATAAGGAAGACTCTGATGGCTTCTGCGGGGAACTGAGAATGAGAATCTTCAACCTGTTGAAGAGAATTTGAATCCTTGGGGACTTCATGTTGGGGAACCAAGAATGAGAATCTTCGGTCTGCAGGTGATTAAAAATTATGACAAATTCATGTTGGGGAATAATGAAGACTCTGGCAACTTCACTGAGGAATCAAGAATGAGAATCTTCATTCTGTTGGGGAGTAAAATCTCTGTGGGGAATAGCTATACTGCTGGAGAGTAGCTATCCTACTGGAGAGTAAGTTCAGGACTCTGGGGGAAAAACTTATTCCTGTTTGGAAGATGATCATGAGTTTGGGTTGTATGCCAATCTACTGGGGAATTATCCTAGCTGGGGATAAGACAAAAGTTAACTGTTATCTGATTGATTTCCAGGCTTCAAGACAACTTGCTGGGGAATCTGGGGAAAACTGAATGGTTCCCGCTGTAGATTGATAGTTGGAAATTTGACTCCGTTGGGGAAGAAGGTTTCATCTCCTCTGAGGGTCTGTAGTTCAAAGTTTTGCTCCGCTGGGGATTGGGAGTTTTGAAGTTTTAACTCTGATGGGGATTTTGAAATTTGGCTCCGCTGGGGATATGTACTTCAAGGTTTTAGCTCCACTGAGGGATCTAGATGATATACTGCAGGGAATTTCTCTTGGAATAGCCTAAAGACATATTCCTATACTTTCAACCTGTCAGTAATTATTCTTCCACATTTCGTTTATTTGTAAATAGTGATTATATTCAAATGCATATGCTCATTTAATAAATCATTGGACGTTTTCAAATAAAACACAAGTGTAAAAAGAAAAGGACAAATAGTTTTCTGCACTTTGAAGTATCTTTGTATTAACTTTGTGTAAGTATTTTGTACAAAAGAGACAGACATCCTAGTAAGAGAACATTGTCATAAAAATGAGAGGAATTTATACAAAGAAAGATGGCTATGTGTAAAATTTCCATGGGGTTCCCATTCCGCTATAGCCTTCGTAACTCTGAATATCTTGTCCATTCGTTGCTTTGTCCGAAGATGATTGAGTTGATTAGAAGCCCAGAGCTTGTCTATGAAGAGATTGTCCTTAAAGTGATCCGATGAGACATAGTCATACGCTTTAATTCCCTAACTTTTTCCTGGACCGCCCTTTCGGGTTTTCGATCCACCGGGAAACCCTTTTTTGCCCAAGTCGCCCTTTCGGGTTTTCAACTTGCCGGGTGTACATTTTTTTTGTTTATCCCTAATTTTTGCCTGAACCGCCCTTTTGGGTTTTCGATTCACCGGGATGCCCTTTTTTGCCCAAGTCGCCCTTTTGGGTTTTCAACTTGTTGGGTCATTTATGCATAGTATCTTTTGACTATGTCTACGTTCGCAGGGTGCAGCAGGTCGTCACCGTCCATGGTGGTTAAGATCATTGCCCCACCAGAAAAGATGTTCTTGATCACAAATGGTCCTTCGTAAGTAGGAGTCCATTTTCCCCTGGGATCACTTTGCGGTAAGATGATCCGCTTGATTACAAGATCCCCGACTTGATATACCTGGCGTCTGACTTTCTTGTTGAATGCCTTGATCATCCGTTTTTGATACGTCTGACCATGACAAACATTAGTAAGTTGCTTTTCGTCAATCAAGTTAAGTTGATCAAGCCGGGTCTGAATCCAATCGTCTTCACTCAAACCAGCATCCTTCATGATTCTCAAGGAGGGAATCTGAACCTCGATAGGTAAAATAAATTCCATGCCGTATACCAAAGAATATGGTGTTTCCCTAGTTGATGTTCGCGCCGTAGTACGGTACCCGTGAAGAGAAAACGGTAACATCTCATGCCAGTCCTTGTAGGTGACTGTCATCTTTTGTATGATCTTCTTGAAATTTTTGTTCGCAGCTTCGACAACACCGTTCATCTTTGGCCGATAGGGATATGAATTGTGATGTTGAATTTGGAACTGCTCGCACAAGGCGGTGATCATAGTGTTGTTCAGGTTTATACCGTTGTTAGTGATGATCCTGTCGGGGATACCGTACCGACATATGAGGTTCTGCTTGGTAAAACGGGCAACAACATTCTTTGTGACGGATGCGAAGGAAGTTGCTTCGACCCACTTGGTGAAGTAATCAATGGCCACCATGATAAAGCGGTGTCCATTGGAGGCTTTAGGCTTGATCTCTCCAATCATGTCGATTTCCCACATAGCGAACGACTAAGGAGCTGTTAAGACATTGAGAGGAACTGGAGGTATATGTACCTTGTCTGCATAGATTTGACATTTGTGACAAGTTCTGGAATGTTGATGGCAGTCAGCTTCCATGCTAGACCAGTAATAGCCTGCCCGTAGAATCTTCTTAGCCATCGTATGTCCGCTAGAATGAGTGCCAAAGGTACCATTATGCAGTTCAACCATGATCTGTTCAGCTTCAACCTTGTCCACACAACGGAGCAGAATGCAATCATGATTGCGCTTGTATAGGATACCATTGCTCAGGAAGAACTTGGCAGAGAATCTCCTCAAGAACTTTTTGTCATTGACTGAATCTCCTTCAGGGTATTCTTGAGCCTCGAGATACCTTTTGACTTCGTGAAACCAAGGTCGGTCCACTACTTCTTCAGTATTAATCTCGTGATAATGTGCAGGTTCTTCCATCCATTCAATGGTGATTTGGGGAGCCTCATTATCGCAGTTAAGTTTAAACATGGATGACATTGTAGCTAGAGCATCTGCTAGCTGATTTTCTTCTCGCGAGAAGTGCTAGAAGGTAATCTGCTCGAAATGAGGGAGCAATGTCAAGACATGTTCTTTTTAAGGGACGAGGTTTAGATGTTTAGTATCCCACTCTCCTTTAATTTGACTGATAACTAAAGCTGAGTCCCCAAACACAACCAAAGATTTGATTCCCAAGTCTATTGTAGCCTTGAGTCCAAAGATGCAAGCTTCATACTCTGCCATGTTGTTGGTATAGCTGAAGCAAAGTCTAGCAGTGAATGGTGTATGGAAACCTTCTGGAGAGATAAGCACAACACCGATACCATTTCCAAGTGCATTGGAGGCGCCATCAAAGTACAGGGTCCATCGGGATCCTTGTTCAGGTCCGTTATACGGTCTGTTCTCTTCAATGTTGTCCAATGTCATGATATACTCATCAGGGAAGTCAAACCTTATGGATTGGTAATCTTCGACAGCTTGATGGGCCAGATGGTCAGCTAGCATACTCCCCTTTATAGCTTTTTGGGTTGTGTACTGTATATCGTATTCGGTCAGGATCATCTGCCATCTAGCGATTCTTCCGGACAAAGCAGGCTTCTCAAAGATGTACTTGATCGGATCCATCTTAGATATCAGCAAAGTGGTATGAGTCAACATGTACTGCCTTAGCTGGCGAGCAGCCCATACCAAAGCGCATCAAGTTTTCTCGAGCAGTGAGTATCGGGTCTCACAGTCGGTAAAATTTTTGCTAAGGTAATAAATGGCATGCTCTTTTCGGCCAGACTCATCTTGTTGGCCCAGTATGCACCCCATTGAAATCTCTAGGACGGTCAGATACATGATTAGCGGTCTTCCTTCGACGAGAGGCATCAATATAGGAGGTTCTAGCAAATACTCCTTAATTTTATCGAAAGCAACTTGACAGTCATCATTTCATTTAACCACCTGATCCTTCTTCAACATCTTGAAGATTGGCTCACAGGCAGATGTTAGATGAGAAATAAACCTTGCAATGTAGTTTAGGCGTCCCAAGAAACCTCTGACCTCCTTCTTAGTGCGAGGGGCAGGCATTTCTTGTAAAGTTTTGACTTTGGCAGGATCAACCTCGATGCATTTGTTGCTGACAATGAAACCCAAGAGTTTACCGGACCTGACTCCGAAAGTGAACTTGTTAGGGTTCAGTCTGATCTTGTACTCCGTCAACCTGAAAAACAGCTTTTGCAGATGGTCGAGGTGTTCTTCTTCAGTTTGTGAACGAGCTATCATGTCGTCTACGTAGACCTCTATCTCATGATGTATCATATCATGAAACAAAGCTACCATGTCGCGCTGATAGGTTGCCCCGACATTCTTCAGTCCGAATGGCATCACTTTGTAGCAGAACGTACCCCACTGTGTAACAAAGGTAGTTTTCTCCATGTCCTCAGGGGCCATTTTGATCTGGTTATACCCTGAAAATCCGTCCATGAAAGAAAATACCTTGTGCTGAGCTGTATTGTCAACCAAGATGTCAATGTACGGTAGTGGAAAGTCATCTTTAGGGCTAGCCCTGTTTAAGTCTCTATAATCCATGCACATTCTGACTTTTCCGTCCTTCTTAGGCATGGGCACAATGTTAGCAACCCATTGTGGATAGGAAGTAACAACAAGAAATCCAGCATTGAACTGCTTCATAACTTCGGCTTTAATCTTTTCAGACATGTCGGGCCTCATGCGGCGGACTTTTTGTTTAACTGGTGGACAGTCTTCTCTTGTAGGGAGACGGTGAACCACAATATCTGCATCGAGTCCCGGCATGTCTTCGTATGACCAGGCGAAGATCTCAACATATTCATTCAACAGCTAAACTAGGCGCTCCTTGACACTTGGCTCTAGGTTGGCACCCACTCTGACTTCTTTTCTGTCTTCAACAATACCCAAGTTGATTGTCTATAATAACTCCTCATGAGGTAGAATAGCCCTTTCTTCCTGTTGTAGCAGTCTAGCCAATTCTCCAGGCACTTCACAGTCTTCATCACCTTCGTATTCGGCATGGTAGACCAGATCTTCAGAGTCACTGAAGGCCATAGCAGAATTGTTACCCATGGAATCCGGAATGGAAGGGTACCTGCATTTGTGAGTATGGGTGTGTGTAAGGGATAGCCACCTTTAAAAAAATAAAATGTAAAAAGAAAGATAATGAACACAAAAGTTTATATGTGAAAACATCCATGATTCATTAAAATGGCATATGAAGATGAAAAATCAAACCCTTACAAATGGATCTATGTACCTCGGGTAAGGCAAAAGGTTAAAAGTGTACGAATTGTTAAAGAATCATTACAAACCAATAGAAATGTTTGAAAGATAAATTATTGATTTATAAAAGTAATGGGAACAAAGTCCTTTTCCTCCCAGTTATTCAGTCCTCCGTCAACAGTAGGGAAAATCCAATCTTCCAAGTTTCTCTCCTCTTCACTATCCTCCAAAGCGTTGACTCCATGACGGGTGATCTTCACTGGTGGCCCTCCAGCCCGGGAGTGACGCACAGTCTTCTGACTAGCCAAAGTGAAACCCAAGCCAAATTTATCTGATTTGAAAGGAAAGTCGGGAAGCTTCCCCCAGATTGTGCTTCCTCCTTCTTCAATCACAGCCTTTGCATCTTTGAGAGACGAAATCCGAGGCGGAGGTCTGGTAACCATGGGTACAGAAGACACTGTCTTGGTTGCTGCAATCTCTTCAGAAACTTCCTCGAAGTGTTGGAAAGGGGTTTCTATGAATTCACCATCTAATTCCACATAGCGGAAAGAAATAAGGTGGCTTATCATATATTCCTCTTCGCCGTGAACATTTACAATTTTCCCCTGGACAGGGTACTTGAGCTTTTGATGCAGAGTAGAAGTGACGGCTCCAGCATGGTGAATCCAGGGTCTTCCCAATAAGCAATAATAGGAAGGACGGATGTCCATTCCGTAGAATGTGGAGTTGAAGGTTTTAGTTCCCACTTTAATCAGGATGTCCACCTCCCCGTGGACCATCCTTTTAGAACCATCAAAGGCTCTGACAATGATGTTGCTGGGTTTCAGGGTTAGGCCTTCATAATCTAACCTATCCAATGCCTTCTTTGGCAAGACATTCAGCGAAGAACCAGTGTCTACCAGAACGTGTGCTAGAGTAGTCCCTCTGCATTCCATCGAGACATACAGAGCGTCATTATGTCTTCTCCCTTTAGATGTTAAATCGGCATCGGAGAATCCTAGACCATTATCAACTGTTAGGCTAGCTACACATTCCTGGAACTGATCCGCGGAGGTTTCCTATGGCACGTGGGCCGTCTTCAAGAATCTGATCAAAGCTTTAGAATGAGCTTCTGAACAAAGCAGCAGGGCCAACATTGAGATCTTTGAGGGGGTTTGCTCCAGTTGTTCCACAACATTATAATCACTTTTCTTGATTATTTTCAAAATCTCTTCCATTTCTTTTTGAGAGGTTTCAGGGATGACCACTGGCTGAGCCCTCGTCCTGACGGGCTCTTCTTGGATCCCTTTCCCTCTATCATCATCAGCAGCAGAGGGGACAACCACAGGAGCTACAACTTCTTCAATAACTGGAGTTCTCGCAGATATGTTGACTGGTACAGGGGTAACCTTAGGAGCAGCTGAGGGTTCGAAGATTGCCTTTGGAGGGGCAATCTCCGGAGAGAAAATTCTTCCACTGCGAGTGATTTTACTCGTTCCGGCAATGTTTCCAATGTCGGAAGTCTCTTCATCAGAACTCTCTTCAGTTGATTCAATTTGTTTAATACCGTGATAGAATATCTCTCCCCCATAGTTCCACGGTATTGATTTGTTGGAATTGTACGGGATAGGCCCCGACATGGTTACCTTCAAAGGTACAATCTTCGGATCGGATGTAATCTTAACAGGTCTTTTGGAGACCTTGGAAAGATTGGCGGATATGGTAATTATCGAAACATCATTTACATGAGTCTTCTCAAAAGGATTTCTTGGTTATCCATTAGGCGCTGGATGCCTAACTTCAACAACAGACAGTCGGTTGGTAAGGATGAACAAATGCAACAATCTTCTTCACAACCTGGGAAAATCCCAGCCTTTAGCAAATTCAACTTGATTATCGGTAGAGGAGTCATCAAATCATCAACAGTAGCAACAAAAAGATCTTCTTCAACAACATGGGCATTATAGCCATGCTTTAGCATTGGAGCAGAGATCACATTCGGCTTTTCAAGGGTGTCGAATTCCACTTCTTTAGCGTCTATTAAATCCTGGATCTTATTTTTGAGGGCCCAACAACTGTTGGTGTCATGCCCTAGACTGTCTGAGTGATAAGCGCACCTGGCATTGGGATGGTAATATGGTGATGAAGTGTTAGGGTTTTTAGGGGCCTCCCTCAAACTGGAAAGGTTTAACTTCAAGAGATGGGGTAGAACCTGAGAAGGAGTCATGTTTATCCGGGTGTATTGCCGTGCAGGCCTTTCCACCCTTGCTTGGTTGGTTCTGGGTTGATTGTTTCTGGGCTGATCAGCTGCAGACTTCTGAATCATTACGGCCCCCACCGGTGGCCGGTGCTCAACTCTTCCTTGACCTCTTTGAGAGTAGACAGCTGAGACTTTTTTCTTTGTTGGAAAGGTCTTTTTGATGGCAGCGGAAGCAGATGTATCTTTTTGAATTTTCCCGCTCTTTATGCCGGCTTCAACTCTCTCACCAGTCAGAATCAACTCGGTGAACCCCGCAGACAAACTTCTAATCAGGTGATTGAAAAAGGGGCCTGATAGTGTCCCTAAGAACATATCTACAAGCTCTCTCTCAGATAGAGGTGGTTGTACTCGTCCCGCCAAGTCTCTCCATTTCTGGGCATACTCTTTAAAACCTTCATTTGAGACCTTGCCCATACTCTGTAGCTGAGTACGGGTTGGTGCTAAGCCCGTATTATATTGATACTGCTTGTAGAAGGCAACAGCCAAATCTTCCCAATTATGCACATCAGACCTCTCTAGCTGGTAAAACCAATCCAACTGTGTCCCCGCCAGACTGTCTTGGAAGAAATGGACCCACAGGTCTTTGTTAGAAGAATATGGTTGAATTTTTTTGACGTAAGATCGTAGGTGCATCTTTGGGCAAGACACCCATCGTATTTAGCAAAAAGAGGCACCTTAAACTTAGGGGGAATCACAATTCCAGAAACCAGCCCTAACTCTTCAAAGTCCAGCCCAGGTACTCTTTGTACTTCCATAACTGCCAGACGTTCTTCCAGATTCTTGTACTTGTCGTCTGCAAGAGGATGTTGATGTTCAGAATAATCCTCATCCTCTTCTTCCTTAGCCTCAGAATTAGATGCCACTACAGTCCCTTTACCTTTTCCTTCACCCTCTTCAGATGTTAATGGAAAATCTAGGACCCTTCTGGTTTGACCTTCAAATCCTCTACCCAAAGTAGCCACACCAACCCTCTTCTTTTTCTTTTTCTCTTTTTCCTTTTCCAGCAATGTTTTGAGCTCCTCCTGACCCTTTGCCAAGGTCACGAGTAGCTGTTGGGACTGTGAATTCTGCGCTTACAAATCTTTAACTGTCTGCTCAATATCCATCTTGCTGAAATAAACAGCAGAGAGATAAGGAAACCTGGTGTGAAGACCTGTTTATGCATATGATAAATGATATGTATTCATGTAATGCATTCAAGGATTCAGAAATTCAAATTTGTTGTAAACAAAAAGGAACACACGTCATATTAATAAGATATAATTTGTTAGTACATCAATGCCCCATGGGCAAAATAATACAAAATTCTAATGTAAAAAGACGTTGCGCATCCTCTTTGGTGCAATGTAGGTGTTGAGAGTCTTCTCTTCGTGTAGTTAACGAGTAAGTTCCAAATCCTTCTTCTCACTGGCGTAGAATTGGGCTTCAAAAGTATCACGTTCTCCCTTGAGTTGTATCCAACTCCTTTGTAAATCTTCTAGTGATGTTGGTATGTCTGGATGTAGGATGGTGTATGGAACCTCTCCTTCCATAACAGGCTCTTTGATCAGAGGAAGCATGTAGGGGTATGGCATCATAAGACTTTTGGCGCGAGTTCGTACCCACTTGAGGTAAGGCTCAAGGGGGATGGAATTCTTGTGTCCCAAGGTCTTACTGTCCACCTTGTTGGGCATCCTCCAAGCTCGGATGAACCTTTGTCGAAGTCCTTGATCGTCGTTGTCGAAGTCAAAAACTAAGTCTGGAATCAGCATGTCATGTGGGCCATCCCTTCGAGCATACCCAAACTGTCTTAGAGCCAAGCAAGGGTTGTAGGTAATGCCTCCCCTAATTCCAAGTAGAGGTACATTAGGGAAATCCCCACAACGGTCAATAATGATAACATTTTCTCTAGATCGAGAACACCAATGAACATCTGAATGTGTAAGAGTCATCAATCGTTGTGACCACCTCAAACCTTGCTCATTATTCAAGACTGATTGGGGAAGATGAGAAATAAACTATCTTGCCAGTAGAGGAGTACAGCACATGATAACACCTCTTTTTCTCATTGTTCGTGTGTGAAATGAGTGGAGGATATCCCCAAGCAATGTAGGCACTAGGTTCCGAGATATGAAGATTTTGACAGCATTCACATCTATAAGCTGATCAGGGTTTGGGAACAAGACCAACCCATAGATGAGAAGAGCTACAATCTCCTCAAAAGCTTGTAAGTCTAGAGAATTCCAACAGTCCTGGGCCTTCTCAAACAGGAACTTTGCCAAGAAACCCTTGACACCACTTCTGGTTTCCCAATGACCTATGACATCAAATGGCTGCAAGTGTAGGGCTTGAGCAACATCTTCAGGCTTTGGATCTCTTTCCGTACCGTTGTAGGGTAGTTGATTGAGAATGGGAATCCTTAAGAGTTGAGAAAATTCGTCCAAAGTAGGCACCAACTGGTAATCAGGAAATATGAAGTAGTGGTGTAGGGGGTCAAAGAACTGGAAGAGAACTTTCACCATGTCTTCCTCTATGTTGGAGTTGACCAAGCTGAGAAGTCTACCATGTCTTTCAGTGAATGGAGAATACTCTGGAATATTGGAATCTAGCTCCTTGAGTTAAGGAGGAATTCTCACAAGGTTGACTTGAATAGTTTTCCTGGGGAGTGAATCCATTACCTACAAAACAGGAACAAAGATGAAGATCCAAAATCCTTGAAATGGTTAGTGGATGCATATGATGCTTCATGATGTTATGATGTTATGCACAAGTATATATGTACAAACAAATCACACAAGTTCCTAGTTTCAGGCTTGCATGGGGTTTCATAGGTAAGTACCCTCTTGAAGTTTAGTTGGCTCAACCTGTCCTATAAATAGTAACCGGGTTCTAAGATGCTCAATATCACTGGATTATTTTTTGTGTTCATTGTTTCAGTTTAGCCACTTTACTGGAGACAGGAATATTCCAAGAAAACAACCCTCAATGAGTGTAGTATCGAGTATCTACCAACTTCGGACTGCACCAAAGCCGATCATCTCACTACCCCTAAAAAGGCCAAGATGGTCAAGTAAAGGTTCTAAAAGTCCATTAGTGCTTCATGACATCACTCAGCGGCCCTGTTTCTCTTTGATTAACTCAAAGGCTACCGGTACCCACAAATATGTCGCACTAATATAGCTATTGCTTCAACCATGTCGGTATACCCCGCACAGTTTCCACAACGTATTGCTATTTACCTATGAATGTTTCCCAAATCCGGGTAGAGGATTCAAACCCAAACAATAGAACCAAATGTAAAGCAATCAAAGCAAACAAGGTAAGCATGTAAAGGTGATCTAAACCCTAAGGTAACCCCACTTTTAGTATTCTCCCCAGCAGAGTCGCCAGTTCTGTGATACAGTGGGAGAACTGACTTGAGGTTTTGTGTTTGTATTCGCAAATGTTTCGGTTTAGCAAGAGTCGCCACCGACTTTTTATTTTATCCAAAGGAAAAGTCAAAAAGTACAGGAAATAACTTTGAGATGTTTTCTTGGGTTCGGGGGGTAGATTATGAAAAGGGAAGGTGCTAGCACCCTTTTCATCCATGGTTTTCCATGGGCTCTTAGTTACTTGTTTAAATCACTGGCTTTTGGTTTTCAATTGTTTGAAATGGTGCTTTGTGTGTGGTTTTGAAAATATTTTGAAAAGAGGCCTATGTTTAGGCAATCTTTGTAATGATTCTTGTTTGAATATATACAAAGGTGTTTGTCTTTTAAAAAATGTTTCAATGTTTGAAAGTTTGTTTGGAAAATGTTTTGAAATTGTGTGTGTTTGTTTGAAAATAGCAAGGATGGTTGCAAATTGATCAAGTAACTAGGAGTTGTCTACCCTACTGAAAGATCTTTCCTACATATTTTAACCCTTTGACATTTTTGTTTTACCATTGTATTTGGTAAACAACGTTGTATTTGGATGTTAAACGGGACAGGCGTGGGTCATCGTATGACCATGATAACAATTTTGCCAAGTATCTTAGCAAGTTTTTGAGGGACTAGATCATTTTTGTTTAGGCAACCAAGATAGCGTCATCGAGGGACTATGATATTTTGTTTTTGTTTGATTTTGCCAAGATACCTAGCATGCATACCATGGACATGTTTTTTAAGGCAACAAGTGGATGAAACCCTAGGGGTGCTTGTGTGCATTGTGTTGTCATTTTTCATGCATTTTTGTCTTGTGTTTAGTCATGCTATTTGTTTGATTTTGGTCTTTGCATACAAACCCTAATTTTACTATCATGGCATTTGAAAGCGATAAAATGCGTAAAAGTAAATCTAAGACTATTACAACATTATTATGGGGAGGGGGATACAAGTTTGAATAGGGGGATATTGCATAAAATAAAAACCCTAAAACTATTACAACCATATTGAATTTATTTGTAGAAATAAATGAATAAGCAAATATTTAAATGGACAATTAAATATAAATATGCAAAATTTTTTTGTATTTATTTTTATGTATGTAAAAATGAAATTATTTAATGTCTTAAAAAAGGAAAATAATATGATTATTTTTGGAAAGGGTGAAAACCCTAATTTTTGTTTTAAGAGAAAATATATTACATTATTTATTTATTCATTTTTTATGTACAAGAAAAATAAATAAATATGTATGAAATATTTTTAAAAAATAAAATAAGTGAGAAAATAATATTTTTAGTGTAAAAATAAAATGTATAATATTTTTATATTATTTATAAGTTTATTTAAGAAAATAAAAGTATTGTTATTTAATAAACTTTTTTTATGTTCAAAAAATAATAAAATTAACATTCAAAAATTAAGAAAATATTTTTGGTGGTTTTTGATATTTAGAAAAAATAATAAAAGTCAGAAAATATAAAAGAAATGAAAAATATGCAAAAATAAAGAAATGGGCCAAGGGGATGCAAAAAGCAGGATGAGGGGTGTCAAAAGCAAGGCAGGCCAGGCCCAGCCTAAGCTGCACTTCGTCCCTGACCTTGAGACAAAAAACGCGCGTTCTGCATCTTTAACCTGTTCTCTCTTGTTCTTGCATGAAATAAAAAACTCACAACATGAAACTTATAGAGCATTAAACGACGATTTTAACCATATAAAAAACTTGATCTAACTCTAAGAAACCAGGGAGAATTTTATCACCCCCAATTTCTGACCTAAAAAATTCAGCAACTTCAACATCCAAATTCTCCTAGCTCAGTTAACATAAATGAATTCTATGTATATGTACAATTCAAGGACATTAAGGGCTACATTTTTGCTTCACAAACCTAAGCCTAATGATTTCTAAATAAGGAGATAGAAGTTTGAGAAATACCTGTTTCAGTCAAGTTTGGATATGGCAATGTAGGAGTTTTGGATGAGGCCTGAAGGTCGTGTTAGCTTGCCTGAAGTTCACCCAACCTTCCCCAATGCTTGGCTTGCTTTGAACTTGCCTGAATGTGCTTGTAGAACTCAACCTGCAAAGCTTCAAAGTAAAAATGGTGAAGTGTGAAAATGGAGTTACAGTGGCTGGACATGTGCTTGGATAGCTTAGGTGTATTGTTTAGAATGTGTTTGAAGTGGTTTGGGACAAAACGCACGAGGCAATATGAAGATCGCTTGAGTTCTGCAGGGCTTGCCATGTTTTGGAAGAAGTTGGAGTTTTTATGCTTAAGGGTGTTTTAGAGGCTATGAGCTCGTGTTTCTGGCCTTAGACAATATGTAAAACTTGTTTGAAATGAGACTTAGACTTGCTCTTAACAGATGCACAAGATATGTGGACTTTTACAAGTTACTTGCTTTTGAAGCAAAAGTTGATTTTGACAATGCCAAGGCCTGTACAAGCCTGCTCCTTAGCTGCACATAGTTGGTGTACTTTGCCCCAAGTTTGTGGACTTTGTTTGCTGCAAGAGATTGGGTTCAAGGCTCAAGGGAAACAAAATTGCATAAAGTATGCTTTATCAAAGTATCAATGTTGCCTTTTTGCCAAAAATGAATTAATTCAATGTGTAATGTTCTAAAGCTCAGAACAAAGCCTCTAACCAATGTATTTGCATTTAATTTATGAGTGTAGAAAGTATTAGAACCTGTAAACCAAGTACAAGCATTATCCAAACTGATTTGCAACTTGTATCAATGTGCAAAATGCCTTGGCCAAAAGTGATAATTTGCCAATTTTAAACTTTCGTTTCTCCCTAACCGTGAATGATCTTGGAGAGTTCTATGACATTTTGGAAAGCTTGTAACATGATATACAATCCATATTTGAAATGAATTTTGAGATTACACTTGTAACTAGGTGAAAAAGTTCCATGAAGATAGGTCAAAATCCTGCCTAAACTAGGGCAAAATTTCACTAAGTTAAAAGTTTCATGGACCCTTGTTCACAAAATCATAACTTGATATCCAAGCATCTTTTGGGAAAACTTTGTGAATCAAAGTTATAGAGTTTGTGGAGTACTACAACTTTCATGTTGGAAGTTTGCTTTGAAACCAATTGCATCATGGTGAAAAAGTTGGGGAAAGTTGGGAAAAAATAAGAAATTTTCATAACTTAGAAAATTTCTAAGTTATGAAAATTTTCCATTTTAAACCCTAATTTCCAATTTTAGGTTTCTTGGCGAACAAGTTTCATGTTTTGACACATACTGATTAAAAATGATCCTTGGCACTTGATTTTGACCAAAAAGTCAAAGTTTGACTTTTCAGTGTACAGTTGATTTTTAATCAGTTGACTGAAAAATTCATTTGTCAATCCAATGCATTTGAGATCTTTTGAACCTTATGATTAGGTCAAGATGTTGCCATTGAGTTCTTGAATCCATGCTTGAACCCAATTTTCCATTGGCTAGGTGAAAAAAAAATCAGAAATTGCCCTTCTACAGTCAAAACCCTAAAAATGACCATTTTGCCCTTTTGATGATCTGATCAAATTTCTTGAGGAGTTGTGATCCAAACTTGATCAAATGGTTCATATGAGTCTATAATGTTGATGTGGATAAAAAATTATGAGGTTTGACTATATATTGGCCACAGTTGACTTTTTCCCCAATACAACTGATTTTTAGGTCAACTGTCCAATTGACTGGGCAAAAATTTGATTCAAGGCTTGAAACTTGGTATGAGCAATCTTATAGGTCCAACATGAAGTATGAAAGTCACATGAGGCATTGGAAGTCCAAAAATCCTTGTGCAAACTCAAACCCTAATTTCAGGTCATCAGTGCAAGGAGATGTCTTGAGCTGAGCAAACCCTAATCTGGTCTTGAGTCCAAAGAGTCTTGTGAGGAAAATCTTGATAAAATGAGAGGGAAAATTTTGGGGTACAACACCTTGGTTAGGATGCAACAAGAAAAGGAAGCATGGAAGAACAAGTACTAGACTTTGGATGTGTATTAATCAATAGAATTGAAAGAGAAGGATGACTTGATCGAGATTCTTGAGAGTAATGTCATGGAGATGATGGAGCATCAAGAGGATTTACTTTCCTCTAGAGCTCATCCCGGTCATCCATTTTTTGATTCTGGTGATTGGAAAGAAATCGCTGATAAGTATGCAGAAGAGAATAAGAAGTTGAAGGCTCAGATTGCAAGACTCAAGGGAAAACATTAGTATGTGGAGAGATCTTCATCAACTTTGGCTCCTTAGGATATTTTAAATTATATCTTTATTCTCTTGTGCTTAGGATTATTGAATCTAGTACTAAAAGTTGTAATCCATTCCAATTTTTTATTTATTAAAATGAGAGTTTTCAGTATTTCCAAATGTGTTAGTACTTCAATATTTGCAATTGTTTATAATTCTTTGAGTTCCTTGAATAAACACAATAAATCATGTGAATTTCATATCATACATCATTTCACACATATTTTTCATTCCTGTTCATTCCCAGGTGTCTTACTTGTTCTCTACTTTGTTCAGTAAGTAAGTTGTCTCGTTGCTACAATACTCAGGCTAATTCATGAAAGAAGATAGAAAATCTTGAACATGAGAATTGTGAGCTGCGTAAAGAAGTTACTGCTTTGAGAGCCAGTATGGATAATCTGACTACTTTGGTAGAGTTATTGGTGGCTGCTCAGAATCAGCCACCACCTCCTCCTCTGCCTCCTCATGCTACTCAGCCACAACAGACGACCATTATTTCAGAGATTTCGTCAATTCTCGTCTCTGTTACTCCATCTACTGCTACTCAATACGGTATTCCTCGCAGTTACTCGTGAGGAATGTCTGAGAATTTCATGCCAGAAGGTTACAATCCTGCTGCTCAAGTTGCTTTGTTTGCTCAAATTACTATTGTTTCTTCACCTCCTGTGGTGCATGCTGTCCCCGCTGCTAATGATGAGATTCATCATGTTATGCCTCCTACAGTGAATTCTATGCATGTTATTAATGATAAAGTTTATCATCCTGCTCCTTCACCAAGTGAAAGTTTGGGCTTTTATGACCGAATGGATGACTTTCAAGATCAATTCGATAAAATGTAGAAAGAAGTGAAGGCTCTCTGAGGGAAATAGTTACTCAGACAGAATATCAATGATCTCTGCCCAGTTCTTAATGTGAAAGTGCCAACAAAGTTTAAGGTACCAGAATTTAAGAATTACAAGGGCAACTCTTGCTCGCGTGATCACCTGGTGATGTATATAAGAAGGATGTCCACTCATACTAATGACCAACACTTTCTTATTCATTTCTTTTAAGATAGTTTGACTGGTGCTACCTTGAAATGGTATATGGAATTGGACAATACCTACATTCGCACATTCAATGACTTGGGTGAAGCTTTTGTGAAACAATATAAGTACAACATGTTTATGGCACCTGGTCTTGACCAATTGAGTGTGATGGCTCAGAAAGATAAGGAATCATTTAAGGAGTATGTGCAGTGTTGGCGCTAGGTTGCTGCCCAAGTGGTACCCCCAATGGGAGAGCAAGTAATGATTAAGGTCTTCCTAAAAACCCCTGGTTCATTTTACTATGAAATAATGACGGCGAGTGTGCTAAGTGATTTCACTGAGATGGTAAGTATGGGTGTCTGTCTAGAAGAAGTCGTCAGGGAAGGACGATTGACAAAAGATGAAGGTTCTAGTGGAACAAGGAAGTCATCGTATGGGTTTTCTAAGAAGAAAGAAAGTGAAATAAATATTGTTGCTGAAGAAAGAAGGGTTATAGCTCCAAGAAGACGTCATCATCATCAACAAAAGGTAGCCTCAGTAACTTCGGTTGTCAACGTGGCTCCGACTGTTGTTGCCTATCAGAGAGCGCCTCAACAAGGTAATCAAGGGAAATATAAGTATAGAGAAGCTTTTGATCCTATTTCGATGAGTTATGCTGAATTATTTCTAGCGGTTGTCATATCCCAAATTTGTCCTACCTCAGTGATCCTTTTCTTAGAGTTATGTAATTTAAAGATGGTACAACAATATCTAATGGACTATCTTTATTCAAGATCAAGGGGGGGGGGTGTATTTTAAAACAAAAATATTTAATTGTTATTAAAGAAGGAGGGGTGAAAATAAAATTCGGGAGTATGCAAAAGAAAGGAAGAATTAACGCTAGGCCCAAATTAAAATTAAAGAAGAAGTTCTGGCTGTAAATGAAGAAATGCTAGATCAAGAGCTGACACATTAAAACTTCTGAGACATAAATCCCAGAAGTTCTTCTTTAGAGAAGTAAACGCAAAAAGCTGTGCAGATTAGAGCCAAAATTAGACACAGGCTAGCGCTGGTACAGAACTGGATCATCAGATCTTCTATTAGGGTCAAATTGTAAGCAAGGGCAGAATCAAATTATCTTACACATCCCAAGCCCAGAATTTCAGAGGCTAAGAAACCCAAGCCCAAATCTGTTGGACGTGCACTGTATCCATTCCAATCAAATCTTCCATAGAGAATCAATTCAAATCAAATCTTTTTAATTTTATCCTCAATCTTTGTTCTAGTCATAGTCCAAGCCCAAAAATTGAACATTATAAATAGAGGAGCAAATTAGCAAACGAGGAAAGGAGGAAAAAAGGGAAAAAGAGTATGAGGAGAGAGACGAATTTGCAGAGAAAAGTAACACAGTAACACTTGAAGAAAGAGCAAGGAGAGAATTTCTGGAAAACCAAGAAGAAAAGAATACGAAGGAGAACAACTGAGGTTTCAATATCTGGAACCCTAGTTTCAATCGCTGTCGCTCCACCTTCCATCGTTGTTGTCACCAGAATCTGAAGAAGAAGAAGGAAAGGACAGCCAAACACGCGCCAGAATCAGAAGTAAAAGCGCCAAAGGGATAACAAATTTTAATCTGTTTATTTACTCTCTTCATGCTGGGTAGGGTCAGAAGAACATATGCAGGGTTGAAACCATAGAAAAGATCTGTAGATAGTTTTACATTCTGATTGTATGTTCATGCTAATTTCTTACGTTCAAATGTAATTTCTTTTTAGAAGTTCTGACTAGGCTTAACCCAGGTTTTAGATTTATTCCCTTGTCCTGAATTAGTATTAGACTTGTATACTTTCTGTCAGCCTTTTTCCAGAAACCCTGTGTAGTGGGCTTAGCTCAGAATTTGACGTCCCTATTTCCTGAATTTGCTTACAGTTCCCCTTTCAGAAGTTCTGCGATTGGGTCAAAACCCAATCAATTTCCCTGCATCCCTTGCATAACTTCTGCCCCTTTCAGAACATCCCTTTTCCAGAATTTGCGCTAGGGCTTACAACCAAAGGATACACCCTCCTGTTCATAAATTGTTTATTTATTATTTATTTTTCTATTTTGTAATTATTTATTCTATTATTATAATTATTAATTTTTATTATGAGTATTATTTAGTATATCACTTAAATTATTTTTACATAAAAAATTGCATATTATTTTCTTATATTATTTGCATTAAATATTTTTTTATATCATGCATTAATAAGAATTTTTGCAATTAATATCTATAAAAAACATATAAAAAATCTCAAACCTATTTTTCGCAATCAAATAATCTAAATAACTATTTTTGCAAAAGGGTTTCAAGCAGATTTTGACTTACTGCGTATTTAGCCAAAATCTCCGCAATCACTACTCCCGGTCAAATGCGAGGCGATTCAAAATGCATTTGCAACCCCTAAAAAACACTAACCCCATACGAACTATGAATTGGGACTCTGATTTCTCATAAGAGGACACGTAGGCATACAATCAAAAATCGTAGCGAGTTCCCCTATAAAAAATTTAAACCCTTCCCCTATTAAAAATTAAAACCCTTTTTCCCCTATAAAAAATTTAAACCCTTCCCCTATAAAAAATTTAAACCCTTCTCCTATTAAAAATTAAAACCCTTTTTCCCTATTAATAATTAAAACCCTTTTTCCTTCTAATTAAAACTTAAAACCCCTATTATACCCAAACCTAACTGTTGTACCCCAAATTTTGCCCTCTCATTTCTCAAAGGATCATCCTGGACCCTCAGGTTTGCTTCCATTCAATTTCAAGCCTTGAATTACAAATTTTCCAAGAAAGTCATTCACAAGGGCAAAATGGTCATCCTCACACTGAAAAGTCAAACTTTGACTTTTAGATCAAAATCAAGTTTCAAGAATCATATTTCATCAAGGCGTGAAATTTGTCTCATCAAGGAAATCATAAGTCAAGATTCATGTGGAAAAAGTCAAAATTCTAAATACTTAGAATCTTTCTAAGTGTTTAAGATGTATGACAAGCTCAGAACTTCTGGCCAGATTTTTACCATTATGCGAGCGGGTTCTGGAAAAACTTCTAACACAAGAGTTTTAGATCTCAATAAGACCTAAAATATTGCAGACCAAAACTTCTCCTGGAAATGCTGAAATTTCAAGTTATAAATGTTCAAAGACACGTCCATGAAACTGAAGCACTCAGCAAATTATGGACATTTTCAAGATAGAGTTTGGTTAGAACTTCTGGTCCAGTTTTTACGAAGGTTCAGCCATAGTTTGCAAAAGTAATTCAAATAAAGTCTACAAAACGTGTTACAAGCTTTCAGAAAAGTCTGAGAACTCCTTCAGAACATGCTGGAGCAGAGAGAGTCCAAGATCAGAAGTTGGATGTTTATTTTATGTTACACTGATGCTGAACTTCTGACCCAGACTTAGGCTATGATGCACAATCTCATAGCGCAATATTTTTGGTTTGATAAATCTCATCATCATTTAATGCACAAAACCACTTTTGAGTTTTTATTCAAAGGATTTCCCCACGTGTGAGAAAGAAGTACCATTGCTGTCCTTGAAAAGCAAACTTTTGTACATGTTTATGCTAGGCCCATGCTTTTCTTTTGCCTCTGAGGGTACTTTTCCTTAATTCATGCTTACAAATCCATCTTAGGCACGGCTAAAAGCTGTTAACCACCATACTTATTTATCTTGCTTCAAGAACAAGCCAACACGCTAGCATGATGTTGGTACTTTTGACTTCTCTAAGCTACAAAGTTCTTGCCTATAAATTGAACTTCATTGGAAACTATGAAAGGGGGTCAGAAAAATTAAAAGAAAAAAAGCTTTGAAACCTTGCTAAAGTATCCAGAAATCCGAAAATGCAAACACAAATACAAAACCTGCTAGTTTTTGATTCTTGCATTCAAACTCCAACTTCCATCAAGTGTTTATTGACCAAATCATCCATTCACCATTCATAACCCAAGCTAAAGGTTGTTCCAGCCTGCTGAGTACGTGAGGAAGATGATCAGAAAATTACAAGCAGTCAGAACCAGACGCCAACTCACAGAATATTTTTCAGCAGTAAGGTAAGCTTCTGCTAACCCTCATCATGTTACTTAACCATTGTTATACTTGCATGTTCAAAACACAATGTGGACATCTTGCTTCTGATGCTGTACATATTCTGAGGTTTCATGTACTCACCTGCCTAAATAGGAAGAACATAGGTTCAAAATTTCTTAAGGAAACTAGAATTAGCAGATACATGTTTGTTTCTGATTTATAGTCTTGACATTTTTTATGCTTATGAAACCATGAGGGAAACCTGCCATAATTGCAATGTTTTTGTTTTCTGTTCTGTTGAGAAATGATTAAGTTGCAGATGTTCTGATTAGCATGGGGAAAGAGATGAAGCTCATCATCAGAATTTACTTTATGTTTTATGTTTATGCTTTTGCTTCTAATACCGGATGTACAACCACCCCAGTGGTAGACAGCGTGCATATAAGACATTAGTGCTAAGGGTCCTGGGTTCTAGCCCCAGAAGCATCTTTTTTAGGTTTACTTATTGACATTCTTTACCCATTTCTCAGTCATACGACACTCCTAAATTATAACTTCTAGATATCCTCACCTAACGACATAATCACTTTACTCTCTCAAACAATCAGAACCTCTGACTTTCCAGAGACACATAAACTTCTAAGTTCCCAGCTACACTATAGACTCTGAACCCTCCAACCTCAGAATTTGGTGTACCCAGGCCCAAAACTTCTAACCCTCCACTTTCTCACTAACACTTTCTCTTTTGCAACGTATCAGACTTAGAACTTCTGTTCCCCCCTCGTTTCAGTAATGTGCTGATTCTAATTCCTTTCTCTCTCACTTGTCTTATTTTTGCTTTTAATAACCAAAAACACCAAAAATATTTCATATTCACATGTTTTATTTTATTTATTTTAGAATAAAAAAGATCAAAATATTTTCTTAATTAAACTTATTTCTTAACAAAAATAAAACAATTCCATTTCAATTCTTGTACATTATTTCAATATGGTTGTAATAGATAATTAGGACTTTAATTTATTGCAATCCCCATTAATAAATTTGTACCCCCATTCCCTAAAGCTTTGTAATAACTTAGTATTTTTATTTTCCGCAATTTAATGCTTTATGTACTAAATGCTAGTAATTAGGGTTTGTATGGAAAGATTAAAACCAACAAATAGCAAACCCTAATTAAGACAAATCAAGCATGTAAACCAATACATTTGCACACTTGCACCCCTAGGGTAAATCCACTTGGTTGCCTTACAAAATAGCCATATTACGCATGTGAGTTATCTTAGCAAAAACAAACAAAATACAAAGATCATAGTCCCTCGATGACGCTATCTAAGTTGCCTTTCAAATGATCTTAGTCCCTAAAAGAGAATGCTAAGATACCTTGCAACATTGCTAATCATGGTTATACAATGACCCACGCCAGTCTCATTTACATACAAAGATAGGGTTACTTATCAAATCAATGGTAAGATAACAATGTCAAAGGAAAAGAAAATGAACAAGAAATACTTTTGAGTAGGTAGAATGCTCCTAATTACTTGCTCAACTTCAAAACATCTTTGCTATTTTCAAAAACAAACACCTACACTTTCAAAGCCTCTTGCAAACTTGAAAACATTTTCAAAAGATCAAACATCTTTGTATACATTCTTACGAACGAGAATCATTACAAATATTGCCTAAATAATGGCCTCTTTACAAAATACTCTAAAAAAAACTACACAAAGCGCAATTTTAAACAAAAGTAAGTGATCTAGCAAGTAACTAAGAGTCTATGGAAAACCATGGATGAAAAGGGTGCTAATACCTTCATTTTTCACAATCTACCCCTTAATCCCAAGAAATAATCTGAAAGGTCTTTCCTCTGCTTTTTCACCTTTCCTTTTAGATAAAAGAAAAGTCGGTGGCGACTTTTACTAACCACAACATTTGCGATCAAACGCAAAACCTTCAAGTTAGTTCTCCCACCGTATCACAGAACTGACGACTATGCTGGGGATGATTCTAAAAGTGGGGTTACCTTAGGGTTAGATCATATTTACTTTCTTTCATTGTTTGACTTGTATGCTTTACATTATGGTTCTTTGTTTGGGTTTGAATCCTCTACCCAGATTTGGGATACCTTATAGGTAAATAACAATAAATTGTGGAAATTGTGGGGGGTATACCAACATGGTCTAAGCAATAGCTATGTTAGTGCGACATATTTGTGGGTACCGGTAGCCCTTGAGTTAATCAAGGAGAATACGGGGCCGCTGAGTGATGTCATGAAGCACTAATGAATTTTTAGATTCTTTACTTGACCAACTTGGCCTTTAGGACATAGTGAGATGACCGACTTTGGTGCAACCCGAAGTTGGTAGATACTTGATACTACACTCATTGAGGTTTGGATTTTTGGGATATTTCGGTCGCCATTAAAGAGGCTTGTGCTGAAACAATGCTCAAGGAAACAAACCAGTGATATTAAGCTCCTTAGAACCCGGTTACTATTGCTAAGACAGGTTGAGCCAACTAAACTTCAAGAGGGTACTTACCTATGAGACTCCATGCAAGCCTAAACCTAAGGACTTGTTTGCTTTATTTGTGTATATTTAATTGTACATAACATCATAACATCATACTCATTCACTAACCATTTCAATGATCTGAGGATTCATCTTTGTTCTGTTTTATAGGACATGGATTCTATTCGCAGGAAAACTATTCAAGTCAATCTTGTAAGGATCCCTCCTCAACTCAAAGAGCTAGCTTCAAGGATTCCTGAAAATTACCCATTCACCAAAGGACATGGTCGCCTACTCAACTTGGTCACTTCTAACACTGATGAAGACATGATGAGGGTGCTCTTTTAGTTCTTTGATCTTTTACACCATTGCTTCACATTTCCCGATTATCAACTTGTGCCAAATTTGGAAGAATTCTCCCAACTCTTGAGGATTCCCATTCTCAATCAACTACCTTTCAATGGTACGGAAAGAGACCCAAATCCAGAAGAGATTTCTCAAGCTCTACACTTGCAATCATCTGATGTCACAACTAATTGGGAAACAAGGAGTGGTGTCAAAGGTTTCCTAGCAAAGTTCTTGTTTGAGAAAGCCCAAAACCGTTGGAACTCCTTGGATTTGCAAGCCTTTGAGGAAATTGTGGCTCTCCTCATTTATGGGATGGTTTTGTTTCCAAATCCTGACCAACTCATAGATGTGAACACCATCAAAATCTTCATATCCTGCAACCCGGTGCCTACTTTTCTAGGGGACATCCTACATTCTTTTCACACTCGCACTATGAGGAAAAGAGGTGTACTTATGTGTTGCACTCCTCTCTTGGCAAGATCATTTACTTTGCATCTTCCCCAATCTATATTGAAGAATGATCAAGGTTCAAGATGGTCACAAAGTTGATGACGCTCAAACATTCAGACACCCATTGGTGTTTCCGATCTATAGAGAATGTTACTATTGTCGAGCGTTATGGAGAATTACCTAATGTCCCTTTACTTGGAATTATGGGAGGTATCACCTACAACCCCTGCTTAGCCTTAATACAGTTTGGTTACGCCCGAAGGGATGACCCTCATGAGATGCTCAGTCAAGGTTTGGTATTTGACTACGAGAACGACGATCAAGGTCTTCGCCAGAGATTTATCCGAGCTTGGAGGATGTTGAACAAGGTAGATAGCAATACATTGGGGCATAAGAATTCCATCCCTCTTGAGCCTTACCTCAAATGGGTACGAACTCGTGCTCAGAGTCTTATGATGCCTTTTCCTTCCATTCTCCCAGTAATCATTGAGCCTGTTATGGAAGGAGATGTTCCATACACTATCCTACATCCTAACATGCCCACCTATCTTGAAGACTTACAAAGAGATTGGATACAACTCAAGGGGGAGCGAGATGCTTTCAAAACCCAATTCTACGCTAGCGAGAAGAAGGTTTTGGAACTCACTAAGCAACTTCATGAGGAGCGAACTCTGAATGCCTACATCGCACCAAAGAGGATGGGTACCACCTTTTTATCTTAGAGTTTTTGTATTATTTTGCCCAAAGAGGCATTGATGTACTCAAGCTTTAATTTATTAATATAACGTGTGTTTCCTTTTTGTCTAAAACAAATTTGAATCTTCAAAATCTTTGAAATCATTGCATATGAATTTACCATTCATAATAACATAAGCAGGTTTCTTGCAACAAGTCTCCTCATCTTTCTACTGTTTATTTCAGTAAGATGGGTCTCGAGCAAATGGTGAAGGACCTCCAAGCACAAAATGCCCAATTTCAACAAATGTTCTTAACTCCAGCCAAAGGACAAGAAGAGCTGAAGACTTTGCTGGTGGATGAGAAAAATAAGAAAAAGAAAATAATCGGAGCTCTGAACATGGGAATAAGATTCCAAGGAAAAGCAAGAAGGACCCTGGACTTTACAACGCCATCTGGTGAGAAAGACAATCAAGATGGGAAAGGCAAGGAAGCAGTTGTCCATCCAGATTCAGAAGAGGAAGAGGAAGAAGAAGACTATTCTAAAGAACAATATCCTCCAGCCGACGACAAGTATAAGCGTCTAGAAGAACGGTTAAGTGCCATGGAAATCCAAAAAGTGTCTGGATTGGACTTTGAGGAGTTGGGTTTAGTATCGGGGATTGTCATTCCTCCAAAATTCAAAGCACTGGTGTTCGCCAAGTACGACGGAGTTTCATGTCCAAAATGCATCTCCGGTCCTATGTGAGGAAAATCCAGCCTCATACCGCTGACAAGGATTTAAGGGTACATTTCTTACAAGACAGTCTGTCTAGAACTCAACTTGATTGGTTTTATCAGTTAGAAAGAGCCAATGTTCATAACTGGGAAGATCTAGCCGCTGCCTTTTACAAACAATACCAATACAACGCTGATCTTGCGCCCACCCGTACTCGACTCTAGAGTATGGCCATGGTTTCAAGTGAAGGCTTTAAGGACTACGCGCAAAAATGGAGGGGCTTAGCAGGAAGAGTCCAACCTCCACTATCTGAAAGAGAATTAATAGACATGTTTTTGGGCACCTTGTCCGGACCTTTCTTCAATCACTTATTGGGAGCTCTTCGACGGGTTTTAATGAATTGATATTGACCGGAGAAAGGGTAAAAGTCGGGATAAAGAAAGGGAAATTCAGAAAGATGCATCCTCTACTACTGTAAGGAAACCATTCATTAGAAAGAAGGAAGTGGTTGCTGTATATCCTCAGAGAAATCAAGATAGGGATGAACACCGTCCAATGGTGGGGGCTGTCATGATTCCTAAACCTGCGCCTGCTCAGCAAAGAGGCAACCAACCAAGAATGGAAAGGCCAGTCAGACAATTCACCCGAATTAATATGACATTATCTCAAGTATTGCCACATTTGTTAAGATCCAATCTAGTGACTTTGAAAGAAGCTCCAAAGAACCCTAACACAACCTCTCCTCACTATCATCCTAATGTCCGCTGCGCATACCATTCTGAGAGTCCCGACCATGACACTAACAACTGTTGGGCTCTGAAAAACAAAGTACAAGACCTTCTTGAAGCCAAAGAGATTGAATTCGATGCACCAGAAATTCCCAATGTCATTACTGCCCTTATGCCCAAGCACGACCGTGATGCCAATGTCGTTGAAGAAGATATGTTTGTTACTTTAGTTGATGAACTTGTGAACCCACTCCTGACTATCAAAAAGAACTTGTTGAATGCCAGTGTATTCCCAGGCTGTGATGAAAGCTGTCATTTCTGTGTGTCCTCACCAACCAGCTGTCCTTTGTTAAAAGCAGGCGTTCAATGCCTAATAAATAACAAGGAGATTTTGTTCGAAAAGACTTCAATTCCAACTGTTTCTTATAATGATGTTTCCATCGTGACCATTTCAGACAATTCTTCTAGGGTCTCCACCAAAAGACCCGTTAGAATTACACCAGTTCCTAATGTGGCTTCATTGATAATTACAATGCCTGGACTAATCCCGTATTCGTCAGACAAAACTGTCCCATGGAATTATGGAGGTGATGTCTACTACCTCAGTATCAAGCAAGATTGGCCAACTACTGAAAATTCAAGTTCTGAGAAAGTTGACTCCGATGTCAGTAATATCGCAGGGACTAGTAAGATAACCCGAAGTTGAAGGGTTTTCTCTCCAAAAATTGCTCCTCCAAAAGCTGTTTCTGGACCCGTAATCATTCCTGTTGGTGTTTCTCCTCCAAAGGTTATTCCCAGTCCTACAATCATCTCTGCTAATACTCCTGTTGACAAAACTATTACAATCCTTATTATCACCCCTACTGACATTCTTGCTGCCGAGTCAACCGAGACTCGAGGTAAAGGTATTCTGGTTGAGCCTGTCTAAACGAAGGCACAATATAGCTATCCCTGAGACCTTCCGAAAAGAGATGGAGGAAATTCTAAAGATCATAAAAAGAAGCGACTACAATGTAGTCGAGCAATTGGGGCAAACTCCATAAAAAATTTCCATGCTGGCTTTATTACTGTGTTCCGAGGCTCATGCAAAGGCCTTGGTAAAATTACTTAAAACTGCCCATGTACCCCAAGAAACATCTGCCGATCAGTTCCAAGACTGCGTAGCCAGCTTGACCATAGATAATGGTTTAGGTTTTTCAGATACTATTTTAACACCAAGGGGGAGGAAGCATAATGAGGCATTGCATGTATCAGTCAAATGCAGGGGCACAACCTTGGCTCATGTCTTGGTGGATACCGGTTCGTCTCTGAATGTGTTTCCTAAAAAGGCTCTTGATAGGCTTGATTGTGAAGGATTGACCCTGAAACCAAGCAACATAGTAGTAAGGGCCTTCGACGGCTCAAAAAGGATGGTGCATGGGGAAGTGGACATCCCCATAAAAGTTGGAACCCAAACTTTTGATTCAACTTTTTATGTAATGGATATTCACCCTTCATACTCCTTCTTATTAGGCCGACCGTGGATTCACAATGCTGGTGCCGTTACTTCTACGTTGCATCAAATGCTGAAATATCAGATTCAGGGGAAGATCATCACTGTTCATGGAGAAGAAGAGTATATGCTCAGCCATCTAAATTCCTTCAGATATGTGGAATTAGATGGGGAATTTATTGAAACTCCATTCCATCACTTTGAAGAAGTCCCGCAGACTGTGGCAGTAACCAAGGCTGTGTCTCAAGTTCCCAAGATCACAAGGCCTCCACTCAAGATGTCATCTTTGAAGGATGCCAAGGCAGTGATAGAAGAAGGTGGGTGTACTATTTGGGGCCAACTCCCAGATATCCCATACAAATCTGACAAATTTGGTATGGGTTTCACTTCAGGTGCCTAGAAGGCTGTATGCCGAGCTCGTGCCGGAGGACCACCCTTGAAGATCAGCAACTGCGAAGTCAACGAAGTAGATGATGATGAAGATAACTATAACTTAGAGGATTGGATTTTACCAACTGTCAGTGGAGGGCTCAACAACTGGGAAGCTAGAGATTTTGTCCCGATCACTTTTATCCCACAGTAATTTGTCTTTACATTTTGTCGGATTTGTAATGTTAAAGCAATTCAGACTCTTAAAACCTTGTGTCTTACCCGAGATGTAATGGTCCATTTGTAAGGGTTATTATCTCATTTCCATATGACATTAATGAATCATGGAAGTTTTTGCATACAAACCTTGTGCTCATTATTTTTCTTTTTACATTTTCATTTCTTTCAAAGATAGCTATACTCTTACACACACTCACGCTCACAATGCAGGTCTACATCCATCCGGGATTCCATGGGTAACGATTCTGCTATGACCTTTTGTGACTCTGAAAATCTAATCTACCAAGCTTAAGATGAAGGTGAGGAAGATTGTGAAGTACCAGGGGAACTCGCCAGGTTACTACAACAAGAGGAGAGGACCATTCAGCCCCACGAAGAACCAGTGGACACAATTAACCTAGGTACCGAAGAAGACAAAAGAGAAGTCAAGGTGGGTGCCAATTTGGAACCCAGTGTCAAAGAGAATCTAATTCAGCTACTACATGATTATGTTAAGATCTTTTCCTGGTCGTACAAAGACATGCCAGGACTAGATGCAGACATCGTGGTACATCGTCTACCAACAAAAGAAGACTGTCTACCGGTAAAACAAAAGGTCTGTCGCATGCGACCAGACATGTCAGAGAAGATCAAAGCGGAAGTCATGAAACATGTCAACGCCAGATTATTGGCCGTTACTTCCTATCCGCAATGGGTTGCCAATGTTGTTCCCGTGCCTAAAAAGGACGACAAAGTACGAATGTGCATGGACTACAAAGATTTGAATAGGGCGAACCCTAAGGATGATTTCCCACTTCCCCACATTGATATTCTAGTTGAAAATATGACGCATCATAAAGTGTTTTCCTTCATAGACGATTTCTCAGGCTACAACCAAATCAAAATGGTGCCTGAGGACATGGAGAAAACAACCTTTGTCACACAGTGGGGCACATTCTGCTACAAGGTTATGCCATTCAGGTTGAAGAATGCTGGGGCAACATATCAGCGTGCCATGATATCCTATTTCACGACATGATACATCACGAAATAGAGGTCTATGTGGACGACATGATAGCTAGATCTCAAACAGAAGAAGAGCATCTTGATCATTTATAGAAACTGTTTGAGAGACTAAAGAAATACAAGTTGAGGTTGAACCCAAATAAATGCACATTTGGGGCGAGGTCTGGTAAACTTCTAGGCTTTGTCGTCAGCAATAAGGGTATTGAAGTAGATCCCGCCAAGGTGAAAGAAATACAAGAGATGCCTGCTCCTTGTACTGAGAAGGAAGTCAGAGGATTCTTGGGACGTTTAAACTGCATTTCCAGATTCATTTCTCACCTGACAGCTACTTGTGAACCTATCTTCAAATTACTGAAGAAAAATTAAGTAGTCAAATGGAATGACGAGTGCCAAACTGCTTTCAACAAGATCAAAGAGTACCTGCAAGAGCCTCCTGTTTTGAGGCCACCAGTCAAGAGAAGACCCTTGATCATGTATCTAACTGTTTTAGAAAATTCAATGGGGTGTGTGCTGGGGCAGCATGACGAGTCTGGCCGAAAAGAGCATGCTATTTATTACCTGAGCAAAAAGTTTACCGACTGTGAAACAAGATATTCACTGCTCAAGAAAACTTGCTGCACTCTGGCATGGGCTGCTTGCCGGCTAAGACAGTATATGCTGACCCATACTACCTTATTGATATATAAAATGGATCCAATAAAATACATCTTCGAGAAACCTGCCCTCTCTGGGAGAATAGCGAGATGGCAGATGATCCTGATGAAATATGACATACAGTATACTACCCAGAAAGCAATAAAGGGCAGTGTACTAGCTGATCACCTTGCTCACCAAGATGTGGAAGACTACCAGTCCATGAAGTTAAAATTCCCAGATGAAGACATCATGATGGTAAACAACTGTGAAGAATTCAGACCATATGACGGACCTGAACAAGGATCCCGATGGACCCTGGTTTTTGATGGGGCATCAAACGCACTCGATAATGGTATAGGTACTGTACTCATATCTCCTGAAGGGTGTCATACTCCCTTTACTGCAAGACTCTGCTTCAATTGTACAAATAACATGGCAGAATACGAAGCATGCATTTTTGTTCTCACAACTACCATAGATTCGTGGATCAAATCCTTAAGTGTATTCGGAGATTCAGCTTTGGTCATCAGCCAGATCAAAGGAGAGTGGGACACTAAACACCCTAACCTTATCCCCTATAAAGAACATGTGTTGAAATTGATCCCTCATTTTGAGAAGATTACCATCGAGCATTTCCCGCGAGAAGAAAATTAGCTAGCAGACGCACTAGCCACAATGTCATCCATGTTTAAACTTAAATGGGATAATGAGGCTCCCTAGATCACCATTGAACGAATGGATGAACCAGCTCACTATCATGAGATTAATACTGAAGAAGTAGTGGACCAGCCATGGTTTCACGAAATCAAGAGGTATCTCGAGGCTCTAGAATATCCGAAAGGAGCTTCAGTCAATGATAAGAAGTTCTTAAGGAGATTCTCTGCTAAATTCTTCCTTAGTAATGGCATTCTCTACAAACGCAACCATGACTCTGTGTTACTTCAGTGCGTAGATAAGGTTGAAGCGAAAAAGATAATGGCTGATCTACATGAGGGCACTTTTGGCACCCATTCCAGTGGATATACGATGGAAAAGAAGATCCTAGGGGCAAGCTATTACTGGTCTACCATGGAAGCAGATTGCTATCAACATTCTCAAACCTGCCATAAGTGTCAGATCTATGCTGACAAGGTGCACGTACCTCCGGTTCCTCTGAATGTCTTGACGGCTCCTTGGCCCTTTGCTATGTGGGGCATCAATATGATTGGGGAAATCAAGCCAATAGCCTCTAATGGACACCGCTTCATCTTAGTGGCTATTGACTATTATACAAAGTGGGTCGAAGCAGCCTCTTTCGCTTCCGTTACCAAGAATGTTGTAGCCCAATTCATTAAACAAAATCTCATTTGTCGATATGGTATTCTGGAGAGAATCATCACGGACAATGGTATGAATCTAAACAATACTATGATCACCACCCTGTGCGAGCAATTCAAGATCCAACATCACAATTCTTCTCCTTACCAGCCAAATATGAATGGTACTGTCGAAGCCGCAAATAAGAACATTAAAAAGATCATAAAAAAATGACAGTCACGTACAAAGACTGGCATGAGATGCTACCATTCGCTCTCCACGGGTATCATACTACATCGCGCACATCAACTGGGGCAACACCTTACTCTCTGGTATACGGCATGGAGGCTATCTTGCCTATTGAGGTCCAGATCCCCTCTCTGAGAATTATGAAGGACGCAGGGCTGAATAGAGAAGATTGGAAACGAACTCGTCTTGATCAATTGAACTTGTTTGATGAGAAAAGACTTACTGCTATCTGTTATGGTCAAATGTATCAAAAACGGATGATAAAGGCTTTCAACAAAAAGGTCAGACACCAAGTGTATCAAGTTAGGGATCTGGTTATCAACCATATCATACTTCCACAAGGTGATCCTAGGGGCAAATGGACTCCTACATACGAAGGACCATTTGTGATCAAAAGTATATTCTCTGGTGGAGCAATGATCTTGGCCACCATGGATGGCGACGACCTGCCGCACCCTGTGAATGCGGACATAGTCAAATGATACTACGTATAAAGAGAACCGCTAGGTTGACACACCTAGGAAAAACAAGGGCATCCCGGCGAACCAAAAGGTTCGGGAAAAAATTAGGGATAAAAACAAAAAAATCTGTACACCCGACAAGCTGAAAACCCGAAAGGGCAGCTTGGGAAAAAAAGGGTATCCCGATGGACTGAAAACCCGAAAGGGCGGTCCAGGCAAAAAATAGGGAATTAAAGAGTATGACTATGTTCCGTTGGATCACCTTATGGATAACCTGCAAACTCAGCGGTTCTGATCAACCCAATCAACTTCGGACAAGGTAAAAAATAGACAAGATGTTCAGAGACACGAAGGCTATAGCAGAATGGGAACCCCATGGGATTATTGCACATAGCTATCTTCTCTTTGTATCAAATTTTCATTTTTATGACGACATTCTCTTACTAGAATGTTTGTCTCATTGTACAAAGATACTTACTCAAAGTCAATACAAAGATATCCCTTTGAAAGTGCAAAACTATCTATTTTCTTTACTCTTGTGTTTTGTTTACAAAAACGTCCAATGGTTTATTTTTGAACATATGCATTTGAACATAATTCCTGTTTACAAATAAAAAAAATAGAAAGACAATCACTGATGGCTTTAAGAGATAGGGAAATCTCTCCAAGCTGTTTCCACAAAATTCCCCGCAGTACGCAGTTTAATCCCCAGCAGAACAAAGCTTCTAGTTATCAATCCCGAGTAGAAGTCGTCCAATTTCTCAGGATTCCCCAACAGGATTTTACAAGAAGTGTACGACGTTTCCCTTACAACAGAGTTTATTTCTCTAAGCAAAAAACTCATCAACACTTCAACTTCATAACATTAAGACTTACACTCCGTATCCTCAGCAGCAGTCGTGGATTTATTTTCCCCAATCCAACAGTAGTGCAGCAGATTAGCTCACACACGCATACATCGCATCCATATATCATGAACATCGATAACACGATTGCATACATCACAATCTCATTGTACCATGTATTTCATACATCATGACATTGCATACATCTAATGTTTTTACCCTTTTCAGGATAAGATTAATCAAATGACTATCATCAACAAATTACAAAGGTCAGAAATTGATACCTAAGACAAGCCAGGATAATTATCTACACGACCAACTGAAGTAATCCAATACGGGTTCTTCAAATTCAACTTCAGATACAGTTCAGATACACTCCAGACACGGATGCCATCCTGATACTCATTCAGATTCAGCTATCAGATACAGTTCAGATACGCTCCAGACACGAATGCCATTCTGATACTCATTCAGATTCATCTTTCAGATAAAGTTCAGATACACTCCAGACACGAATGCCATTCTGATACTCATTCATATTCAGCTTCTAGATACAGTTCAGATACGCTCCAGACATGGACGCCATTCTGATACTCATTCAGATTCAGCTTCTAGATACAGTTCAGATACGCTCCAGATACGGACACCATTCTGATACTCATTCAGATTTAGCTTTCAGATACAGTTAAGATACGCTCCAGATACGGACACCATTCTGATACTTATTCAGATTCAGCTTCTAGATATAGTTCAGATACACTCCATATACAGACGCTATTCTGATACTCATTCAGATTCAACTTTCAGATACTGTTCAGATACACTCCAGACATGGATTCCATCCTGATACTCATTCAGATTCAGCTTTCAGATATAGTTCAGATACGCTCCAAATACATACGCCATTTTGATACTCATTCAGATTCAGCTTTCAAATACAGTTCAGATACGCTCTAGATATGGACACCACTCTGATACTCATTCAAGTTTCAGCTTTCAGATACGAGTTAAATACAATCCATTTATGGGTATTATTCTAGTACTCAACCCAACATATCCACTATTTCAGTATAAATCAACAAGAGATTTTTTCTGACACTTCTTTCATTCCTACCAACAATCACCTTTGGATGGCATCTACAAGCCCATCTCCGGAAAATCTCCATCATTCCTCCAATTGGCATCTATAAGCCCATTCATAATTTATCTTTGAGTGCAAATTTCTGGGCACTCTAGTGTCCAATCATCTTCCACCTTCAAGTCACGAATGGCAGATTTTCCAATGTGACTCTTCAAGTGTAAGAAGATAGAACAGGGGCAACTATTGTACCCCAAAATTTTCCCTCTCATTTCTCAAAGGATTATCCTGGACCCTCAGGTTTGCTTCCATTCAATTTCAAGCCTTGAATTACAAATTTTCCAAGAAAGTCATTCACAAGGGCAAAATGGTGATTCGCACACTAAAAAGTCAAACTTTGACTTTTAGATCAAAATCAAGTTTAAAGAATCATATTTCATCAAGGCGTGAAATTTGTCTCATCAAGGAAATCATAAGTCAAGATTCATGTTGAAAAAGTCAAAATTCTAAATACTTAGAATCTTTCTAAGTGTTTAAGAAGTATGACAAGCTCAGAACTTCTGGCCAGATTTTCACCATTATGCGAGCTAGTTCTGGAAGAACTTCTAACACAAGAGTTTTAGATATCAATAAGAAATAAAATATTGCAGAATAGAACTTCTCCTGGAAATGCTGAAATTTCAAGTTATAAATGTTCAAAGACACGTCCATAAAATTGAAGCACTCAGCAAATTCTGGACATTTTCAAGACAAAGTTTGGTTAGAACTTCTGGGCCAGTTTTCACGAAGGTTCAGCTATAGTGTGCAAAAGTAATTCAAAGAAAGTCTACAAAGCGTGTTACAAGCTTTCTGAAAAGTCTGAGAACTCCTTCAGAACATGATGGAGCAGAGAGAGTCCAAGATCAGAAGTTGGATGTTTATTCTAAGTTACGCTGATGCTGAACTTCTGACCCAGACTTAGGCTATAATGCACAATCTCATAGCGCATGATTTCTGGTTTTATAAATCTCATCATCATTTAATGCACACAACCACTTTTGAGTTTTTATCCAAAGGATTTCCCCACATGTGAGAAAGAAGTACCATTGCTGTCCTTGAAAAGAAATTTTTTGTACAAGTTTATGCTAGGCCCATGCTTTGCTTTTGCCTCTGAGGGTACTTTTCCTTAATTCATGCTTACAAATCCAGCTTAGGCACGACTAAAAGCTGTTAACCACCATACTTGTTTATCTTGCTTCAAGAACAAGCCAACACGCTAGCATGATGTTGGTACTTTTAGCTTCTCCAAGTTACAAAGTTATTGCCTATAAATTGAACTTCATTGGAAACTCTGAAAGGGGGTCAGAAAAATTAAAAGAAAAAAAGCTTTTAAACCTTGCTAAAATATCCAGAAATCCGAAACTGCAAACACAAATACAAAACTTGCTAGTTTTTGATTCTTGCATTCTAACTCCAACTTTCCTCAAGTGTTTCTTGACCAAATCATCCATTCACCATTCATAACCCAAGCTAAAGGTTGTTCTAGCCTGCTGAGTACGTGAGGAAGCTGATCAGAACATTACAAGCAGTCAGAACCATGTCCCAACTCACAGATCATTTTTCAGCAGCAAGGTAAGCTTCTGCTAACCCTCATCATATAACTTAAGCATTGTTAGACTTGCATGTTCAAAACACAATGTAGACATCTTGATTCTGATGCTGTACATTCTCTGAGGTTTCATGTACTCACCTGCCTAAATAGGAAGAACATAGGTTCAAAATTTCTTAAGGAAACTAGAACTAGCAGATACATGTTTGTTTCTGATTTATAGTCTTGACATTTTTTATGCTTCTGAAACCATGAGGGAAACCTGCCATAATTGCTATGTTTTTGTTTTCTGTTCTATTGAGAAATGATTAAGTTGCAGATGTTCTGATTAGCATGGAGAAAGAGATGAAGCTCATCATCAGAATTTACTTTATGTTTTGTGTTTATGCTTTTGCTTCTAATACCGGATGTACAACCGCCCTAGTGGTAGAAAGCGCGCGCATAAGACATTAGTTGTAAGGGTCCTGGGTTCTAGCCCCAGAAGCATCTTTTTTAGGTTTATTTATTGACATTCTTTACCCATTTATCTGTCAGACGATACTCCTAAATCAGAACTTCTAGATATCCTTACCTAACAGCATAATCACTTTACTCTCTCAAACAATCAGAACCTCTGACTTGCCAGAGATACATAAACTGCTAAGTTCCCAGCTACGCTGTAGACTCTGAACCCTCCAACTTCAGAATTTGGTGTACCCAGGCCCAGAACTTCTGACCCTCCACTTTCTCACTAACACTTTCTCTTTTGCAGCGTATCAGAGTCAGAACTTCTGTTCCCCCCTCGTTTCAGTAATGTGCTGATTCTGATTCCTTTCTCTCTCACTTGTCTTATTTTTGTTTTTAATAACCAAAAACACCAAAAATATTTCATATTCACATGTTTTATTTTATTTCTTTTAGAATAAAAAAGATCAAAATATTTTCTTAAGTAAACTTATTTCTTAACAAAAACAAAACAAGTCCATTTCAATTCTTGTACATTATTTCAATATGGTTGTAATAGATAATTAGGACTTTAATTTCTTGCAATCCTCATTCATAAATTTGTACCCCCATTCCCTAAAGCTTTGTAGTAGCTTAGTATTTTTATTTTCCGCAATTTAATGCTTTATGTACTAAATACTAGTAATTAGGGGTTGTATGGAAAGATTAAAACCAACAAATAGCAAACCCTAATCAAGACAAATCAAGCATGTAAGCCAATACGTTTGCACACTTGCACCCCTAGGGTAAATCCACTTGGTTGCCTTACAAAAATAGCCATATTACGCATGTGAGGTATCTTAGCAAAAACAAGAAAAATACAAAGATCATAGTCCATCGATGACGCTATCTAAGTTGCCTTTCAAATGATCTTAGTACCTAAAAGAGAATGCTAAGATACCTTGCAACATTGCTAATCATGGTTATACGATGACCCACTCCCGTTCCGTTTACATCCAAAGATAGGGTTACTTACCAAATCAATGGTAAAATAACAATGTCAAAGGAAAAGAAAATGAACAAGAAAGACTTTTGAGTAGGTAGAATGCTCCTAATTACTTGCTCAACTTTAAAACATCCTTGCTATTTTCAAAAACAAACACCTACACTTTCAAAGCCTCTTACAAACTTGAAAACATTTTCAAAAGATGAAACATCTTTGTATACATTCTTACGAACGAGAATCATTACAAAGATTGCCTAAACAATGGCCTATTTACAAAATACTTTCAAAAAAACCACACAAAGCATAATTTCAAACAAAAGCAAGTGATCTAGCAAGTAACTAAGAGCCCATGGAAAACCATGGATGAAAAGGGTGCTAATACCTTCCCTTTTCATAATCTACCCCCCGAACTCAAGAAATAATCTCAAAGGTCTTTCTTGTGCTTTTTCACCTTTCCTTTTGGATAAAATAAAAGTCGGCGGCGACTCTTGCTAACCGCAACATTTGCGATCAAATGCAAAACCTTCAATCAGTTCTCCCACCATATCATACTAACCATAAAACCTAATATCCTTGCGAACAAGGTAGATGAAAGGTGCCTAGCACCTTCCTTTCGTCTAATGAAGTCTGAAACCTAGAATCTCTGTCTGCGAATTAGGGTTTCCTATTAGATGCCCTTCCCTAGGATAAAAACTGATAGTGGCGACTCTTGATTTAAAAACCAGTCGCTACAGTTGGCTACTCTGCTGGAGACTTTAACTTTAGGTTTTAAGGTTTTTACTTTAGGGTTATATTTATTTATTTATTACTTTCATTTATTCATTACATTTATTTAATTATTGTCTGTTGTTTATCATCATATAAACTGCGTGGCGGGATTTTTTTATTTCTCAAAATATTTTCAATGTAACCCTTAGAAAGAAGGTTCGTCAATTAGCTTAGGGGATACATCATCCATGCGATCTTATGTGACGACTTCGCCTAGAGTCGGTGAACTTCCAAAAAAGGAATACTTATCGAGAGATATCCTCTTTACGAGTAGGACTTTGGAAGATCATCCATGACTCTTTGTAACGACCTTAACCAAAAATCTCATGACGAGACCTTTCACGAATTTGAGACGGAAGTCTCGGTCCGTAAAGAGGTTCAAACTAAGGGAGACCCTTGTGCCTTTTCCCTCTGGTGTTATTCATGATACCCTTAAGAAAACCACCTTCTGGGAGGGTAGATCAACCGTAGGTAAAACTTAAGGAACCTACCTTTTAAGGATACTTACCACAAAACCGTGCCACTAAACCATACATCCATACATTCATGCACTCATATTTGTCATATATTCATCAGTTGCGTCTTTCATCTGTCTTATTCACAGGGTACCAAAACAAAAGATAATAAAATCGAGTTTTTTTTGGGACTGTAAAAAAAAAAGGATACTAAAGGGAAATAACTTGTCCACGTTAGTGCCTTCCAGCACCGACCTTTCGGAAATCAAAACTATAAAGGGGAATTATCTGAGAGAGATCTGAAGATGTACGCTCGCCGCTATGGTGATACCCTTGACTTGACCAGAGTAGATGTTCAAATGGATGATGTATCCGCCCTCATTTAGTTTTACGACCCTCCGCTGAGATGGTTTACTTTCCAAGACTTCCAGCTAGCACCGGCTCTGGAAGAATTTGACAGAATTCTGAACTTTACCAAAGAGAAGGCCTATGTAGGAATCAGATAAACTATTGAAGTCAAAGTTTTGGCAAAAGGCTTAGGGATCCCCTACCCTGAGTTAGCGTAAAATTACCGACATGGAGGACTGATACAAGGAATCAAAAGGATATACTTGGAAGCTAAAGCATTTGAATTTGCTAACTATAAAGAATGGGAGTTTTGTGTTTATTGTTTGTGGCTACTGGTATTTGGTGTAATTTTATTTCCTCGACCCACATACTATACTGACCCTGCGGCCATTAGCATATTTTGGGGCGCGAAAGTCTTTAATACTGATCCAACTCTTGCTCTACTTGCTGACGTTTATTACACTTTGCATGTGATGTATGAAAAGAGAAAAGGCACTTTGCATTGTTGCATTCCACTCCTATATACTTGGCTTATGACCCATCTTTACAAAGAAGATTATGTGATTATGAAGCTGACCAAATGCGAATGGCCCCAGAAATTAAAGTCTCTCACTGCAAACACGGTGCTATGGTATGAAAGGAAGCTAGATATTGGTGACATCACTATCAGTTGTGGAGACTTTCCTAATGTCCCGTTGATCAGATCACGAGGTTGTATTAACTATAACCCTACTCTGGCCCTGCGACAGCTAGGGTATCCCTTGGAAGACAGACCAACGGATGAACAACTCCGACCATTGATCATCCACGACATGGGTATAAAGGACCCATAGTTGCTCAATAAGGTTATCCGGGCTTGGAATAAGGTCAATAAGAGGAGATATGAAAGAAAGAATGCCGTGGCAAGAGAGCCTTACACCAGATGGGTTAGAGATAGGGTACAAATTATCAAGCTGCCCTTTTAAATAGATCAAGGGTACAAGACAGAGGTCCCAGAGGTCACGCCTATATCCTTGGAAGAAGTTGACGATTTGAAAAATTCCCCAAAGCAAGCTCAAAGGGAAAAGAAAGAGTTAGAACTCAATCTTCGCGATCTAACCAAAGAGAAGAAGCAGATGCAGCTCACACTTGAGTCAAATGACCTCTAAATTGAGAGAGATCAAAATGCATTGGAGAAGGAGATTCTCAAGCGAAAGCGTACAACCGAAGGGCTGCTAAGTGAAACCTTCAATCTGGACTCCCACAACCAAAGGTTAGAAGATGCTGCTGCGGAAATTGGAAAGTTAACCAGATGGTATGAAAAGGTTACACATGACAAGAAGGTACTAGAGGAAGACCTAAAAGCCCATATCAAGGTCTAACACAAGTTTCCTTAGACCAAGAAGAGCAAATAAAGTACCTCACCCTTGGATTGCAAGACAACCAAGAAGCATAGAATAAGGAACGCCTCGAGAGGATGGAACCACAAGGACTATTGGTTCAGAAAACTGAAGAATACGAACAAGTATACCTAGAATTGTAGGGTCTCAAAAAAGACTTCCTTATTCAGCGAAGAATTTATACAAAAATGAGGGGTGAAAAGATGTATTCGGAAGAGCAGTATGTCAAGATCGCCCAAGCAGGGAGAGACAACCATAAGATAATCCCACATCTTTATCAAGAGTAACGATATTACAAAGAAAGACATGTAAAACTTGTCTTATTAGCCAACAATATTATTGAAGATATCCGTAGAAGTTGAGAAATGCAGAAAGTGTAATGGTTCCTCTTCCAAAGGATGTTGAAGACTTTCTCCATCTTTGTCGAGCAATGGTTGATGGTTTCATAACACACATCCACAGGCGCACCTAGAAGATTTATTTCCCTTCATTTATGTTTATATAAACAAGTTTTGATTCAAAGTTGTAATATTTTTTAATATCTGGATTATGTTACTCTCAAGAAAGGCATTTTGTTTCCGTATCTCGTTTGCGTATCCATTTCAAAGACAATCACCAATTAAAATAATAATAAAAGATAACTGTGTACCTAAGTGAATAAGACATTTCATGTTCATACACATTCATCTGCATGCATGCATTCATGAAACACCTGCATATCATATAAAAACTTATCTCTCACGAAATCTCTCCGGTAAAACATTGGTAGAAGAAGATATCCACCTCCTTGGACTCCGTATCAAACAAGGGCCTACCAGAAAAAAGCAATGGAACTAATTGAGGAGACGCATGCTGTGTTCAAAGAAGATCTCGACCAAGTAAAGGGGGATTTGAGGTCAATGAAGGGAGATCTGAGCCAAGTTCTCCTAGCTCTGAAGAACATCATTGACAGGCAGAAACAGATTCCCAGGGTAGGTTTCGAAGAAGTAGCCCAAACCATTGGTGCATCAAGCGGTCACCAACCAAGGAAAGAACCAGAGGCAGGACTCCAAAAGTCCGTTATGGCCCAACAAGAAGCTGAGACTGAAGGGTTTGTCCCACCACCATCAAAAGCAGGGACCCTACAATTCCCAATCAACAACACGGAAAACTACTTACACCTACAATATGGAGACCACAACCCAGAGGATGCCAACCAGGCGCCCTTAAAGACGACTGGTATTCATGTTGTTTACAATCCACCAGTGGAAGATAAGTACAAATCTCTGGAGGAAAGATTAAAAGCTGTGGAAGGTTTTGACGCTTTCGAGGTAGACCCTCTTGAAATGGGCCTAGTTCCCGATGTGGTAATTCCACCAAAGTTCAAAGTATCTAACTTTGGAAAGTAAAAGGGGCTCACCTGTCCCAGAAATCACCTACGCTTGTATTGCAGGAAAATGCATGCCCATGCCCACAATCAGAAGCTGATGATTCACTATTTTCAAGATAGCCTGAGTGGGGCATCTTTAGACTGGTATATGCAACTGGAGCAAACACACACTCAAACCCGGGAAGATCTTGCTAATGCTTTCTTAAAGCATTGCAAATATAACCTGGACATGGCGCCTACCCGCAGGCAACTCCAAAATCTGTCCCAGAAGAAAGAAGAGTCCTTCAAGGAATATGCTCAAAGATGGAGGGAGATGGCATCCCGTGTGCAACCACCACTATTAGAAAAGGAATTAGTAGATATGTTCATAGGGACTTTGCAAGGGTTGTATTACGAGAAAATGGTTAGGAGTATCTCTTCGGGATTCTCAGATCTAGTGACTATCGGAGAAAGAATCGAGACTGAAATAAAAAGTGGGAAGATATCGGGGGGATCATCAAGCACCTCCCATAATCCAAAAAGATATGCTTCAAACTACCCAAAAATAAAAGAGGGAGAAATTAACGATGTAGCCTTACAACCAAGGGCATCACAACCACTAATGATCCTGCAGGGGCAGCAATAAGATAGACTTAAAAGGCCACAAAGAAACTTTGATCCACTCCCTATGCCACCCAGCCAGTTATTACAACACTTGGTTAAGGCATCATTGGTGGAAATCAAACCTCTAGCTCCTCCATCCGGGCCACTCTCGTGAAGGTATAATGCCGATGCCAAATGCAAATACCATGCTAATTCTCCGGGCCATTCCATAGAGCAATGCTGGGCATTCAAACACAAAGTGCAGGACTTGTTAGAATATCAAGATATCACCTTTGAGAAACCTAACATCAAGATAAATCCCATGCCTCCGCATGGAGGGCCGATAATAAATTCAATTGAAGTAGTCACTGACTTTGGGGCAATCAGACAAGCAGAAATCCCAATTAACTTGTTAAAGATTAACTGTTCTAATATGGGTTTCTGTTGGAACATAATAAAGCCTTTGAAAGAACTTTGCAAAAGCTAATGGACCAGGGGATAGTCTAATTCGGACCATACTCTAAAGTAAAATATGTAGTCGCGATTGAAGGAAAGAAGTCATCAGTAATCCCTTGCCAAGGCCCGGATCTTAACAAGAAAAATCTGGTGATCCCGTGTGAAGAATCAACGGAAACCACAAGGATGGCACCCAAGAAGACTCTCCTAATACCAACTACTCCAAAGGCCACAATGGTGATTAAGGGACCCTCACCTACCCCTTATGAGAGTAACAAAGCAGTGCCATGGAGTAATGACTCAGCCATATACATTAATGGAGTGAAACAAGAAGGTGAGCCCTCACCAAGTCAGGGACCTGGAATTTCTAACATAGCAGGGACATGGGGTATGACCCGAAGCAGTCGAATTTTCGGAGCTAAACCATCAAAGAAGAAAGATGAGGCTCCAACAAAGAACAAAGGGAAAGCAGTGATTGATACAAGTCAAGAGACAAAACCTCCAAGCAAAAACTTTACTGATCAAAAGGCAGAAGAGTTTATGAAAATAATCAAAAGAAGTGATTACAGGGTGGTGGATTAGCTTCACTAAATTCCAGCGAAGATCTCCATACTCTCACTACTCATCAACTCTGAAGCACATCGAGTTTCCTTGATGAAAGTACTAAGTTCAGCTCACGTCGCGAAAGAAATGTTGGTGAATCAATTTGACAATGTCGTAGCAAACCTAACATCCGGATCATACCTGGGTTTCAGCAACAATGAATTACCACCACAGGGTCGAGCTCATAATAAGGCGCTCCACATAATTATGAAAATAGGTACTACCCATTTATCTAGGGTTCTCACTGATACCGATTCCGCCCTCAATGTGTTTCCAAAGTCCAGTCTGATAAAGTTAAAAATAGATGATGTTGTGATGAGGCCAAGTTCTATAATAGTATAAGCATTTGACATTTCTCGAAGCTCGGTGTTAGGAGAGGTGGATCTTCCAGTTAAAATTGGGCCGCATATATTCTATATCACTTTCAAGGTCATGGATATAGAACCGACATACACTTGCTTACTGGGGAGACCTTGGATCCATGCAACATGGGAGGTCACCTCGACCCTGCACCAAAATCATAATCGATGGCGAGGAATATATCTTTGTAAGCCACATTGAATCATACATATATATCAGTACCGACAAAGACTATGTAGCTACTCCGTTCCAAGCCTTAGAAATTTCTTCAATGGTGACTTTGCCAGTTGAGAAGGGTAATAAGCCTAAGGTGACATCGTGGAGAGATCTGCAAGAAACCATGGGACGTGATGCCTCAAAAGGACGGGGAAAGCTCCCAGAAATCCCAGAGAAGAAGAATCGCTTTTGATTGGGCTATGAATCATCGAAATTTACTCCAAAGGGCAAAGAACGTTTCCCTCCGATTCAAGAGACCTTTGTCAACAAAGGAACAGAGCATGGCGGACACGTGGCAATGATATCCAACAAAGTTCACACCAGAAAGGCAACGGACTTTATCAGGGACTGCACGCCAGGAGAAGAAATCAAAAGCTGGACTACCGTGGAGATTCCCGAGATATTTTTCTTTCCTAAGTAATTTTTCTTGTTTTTGAAAGAACCTATGTCAAGCCCAAGGCATAGGGGTTGTTTGTAAGGGTTCCCCATTTTGTTTCAGACAATATTTACAATCAATAAAAGTTATATTTTGTTTTCAATCAAGATCCTTGTATTTCTCTTATATTTATTCCCTAAAAATTAAAATGGCAATACTTTCTCTGCATATGCATTTTCAAAAAACTCATATACTAAAATCTGCACCAAAACATGATAAATGTATAGATCCATGCCAAAAAGCACCGATAATGTTACTGCTGCGACCCGATATAATTTTGATGTTCCTATCAACCAAGCCAAAGAAGAAGATGATGAAGATCTTGAACTCTCTAAGGGAATGGCGAGAGAAATAGAACTAAAGACGGACAACATACAACCATATCAAGAGGCTATCGAGACCATTAATCTGGGCACAGGGGAAGATCTGAAAGAAATCAAGTTAGGGGCAATGTTGGAACAAAGCGTCAAAGTCAAGCTGATCAAGTTATTACATGAGTATGTGGATATATTCGCCTGGTCTTACAAAGACATGCCGAGGTTGGATACAGACATCGTGGTGCACATACTACCTCTCAAAGAAGGGTGTTCTCCAGTTAGGAAAAAGCTTAGAAGAACTCATCCAGATATGTCCAGCAAAATCAGAGAAGAGGTTCTTAAACAATTTAACGCAGGGTTCTTAGCAGAGGTAGATTATCCACCCGGGATAGCTAACATTGTGCCAGTGCCCAAGAAAGACGGCAAGGTACTCATGTGTGTGGATTATTGAGATCTGAACAAAGCAAGCCCCAAAGATGATTTCCCGCTACCCCACATAGACGTTCTGGTGGATAACACGACTCAAGCCTCAGTATTCTCATTCATGGACGGCTTCTCAGGCTATAATCAAATCAAAATAGCGCCCGAAGACATGGAAAAGACTACCTTCATGACACCTTGGGGAACTTTATGCTACAAAGTAATGCCATTCGGTCTCAAGAATGCAGGGGCAACCTATCAGAGGGCAATGGTCACATTATTCCATGATATGATCCACAAAGAGGTTGAAGTGTACGTAGATGATATGATCGCCAAATCCCATACGGAGGAGGAACACCTTATACATATACAAAATCTATTCGAACGGCTACGCAATTTCAGGCCGAGGTTAAATCTGAACAAATGTACATTTGGCGTCAAATCAGGCAAGTTGTTGGGTTTCATTGTAAGCCAGCAGGGTATCAAAGTGGACCCCGACAAAGTAAAAGCTATACAAGGGATGCCAGCACCGAGGACAAAAAAGGAAGTGCATGGTTTCTTAGGACGATTGAATTACATCTCAAGGTTCATGTCGCATCTAACAGCTACATGCGAGCCAATATTCAAGTTATTATGAAAAGATCAAACGGTAGTATGGAATGATGATTGTCAAACTGCTTTCGAGATCATAAAACAGTATCTACAAGAGCCATCAATCTTAATGCCGCTAGTCCCTGGAAGACCACTCATCATGTATCTGACAGAGCTCGAAGGATCAATGGGTTGTATTTTGGGACAGCAGGATAAAATAGACAAAAAGGAGCATGCAATTTATTACCTCAGCAAGAAATTCACTGACTGCGAAACCAGGTACTCACTCCTCGAGAAAACTTGTTGCGCATTGGCTTGGGCTACTAAGAGGTTGAGGCAATATATGTTAACCCACACTACGTGGTTAATAGCAAGAATGGATCATCTAAAGTACGTGTTTGAAAAGCCAACTCTTACCGGGAGAATCGCACGATGGCAGATGTTACTATCAGAATACGACATCCAATACGTCACTTAGAAGGCCATCAAAAGTAGTATACTAGCTGATCATCTAGCACACCAACCGCTGCCAGAATACCAGCCTATGAAGTTCGACTTTCCAGACAAAGATGTCATGATTATAGCCGACTACGAAATACCAGGACCCGAGCCAGGGGCACGTTGGACACTCACGTTCGACGGGGCTTCAAATGCACTAAGGCACACCATAGGGGCAGTCTTGACTTCTCCAAAGAACTATCACAAGACATATACTGCAAGATTGTGTTTCGACTGCATAAACAACATTGTCGAGTATGAATCTTACATACTAGGACTAGAAGCTGCCATTGATCTGAGAATAAAGTATCTCAAAGTATTTGGAGACTCTGCATTAGCCATATATCAGGTTAATGGCGATTGGGATATAAAACACCCAAAGCTGATTCCATATCGGGATCATGTTTTGAAGTTGGCCGCGGAGTTCACCAAGATCACTTTCAATTACATCCCGCGAGAATAAAATCAAATGGCATACGCCCTGGCAACTCTATCAGCTATGTTCAAGGTAACCTGGCCGAATCACGAACCACACATCACAATTAGACATTTCGAAGAACCCGCACACTGGCTTGCTATTGAAGAAGGACTGAAAAATAAGCCTTGGTTCTACGACATCAAGAAGTACCTGGAAAAGTAGGAATATCCATAAAACACGCTATCATTGACAAGCGAACCCTGCAAAGGTTAGCTTCAAAATTCTTTATGAGTAATGGGGTGCTATACAGAAGAAACTACGGCATGGTACTACTCAGGTGTATGGAGAGGCAAGAAGCGGATACACTTATGAGAGAAATCCACGAGGGTACTTTCAGGACTCATACAAATGGGCATGCCATGGCTAGAAAGATTCTACGAGCAAGGTATTATTGGTTAACAATGGAAGCCGACTGTTATCACTACACAAAGACGTGTCATAATTGTCAGATCTACGTCGATAAGATAAACGTGCCACTAACTCCTCTGAACGTCATGAGCTCCCCTTGGCCATTCTCAATGTGGGGAATTAATATGATTGGCATGATCGAGCCGAAAGCATCCAACGGACACCGTTTTATACTGGTAGCCATCGATTACTTTACCAAATGGGTAGAAGCAACATCCTACGCTAACGTGACAAGCCAAGTGGTTACACGCTTCATCAAGAAGAATATCATATGCAGATACGGTGTCCCAGGCCGAATAATTACGGATAACAAGTCCAATTTAAACAACAAAATGATAAAGGAACTGTGCGATGACTTCCAAATCGAGCATCATAATTCCTTACCATACGACCAAATATGAATGGGGCCGTCGAAGCAGCCAACAAAAATATCAAGTAAATCATCCAAAAGATGGTGAAGACATATAAAGATTGGCACGAAATGCTTCCCTTCGCTCTACATGGCTATCACACTTCGGCGTGCACATCAACAAGCGTGACTCCTCTCTCGCTGGTATACGGCATGAAGGCAATACTTCTAGTTGAAATCAAGATACCATCGCTTCAGGTTCTAATGGAAACAAAGTTGGAAGAAGCATAATGGGTGTAGACATGGCTCAATCAGCTTAAATTTATTAAAGAAAAACGATTGGTAGCTCTGTGCCATAGTCAGCTGCATCAGAAGCGGATGAAGAGAGCCTTCGACAAGAAAGTCCTCCCTCGAATATTCAAAGAAGGGGATCTAGTGCTTAAGAAGATTCTGCTACCTCGTCTCGATTCACGTGGTAAATGGACACCCAACTACGAAGGTCCATACATAGTCAAAACAACATTCTCCAGAGGTGGTCTTATCCTCACAACAATGGATGTGGAAGAACTACCGCATCCGAGAAACTCAGACGCAATAAAAAAATACTATGTATAAAAAAAAGCTCGCTAAGCTCGAACAAAAAAAAAGGGCGACTTAGGCAAAAAGGAGCATCACGATGGATCGAAAACCCTAAAGGGCGATCCAGGCAAAAATTAGGGGCATATAAATAAAAACAATTAACCTGGTGGATTGAAAACCCGAAAGGGCAATCCAGGCAAAAGTTAGGGATTTCATACAAAGAAATAAAGGACAAAAAGATTGCGATCTAAGAACTACGATTATGAACCACAAAAGGAGAGATAGATTAGAATCATACAACTCATAAGAAAAGGAGATAAGGGCTATCAAAAGGATATTGGGGACACATCATTAACAATTATCATTTTCATTGCCATTTACAGTTTTGAAAATTTCTGTAATTACCTCTTTCTAGGAATTACATCCTGTACATTCGCCTATTCAGAGGCTTAATTAATAAAATATTTGTTCTCTTTGCATCGTTCAAATTGCATTTTTCTTTTTTCTGACTTGTTTACAAAATACTACAACTATAACTTGTGAATATTGTCCTAAAATTATTTCAGGGAAATTAAAAAATAAAAGCATTTGACAAAACATCAAAAAGCATTTTGCTTAGAAAAACATCAAAAGAAGATCCACGATCATGTTCATGCATATGTCTATATCTACGTCTGCGCCTATGCTTGAACCTGCGACATAAAGTCTATGCATCTGTCCATGCCAATGTTTACGCTCACAACTCAAAAAAGTCTGTGCCTAATACATACATTTACCCCGGCGCTTACAATACAAAAAATTAATGTTCAGATTTGTGCTAACATTGTTCATTGCGAAGCTACGACGACACAACACCAGGGGATTGGAAACTCTAAGCCAATAGTCTAAAAGAGAGAATGCCAGAAATAATCTGCATAACATTTCAAGGCGCACATACAAAACATACACATTTCGCATACATCTTCATACATACATTTTGCATATCTAAAGCATAAATACATGCATCTAAACATTCAAATACGCATGCATACGCCTGCATCATACAACACATAAGCAATGTAATCCCCGATTCAATCATCCAAGGGTCGATCAACCAAACACTCCTCCTACGAAGCACCCAATTACCTAAGTCTCCATGCAATAATGAACGCAAATCTCCGTACATTGCCTCTAAGCCTCAATGTACTCTTAGCTCACTATGTTGCCTCTAAGCCTCAACGTATTCGTAGAATTATGTACATTTCCTCTAAGCCTCAATGTACTCTCAGCTTACTACGTTTCCTCTAAGCCTCAACGTATTCGTGGAAACTCAGTACATTGCTCATAAACCTCAATGCACTTTCCTCCCACTACTCTAAACCATGGTGAACGATGTATCATCGGCTTCGCTTATTTTCTCAAGGCTCATGAGGGTGTGCTATATCAGCATAACCTTATGAGTGGGTCGAACAAATTTTGGATATTCTAAGTATTCAATAAACTCCCAATCAAAATGCGCTAGACCTGTGTTTTCTCGCGCTATTTGATTGGAAGATAATTGAATAAGGGCCGCTGTCATACCCCAAAATTTTCCTACCTCAATGATCCTTTTCTTAGAGTTATGTAATTTAAAGATGGTACAACAATATCTAATGGAATATCTTTATTCAAGATCAAGGGGGGGTGTATTTTAAAACAAAAATATTTAGTTGTTATTAAAGAAGAAGGGGTGAAAATTAAATTCGGGAGTATACAAAAGAAAGGAGGATTTAACACTAGGCCCAAATTAAAATTAAAGAAGAAGTTCTGGCTGTAAACGGAGAAATGCTAGATCAAGCGCTGACCCTTCAGAACTCCTGAGACAGAAATCCCAGAAGTTCTTCTTTATAGAAGTAAACGCAAAAAGCTGTGCATATCAGAGCCAGAATCATGCACAGGCTAGTGCTGGTACATAACTGGATCATCAGATCTTCTAGTAGGGTCAGATTGTAAGAAAGGGCAAAATCAAATTATCTACCACAGCCCAAGCCCAGGATTTCAGAGGCTAAGTAATCCAAGCCCAAATCTGTTGGACGCGCGCTGTATCCATTCCAATCAAATCTTCCACAGAGAATCAATTCCAATCAAATCTTTTTAATTTTATCCTATATCTTTGTTATAGACATAGTCCAAGCCCAAAAATTGAACATTATAAATAGAGGAGCAAATTAGAAAACGAGGAAAGGAGGAAAAAAGGGAAAAAGAATACGAGGAGAGAGACGAATTTGCAGAGAAAAGAAACACAGTAACGCTTGAAGAAAGAGCGAGGAGAGAATTTCTGGAAAACCCAAAAGAAAAGAAAACGAAGGAGAACAACTGAGGTTTCAATATCTGGAACCCTAGTTTCAATCACTGTTGCTCCACCTTCCGTTTCCGCTGTCACCAGAATCTGTAGAAGAAGAAGGAAAGGACAGCCATACACGCGCCATAATCAGAATTAAAAGCGCCGAAGGGGTAAAATTTTTTAATCTTTTTATTTACTGTCTTCATGTTGGGTAGGGTCAGAAGAACATAGGAAGGGTTGAAACCATATAAAAGATCTGTAGATAGTCTATTATTCTGATTGTATATTCACGCTAATTTCTTACGTTCAGATGTAATTCCTTTTTAGAAAGTTTTGACTAGGCTTAACCTAGGTTTTAAATTTTTTTCCCTTGTCCAGGATCAACATTAGACTTGTATACTTTCTGTACGCCTTTTTCCAGAAACCCTGTGTAGTGGGCTTAGCCTAGAATTTGACGTCCCTATTTCCTGACTTTGCTTACAGTGCCCCTTTCAGAAGTTCTGCGACTGGGTCAAAACCTAGTCAACTTCCCTGCATCCCCTGCAGAACTTCTGCCCCTTTCAGAACATCCCTTTTCCAGAATTTGTGCTAGCGCTTACAACCAGAGGATACATCCCCTTGTTCATTAATTTTTTATTTTTTTGTTTATTTTTCTATTTTGTAATTATTTATTCTATTATTATAGTTATTAATATTTATTGTGAATATTATTTAGTATGTCACTTAAATTATTTTTACATAAAAAATTGCTTATTATTTTCTTATATTATTTGCATTAAATATTTTTTATATCATGCATTAATAAGAGTTTTTCCAATTAATATCTATAAAAAGCATATAACAAATCTCAAACCTATTTTTCGCAATCAAATAATCTAAACAACTATTTTTGCAAAAGGGTTTCAAACAGATTTTGACTTACTGTGTATTTAGCCAAAATCTCCACAATCACTACTCCCAGTCAAATGCGAGGTGATTCAAAATACATTTGTAACCCCTAAAAACACTAACCCCATACGGACTACGAATTGGGACTCTGATTCCTCATAAGAGGATACGTAGGCATACGATCAAAAATCATAGCGAGTTCCCCTATAAAAAATTTAAACCCTTCCCCTATTAAAAATTAAAATCCTTTTTCCCCTATAAAAAATTTAAACCCCCCCCCCCCCCCCCCCCCAATAAAAAATTTAAACCCTTCCCCTATTAAAAATTAAAACCCTTTTTCCCTATTAATAATTAAAACCCTTTTTTCCTTCTAACTAAAACTTAAAACCCCTATTTTACCCAAACCTAACCCTAAAACCTAATATCCTTGCATACAAGGTAGATGAAAGGTGCCTAACACCTTCCTTTCGTCTAATGAAGTCCGAAACTTAGAACCTCTCTCTGTGAATTAGGGTTTCCTATTAGATGCCCTTCCCTAGGATAAAAACTGATAGTGGCGACTCTTGATTTAAAAACCAGTCACTACAGCGGTAATTTAAAAGAAATTAGTGCAGACTAGGCCTCCCCTTGATATACCATCTACTTTACCATGGTATTATAAGGCAGATCAGACTTGTGATTTTCATCAAGGAGCCCCCAGGAACAACATTGAAAACTGTTATCCATTGAAGTCTGAAGTGCAAAAGATGGTCAACTCTGGTCTCTTGTCTTTTAAAGATGTTGGTCCCAATGTGAAAGATAATCCACTACCAAAACATAGAGGTGGAAGTGCTGTAAATATGGTTGCTGGTTGTCCTTGGGACTTCCAGATTTTTGATATCAATCTGGTCAGAGGTGATTTAGTGAAGATGCATGCTGATCTTTGTGAGTTTATCTATTATATACATGATCATGCTGCTTGTAGTGTTTACATTACAGATGTCCATGGATGTGATAAAGTGAGAGTTGATGTTCAATAAATGATGGTTAAAGGACTTATCCATATAATCAGACCAAGGACTGAATATGAAGAAGATATGAATATGGTTTATGGATGTCCTGGTGAATTCCATATTTTTGATATGAATTACATGGATGATAATCTGGTACAACTGCACGCCACATTTTGTCATAGGAGGTACATCATTATGGGTCCTGTCAGATTTGCTGTAGGGATTATCGTGGTTGTGTTGTTGTAAGAAGAGGTGTTCAATTTATATTAGATAATGGTACTATCAGAGTCACATGAAACATAGATGTTTATAATGGATTTAATATGATTTAAGACTACTCTATTGAGGCCATGTCTGATGATGAGTACGTTTCTGCTGATGAGTTATTTTCTTCTGATGAAGGTATATTTTCTCATAATGATTCTGCGACTCCTGAGTATTCTGAAGAAGTAGGGGTGAATGTTATTGTGCCATATTTTGGTGTTCCCGCTCTTATGGAGATTGCGTACCACAGCAAGCCCGCTTTTGCTCTTGTAGTTATTTGTCTGCCTAGTCCAGTTCCATATGAATCAGATAAAGATGAGCCTTATAAGTAGAATTCAACTATCCTAGAAGATGGTGTGGAAATTCCTATCCAACCTTTGTCCCATGTTGAGAATATTGCTGAAGCTAGTCGGGTAACTCGCAGTGGTCGTGTCTCTCCTACCTTTCAAGGAGATGTCAATTCTGGTAAAAAGGTTGTTGAGAATGATGAACCTAAGAAACTGGTAGGAGAATCTAGTGGCGCCACCTTAGATAAGGATGTTGATGATCTGTTGAATGGCATTAAGATGAGTGATTACAATACTGTAGATCAATTGTTGCAAACTTCATCTAAGATTTCCGTTTTAGCCTTATTGATAAACTCCTCTGCTCATCAGAAATCTATAATGAGGGTGTTGGGTCAATATTTTTTTGAAAGGGATATGTCTCTGAATCAGTTCAGCGGTGTTGTGGGGAATGTTACATCTTGTAAAAATATGAGCTTTTGTGATGAGAAATTTCCTGATGAAGGAAGAAACCATAACCTGGCTCTGCATATATCCATGAATTGTTAGAATGACTCTTTGTCCAATGTGCTGATAGACAATGGATCTACTTTGAATGTCATACCGAGAATCACTCTCATGAAGCTTAAGTACCATGGAACTCTATGCACCCTAGTGGCATTATAGTAAAAGATTTTGATGGTTCGAGAAAATATGTCATTGGAGAGATAGATTTACCTACTCACATAGGTCCGCAATTATTCCAAATTACCTTTTAGGTTATGGATATTGACCTAGACTATAGATGTTTATTGGGATGACATTGGATCCATGAAGCAAGAGCTGTTACTTCCACCTTGCATCAGAAGCTGAAATTTATCCGTGAAGGAAAGGTAGTCATTGTGAATGGTTAGCAAGCATTGTTGATATCTCAATTGTCTTCCTTTAGCATTGTAGAAGCTGATGAAGCTGCTGTTGAAACTCAGTTCCAAGCTTTGTCTATTGATAATATAAAGAAGAATGAAGATTCTATCACCTCATTTAAGGATACGCAACAGGTAGTGCCGAAGGGCCCTAACAAGGTGTGAGGGCATATTATTAATCCAACTATGATAGGAATGGGACTGGTTTGGGTTTCTTCATGAAGAAGGAAGTTGTGGAGCTGAAGTCTTCTTTGAGTAAATATCAATATATCTTTCATAGTGCAAGGTATCTCCATCCGACTACTCAAAGGATCAATGCTATTCTCGAAGATAAGTCAGAGAAATAGATCCAGAACTTTGTGAAACATGGAGTCAGAATCCATAATTGGATCACTGTTGATGTCCCTTCTTGCATTCACATTTCAAAGTAACTTGTTTTTTTTCTTTTCAAAAAACTTTCATTCTGCCCAAGGTGAAAGTAATGATGTTGGATGGGTGTGTCTGTTGTTTTGAATTTTAAAATCATTAATAAAAGTTTTTTTGATTTCTAAAATTGTGTCTTTACTTTCTACTTTTTCTTGGAAAATGATAACCATAAAAAACCTTTCAAAATAAATGATAACTATAAATAAATATGCATAATCACTTGTTACATGTGTCAGTTTCTAAAATCAATCATAAATCGTATGTTCACATTAATTAAAAAACCCGGTGAGTGCAATGACCCTGCACCCTCTCCCAACTTTGAATATCCTGTGTATGTGGCTGAAGAAGAAGAATATGATGAAATCCCAGAAGAGGTTTCATGGTTGCTTGAGCGTGAGGAAAATACCATTCAGCCGTATAAAGAGCCGTTGGAGATGATTAACTTGGGTTCATAAGAAGATCTGAAAGAAGTCAAGATTGGGGAACTGCTTTATCCTGATGGGAAGAGAAGGTTGATTGAGTTGCTGAAAGAGTATTTAGATATATTTTCTTGGTCTTATCCAGATATGCCTGGTTTGGATATTGATATCATGGAACATTATTTACCGCTAAGTCCAAAATGTCCACCAATCAAGCAGACGTGCGAAGAACTCATCCTGCCATGGTAATGAAGATTAAAGAAGAGGATTTGAAGCAGGTTAATGATGGTTTTCTTGTGACATCAGTATACCCTCAGTGGATTGCCAACATTGTTCCAGTATCAAAGAAAGATGGAAAAGTTCGCATGTGTGTTGATTATAGATATTTAAATAAAGCAAGTTCGGAAGATGATTTCCCATTTCCACATATTGATATGTTAGCTGATAGTACAACAAAATTCAAATTGTTCTCATTCATGGACGGATTTTTCGGATACAATCAAATTAGGATGGCTCCTGAGTACATGGAAAAAACAACATTTATCACACCCTGGGGGAATATTCTATTACAAAGTGATGCCCGTCGGGTTGAAGAACGCTGGTGAAACGTACCAGAGGGCTATGACAAACCTATTCCATGACCTGATGCATAAGGAAATTGAAGTATATGTCGATGATATGATCTCCAAATCTCAGACTGAAGAAGGGAATGTAGAAGACTTGTTGAAACTGTTTCAGCGTTTAAGGAAGTATCGTCTCCGCTTGAATCCAAATAAGTATACTTTTGGTGTTCGTTCAGGAAATTTGTTAGGTTTCATTGTCATCCAAAATGAATTGAAGTTGATCCTGATAAAGTTAAGGCAATTCAAGAAATGACTCCACCAAGAACTGAAAATCAAGTTAGAGGTTTCCTTGGACGTTTGTATTACATTTCCATATTTATTTCCCATATGACCACAACATGTGAACCAATCTTCGAGCTGTTGAAAAAGATCAAGGTTGTGTGTGGAAGGATGATTTCCAAAGGGAATTTGAAAGCATTAAAGAGTATCTGCTTGAGCCTCCTATCTTGTTCCCTCCTGTTGAAGGAAGACCATTGATTATGTATCTGACTGTGTTGGATAACTCCATGGGCTGTATTTTGGGACAACAAGATGAAATAGGAAGAAAAGAATATGCCATTTATTATCTCAACAAGAAGTTCACTGACTGCGAGTCATGATATTCTATGCTAGAAAAATATGTTGTGCTTTGGCTTGGGCGACAAAGCGATTGCGACAATATATGTTGAATCACACTACTTGGTTGATCTCCAAAATGGATCCGATTAAGTATATTTTTGAAAAGCCTGCTCTTATTGGAAGAATTGCCTGCTGGAAGATGCTGTTGTCTAAATATGATATTGAATACCTTACTCAAAAGGTTATTAAAGGCATTGGGTTGGCAGAGTACCTTGCTCACCAACCGGTTGATGATTATTAGTCTGTTAAGTATGATTTCCCTGAAGAGGATGTGATGTTTTTGAAAGTAAAATATTGTGATGAACCTTTGCCTTAGGAAGGCCCTGACCCTGAATCCTGGTGGGGTATGGTGTTTGATAGAGCTGTAAATGCTTATGGAAAAGGACTTGGTGCCGTGATTATCACTCCCCATGGGTCACATATCCCTTTCACTACAAGGCTGACATTTGATTGTACCAATAACACAGCGGAGTATAAAGCTTGTATCACGGGTCTTGAAGAGGCTATATATCTTAGAATCAAATTTTTTGATGTATATGGTGATTCAACTTTGGTGATAAATCAGATCAAAGGATAATGGGAGACTCATCACATTGGCTTAATTCTCTTCCAAAGTTATGCAAGAAGATTATTGCCTTTCTTCAATAAAGTTGAATTCCATCTCATTCCCAGAGATGAGAATCAGATGGGAGATGCTTTAGCAACTTTGTCTTCCATGTATCAAGTGAATGCTTGGAATGATGTACCTCAGATTCCAGTTCAACATCTTGATAGACCAGCTCAAGTGTTTTCTACAAAGGGTACGTCAGATGAAAAACCTTGGTATTATGATATCAAACACTTTCTTCAGATCCAGGAATATCCAGTTGGCATTTTGAACAAAGATAGAAAGACATTGAGAAGGTTGGAAGGTAGCTTTTTCCTCAATGAAGAGTTATTATACAAGAGAAATTATGACATGGTCTTGTTAGATGCATGGATAGGCACGAAGCAGACATGTTAATGCATGAGATCTATGAAGGTTCTTTTGGTACGCATGCCAATGGATATTCGATGGCAAAGAAGATGTTTAGGGAATGTTATTATTGGCTGACAATGGAATCTGACTGTTACGAATTTGAGAAGAAGTGGCATAAGTGTCAGATTTATGCTGACTTGATTCATGTGCCTCCAATGCTTCTCAATGTTATTTCTTCCCCATGGCCTTTTTCTATGTGGGGTATTGATATGATTGAAATGATTGAACCCAAGGCGTCGAATGGACATTGTTTCATCTTGGTAGCAATTGACTACTTCACCAAGTGAGTGGAAGCAAATTCTTATGCTAATGTCACCAAGAAGGCGGTAGTACGTTTTATCAAGAACAAAATTAATGTTGAAGGTCTGGAGTTAACACCCAATGATGTGATTGTTCGTGCTTTTGATAGAGAAAAAAGATCGATGTTTGGAGAGATTGTACTTCCTGTCAAAATTGGCCCTTAGGTGTTTGATGTGACCTTGTTGGTTATGGATATTAACCCTTCCTACAGTTGTCTACTAGGGTATCCCTAGATCCATAATGCAGGGATAGTAACTTTGACCCTCCATCAAAAAATGAAGTTTGTTGCATATGGTCAGATTATAATTGTTTGTGGGGAGGAAGATATCCTGGTTAGTCATCTGGCGTCATTCCTTTATGTTGAAATAGAAGGAGAGATTCAGGAAACTCCATATCAAGCTTTTGAGATTGTACCCACTGAGAAAAACCTTCATGCAGAGGTTAAAAAGCCAAAGAGTTCTATGAAGATAGAAAGACATTGAGAAGGTTGGCAAGTAGCTTTTTTCTCAATGAAGATGTGTTATATAAGAGAAATTATGACATGGTCTTGTTAGATGCGTGGATAGACACGAAGCAGACATGTTATTGCATGAGATCCATGAAGGTTATTTTGGTACCCATGATAATGGATATTCAATGGTAAAAAAGATGCTTAGGGCATGTTACTATTGGCTGACAACAGAACCTGACTGTTACAAATTTGTGAAGAAGTGCCACAAGTGTTAGATTTATGCTGACAAGAATCATGTGCCTCCAATGCTTCTCAATTTTATTTCTTCCCCATGGCCTCTTTCTATATGGGGTATCGATATGATTGAACCCAAGGAGTCGAATGGACATCGTTTCATCTTGGTAGGAATTGACTATTTCACCAACTAGGTGGAAGCAGCTTCTGATGCTAAAGTCACCAAGCAGGCGGTATTACGTTTTATCAATAACAAAATTAATGTTGTAGGTGTAGAGTTAACACCTAGTGATGTCATTGTTCATGCTTTTGACAGAGCAAAAAGATTGATGTTTGGAGAGATTGTGCTTCCTGTCAAAATTGGCCCTCAGGTGTTTGATGTGACCTTCTTGGTTATGGATATTGACTCTTCCTACAGTTGTCTATTAAGGTGTCCTTAGATCCATAATTCAAGGATAGTAACTTTGACCATCCACCGAAAATTGAAGTTTGCTGCAGATTTTCAGATTGTAATTGTTTGTGGGGAGGAGGATATCCTGGTTAGTCATCTTGTGTCATTCTTTTATATTGAAATAAAAGGAGAGATTCAGGAAACTACATATCAAGCTTTTGAGATTTTACCCACTGAGAAAAACCTTCATGCAGAGGTTAAAAAGACAAAGAGTTCTATGACATCATTGGAAGAAGCTAGAGCTATGGTAGAATTAGGACACCCTGAAGGATGGGGCAAGTCTTGGATTTACCTGGAAAATTTGGTAAGTTGGGGTTAGGCTATCACCCGAGGCCGCATGAACGAGGCAAGTTATATCCCAGAGGCAGAGGAAGTCTTGGTTCAAAGGTCCGTGGTTCTCCGTCTTTCATTAATTTTATCAACATTGGCATCATCAATGAAGGCAAATACAAGTAGTGGACGACAAGGTCGACATCGACAATGACATCAGCAATTGGATTCATCCTTGTGTTCCCGAACAAGAGCTCCATAACTGGAAGGCTAAAGATATCATTTGTGTCACTTTTCATCATAAGTAATTTCCTTTTTTTAAGAAAAATTCCCGTGCTCTGCCCAACGCACAATGAAATCTTGTAGGGCCCATTTGTATTTGCATGTTTTATCATTAAATAAAGGACTTTTTTATTCAAATTTGAGTTCTCTGTCTTTCAATTATACTTTTTTTATTAAAACTGTTAATGTTTTCTTTCTTTTTCTTTTTTACTTAAAAAAAAATCACTCGCATTCTAAAAGCATAAATCCCCTTTATACAGATTCATCATGGTTCCCACTAATGATGATAATGCTATGATTCTCTATGACTTCAATAATCCAATTTACCAAGCTGAAGAAGATTATGAAGAAGATCATGAACTCATCGAAGAGTTGGCTAGGCTACTGAGGCAGGAAGAAAAGGCTATTCAACCACACCAGGAATCCTTAGAAGTTATCAATTTAGGTATCGAAGATATAAAAAAGAATGTCAAATTAGGGGCTACTTTGGGAGAAACGGTAAAACAGAGTCTGATTGGTCTACTACAAGAATATGTTGACGTCTTTGCTTGATCATATGAAGATATGTCTGGACTTGATACATATATTGTCATGCACCATTTACCTCTCGAGGAAGATTGTCCACCCATTAAGTAGAAGCTCCGAAGAACGCATCCAAACATGTCCATGAAAATTAAAGAGGAGGTTGAGAAACAGTTCAATCCAGGTTTCCTAAAAGCAACCAAGTATCCCCCATGGGTTTCAAACATTATTCCTGTACCAAAGAAGGACAAAAAGGTACAAATGTGTGTCTACTATATATATTTAAACAGAGCAAGTCCTAAGGATGATTTTTCGCTTCCTCACATTGATATTCTAGTTGACAATACCGCTCATTCAAAGGTATTATCCTTCATGGATGGTTTCTATGGGTACAACCAAATCGAATTAGCCCATAATACATGGAGAAAACTACTTTCATTACCCCTTGGGGAACCTTTTGCTACAAAGTGATGTTGTTCGGTCTGAACAATGCTGGCGCAACATATCAACATGCCATGGTGACTCTTTTCCAAGATATGATTCATAAAGAGATTGAGGTTTATGTTGATTACATGAATTCAAAGTTTCAAACTAAGGAGGAACATTTGGTACACTTACATAAATTGTTTGAGAGGTTAAGAAAGTTCCAGTTGAGGTTGAACCCAAACAAATGCACCTTTGGGGTACGGTCTAGCAAACTGTTGGGTTTCATAGTGAGTCAACGAGGCATCGAGGTCGATCCTGAAAAAGCAAAAGCAATACAAGAGATTCCCGAGCCAAAAACAAAGAAAGAAGTCTGTGGGTTCCTAGAAAGATTAAACTACATCTCTAGATTCATCTCCCACTTAACAACTACATGTGAGCTAATCTTCAAGTTGTTACGGAAGGATCAAGCCGTGGAATATAATGACAGTTGTCAACAAGCCTTTAACAAAATCAAAGAATATTTGCAAGAACCTCCAATTCTCCTACCTTCAGTACCAGAAAGTCCTTTGATTATGTACTCGACAATACTTGAGAATTCTATGGGCTGTGTACTCGATCAACATGACAAAGCGAGAAGAAAAGGGCATGCAATCTATTATCTGAGTAAAAAGTTCAACGTCTGCAAGTCAAGAAACTCACTACTTGAGAATATGTGTTATGCATTTGCATGGACCGACAAGTGCCTGAGGCAATACATGTTGACACATACAACACTCTTGATATCCAAGATGGACCCGGTTAAGTACATCTTTGAAAAGCCTGCTTTAACGGGAAGAGTTGCCCATTGGAAAATGATGTTAATAGAATATTACATCCAATATGTTACCCATAAAGCTATAAAGGGTAGCATATTATCGGATTATCTTACCCACTAGCCAATGTATGATTATCAACCCATGCAATTTGACTTCCTAGATGAGGACATTATGTTGGTTAAGAGAGTATTGATCCGCTGTCGCGGGCAGATAAAAAACGAGTTGTTTTAAAATATGTAGTCAGGGACAATGACTCGACTATCATATCGTGAGGATTCTTGTATTGTTATTAACCAACATAAGTGATTAAGAGGAATTTAATTCAGAATCATTTTTAAAAGAGCTGAGCAAATAACTGATTATAAAAATAAGTCGATCTACTGTGTTCAGGTTCCTGCTAATCATTGGTTTTTACCTAACCAATTCCCTAAGTGGCTTCGACCTCTATTCGATTTCAATATCAATTTCAAACGCAATAGATATAAAATAGATTGAATTCTCATTCGAATTAAGCAAACAGATTAATACAATCGTGAATTAAGCAAACACGATATAGAACGCGATTTAATGACTAAGCGACATAAACAACGATTAAAGATTAGAAATACAATCATACGAATTTAATCAAGACATTCCATGAAATAACAGATTAAACAAATGCAATTTCATAAAATAGAATTGAAAGAGAAACGAAATTGAATTGATAAACTAAAAACCTCAAAGCATCGGAACACGATTACATATCAACTCTGGATGATTAGTTCTTCATTCAAGCGTACAAGTCAAAGTTTCCATCGTGAAAAGTGAATTATATTTCTTTTCTATAACGGCTCAAAACCTTACAAACAAAATAGGGTTTTTCACTACTAACTTAAACTGGGCAGGAAACATAAACCAGGCCCATAAAATGACCCGAAAAAAATTGTTTTCTAAAGTCTAAAATTTCAACGAATTACTAGGAATTATTCACTCCGAATCAACTTCCAACTCCAAAATAAAAGTTGTAGATCTTTCTCTCGGCTTTCCAACAATTATTAGAACGTGTCGATCCGATTCCCGAAGCTCCAGTTATGATTTTTTCATTGAAAATTGCTAATGCTGAAAATAAAATACGAAAATCAATTAAAGGTAAAAATAAACTAAATTATAAAAACACTATAAAATAGAAAAATAAACAAAACAAACCATGGAAATGCCTAAGTACAAATATAAGATAATGTGCATCAATATGTACTGATCAAATTCCCCCACACTTAAACTTTTTTACTCCGAGCAAAATAATAAAATCAAAACTCAAGAAATGCAACAGCATCACAGTTACTCATTCACGGCTACAAACTCTTCTTTGGTTAAGATTGCATCGATAGGTACTAATCTTGCACACTAAGGATATCGTAGGAACACTACACCGTAATTGTGCAGTCATAAGCCTCCTGAATATACAATCCAATTTTAAAAATGTTATTAAGTCAAAGCCTAACTTACTCATCCTCCTTTTTGCTCTCTTTCATTCTGGAACAATCACATTAAGCCTGTTGTCTCCATACACTCATAGTAAGGCGACCGGTTAGTGACTCTAATCCTTTTTACATAGGGTTCTAGTACATGAATGGTATAAACCTTTGCTTATCCCATTTTAGTTGCGGCGGATCGGACCGTAATCCGTCCTACCAAATTCAGCACCAAAAACCTATGAACCAACCAACAACAAGTCTGATAATCAAATTTTGCAGATTCTACAACCATTGGGTTAAGTGACCGGGTGAGGGTTACCAAACTTAGAAGGTGCATTACCTATTTTTTTCTTCAAATAAAACCTGGATCACTCACTCATATTCATCGGCTTCCCTATGTAGAGAATGTGTGAGATGGTGTTGACTGCTAAGATAAACTACTCAAGAGCTGTTAGAGAATTCGAATTCAAAGTTATGTCATAATAATTATTCAAATTAATTTCCATATGCAGGAGACTTATGGTGTTAAGACGATATCGATCTTGCAAACTTTCCCCAAGTCTCCTCAACTAACCTCAGATTAATCTATAACCCAAAACTTTCAAATAAATGCATTTTTTTAATAATAACTAAAAACAAAGCAAAACAACGAACAAAAGCAAAGAAAACAAAGAAAATAAATGATTTCCTCCCCCACACTTTAAACATGCATTATCCTTAATGAAAGGATATAACTATTAAATAAGAGTGAGAGAAAGGAAAGAACACACCCGAATAGTCAAGGAGGATAAGTGATCACATAAGCAGCCTTTTCCAAAGATAGATCTTCTACATTCTCTTCTTCCAAACCGGGGCTCTCATGGAGTAGCTTTGGGTAATGTCCATTGAACTTGAAAATTTTATTAGTGCCTTCACCTTTTATTACAAGATCAAAGAATAATATTTGATAAGTAAAAGTGTTGAATGGGAACATGATCTTCTTTTTTCACAACACCAAAGATCAAAAGATTAAGGGGCTGCCTCACTACTTTTGTTTCATCTTCCACTTCAATTGAAACCTTATGCAAAATCATGGATGAGATAATATCAGGAATGTCGGCCAAAGTCCATCCAATCGTCTTCTTATGCTTCTTTAAAACTTGAAAAAGCTTATTTTCTTGATCAAAGTTAAGGTTAGAAGAAATTATAACTTGTAGCTTTTCATTCATCTCTAAATAAGCATATTTTTGATTGTCAGGAAGTGGTTTTAGCTCTTGGGAATATGGTTGTTCGATGAATGGTTTGCTCCGGGAAGCCGGGGTGTTGAGAGCTTCATATATATGAACAACTTCATTTGCAACCTCATTTGCAGTAAGAATATCGACTTGCAAGGCAACCTCAATTTCAGCACAAACAGAGCAAATTTTAGTGTCAGTACAAACATCACAAGAGTAAACATCACCCAAACTAGAATACAATGGAAAATCAGCTGCAAACAAATCAATACAACTATCATCAATAGTTTCAGAAAAAAACTCAATTGGAAAAACAAAATTCTCTTCCAATGATTGTTGGTTAGATCCTTGAGCTTGTTGCATGGAATTCATCAAAGAGGAAAGTTGTTCAATCTGTGTTTGCAAAGTCTGGAGAGTAGAATCTATTTGTTGTTGAAACTAGAGATTATTTACAGCCAATTGTTTGACAATGTCCTCTAGTGAAGGCCTAGAAGGTGCAGAGCACACAACCCAGAATTCCTTCATATGCTTATGCGGATCCTCACCTGCAAAACCATTAAACTTTGACAAAAAATGTATTAAATCAAATTTCAATTCAAAAGGTGCATCAGCTGTAGGATAGTCAATATGTAAACAATTATAGTTCACATCAGGGACAATCAACTGCCTCAAATTTCTTTGTTCATCCATGTTATCAATAAACACATAAATACCAACTATGTCCCAAACAGGCAGAAAAAATTGAAAGAAGGAAAACAATTAAAATAAATTCAAAAAATACAAAAACACCAAATTTAATCTAATTAATCAATAAAAATTTTGAGATTTTTTTTGGATTTTTCAACACTATCAAAACAGTAAAAAATTATTTAAAAATAGAAAAAAAAGAAGAATTTGCGATTTTGACGGCCGAAATCTTTTAAAATTCTATTCTAAATGAGTACTGTTCGTCGATTTTTTTTCTGAAATTCTAGAAAAAATTCGGATCAAATCGAAATAGTAGGTTTCAAACTTACCTGGTAGGCTGAAAAACTGTACTGCAACAGAAATTGCAACCCTAAAAATCAACAAACACAACAAAAAAACAAGAAAAAAAATAGCAAGACACTATACCTATGACTAAAATATTAATTTATAACAACAAGAATCCCCGTCAACAGCGCCAATTTGATCCGCTGTCGCGGGCGGATTAAAAACGAGTTATTTTAAAATATGTAGTTAGCGACAATGATTCAAGTATCGTATCGCGAGGATTCTTGTATTGTTTTTAACCAATGGAATTAATTATGGGGAATTTAATTTAGAATCAATTTTTAAAGAGATGAGCAAATAAGTGATTATAAAAATAAGTCGATCTACTGTGTTCAGGTTCCTGCTAATCATTGGTTTTTAGCTTACCAATTCCCTAAGCGGCTTCGACCTCTATTCAATTTCAATACCAATTGACAAGCGCAATAGATATAAAATAGATTGAATTTCCATTCCGAATTAAGAAAATGGATTAATACAATCGTGAATTAAGCAAACATGATATAGAACACGATTTAACGACTAAGCAACGTAAACAACGATTAAAGATTAGGAATACAATCATACGAATTTAATCAAGATATTCCATGAAATAACAGATTAAGCAAATGCAATTTCATAAAATAGAATTGAAAGAGAACGAAATTGAATTGATAAATTAAAAACCTCAAAGCATCGGAATGCGATTACAGATCAACTCTGGATGATTAGTTCTTCATTCAAGCGTACAAGTCAAAGTTTCCATCATGAATAGTGAATTATATTTCTTTTCTAGCACGGCTCAAAACCTTATAAACAAAATAGGATTTTTCACTACTAACTCAAACTGGGTCGGAAACATAAACCAAACCCATAAAATGACCCGAAACAAATTGTTTTCTAACGTCCGAAACTTCAACAAATTACTAGGAATTATGCACTCCGAATTAGATTCCGACTCCAAAATAAAAGTTGAAGATCTTTCTCTCAGATTTCCAACGATTATTAGAACACGCTGATCCGATTCCTGAATCTCCAGTTATGATTTTTTCATTGAAAGCTGCTAATGCTGAAAATAAAATACGAAAATCAATTAAAGGTAAAAATAAACTAAATTATAAAAACATCATAAAATAGAAAAATAAACAAAACAAACTATGGAAATGCCTAAGTACAAATATAATAGAATGTGCATCAATATGCACTGATCAAGTATCAAATACAGAAGAAGAACCCGAACCAAGATTGCAATGGTTGCTCGTGTTTGATGGTGCCTCGAATGACTTGGGGTATGGAATTGGAGCAGTCATTCCTTCCCCTAAAGGTTTTCACCTTCTGTTCACTGCAAGGATTTGTTTTAACGCCACCAATAATGTTGCAGAGTATGAAGCTTTCATCTTTGGTTTAAAAGCAGCCATTGATTTAAGAATCAAAACTTTGGCAGTATATGGAGATTCAACCTTGGTAATCTGCTAAATCTATGGAGATTAGGAAACCCGTCACCCCAACTTGATTCCCTACAGAGAGCATGTCATGCAACTAATTCCATAATTTGATAAAATCACCTTCACCCATATCCCAAGAGATTAGAATCAACTCGCCCATGCCTTGGCCACCTTGTCTTCCATGTTCAAAGTTAAATGGACCAATGAAGCGACTAGCATCAAAATTGAGAGATTGGATGAACTAGCTTACTGCCTTGAGTTAGAAAGGACATAAAATGACAAACCTTGGTTCTACGAAATTAAGAGGTACCTTGAAACATAAGAATATCTAGAGGGAGCTTCTGCAACTGATAAAAAGACTTTATGAAAGTTATCATCCAAATTCCTTCTCAGCGGTAAAATTCTCTACAAAAGGAATTATCAATCAACACTGCTCAGATGCGTGAATAGACATAAAGAAACTAACATCATAGAGGAAGTACACGAGGGTTCCTTTGGGACACATTCCAACGGCCACACCATGGCTAAGAAAATTCTGAAGGCACAATATTATTAGACCACTATGGAAACTGATTGCTTTCATCATGCTAGAGCTTTCCACAAGTGTCTGATTTATGCAGATAAAGTGAACTTACAACTAGTGCCTCTGAATGCCACGACTTCTTCTTAGCCTTTTTTTATGTGGGGCATTGACACGACCGGCCGAATCGAGCAGACCGCTTCTAATGGTCACTACTTCATCCTAGTTGCCATCAACTACTTTACTAAATGGGTAGAAGCTGCTTTATATTCCAACATCACAAAACAAGTGGTTGTCCGCTTTATCAAGAATCAAATCATTTGCCGCTACAGAATTCTTGAAAAGATCATTACAGATAATGGAACCAACATCAATAATAAGATGATAAAAGAGCTGTGCCAGAACTTCAAAGTCCAGCATCACAACTCTTCACCTTATTGGCCAAAGATGAATGGCGGTATTGAAGATGCAATAAATAACATCAAGAAAATTGTACAAAATATGGTAGTGACATACAAGGATTGACACGAGATGTTACATTTTGCTCTACATGGCTATCACACTTCAGTCTGCACCTCGACCATGACAACCCCTTTTTCGCTTGTTTATGGGATGAAGGTTGTCTTGCCAGTGGAAGTAGAGATGCATTCCCTAAAGGTTATAATGGGTATCAAGTTGAATTAAGCAGAATGGGTCCAAAAAAGGTTCGAGCAATTTAACCTTATCAAGGAGAAATGATTGTTGCCATTTACCATGGCCAGTTATATCAGAGAAGAATGAAGAAACTTTCGACTAGAAGGTTCAACAGAACTTCTAAATTAGAGACCTCATGTTAAAGAAGATCCTACCTCTTAGCAGTACATATACTAGGGATAAATGAGCCCTAAATTATGAAGGACTGCATGTTGTGAATAAGGTCTTTTCAGGAGGATCTTTCCTACTTATAACTATGTATGGTGAAGATTCTCACTCACAATGAACACAGACGCAGTTTAAAATACTTTGCATAAATAAAACCGCTAAGTCAACGTCTTAGGAAAAAATGGGCATCCCGACGGATCACAAAAGGAAAAGATCCAGGCAAAAATTAAGGATAAAAAAGAATAATAAGAAGAAATACACTCGCTAAGTTGAAAACCTGGAAGGGAAACTTTGGCAAAAAAGGGTATCCCGGTGGACTGAAAACCCCGAAGAGGCGGTCCAGGCAAAACTTAGGGATTTAAAATCGAATAATTGTGATATGTGACTTTTCTCTACAAAACAACAACTGACAATCCTGAGGGGCAGGGATTAATCGAGTCATTTTGTTTGGAAGGAAAAGGTGATAAGAGCTTTAAGGATATAATGGTTATAGCAAAATTAGAACTCAGTGAAAATCAGATTTTCCCATTGCAATTTTAAGATTTTACTCACACAATTACCTCTTTTTAGGGATTATTTCCTCATGTAAAAACGCCTATTTACAGGCTAATTTCAATAAAATTTCCGTTCCTCCAAAACAAATTATTTTTTCTTTCTAATTTCAATAAAATTTCTCTTCGTCCAAAAAAATTATGTTTCTCTGTTACTGCTTTGAATATTAAAACATTCGATATTTTCTGAAAAGACATAAGACCTTGAGGGTCACAAAAACTTTTTGAAAAAAGGAATAAGAAAATTGAAAATTACTTAGAAATGTCAAGGAAATGAACATAATCATTTACACAACGCTAGGGCATAAGTGATAATCTAGATATTCACAAAGGCCATCGTCCACTCATAAAATAGATACATGTTACCTCCCTAGAGATGACAATAGAATTAATCCACTCCCCTCAGGGATCAGACTGGCATGTTCATTCTCAATAAGTCTTCTTCTCATAAGAAACATTGAAAACAAAATCGCATCATGGCATTCTCAAACTACGTAGCATATCCCATAAGAAGGATCATTGCATCATAAAAAGTAAACATGCATAAGTTATCTTGATCTTACTCGTAGAGAACGATCTGGAGATACTTACTTAAAAGATTAAGACTTGCAGAGACTCGTTCATACCCTAATAGAGGCTTATTCTTCATTACTACTCTCTAGCAGCATAATATTGAGTTTTCTTCGATGAAGTCACCATTTGTCCACTTCAAACTCTATCAGTGTTTGTATTGTATCTTCCTTTGATACTTGTAACACCCATAAATTAATTAATTATTTAATTAAATTATTTTTGGAATATTTGAGAAGTTGTATTGTGATTAATTGGATTTAATTATTTTATTAAGTGGTGAAATAATATTAGAAGTATAATATTATTTGACGTGGGCTTGTTTTTAAGGAATGGAAGTAGTAATAAGGGGGTATATTAGTTTAAGCCCAATAAGGAATAAAGAATAATAGGTTATTTTATTGTTGCTAGAAATAATAGAAAAGAGGAGGTAGTAGAAGAATAAGGATTGAGAAGAATAACGTGAAGCTGCTGGAAAAAAGAGGAAAAGCGACAGAACGAGGTTTCAACCGGAAGATTATAGAGCGACCTTCAATCCAAGGTAAGGGTGGGGTTCTGACTCTATAATTGGGTTCATGATAATTGGTATGTGGGGTTAGAGGTTATTGTTGTCTTGTTCATGAATTGAATGTTTATGATGTTGTATGATGTGAAATTGATGAATTATAGATGAATGATGATGTCCCGAAGCTGTTTAATTGATGTAGAATTATAAGGTAACTGTAAGTCATGATTATCTATGATTAGATTAAGTTTTTAGGGCTTAAAGTATAAAAACCGTAGTGAAAACACAGAGAAAATCGCAGAATTTATGCAGGATGGAGCAGTATGCATCGACCCCAAACATGATGTTTTGATACAAGAAGGTTTAGAGACTCAGGATGAGTCGATACGAAGAGGTTTTGCGTCGATACATGAGTGCTTTTAGACTCAGGATGAGTCGATCCATAGGGGCATGTGTCGATACATGCTGTGTGTAAGACTCAGTATGAGTCGGTCCAAGAGAGGATGCGTCGACTCATGTTGCAAATTCAGTGCAGTACGCGTCGATCCAAGGAGTTATGCATTGACCCATGTTGTCTGGTTTTTGGCAGATTCAGTTTGAAAATGCTATATCAAGTTTGAGAACGAGTTGCGCCCGGAGATCAAGAAGGCAGTTGGATACCAGAAGATCCGTGTCTTTGTTGATTTGATTGATAGATGCAGGATTTATGAGGAGGATAATAATTCTCATTACAAGATTATCAGTGAGAAGAGGGGTAAGCACCAGCAGAATCACGGTAAGCCTTATGATGCCCCAATTGGTAAAGGTAAACAGAAAGTTGCTCAGGGTCGGAGGACTAGTGGGGGAGATGCTCCTACTGGTGTGGTTTGCTTTAAGTGTGGAAAATCTAGGAACAAGAGTAATGTGTGCATTACTGAAGTGAAGATATGTTTCCATTGTGGCAAGAACAGACATATTGTATCTGAGTGTGAACATAAGGATGTGATTTGTTTCAATTGTAGAGAAGAAGGGCATATTGGTAGTCAGTGTCTGAAACCGAAGAGGGCTCAGTCAAGTGGTAAAGTGTTTGCTTTTGTTGAGGATCAGACAGCCGCGAAGGACAAACTTATCAGAGGTACATGTTTCATTAATAGTACTCCTTTAATTACTATTATTGATACCGGTGCTACGCATTGTTTTATTGCTGCTGATTATGTTGAAAGATTGGATCTTATGTCGTCTTCTTTGAATCGGGAAATGGTCGTCGATACTTCAGCCAAGGGGTCGGTGACTACTTCTTTTGTGTGTGTTAAGTGTCCCTTGTCGATCTTCGACAAAGACTTTACTGTTGATTTGGTTTGTTTACTGTTAAGAGGTTTGGATGTGATTTTGGGTATGAACTGGTTAAAGCATAACTGTGTTCATATTAACTGTTATGACAAGTCGGTGAAGTTTTCTACTCCTGAAGAAGAGGAAAATGGTCTGTTGTTTGCTAGACAGTTGAGGAAGTTGATGCAAGGGGAAGCACATATGTTTTTGTTGATGGCGTCGCTATCTGTAGAGACTCAAGCTATAATTGAGAAATTGCAGGTGGTGTGTGAATTTCCTGAAGTTTTCCCTGATGAGATTCCTGATGTACCACCGAAGAGGGAAGTTGAATTTGCAATTGATCTTGTACCTGGTACCAGACCAGTGTCTATGGCACCATACAGGATATCTGCATCCGAATTGTCAGAGTTAAAGAAGAAATTGGAAGAGTTACTTGAGAAGAAGTTTGTAAGACCAAGTGTCTCGCTGTGGGGAGCTCCCGTGTTATTAGTAAGGAAGAAAGATGGAAGTATGAGGCTTTGTGTTGATTATAGACAGTTGAATAAAGTGACGATTAAGAAAAAGTATCCGCTTCCAAGAATATATGACTTGATGGACCAATTGGTGGATGCTCGCGTGTTTAGTAAGATTGATTTGAGGTCGGGTTACCATCAGATTAAAGTGAAGAATGAAGATATCCAGAAGATGGCTTTCAGAAAGCATTATGGACATTATGAGTATCCGGTGATGCCTTTAGGTGTTACCAACGCGCCGGGAGTATTCATGGGACATATGAATCATATCTTTCATACTTATTTGGATCGGTTCGTAGTGGTGTTCATTGATGATATTTTGATTTACTCTAAGTCAGAAGAAGAGCATGCTGAACACTTAAGAGTAGTATTGCAAGTTTTGAAAGAGAAGTTGTATGCAAAGCTTTCTAAGTGCGAGTTTTGGTTAAAAGAGGTTAGTTTTCTTGGTCATGTGATTTCAGGTAGTGGCATTGCTGTAGATGCATCGAAGGTTGATGTTGTGTTGCAATAGGAAACTCCAAAGTCAGCTACTGAGATTAGAAGCTTTTTGGGATTAGCTGGTTACTATAGAAGGTTTATCAGTTTTTTCTAAGTTGGCACTTCCGTTGACTAGGTTGACTTGTAAAGGTAGAGCTTTCGTATGGGATGTTCAGTGCGAAGAAAGTTTTACAGAATTAAAGAAAAGATTGACGTCGGCTCCGATTTTGACGTTGCCTAATCCAGGAGAGCCTTTTGTGGTGTATTGTGATGCTTCTAAGATGGGTTTAGGAGGTGTGCTTATGCAGAATGGTAAGGTAGTTGCTTGTGCGTCAAGGCAGTTAAGGACTCATGAGAAGAACTATCCTACACATGATTTAGAGCTTGTTGTAGTTGTTTTTGTGTTGAAGATTTGGAGGCATTATCTTTATGGTTCTAGATTTGAAGTGTTTAGTGACCATAAGAGTTTGAAGTATATTTTCGATCAGAAGGAGTTGAATATGAGGCAGCGAAGATGGTTGGAATTGTTAAAGGATTATGATTTTGGTTTGAATTATCATCCAGGAAAAGCGAACATGGTAGCTGATGCGTTAAGTCGAAAGAATTTACATATGTTAGCAATAATGGTTAAAGAGTTGGAATTAATTAAGCAGTTCAGAGATATGAGCTTAGTTTGCGAGGTTACTCCGCGAAGTATTATGTTGGGTATGTTGAAGATTAATAATGAATTTCTAGACAGTATCAGAGAAGCTCAGAAGTTGGATGTTAAACTGGTAGATTCGATGGTTAGAATCGATCAGTCTGAGAATAATGATTTTAAGTTAGATGCGCAGGGTGTGTTGAAGTTTTGTAACCGGATTTATATTCCTGATGATGCTGAGATGAAGAAGGTGATACTGGAAGAGAGCCATAGAAGTAAGTTAAGTATTCATCCAGGAGCTACAAAGATGTATCAAGATTTGAAAGTTTGTTTTGGTGGCCTGGAATGAAGAGTGATGTGGCTCGATTTGTGTATGCATGTTTGACTTGTCAGAATTCGAAAGTTGAACATCAGAAGCCTGCAGGGTTGATGCAACCGTTAGAAGTTCCAAAATGGAAATGGGATAGCATTTCAATGGACTTTGTGACGGGGTTGCCTAATACTTTAATAGGACATGATTCGATTTGGGTGATTGTTGATAGGCTTACAAAGTCGGCTCATTTTATTCCTATTAACATTAGCTTTCCAATGTCGTAGTTGGCTGAGATTTACACTAGTGTAATTGTGAAGCTGCATGGTGTTCCTTTGTGCATTGTATCAGATAGAGATCCAAGATTTACTTCTGATTTTTGGAAAAGTTTACAAGAAGCGTTGGGTTCTAAGTTGAGGTTGAGTTCAGCGTATCATCCTCAGACAAATGGTCAGACTGAACAGACGATTCAATCTTTGGAAGATTTGCTGAGGGCATGTGTTCTTGAGCAGGGAGGTACGTGGGATACTCATCTTCCGTTGATAGAGTTCACTTATAATAACGGTTACCATTCCAGTATTGGGATGGTACCTTTTGAAGCGTTGTATGGTCGGAGATGTAGAACTCCTTTATGTTGGCATGAATCTAGTGAAAGTGTAGTACTTGGACCTGAACTTGTTCGTGAAACTACTGAGAAGGTGAAGTTGATTCGAGAAAAGATGAATGTTTCTCAAAGTAGACAGAAGAGTTATCATGACAAGCGAAGGAAGGATTTAGAATTTCAAGCTGATGATCATGTGTTTTTGAGAGTTACACCTGTGACTAGTGTTGGGCGAGCGTTGAAGTCTAAGAAGCTCACTTCTCGTTTTATTGGACCATATCATATTTCAGAGAGAGTGGGGAATGTTGCTTATAGAGTGGCTTTACCGCCTAATCCTTCGAATTTGCATGATGTGTTTCATGTGTCGCAACTCCGGAAGTATATTTCAGATCCATCTCATGTGATTCATATGGACGATGTGCAAGTACGGGATGATCTTATGATGGAGACGATGCCGGTACGGATCACAGATCGTGAAAGTAAGACTCTGAGGGGCAAAGAGATTGTTTTGGTTAAGGTGGTTTGGCTAGGAGCTTCCGGAGAAAGCATGACTTGGGAGTTGGAGAGTAAGATGCGAGACTCCTACCCTGAGTTGTTTGATTGAAGTAAATTTTCAAGGATGGAAATATTCTAAGTGGGGGAGAGTTGTAATGTCCGTAATTTAATTAATTATTTAATTAAATTATTTTTGAAATATTTGAGAAGTTGTATTGTGATTAATTGGATTTAATTATTTTATTAAGTGGTGAAATAATATTAGAAGTATAATATTATTTGATGTGGGCTTGTTTTTAAGGAATGGAAGTAGTAATAAGGGGGTGTATTAGTTTAAGCCCAATAAGGAATAAAGATTAATAGGTTATTTTATTGTTGCTAGAAAGAATAGAAAAGAGGAGGCAGTAGAAGAATAAGGATTGAGAAAAAGAACGTGAAGCTGCTGGAAAAAAGATGAAAAACGGCAGAACGAGGTTTCAAGCGGAAGATTATAGAGCGACCTTCAATCCAAGGTAAGGGTGGGGTTCTGACTCTATAATTGGGTTCATGATAATTGGTATGTGGGGTTAGAGGTGATTATTGTATTGTTCATGAATTGAATGTTTATGATGTTGTATGATGTGAAATTGATGAATTATAGATGAATGATGATATCCCGAAGCTGTTTAATTGATGTAGAATTATAAGGTAACTGTAAGTGATGATTATCTATGATTAGATTAAGTTTTTAGGGCTTAAAGCATAGAACCCGTAGTGAAAATGCATAGAAAATCACAGAATTTATGTAGGATGGAGCAGTATGCGTCGACCCCAAACATGATGTGTCGATAAAGGAAGGTTTAGAGACTTAGGATGAGTCGACACAAAGAGGTTTTGCATCGATACATGAGTGCTTTTAGACTCAGGATGAGTCGATCCATAGGGGCATGTATCGATATATGCTGTGTGTAAGACTCAGTATGAGTCGATCTAAGAGAGGATGCGTCAACTCATGTTACGAATTCAGTGCAGTACGCGTCGATCCAAGGAGTTATGCGTCGACCCATGTTGTCTGGTTTTTGGCAGATTCAGTTTGAAAATGCTGTAACTTGAGTTTTCAGATGTCGTTTGAGATGCCGTTCGAAGCGGTAAATAGCTAACGCGGTGAGCTTTATTCCTGCAGATTAAAATGAAGAATAGGAAGTGTAGTCCTAGTAGCTAGTTTATGGATTTAGAGTTAGTTCCCGTGTTGATCGTTACATTGATTTTGTATGTAGAATGATGAAGATGAGATGCTTAGAGGCTGCTATTTGGTTTGTAACAGTAGGCCTAATAATAATAATGATGTAAGATTACAGAATAGCAGTATTTAGATGTTTGATGACTTAGAAGTAAGCCTTAGTTGATTAGCTTATTTTAGGTAATATCTAGTATAGGCTTATGGTCAATGTTGTGAAATTGATGAGTTACTGTCGTATTAAAGTACAACTGAGTTGTTGATGAGATGTTATTAATGAAGTTGTGTTTGATGAATAAATGATGTTTGATGAATAAATGATGTTTGATTAATTATTATGAATGATATGAGATGTTTGATGAAGAGATGTTGAGATGCTTTTGAGATGTAGGCCTTTGGCCAACGATGATGTTGTATTGAGATGTTATTAATTGTGACGTTGTTATACATTCATGATTGTGTCGCATACATTTCATTTTGAGATGGAGCTTATGCTTGTTGAGATGACCTTTATTGGCGAATATTGAGATGAAGGCTTATGCCTTGTTGATGCCTCTATTAATTAGAATTTTTTTGAGATGGGAGTTCTGCTCCAAAAGGTACCACATGCATTTTCATAGTATTGAGTCGCATTATATGACTGCATAAAGAAGTGTGTATTGATGTGGTGAATGTGTATTATTATTGTTGATTATGAGATGAGAAGTGGTGATGTTATGTGATCTAATTTAATATATTAATTATCATGCACTTTATTATATTATTAGATATCTCACCCCTTCTGTTTGAATGTTGCCCTTATGTTGGTAACATGTAGGTAATCGAGAGTGAAGGCTGTATACCTTCAGTGGTTCGAGTCGGTGTCATTGCTCTGATATGTAACACTCGGGGGGATGAACGCTTGTTGTTTTTGATTGTTGATTATTCAGTTGTTGAACTTTAAGTTGATTACAATTAAATTGTGTTGTTTCGAAGTGGCTGTATTGATGATAAAGATGTTATTAAGAATTCCACTGCGTAGATGTTGAGTTATTTAATAAAAGATGTTAAGGTGATGGTTCATCCGATGTTTTAAAAGTGTTATATATCCATGATGAATGCAAAAAATTTTGATAGAAGAATTTGTGGCATCCCGATTCGTTTGCATGAATGATTTTTATAACTCTGATTTACTTACGTAATTCTCCGGGGTAGAATTGGGGTGTTACAATACCCATCCACATAGATTCCAACACTCATTCATGTTAATCTCTTCACTGACTATCATCTGATATTCTGTCAACATTTCTTTGATCCCCAGCAAGGTCTCTAATTTAAACACTCGTCTATGTCAAATATTTCTTTGATACTCGTTTGTATCTTATCTCGATACCGGTTTAAACACTTGTCTATGTTAAACCTTTCTTGGATACTGGTTTGTATCTTATTTCGATACTGATTTAAACACTCGTTCGTGTCAAATCGTTCTTTGATACTCGTCTATGTCTGATTTAAACACTAGTCTGTGTCAAATCTTTCTTTGATACTCGTCTGTACCTTATTTTGATACCTATTTAAACATTCTCCATGTCAAATCTTTCTTTGATACTCGTCTGTGTCTGATTTAAACACTCGTCTATGTCAAATCTTTCTTTGTTACTCGTCTGTATCTTATCTCGATACTGATTTTCACCCCCAATACTCGTCTATGTTGTTTTGCTCTCTAAATCCCCAGTAGAGTCCTTGGTTCAAAACTCGTCTATGTTTGATTCCTTCCAACACTCGTCTATGAATCCTCAAACATCATGTAGCATATCATTGACAAGGAAAACAAGTTTCCTTTCACCAACAAAGATCAAACTTGTCTTTTTCTCAAGACAAATTTTATGGTTCATTTAGTATTTAATCTCCTTATACCGTGAATTTTTGAAAGGTGAAAGCCAATCTCACCTCCAGGTCTAAGATGATTAAATAGGGGCAATTGTTGCACCCCAAAATTTTCCCTCTGAGCTTCAACCACAGTTAACTCAAACCTCACATTCATTCATCTCCACATACATTTTCATCTACATCACAATCATTCGTAGCATATGTTCTCAAAGCATGGGATCACATTTTTCTCAAGATTAGGGTTTTGAAGAGGAGAGGCTCATCTCTCAATATATTGTATCATCATGATCATAATCTTCAAGGTATCATCAATCATTGGGTCTCATCATTTTAGTTTGAAGAAAATTAGGGTTTTTGGCCTTCATCAGTGGAAAATTGAGAATTAGGGTTTTGGGGCTTGAATTTTAAGGTTGATTACTTGAAGGAATAATTAATAATATTATCTCATGGTCATCACATCATCTCAATGGTTTCATAATCACAAGATTGCATTGGTCATATGAGAGTGGAATTCAACTGATGAAAATTCAACTGTCACACAAAGTCAAACTATGACTTTTTGGTCAATATTGAAATTCAAGGTCAAGAATCATCAAAAAATTCAAACCTTTCAAATTTGATCATCAAGAATCAAGAGAATCAAGAAAGTCAACAAAAGTCAAAGTTGAATATTTTCAAACACTTAGAAAAATTCAAGTGTTTTGTGCCTAAAAAGCCCAAACTTCATAAGCAAGTTTTACCAAGATACAAGTTGATTCAAGAAAAACTTTCAACATAAAATTTGTAGGGAATGAATAATTCTACAACTTTTCACTGAGGGTGGGTCCCCAAAAAGTTCTTAATTAATAGATTTGAGCCCATGAAGTTGTGATACTTTTTATCCAACACTTATAAAATTTCTCAAACAGTTTTGATCAGTTTTTTTATCTCAACTTCTTGACCAATTTTCACCAAGATCCAGGATGATTTAAGGATAATGTTCAACATGAAAGTTGTAGATAATGTTTTAATATTTCCAAAATGTACAAGAGCATGAATTTATCATACTTTAGCAAGGAGAATCGAAGAGATGAAGTTAGGCATTTCATGCTTGAATTACAAGTCATTTTGTGAAGAACTCAAGAGCAAATATCATAACCTTACCATTCAATCTCACTTTTTAGGCCATGTTGCTTCTAAATATTCACATAATCAGATATTTACATAAAATTATGGTGCATTACACAAGGATTTGAAGCTTTATCCACTTGATCATACCATTTTTGGATGAAATTGCAAAAAGCTCCATATCCATTTGCATAAAGACCACTTTAATCACAAAGTCCACTCCTTGAGCCTCTAACTTGTTTCTTCTGATCACACTCAACATGAATGCTCAGAAGAAACATCTCAAAGCCTACCAACCACCCTATTGATGCATTGGAACCATGATCTTCATGTAACTTTCGCACTTACATTTCAACCAAGTCTCAAAACCTTAAGGCTCAAACTTGATCAACCCTTGCCCTCAACCTTTTTCCTATAAATAGAGAGGTCATTTGCAAGCTAAAAAACCAATTCACAAGCTCTAAAACACCCTCAAACTCTCCCAAACCATAATTTTCATAAAAATCTCCATTTTGAGCTTGGAAGTCCTTATCTTTGAAACTCATCAACCTTGAAATTTCCGTGAACACTAACCATGCATACATATTATACGCATCATATAGAAGTGATCCAAAAATAAAAAACAACTTCTATAACACCCCATCATTCCCTCCTACCCGTGGCCATTGTTACTTGCACTTGGAATTGAGTAGAAGGATTGAGACCATCTCAAAGAAAAGTAGTTATATCAATAGCTTCAACAAGGCCCCAAGAAGCTAATCACATCATTTATATGCACTTGGAGTTACTAGAAAAAGCGTTGGACTTTCTCTAAATTGGTAAAAAACTCAAACCTTGAAATCCTTATACACGTATCATTTGTGCATACATTCTGAAGCAAAAATATAGATATGATGTCTATGAAGCTAACCATGTAATTAGTTTTCATTGATTTTTCCTATGTGATGAGAATTATGAAACTGAACAACTAGGGTTTCATTTTGGAACTGATAGAAATTCTCGTTAATCTTTGAGTATTGGCTTAAATAAATTACACCATTGAAATCCTTGCTAAATTTCAGTCAAGTTTGGTATTTACAATTTTTGAATTGGTTGAGAAATGAAGGAATTACATATTTGACACTGAAGTATGTTGTTGTTGTCTGTGCGAGGACGAAGACAATGGTGATGGCGCCATTTGTTCTATTTTGAAAAATTGAGTTCATTTTTTATTTATTGCAAGCTGATTAATGAATGGATGAAACACCCACCCCAGTGGCAAGAGCGCGCCTGATAAGGCTTAGGTGACACTAAGGGCAAGGGTTCGAACCAAAGGGACCCCTCTTTTACTATTTTTTCTTTTTTTTTGCTTTGTGATTTTCTAGAGATAATTTCGGATATTTTTAACTGGATGCATTGTTTTAACACCACAAGCGAATGGCCTGGTGGTTAAAATTTTGTTTAGAAAACCTAAGGTCGTAGGTTCAACCCTTACCAGCCCTTTCCCAAATTTTTACCACTTGTTTATTTCACATGTTTTTTTCAATTTTCATTTAATTGTTTCATCAATCAAATAAATCTTTTTTGAGCTAATTTTTTGTACACTATTAGTTCACCACTTCTGTTTCATGAATATATAATAAATATCACAAAAATATTTTTCATTTCACCATTTTCTAATTAAATCAAAATAGGTCCTTTTTAGGGTTTTCTAAATGTCTTTTGATGATCCTTTGGTTGATCTTCCAATTTTTCTCACAAAGCTTAATCTTACCATGATAGATCTTGATCCTCACTTGATGTCTTGACTCTTGAGTAACCTTTTCATGATAGCTTGAGTTCATTTTAGGATTTTCTCACTCAAATCTAAAACAAACCATGAAACATGTTAAAAATCAAAAGCTATGCTCCATGACTTTCATCTTGATTGTGATGCATACGATATTTTAAACATTAAACTACTTCATGTTTTCACTAACTTGTGTCACTTTTAAAACATATTTCCTTCATAAAATCCTTTAAAGCATAAACAATAACGTCAAAACATGCTTTCAACTGTCACTCTTTTGTCACAAATATTTTGTCAAATAAAACTCTTTGATTCACATCCACCCATGTGGTCATTAATCGTGTGAATACCATGCTCCCTTAGGCTTGCTTGATTCATATTAAACCTATGGTAAATATTTGAATCAAGATATACATTATGACTTTAATCCAAACATGACAACACTAGGATATAATTTCCCCATTTCAATCTCAACTATAGGATCAATATTTGCATGACAACATTAGGATCAACAATTCCCCCATTAGAATTTTATTTTCCTTTTGCATTGCATCATTAAGACTAAAATCTTTTCTCAATAAAAATCCAAAAACACTTAACAATATTCAAAACCCTTTCAAAACTAAAGGTGTGAAGGTGATGGGTGTCTCCTTGGATGACGGTCCACTTACCACCTTCTTCCTAACAAAAACACAAACCAAATCCAAATAATTTTCCTTAGGGCTTTTTAAATTTAAAATATTTTCGAAAAGGATATGTTAACTCCATTCTACACAAAACAACTATGCGTAGTCTCCAACGGTCGAGTGGCAACGTTAATAGTTAGAATGCGAATTTAGCATCATCCATAAAAAACACACAATAAATAAAACATTCTTAAGAAGAACTATAATGTTGTGATTCTCTTGTGGATACGTAGGCACGAAGTTTCAATGCTCAGGAAAATACACTAATAAAAATCTTTTCTTCTTCTTAAAGAATATATGCATGCATTTCCCTTTAGCAAGTAAGTTTTAGATATACACACCCATTGACTAGAATAACAAGAGTGGATCCCGTGGAGTACCAAAAACGTGAGGGGTGCTAATACATTCCCCCCGCGTAATCGACTCCCCTACTTGAGATTTGGTTGTGAGACTATGTTCTTTTCCCAATATTTAGGCTTTTCTCTATACTTTCCTTTCCCTATTTGTTTTTTTTTTGGGAAAACTAAAGTTAGGTGGCGACTCTGTTTGTTCCATCCAAAGTTATTCATTTTTATTTCGAGTAGCTTCACTACTCAACTATGGATTTATGGTCTACCATTCAGAATGGATAGAGTTGTTATTTCAAAAATAACATGTGAGCCAAAGAATTTGTCATATACAATGATTCAATTTTTTCCCACATAGCAATTGCAGTTTGCTCCCTAGAGACCTCTCTTAGGACTTTATCCCCATGGTATAATATAATGGCACTTTTGTCCCTATCCACCATCTCGGTCTTTTATACTTGTGTAAGTCGCACATGCATCTTTCACCCGCCAAAGCATCAATGCACTTATCTTGAATTAAAATTGCTTGCATAATTTTCCACAACCCGAAGTTGTTGTTTCCAGAAAATTTCTCGATCTCCCATCTACTAATCATGGTGCTCAATACCTCTTTGATCCATGCTCACTGCACCACTTATTATGAATCTTGTTGTGAATTACGAAAAAATTCAATATCAATTTGTGAGGCAAAGAATATTAGAAACCAAAAAAATGGTTTACATAAATAATAATCCATATGCAGATAATATAATAGAATAAGGAGAGAAAAGATGAAGGTTTGTTTACCCAATTCAATCAAACGATCTACTCTGGGGGAGAGAGAATCTCTCTAATTCACTATACTCAAAAAGTTGTTGCAAGAGATTACAGATGAGTTACAAGAAAATAGTCTACGCCTTCAGGTTCCCAAGAACAACCCTGAAGGCTCCCAAAAATAACCCTATTTCTACCTAAGTGTTTCCCAACCTCTTCAACCTTCAATATATGAATAACTCAAACCCAAGATGTAAACAAGTGTTTCCTAATTCCCAATAGCCTTAGATAACTCCAAAGGTTTCCAAAATTCTTTCCTTTCTAAGGTTTCCTTTGAGAATAGCCAAAACCCTATGCTATGCCTTTAAACCCTTGTTCTCCCTTGTTGCTGTAAGATTTAAGATTTTCACACTATAATAAGTGAAGAAATACATATTTATAATAGCCAAAATCCAACAAATCCATAAAAAATCACAAAATATATTTCCTTAATTGTTAGAATAAAAGATATTATTATAATATTATCATATCTCTCAAATATTATATATATATTATATATATATATATATATATATATATATATATATATATATATATATATATATATATATATATATATATATATATATATATATATATATATATATATATATATATATATATATATATATATATATCTTATAATATCTCTTAGACTATTATAAATATATATTTTATAATATCTTTTAGAATATTATAAATATGTATCTTATAATATCTTTTAGAATATTATAAATATCTTGTAATATCCTTTTATATTAATTTATATGATCTCCAAATTAATATAAAATATTCTAACATTAATGAATGGATCAATGAACCAAACCGTTCGAACCCGATACCCGTAAATCGCTCGGACCAGATTACTTTTTGGATTTCTGATTTTTTGGCACTCTCGAAATATATTTTCTTTCTTTTCATCAACAAAGGTTTTAAGGCATATTCCAAAAACACCGATAATCAGGAAAAGAGTTGGTGTGATAACAAAAGGAGAACTAGGTACCTAACTCCAAAGGTTTAACCTACTTTAACAAAAACATCCTACCTGAACATAAGCCATGTTACAATTGAAAAAGCCCTCTTGTGTGTGTGTGTGTTTTGATTACTTTGATGGATTTTGTTAGAACATGATCAAACTTAGTATAAGAAGTTTTGGATGATGATCGAGAGACTACCCTGTCAATTAAGGGAATTATAGTGAGAAAAGAGACAAGTTGAGTACTTGATAAGCTTGTGGATGTTTTCTGAATTTTCCAGATTGAAGTTAGAAACTAGATTGATGATCAGGTCAAACAAATATTGAATTGAGATGTTCATTTGTTATTGTTTCAGTTTGTTTTTTCCATTTGAAATTTGCAGTTGTAGACTAGTTAATTGAAGACAAATAACAAATTAAATTTTGGTATGTGAAAACACACTATCATTGCATATGTTTTGTCGAAGAATTAGAGAAAAAAAGTAAAAAATGAGAAAATTTTAGAAATAATGGCCAAAGAGTTATGGAAAAATGACCAATTATGGAGAAATAAGGAATTAAAGAAATTTGGCGGAAAAGGAGCAAAAACGAGCAAAGTTAAGGGAAAAATAACGCTGGCCATTGGGCGCCATCACGTGCGTGATAAATCTGGAAAAGCTGCATCGCGCTCGCGATGGTCTCCATGACGCACGTGATGAGCCCTTTTCCTGAGTAAATTTTGACACATTCTGGTGTTTTCTCAAGGCTTTAGAAGGGGTTTTCACATCTTTTCAATGGTTCTGTAACTTTTGACTACAAGTGACGAAATTAAGTGTCGAAAGTAGATTTTAGAGAGCATTAGAAGCCATTGGAGGCCATAATTTAAAAGATTCTCTTATGGAATCTTCATCTAATTGATTGGTATTTTAATTGTATCACTATGACTAGCTAATTACTTTTAGGTTAGGTTTTGTCTTATGAACTTATTCTTAACCTATTGGGGCATGTGTCTAATTTAATATTGCATGAATTATATTATTTCTATTTCTATTTAATTGCCTCCTTTGCTTAAAGCATATTATTTGAGATACACTGTTCATTTGATCATGGACGTATATGGATTACTGAACCTTAACCTATGTGTCTGAACTAGGAAACTTTTTGTACTTACACTAGTTGAATAGGGATATGAGACCTCTAGTAGAGGCATTAGAATTAACACATTGTATCATTGCCTAATTTCACTTGTGTCGGTCGAATAGGGATCAAAGACCTCTAGTAGAAATTAGTGAGCTATACACCAAGGGATTTAGTATAGTGCCCTTGTTAACTTGACATGGAAATATAACAATGTTTTATTCATGTAATACATTAGACATCAACATGGGAGAAATAAGGGATTCTAGGAAAAACCTGACCGATTTATCATTATTTTCAGAATAACTTTTATTTTCCTGCAAGCAAACTCGAACCCCCCCCCATTTACTACTCTCTAAACATTGCACAACTATTGTTTTGTTAAATAACAGTTCCTGTGCATACAGTCTTATTTATTACTTCGATGCTATCAGTACACTTGCCGAGAAGTCATCATTACTTGATTTATTTACTACTTCGACACTATTAGTACACTTACCGAGAAGTCATCATTAACCGATTTCTATCATACCACTTATAAAGGGATATTAAAATAGGGTGACTTAAAAAGGCTTCGAGTTTTCACAAACAATTGCATCAGTGTTTATTTATTAGACCAATAGATTCAAACTAGAAACGATGTGAATTCTTGAAAATAACTAATGTATGAATACTCTCCTAAGTAGAAAAAGTGAACAACGGAAAAATTTGGCTAAAATATTACTAGCCGAGGTTTCTGGAGATTGAGTACAAGTATTCGACTTCCCTTTTCTTCATTAACTTTCTATCTGCAAGGGACCTTAATTGTTAATCTCTTTTTTGGGTACTTTTTCTTTTCTTTTTCATAATCGCACTTGGTAAGGTAACAAATATAAACTGAAAGAAACAACAGATGCAAACAAGTTCATTAATTCCAAAAAAGGAGAAATACAAATGCGAGAGAATTCTTGATAGATAGTTAGTACTATTACTTAGATCACACAAAATTGGAAAATAAAAACCAAAACTAAAAACTCTTAAATCATATGTTGTCGGAGTTGAATAAGTTGTTCAGATAATTCATCCTATTTTGAAGGTGTTGGTTTTGTCTTGCCCAAGTGTTCGACATCTCAGTGCATCTATTAGCTAAGGTCTGGTTTTGCTCAATGAAATAGGTTTCCTTAGCTTTTACTATTAGAAACTGTTGTAACCGGTTTAAAAATGAGAGTCACCACCCTTAATTTTTATCCTAAGGAAGGGAATATAAAGGATAACCCTAATTCGATCAAATATTCTAAGTTGTTTGTTTCGTTCTTAGACGAAGGGAAGGTGTTAGACACCCCTTATCTACCTTGTTCACAAGGATACTAGGGTTTAGACTTATCATTCAGGAAATAGGGTTTTAATTTTTATTAAGGGAACTCACCACGGTTTTAGTCGTATGCCTATATATCCTCTTATGAGGAATCAGAGTCCCATTTCGTAGTTCGTAGTTCGTTGGTGTTTTTTTATGGATTACAAAGATATTTTGAATTCTCCTTGAACTAATTATGGGTGTGTGAATAGCATAGTTGTTAGACGAAGTTCGCAGTCGATTAAAAATGATTTCATAATCCTTTTTTAAAATAATCTTGAATTTTAAATTATGTCAGTGAAAAATTTATTTTTAGTGTTGGTTAGATATTTTTTTAATATATTAAAGAAAATTAGAAAATAAGTTTTTAATGCATGATAAAAACGAATTTTAATACAATTTAAAATTTGTTAAAAATGAGTTAGTAAAAAATTGAATTTTTTAATTATAGTAATATATATTAAATAATGAAAATATTATAATAATATAAATGAAAAAATATATAAAATAAAAAAGAATAAAATTAATTAAAAATGCAGGGGGTGTATTTTATTTGGGTTGAGTAAAACTGGGGGTGCAGAAAGTAGGGCCCTGAATCCAGATATTGGATTCAGGCCCAAACACAGGAGGGGGGGGGGGGGGGGGGGTATAATTGAACAGGGAAGCAAACTAGAGGGTATGTGAAGCAAGGGCCCAAGTCTAGATGTTGGACATGACCCAATAGTGCTAGGGGGTGAGAGTTACGTTGGCATAGCGAAACAGATATTGAGTTTAGTAATGGGTTAAGCCCAAAACATATCTTCTCTAATAGGGGAGGTGTGGAAGAGACAACAGAATGGTGGTGTACGTGCACTTCTGGGAAATTTGATGATGATTTAATGGTTGTAATGGGAAACACATGGTAAAGACGCTGGGAACGTAAGCATCAGATCAAGGGGGTTTATAAAAATTCAGGCCCAATGATGTGCCTCATTTTCTCATCTACTCTCTCTAATCCCAAACAAAAAAAACCTTTTATATTTCTATAGAGATAGGCTCTGACCTCTATCTAGAAATACACCGTGTCGAAAATCTCCCTGCCTAGAGCGCCATCGACCGAAAATCGCTTCCACCGGTGGTTGCATTTGAGCATCACCGTCTACATTCAAACCTTAACCCCCAAACCCAGAAACCTAAAAAATTCAACCTCAAAATCTTAGAACCCTAACCTAAGCCTAGGGTTCTTATATGAACCCTAACAATCCCCCAAACCAGAAACGTAAACTTTTATGAACCCTAACCCTAAGGATGAACCCTAATGAACCCCAACCTTTTTAGAAACCCAGAAATCCCAAAGCCAAACAAAAATTACAGAAAAATGACAATAAAGCCTAAGCTAAGTGATTAGGCTTACTTGGTCCTTGCCGTGAATCTTCTTGTTTCCTCGTCTGTCTTCTGAACTTTTCTCTTTTTTGTTTGTAGGTATGATAATTGCGCGACAATGATTTCTTCGGGATAACTCTTAGGATTTCAGAAATTGAAACCATAGATCTCAAGCAAGAGGAAACTTCCAAGGCTTAAACCGCTTCTTCTTCTTTCTTAGGTTTTGAGTCTGCTTCTCCAAATTTCTTCCCCCCTTTCTTCTTAGAAATCTTAGGTTCATATAGCTTAGTTTTTAGATTCAATTAGGAAATTAATCTGTAATTGTCGTTAATTTAGTAATTGTATGATTGATTTAGAAATTAGAGAAGATTTGATTATGTTTTTAGGTTGTAATTTATTTAATTTATATAGTGGATAATTCTGTATTAAGAATTAGGGAAATATTTGATTGGATTTGGATGGATATTGCTTTGTAAATTAATTTCTGGATTTGATTTGTTTTAATTTGATGAATATGCGTTTCTTTTAATCTGTACAATAAATGTTCATTGGATTTGGGCCTGATGATTGTGTTTGAAGGAGAAGAAAGACGTCGTTTGCATTAGGGTTTCAACCCTTTGGGTTGACTAGGTCAACAAAGATAAAAAATATAATTTAAAAAATTGACAATAATAATAATACTAAATATTGTAAATTTAATAATTTTATAACAAAATGGCAACAAAAAAACAAATGTAATCAAAACCAGTATGATGAAGATGGTCCATTGTTCCAAAAAATGTAATGGGTCCGATTGATTCAAAAATGTGCACCCCTCTTTTGTAGAAAAACAAAAACTCCTTAATGGGACAAACAAAACTAAATGAGCCTTTATGATTTAGAAAACCCACAACCCTTACTCAAAACACACCCCTCTTTGCATTATTAATCAAACCTTTAATGGGATGAAATTGAAATAATAAATACGCCACTCTCTAATCATAAGAAAAACCTAATGGGCCATCATATTTTGATGGTCCATTTTGAGACAATACACCTTTTTTATTATTATTTAAACCCCCAATTTATAATATCCAAAGTAATCAATTTGAACACCATGAGTTAAAGAAAAAAATAGTAACATAAAATGATTATCTGGTGGGTCAAATTTGGGGTATGATAGTTGCCCCTATTTAATCACTCTTCGATTGAGGATGTGAGAATACGCAGATATTGCACATTCTAATCAGAGGTTTATTAAATAATGGAAGACCCTAAAATTTGATCGAAGGATGGCTAGATAATGATACGCTGTACAACGTTCCTCAGGAGTGTGAAAGAAATAGGCGAGGATGATGATGATGTATCATCCTACTAGAGTTTGAACAAAAGAGATTTGATTTGAGTTAGATGTGATAACGCGGATAACTCGTCAATATCTAGAAAAGATCGTAGATTTTTATGTAGTTACCATAACCTCAGAGGTAAATAATACAAGTTTGACAGTTGACATACTAATGCTTCTAGACTAATATAGTAAGTTTTACACAGATTTTGCCTATCCATCACAGCCTAGGGGATGAATAAAATAGAGCTTGATAATACATTGCCGCATTAAGACTAACACAATGAATTATATCACAAATTTTGTCATGTTGACTACAACCTAGAGAGTAAAGAATACGAGGATGAACTTGTGCACTTACCACGACCTAGAGGATAAATGACACAGTGATAGGATTATGTACTCATCATGACCTAGAGGATGAATAGTATAACCCTGAAAATTCACATACCTATCACAACCTAGGGGATAAATATTTGAAAAACTTTGTGCATTTATCATGACCTAGAGGATAAACGACCCAAAGATATACCTATGTATTCATTACGACCTAGAGAATGAATAACATAAAACTGATAATTCAAACACCTATCACAACCTAGAGGATAGATGATTGAAGAGATTGTGTGTTTATCATGACCTAAAGGATAAACGACATGAGAGTAGTTTTACGTACTTATCACATCTAAAGGATAAATAACGTAATCCTGAAAATTTGTGTATCTACCGCACCCTAGGGGGTAGATAATTGAAGGATGTTTTAGTAATAGAAAGTTAGATAACTATATCAAAGATAGGATCAGAGTTTACCGGTTGTGTCTGTTCTCAACCAAGGTATTCGTTTGTTTTATGGACCAAATGATCCAAAGATAAGCCCCAAGAAATTCATAGTTTTAGCCAAATATGTGTTCAGACAATGCTATGCGTAATGCCCTAAGCTGATATGGAATCCAAAATGTATATGCACCGAGTATTTATCTGTATATGCCCCAAATATATATGCACCAAGTATTTGTATATGCCCTAAATGTATATGCACCAAGTATTTGTATATGCTCCAAATGTATATGCACCAAGTATTTGTATATGCCCCAAATGTTTATATATGCACCAAATGCTTGTTGTGAATTTTTTTTAATATTATCTCCTTTTAAACTATTGGTTTTGTGTCACTGAACCCCCCAACATTGTATGTTGTGTTGTCGTGCAGTTTTCGAGTTGATTTGTATATGATGAACAAGGGTCAACAAGATTTTGATATCTATATCGTAGACACAGGTGTGGACGTAGTTGCGGACGAAGGCGTAAGCATTGACTTCTTTTTGATGTTTTTCTAACAATTATGCTTTTTGATGTTATATCTGCTGCTTTTATTTGTTAAATCCCCAAAATGGTTTCAACGCGACATTCACATAAAAATAATCATAGTATTTGGCAAACAAGTCAGAAAAAAGGAAAACACAATTGAAAGTTTGAGAAAGTTAATGTTTATTGATAAATACGCCTCAGAATAGGTGAGAGTACAAGATGTAATTCCTTAAAAGAGGTAACTACAGGAAGTTTTAATAAAACTGAAAAATGGAAATGAAAATAATAATTGCTACTGCTGTTTCTCCAATTTCCTTTTGATAGCTCTAATATCCTTTGCTTATAAGTCGAATGATTTAGATCAATCCCTCTTCTTTGTATTCGTAGTCGTGGCTCTTAGATCACTGTCTTTTTGTTCTTTATTTTTGAGCAAGATCCCTAACTTTTTCCTGGATCTCCCTTTAGGGTTTTTAATCCACCGGGATAATTTTTTGTGCATGCCCCTAATTTTTGCCTGGATCACCATTTAGGGTTTTCAATCCACCGGGATGCTCCTTTTTTCCTAAGTCTCCCGTTTAGGGTTAGATCTTAGCGAGCTTTTTATACATAGTATTTTTGACTACGTCTGAATTCGCCGGATGTGGCAGTTCTTCCCTATCCTTTGTTGTGAGGATAAGGCCACCACCCGAGAATGCTGTTTTTACCATGTACGGACCTTCATAATTGGGTGTCCATTTACCATGTGAATTAAGGCAAGGTAGTAGAATCTTCTTGAGCACTAAGTCTACTTCTCTGAACACTCGAGGATGGACCTTTTTGTCGAATTCCTTCTTCATCCTCTTTTGGTACAACTGGCCATGGCACAAAGCTGTCAAGCATTTTTCTTCAATGAGGTTGATCTGATCTAGTCACGTCTGAATCCACTCTTCTTCTTCAAGCTTTGTTTCCATTAGAACTTGAAGTTATAGAATCTCTACTTCAACCGGGAGTACTGCCTCCAAGCATATACTAGAGAGAAAGGAGTTGCACCTGTTGATGTACGTACAGAAGTACGATAGCCATGTAGAGAGAAAGGGAGCATTTCATGCCAATCTTTGTATGTATTCACCATTTTCTGAATGATTCACTTGATATTTTTATTAGAAGCTTCAACGGCCCCGTTCATCTTGGGTCAATATGGTGAGGAATTATGATGCTCGATCTTGAAATCATCACATATCTCCTTCATCATTTTGTTGTTAAAATTGGACCTATTGTCCGTAATGATTCTGCTAGGAACCCCATATCTACGTATAAGATTTTGTTTGATGAACCGAGTAACCACTTGTCTTATCACATTTGCATAGGACGCATCGTTCACTCACTTGGTGAAGTAATTGATGGCAACTAGTATGAACTGGTGTCTATTAGAAGCTTTCAGATCGATCATTCCTATCATATCAATTCCCCATATTGAAAGTGGCCAAGGAGAACTTAAGACGTTCAAAGGAGTCGACGACACATGCATTTTGTTGGCGTAGATTTGGCATTTGTGACATGTCTTCGTATAATGGTAGAAATCAGCCTCCATTTTCAACCAATAATAACCTGCTCACAAGATCTTTCTTGCCATGGCATGTCCATTTGTATGAGTTCCAAAAGTACCTTCATGGATTTCTCTCATAAGTGTATCAGCTTCCTGTTTCTCCATGCACCTGAGCAACACTATATCGTAGTTTCTTTTGTATAATACTTCACCATTAATAAAGAACTTTGAAACTAGCTTCCACATAGTTCGTTCGTCAATCACAAAGGCATTTTCTAGATACTCCTATTTCTCAAGGCACCTTTTGATGTCATAGAACCAAGGCTTGTTATCTGGTCCTTCTTCAATAACAAGGCAATGTGCAGGTTCTTCAAAATGTCTGATCATAATGTGTGGTTTGTGATTTGGCTAGGTTACTTTGAACATGGATGATAAAGTTGCTAAAGCGTCTGGCATATGATTTTCTTCTCGTGGAGTATGGCTGAAAGTAATCTCTGTAAACTGCGCTGCTAGATTTAAAACATGATCCCGATATGGAATCAATCTAGGATGTTTAGTGTCCCATTCACCATTGACTTGGTATATTCCTAACGCCGAGTCTCCAAACACTTTGAGATGTTTTATTCTTAGATTGATAACAACTTCCAGACCTAAGATACAAGCTTCATATTCAACAATATTATTGGTGTAGTCAAAACATAACTTTAAAATATAAGGCTTGTGAAAATTCTTAAGGGGAAGTCAAAATTGCCCTAATGACTTACCCTAGTGCATTTGAATCCCTGTCAAATATGAGTGTCCAACGTGCCCCTGTTTCAGGTCCTTCGTCAGGACCTAGAATTTCGTAGTCACCTATAACCATGACATCCTCGTCTGGAAAGTCAAACTTCATTGGTTGATATTCTGGAAATGGCTGATGAGCTAGATGTTCAGCTAGTACACTACCCTTGATGGCCTTTTGAGTGACATATTGGATGTCGTACTCTGATAGTAACATCTGCCATCGGATAATCCTTCATGTAAAAGTTGGTTTTTCGAACACATACTTTAAAGGATCCATTCTCGATATTAACCACGTGGTGTGAGTTAACATGTACTTCCTTAATATTTTAGTATCCCAAGCCAATGCATGACAAGTCTTCTCGAGAAGTGAGTACCTGGTTTCTCAATCGGTGAATTTCTTGTTGAGGTAGTAGATTGCATGCTGTTTTCTACCCGTTTTGTCATGTTGTCCCAATACACATCCCATTGACCCTTCAAGAACTGTTAGATAAATGATGAGCAGTCTTACGAGAATTGGTGGCATCAGGATCAATGGATCTTGTAAATATTGCTTTATTGTCTCAAGGGCTGTCTGACAATTATTGTTCCATACCATTGTCTGTGTTTTCTGAAGTAATTTGAATATAGGTTCACATGTAGCAGTTAGGTGCAATATGAATCTTGAAATGTATTTCAATTGTCCTAAGAAAATGCGAACCTCTTTTTCTGTTTTTGGAGCTGGCATTTCTTGTATGTCTTTTACTTTGTTGGGATCCACCTCGATACCATGTTGACTTACGATGAAACCCAATAACTTTCCTGACCTGACACCAAATGTGAACTTGTTCGGATTCAATCTTAGTTTGAACTTTCACAGACTTTTGAATAATTTCTATAAATGTACGACATGATCCTCCTCTGTATGTGATTTGATAATCATATCATCTACTTATACTTCAACTTCTTTATGAATCATATCATGAAATAGTGTGACCATAGCTCATTGATAAGTTCCCCCTTGCGTTCTTTAGACCGCAAGGAATCACCTTGTAACAGAAAGTTCCCTAAGGTGTCATGAAAGTAGTCTTATCCATATCCTAGGGTGCCATTTTAATTTGATTATAGCCTAAGAAACCATCCATGAATGAGAATACCGAAGCATGAGCTGTATTATCCACCAAAACATCTATCTGAGGTAACGGGAAATTGTCTTCGGGACTCGCTTTGTTTAGATCCCGATAATCCTCACTCATGCATACTTTGCCGTCCTTCTTGGGCACTGGCACGATGTTAGCTATCCAGAGTGGATAATCTACCAATGCTAAGAACCCGGTGTCAAATTGTTTAAGGACTTCTTCTCGAATTTTTCTAGACATGTCCGGACGAGTTCTTCTGAGCTTTTGTCTAACCGGAGAACAACCTTCCTTGAGAGGTAGTCTTTCACCACACTATCTGTATCTAATCCTGGCATATCTCTGTAAGACCAGGCAAATATATCCACATATTAATGTAACAACTTGATCAATCTTTCTTTGACGCTTTTCTCCAATGTTTCCCCTAGCTTGATCTCTTTGGGATCCTCCTTTGTGCCAAAGTTAATGGTCTCAATTAATTCTTGGTATGGTTGTATGTTGTCAACTTTTTTCTCTATCTCCCTCACCAATTCTTCAAAGAGTTCAAGATCTTCATCATCTTCCTCTTTCGCTTGGTTGATGGGTGCATCAAAATTATATTAGATAGTAGCGGTAACGTTATTGATGATTTTAGGCATGGATCTACACATTTTATCATGTCTTGGTGCAGTTTTAGTATGTGAATTTGGAAAATGCATATGAAGATAAGTATTTCCATTTTTGAAACATACGAAATAAATATAAGAGAAAGACATGGATCTTAATTGAGTGTGAAATATAACTCTTATTAAGTTTGAATACTGTTTGAAACAAATTGGGGGACCCTTACAAGCTACCCATATGCCTCGGGTTTGACATAGGTTCTTTCAAAAGCAAGAAAAATTACTTTGGAAAGAAAAAGATCTTCGGAATCTCCGCAGCTGTCCAATTTTTGAGCTCTTCGCATGGAGTATATTCACGGGTGAAGTCAAATGCTCTATTGGTGTTGCATTTCTTAGATATCACCTCCACTTACCCGCCATGCTTTGTTACTTTGTTGGTGAAGGTTTCCTGGATAGGAGGAAACTGCACTTTGCCTTTCAGTGTAGCATTTGATGATTCATAGCCCAAACCAAAATGATTCTTCTTTTCAGTTATCTCCACAAGTTTACCCCAATATTTTGGGGTCCCATTTCCACAGCTGTTTGTAAGTCTCTCCATGAAGTCACATTAGGTTTCTTGATTTTCTCCACTGGCAGGGTTACCATTGAAGCAACCTCTAAGACTTGAAATGGTGTCACTATATAGTCTTCATTAACATTAATATATATGTAGGACTCTATGTGACTTACAAAGATGTCCTCTTCACCATCGATTATAACCAATCTTCCTTCAACGAAGAACTTCAATTTCAGATGAAGGTTTGAAGTAACAACCCCTTCTGCATGGATCCAAGGAGTAAACATGTATACGCTGGTTCTATATCCATTACTTGAAAAGTGATAAAAAACATATGTGGACCGATCTTAATAGGAAGGTCCACTTCTCCAAATACCGTGCTTTGAGAACCATTGAAAGCTTTGACTATCGTAGAACTTAGCCTTATTACAACACCATCCAATGTTAGCTTCATCAAGCTGGATTTCGGTAATACATTGAGAGCATAACCAGTATCAGTGAGTACCCTGTACATGCTTGTGGTATCTATCTGAATAGAAATATGCAACATCTTGTTGTGAGCTCTGCCTTATGGAGGCAACTCACTGTCATTAAAACCTAGATATGATCCTGATGTCATATTTGCTACAACATTGTCAAGCTGATTTACTGTAATCTCTTCTGTGACATGAGCATAGCTTAGAACCTTAAATAGAGAGTCTCGATGCGCTTCTGAGTTGAGGAGCAATGAGAGTATTGAAATCTTGGTCGGGGTTTGATGTAACTGATCGACCACCCTATAATCACTCCTCTTAAATATTTTTAGGAATTCTTCTGCCTCTTGGTCAGAAAAATTATTGCTCGGAAGCTCTTGTTCTTGGGTTTCCTCTATCATAGCTTTCCCCTTATCCTTACCTACAACATCATTCTTTATTTGTGGTTCGGGACCATAGATTCGGCCACTGTGAGTCATGCCCCATGTTCCCTCTATATTTGTGATCGTAGGTCCTTGACTTATCGATGGCTCACATTATTGCTTTAAACCATTGACATAGACAGTAGAATCATAACTCCATAATACTTCTTTGTTGCTTTTGTAAGGGGTAGGAGATGCCCCCCTAATCACCATCATAGTATTCAGAACCACTGGAATTCTCATAGTCTGACGTGGTATCATCACTGATGCTTCTATTGGCTCTCTCCATGGAATCACAAGAGTCTTATTATTAAGGTTTGACCCTTGGCATGGAATTACCAATGGCTTCTTCGTACTTCTATCAATCGCAACTATGTATTCTTCTTTAGGGTATTTCCCGAATTGGAATATCCCTGGTCCACCCATTTTTTTAATGTCTTCTCAAAAGATTCATTACGTTCCAAGAGGAAACCACACTCCAATAAATATTCCTTCTGAAGGTTTATCGGGGCCTTCACTTATCTGGCTGCCCCAAAGTTAGTCACCACCTCAATCGCATTCATAGCTGATCCCCCATGTGGAGGCATGGGATTTGTCTTGATGTTTGGATTATAAAAAATAATGTCTTAGGAATCCAATAAATCTTGAACCTTATGTCTAAAGGCCCAACAATTTTCTATGGTAAGCCCCGAAGAATTGGCATGATACTCGCACCTGGCACTTGCATCGTACTTTGGTGGGAGTACCCTAATTAGAGGAGCTAGAGGCTTCTGCTCTACCAAAGATACCTTTACTAAGTGTTGCAATAATTGACTATGCGGCATGGGGAGATCATCAAACTTCCTCGGAGGCCTTTCAAACCTGTTCTGTTGTTGTTCTTGTGGAATTATTAATGGTTGTTGTTCCCTTGGATGTGAGGCTACAACATTAATTTCTCCCTCCTTCTTTTTCGAGAAGTTAGGAACATGTATTTTTGCATTATAAGGGGTACTAGATGATGCCCCTTGTATCTTCCCGCTCTTTATGCCAGCTTCAATTCTTTCACCAATAGTTACCAAATCCAAAAATCTGGAAGAGACGCTTCCTACCAATTTATTATAGTACAACCCTTGTAAGGTACCCATGAACATATCGACTAGTTCTTTCTCCAAGAGTGGTGGTTGTACGCGGGTTGCCATTTCCCTCCATCTTTGAGCATACTCCTTGAAAGATTCCTCCTTCTTCTGAGTCAAGTTTTGGAGTTGCATGCGGTTATGCTCCATGTCCATGTTGTACTTGTACTTCCTCAAGAAAGCATTGGTAAGATCTGCCCATGTCTGGATATGAATTCGCTCCAATTTCATGTACCAGTCCAGAGATGCCCCACTTAAACTATCTTGGAAGCAATGGATCACCAACTTCTGATCTTGAGCATATGCATGCATCTTTGTGCAATACATGCGTAGATGGTTCCTCAGACATGTGAGTCCCTTGTATTTTCCAAAGTCAGGTGCTTTGAATTTTTGCAGGATCATAACATCAGGAACTAGACCCATCTCGAGAGCGTCAACATCGAAAGCATCGTAACCTTCCATAGCCTTGAACCTTTCTTCAAGAGCTTTATACTGGTTGAGCGTCAATAGATTTTCAGTAGCATCAGTATGGGTTGTTCTTTGAGGTGCTTGATTGACATCTTCTAAGTCATGGTCTCCATACTGTAGGTCTACGTAGTTATCCATGTTATTAACCAAAATATGCAAAGTATGTGATGCCACTTCCTCTGGTGGAAATGGGACAAACCCTTTAGCATCCACTTTCCTGACTTCTTGCTGTGCTACAGTCAACTTCAGAGGTCCTAATTCTGGTTCTCTTCTTGGTTGGTGACCGCTTGATGCACCGATGGTTTGGGCTACTTCTTCAAAGGATACCCTAGGAATCTGTTCTTGTCTCTTAATGATATTCTTCAAGGCTAGCATAACTTGACTCATGTCTCCTTTCATTGAGTCGATGTTGCCCTTGACTTGTTCCAAATCCTCCTTGAGTGTGGCTTAATTCTCCTGGATTTGTTCCACCACTCTCTTTTGATGGTCTCTTGTTTGATATGGTGGTCGGAGATGTGGTGCTTACTTACCAATGTTTTTACTAGAGAATGTTTTTGAAAAATGATAAGTTTTTTGTATGAAGTTATGTAATGCAATGTTTGCGAATGCATGAATGCGTATGAATATGCTGAGAGTTTTTGACCTTTGTCTTATTCATGTTGGAATCCTTTATATATTTTTCTAGGTTTTGCTTTTTATTTTTGAGTATCTTGAAATGAATATGCAGTTCAAATATGGAATATAATTCATATATTGAAAAATATTCGAACCAAAAAAGAAACTACTGGAAGCACTAACATCTTCATAGCTCTTTCAAGAAGTTTCTCTTTTATGATTATTATCTTTGTTATATCTGGCTTTATAACACTAACACAAACAAGTTGTTTTCCTCTGGCATTCATTTTTAAGACACTCACCAAAACCTGACTTATTTTTTTTAATCCTATGAATAAAACAAACAAAAAAGAATGGAGAATAATGAATATGTGAAATGTAAGATGCATGAATGCATGATTGTGTGGCTTAGTGACGGGATTTTATGAAAGGTATCCTTAGTTGGTAGGCTCTTAGTTTTGGCCTATGTATAATTTACCCTTCCCATAAGGTGGTTTCCTTAAGGGTGTCATGGATAACACTAGAGGGAAAGACATAAGAGCCTTCCTTAAGTGAAGCCTCTTTGCAGACCGAAACTTTCGTCTCTAAGTCATGAAAGGTCTCACCATGAGATTTTGGTTTAAGAGTTATACAAAGAGTCATAGGTTTCGTTCCAAAGCCCTACCCCATAAGAAGATGTATCTTAAGACATATTTCTTTTTTAGAATTCCACCGACTCTAGGAGAAGTCATCACAAAAACTCATAGGGATGATGTATTCCCTTGGCCAATAGACGAACCTTCTTTCTAAGGGTTTTTTGAAAATAATTTTTTTTGAAATAATAAAATCCCGCCAGCAGATGAATAAAGATAATAAACAATATAATAATAAAAATAAATAATTAATTAAATAAGCAAGTATAAAAACCCAAAAACAAGAAATATCCTAAAATCCCTAAAACCAAAAGAAAAGGCTTCTAAACCCTAGAGAAGATTCCCCAGTAGAGTCTCCAGTTGTTGTAACATGTTTAAAAATGAAAGTCGCCACCCTTAATTTTCATCCTAAGGAAGGAAATATAAAGGATAACCCTAATTCGACCAGAGATTGAAAGTTGTTTGACTCGTTCTTAGACGAAGGGAAGATGTTAGACACCCCTCATCTACCTTGTTCACAAGGATATAAGGGTTTAGATTTATAAGTCAAGAAATAGGGTTTTAATTTTTATTAAGAGGAATCAGAGTCCCAATTCGTAGTTCGTAGTTGGTTGGTGTTTTTTTATGGATTACGAATATATTTCAAATTCTCCTTGAACCAAGTCTGCGTGTGTAAATAGCAGAGTTGTTAGACGAAATTCGCAGTCGATTAAAAATATTTTCATAATCTTTTGAAAATAATCTTGAATTTTAAATTATGCTAGGGAAAAATTGATTTTTTATGTTGGTTAGATATTTTTAAATATTAAAGAAAATTAGATAATAAGTTTTTAATGCATGATAAAAAATAATTTTAATGCAACTTAAAATTTGTTAAAAATAAGTTAGTAAAAAAAATTGAATTTGATAATAATAGTAATATATATTAAATAAGGAAAAATATAATAACAATAATAATATAAATGAATAAAGTATATAATATAAAAAATAATAAAATTAAATAAAAACGCAGGGAGTGTATTTTATTTGGGTTGAGTAAAACAGGGGGTGCAGAAAGTAGGGCCCTAAATCTAGATATTGAATTCAGGCCCAAACACAAGAGGGGGTGTATTATTGAACAAGGAAGAAAACTGAGGGGGTACGTGAAGCAAAGGCCCAAGTCCACATGTTGGACTTGGCCCACTAGCGCTAGGGGGTGAGAATTACGTTGGCGTAACAAAACAGAGGGTGGGTTTAGTAATGGGTTAACCCCAAAACATATTTGTTCCAATAGGCGAGGTGTGGGAGAGACCATAGAATGGTGGTGGACGTGCGCTTCTGAGACGTTTGATGATGAACCAAGGGTTGTGATAGGAAGCGCATGGTAAAGATGCTGGGAACGCAAGCATCAGATTAAGGGGGTTTAGAAAAGTTCAGGCCCAATGTTGGGCCTCATTTTCTCCTCTCCTCTCTATACTCCCAAACAAACAAAACCTTTTATATTTCTAGAGAGAGAGGCTCTGACCTCTCTCTAGAAATCCATTGTGCTGAAAATCGCCCCGCCCATAGTGCCCCCTTCCGGAAATCGCTTCCGCCGACAGCTGCATCTGGGAACCACCGTCTGCATTCAAACCTTCATCCCCAAACCCTTAGAACCCTAACCTAACCCTAGGGTTCTTATATGAACCCTAACAATCCCCCAACCCAAAAACGTAAACTTTTATGAACCCTAACCCTAGGATTGAAGAAACTTAACCCTAAGGATGAACCCTAACCTTTTTAGAAACCCAGAAATTCCAAAAACCAAACACAAATTGCAAAAAAATGACAACAAATCCTAAGCTAAGTGATTAGGCTTACTTGATCCTTGCCGTGAATCTTCTTGCTTCCTCATCTGTCTTCTGATCTTTTCTCTTTTTTTGTTCGCAAGTATCATGATTGTGCAGTAGTGATTGCTTTGTGGATAGATCTTAGGGTTTTAGAAATTGAAACCCTAGATCTCAATCATGAGGAAACTTCGAAGGCTTCAACGACTTCTTCTTCTTTCTTCGGTTTTGAGTCTGCTTCTCCAAATTTGTTCCCCCTTTTTTTCTTAGAAATCTAAGGTTTATATAGCTTAGTTTTAAGATTCAATTAGGAAATTAATATATAATTATCGTTACTTTAGTAATTGTCTGATTGATTTAGAAATTAGAGAAGATTTGATTTTCTTTTTTTAGGTTGTAATTGATTTGATTTGTATAGTGGATGATTATGTATTAAGAATTAGGGAAATATTTGATTGAATTTGGATGGATATTGCTTTGTAAATTAATTTCTGGATTTGATTTGTTTTAATTTGATGAATATGCGTTTCTTTTAATCTGTACAGTAAATGTTCATTGGATTTGGGCCTGATGACCGTGTCTGAAGGAGAAGAAAGACGCCGTTTGCATTAGAGTTTCAACCCTTTGGGTTGACTCGGTCAACAAATATAAAAAAATATAATCTAAAAAGTTGATAATAACAATAATACTAAATATTGTAAATTGAATAATTTATAAAAAATGGTAACAAAAAAACAAACGTAATCAAAACCAGTATAATGAAGATGAGCCATTGTTCCAAAAAATGTAATGGGCCCAATTGATTTAAAAACGTGCACCCTCTTTTGTAGAAAAACAAAAACTCCATAATGGGCCAAACGAAGAAAAATGGGTATTTCTGATTTAGAAAACCCACAATCCTTACTCAAAACACACCCTTCTTTTCATTATTAAACAAACCTTTAATGGGCTAAAATTGAAATAATAAATACACCCCGCTCTAATTATAAGAAAAACCTAATGGGCCATCATATTTTGATGGTCCATTTTGAGACAATACACCATTTTTATTATTATTTAAACTCCCAATTTATAATATCCAAAGTGATCAATTTGAACCACATGATTTAAAGAAAAAAATAGTAACATAAAATGATTATCTGGTGGGTCAAATTTGAGGTATGACAAAAACTGCTCCCTTAAATTCTGAACAAACATCTGGTCTATGTGCTCATCATAAAAAGTTCAGTAACTTGGTCCAAATCTTGGAGGGTTAGTGTGAAAGTTGTGTGATATCTCATGTGCCCAACTCGTCATGCCAAGAGCATACTCCTCAAGCCTTAGTAAACAACACGGTCCATGTTGTTGTTGCTGAGGATGTACTTTAGGTTAGTGGATGTCAGGATGGTAGAATTGATCATGTTGTTCTTATTGTGCCTCATGTGTGACACCTTGATTGAGTTGTTGTGCTGGAAGTTTTCTTATAGTATTTTTTTCTGATTGGTATCATAGGGATGATCATCACATCATCAGGTTGAGTTAGAACTCTATCTAACCTTCATAATTCATTAATAACAAAATAATACCCACAACTTAGTTGTTGTGTGTCGGCCAAGAATTGAATGTTATTAGCGATTAAGAGCCCCACATCAACAAGCTCCTCATTCAGGATGGCCATTAGAGTGTGGCACCTTTTGTTAGAACATAAATTGATTCTAAAACCCTAGTAAGAGTTTTGATGATAACAAACACTCAAAGAACAATTATGCTCCTTAAATAAGTATTTAGTTTGGCAGGGATGTTCTAATGTAAGAAGCACAGAAGATGAGTTAGATCGTGTTTAAAATCTGATTCAACACATCTTATATAGAAAGAAAAATATGCATAACACGCTTATATAAAGAAGTTCCAAAGCTACAAATTTTGAGTGCACTAAACGCTGGGAACAAGAACTCCATTATTTTGTTTCGTACAGTTCTGGAAAGAAGTAAAGGGGTCCCAATGGTAACATTCATCTTGTGATGTAATCTTTAGCAAGCATGTTCTGAAGGGTTACATTTCATTCATGGCTACTCAAAAGTAACGGCTGAAAGAGGACAAGAATCTCTATGTTTGGAAAGCTCTTTAATTACTATTTATCAACATTCCAAAAGCACCTCACATGCGTTGCCTATATAAACAAGACTTGAAGGAGAAATCATTTACATTTTTTCTATGCACAACAAATGAGAAATATCATCACCTTCAATCTATTGAATTTCATTTGTGTAATACATCACTTGTGTGATATTGTTTTGTGAGAAAACACATCTTGTACACGCTTTCAAATATTGTATTGTGTAATACCTTGAGAAAACCAGGTTGTGGTTTAAACTCAAGAAGACTTTGACGGTTGTCATTGTATCTATGTAATCAAGTTTGATTAGTGGATTAATACCTCGTTGAGAGAGGAGAAATCACCTTGCCGGGTGGACTAGAATATTTTTAGTTCAAACGAACCAGGATAACCAACATGTATTTTATTTTTAAGTTTTAAAAACCCCAATTCAAACCCCCCCTTTTGTGTTTTTCCATTCTTAAATTGGTATCCGAGCTCTTGGTTTTGAGTGCAAACACTTAACCGTGTTAGAAAAAGATCCAAGCAAGAAAAACAGTATAGTGGGACTGTAGCTGTGAAAATCGGAGATCGAGCTATTAATTAACTCGACTCGCAAAAGCAAGAGTCGCCACTGCGCTTTATTATTTCCAAGGGAAAAGGGAAAAGAGCGAAATAAAACCCTAAAACATGCAATGTAAAATAATACTTAAAAGTAATGAAAATATAATGCATTTTTGAAAGAGATCGAGAGTTCGGGGGTTGGTTATACAATGGGAAGGTATTAGCACCCAATGCATCTGCGGTACTCTGCAGGAACCTTTTGAAATATCTGTTTTTGGTTAAAATTGTTTGTTATATACAAGAGTGTATTTATCTACAAATATGTTTGCTTAAGGGGAAAGAAATGAGTTTTTATTATTGCGTTCGTAAGGGTTTCGCGACCCTTTGCCTACGTATCCAATGAAGGAATCAAAACACCGTAGTTCCTCTAGAAAAAAGTTGATTTGTTTGTGTTTTTTAGTGGGCGACATTAACACACGCATTTTAGAAATAGGCACGGCCGGTATCGCGGTAGAACGAAGATAACATGCCCTTGGGGGGAGTTTTGATTTGTTGAGTGTTTTGTGGGTTTTAAGATATATTCAAGTAAGGATTAAAGAGTGTTTTTTTTGGATTTTTTGGTTTGTTTACTTGTTGATTTTATCTTGCCATACACGCCTAATTACTAGCATTTGTACAAAGTAAATAAAATGCAGAAAGATAAAATCCTACGCTATTACAATCGTATCGAAAGGCATAAAAAATATGAAGGAAAAAATAAGATAAAAGTAAGAAAAATAAGTGTCTTTCGACCCAGGAAGTAGCAGCCTTCGATTTGCATTCTATTGGCCTCCTTCGATTAGGGCTGGCAACAGCAAAGTCACGTCTTTCGATTAGGCTTTGGCACCAGTCAGGTCATGTACTTCGATTGGAGGTTGGCACCAGCATGGGAGTGCCTTTCGTCTGAGCCTGGACTTAGTGCAAGTGTGCCTCTGGCTGGACCTTTCTGCCTGGTTGCCTTCTTAGATTGGGCCAGTGAAATCAGTGTGAACGTGTCTCTGGCAGGGCCTGGAAGTTAGTGTGGAAACCAAAGGTTTCGTTTCATACTCCTGTTTCCTGTTTCTTTCATTTCAAGCATTAAATGACAACATGGCCTGAGGCCATGCTAGTATTTATCTTTCAAACAGTTTAATAATTAAAGCTAGTTCAGGTAAACAGAAAGCAAAAACGAAAGGGTTAACTTTTTAAAAAAACATTTTAACAGGGTGGAAACGAAAGGAACAATGGTATATACATGCTTGAAACGAACAAAAATATTATTTACATGTTATGCCATGAAATGAAAGGTTCAAGGGTAAGAGTGACTTACCTTGATGGAGGCTTTGAATGGGTGTGGGACCTTGAGTGGAGGCCCAGGGTTCTGGATTTGAAAGAGGGGGCCAACAGTTGCGCTGGGAATGCTGGATTCGAAGGAAGGAAAGAAACAAGTCTTATGTTTCTTTCCAAACTTGATTCGAAGGATACTGAAGAGTATTTGTTCTTTAGAATCGAAGGAAGTAAGTATGTGATTCTGGGTTTTTTCTCACAAGTGTTGAAGGGACTTGAGAGATTTTTTTGTGTTTGAGAAAATTTGGGGGATTCGTTCCTCTGGTCTAAAGATCTTCCCTTAAACATGTGTTGGAGCCTCTTATTTATAGGCAAAGTTGGCTGAAGCTTTTGGAGGGAAAACAAAATAATTTGAACAATTTGAGTAAGCTGCTCTTTGCAGCCTTCGAGGGACAGTGCTTTATTGCAATTTTGGTGCAAGGAATTGGGTAGTGCAGGACTGCTGTGCAGCAGTTTTGGAGTTTTATGGCCAGTGTACCATGTCTGAACTTGGCAGCAAGCATCCTTGAATATTTTATCCTTTCATTCTTACCCTCCTTCGACCAGATTCTTCTTCCAACACATTGTTTGACTTCCCTCCAACAAGTGTGCTTCGAACAAATCATCTTTGTGCATCATTTGAAGGGGCCAAATGTGTGCTTTGAATGGACTAGCAAGGCGTACCCTTCGATAGGGACTCATATGTATGCCCCTCAAGTCCACCACTATATGTCTTTTGAGGGAGCCATCAACCATGTGCTGAAGTTTGTCAAGGATGGAAATGCAGCATACTAAGGAGAAATGTTGTCTAGTCGAAGCTAGTACAAACATAGTCGAAGCCTGCATGGAGGAGGTCTAAACTTTGTGACTCCAAGCAAGTACACAAAAAGGTCAATGCTCAAAAAAAGATTTTCACGAAGGGAGCCACATGCCCAAACGAATCTTGGATCGAAACAAATATATTGCCCAATCGAAAGCCCGTGTTCGAAGGAAGCAATGTTGCACAATCGTAGCATGTGGATCGAAACAAACATATTGCCCAATTGAAAGCCCGTGTTCGAAGGAAGCAATGTTGCACCATCTAAGCATGTGGATCGAAACAAACATATTGCCCAATCGAAAGCCCGTGTTCGAAGGAAGCAATGTTGCACAATCAAAGCATGTTTGCAGGCAGTAAACTTGTCCAGTCGAAGCAGGCTGAATCGAAGGAGACCTGTCAGCACATGAAATCAAAGAAACAAAAAAACACACATTTCGTGCTTGATTAGAAGTTAGTGATACATAGGCTAAGAATGTTCAAAACACTTGACAATTTCTGCATAATCAATGCTCGAAGGTGAGAGGTTAAAACCAACTGTATTTAGTGACCTTGACTTTTGTATAAAAATGCAAAAATAAAAATGGGATCTTAGGTAAAAAATTGGGGTATGACAGTTGCCCCTATTTAAGTTTCTTCTATCTGGAGATATGAAGATTGGGATCTTCATTTCGACGAGATTGAAGGGACTTAAATATAGAATACACAATTTTTGGCTTTAAGATACCGCAATTATGTTTATGATATGGTATGAATGTAAGATTTTGAATTTAATAAGGAATGATGCCGTATGAGACAAACTACTACTGGAGAAACCAATCACAGTAATCACATAGGGGAAGAGATTATAACTCAACTGGGGAAACAAGAGTCATAGGCTTCAAATGAGAGACTCTTGAATGATTTACATCAGTGATGAGACTGGAAAAGAAATGATTGACATTCGCACTAAGGCTGGCAGATGATGATTGACATCAGCACTGAGACTGGCAAATTATTGGCATCAGTACTGAGACTGGAAATAAACATTTCCGACTTCTGAATTTTACCAAGATATCGCTTGAAAAGGATAAAATACAAATTTCCCCATGGAACTTTTCCGAAGAGGTGTCGTTTGCATTATTGTTGGGGATACACAAGCTGCTCAAATAAAGAGGCCGCCACTTGCTTCCTTTCAAAGGTGTCAATAACATACAAGTTGCTCATGAAGAGACCGCCGCTTGCTGTTTTTCAAGAGAACAATAACACACAAGTTGCTCATGAAGAGACCGCCACTTGCTGTTTTTTTCAAAGGTAACAATAACATACAAGTTGCTCATGAAGAGACCGCCGCTTGCTGTTTTTTTCAAAGGTATCAATAACATACAAGTTGCTCATGAAGAGACCCCCACTTGTTGTTTTCAAAGGTGACAATAACATACAAGTTGCTCATGAAGAGACCGCCGCTTGCTGTTTTTCAAGAGAACAATAACACACAAGTTGCTCATGAAGAGACCGCCGCTTGTTGTTTTCAAAGGTGACAATAACATACAAGTTGCTCATGAAGAGACCGCCGCTTGCTTTTTTTTCTTTTTTCAAAGGTAACAATAACATACAAGTTTCTCATTAAGAGACCGCCGCTTGCTATTTTTTCCAAAAGTATTAATAACACACAAGTTGCTCATGAAGAGACCGCCGCTTGCTGTTTTTTCCAAAAGTATTAATAACACACAAGTTTCTCATGAAGAGACCACCGCTTTCTGTTTTCAAAGGTGACAATAACATACAAGCTGCTCATGAAGAGACCGCCGCTTGCTGTTTTTTTTCCAAAGGTAACAATAACATACAAGTTGCTCATGAAGAGACCGCCGCTTGCTGTTTTTTCCAAAAGTATTAATAACACACAAGTTGCTCATGAAGAGACCTCCGCTTGCTGTTTTTTCCAAAAGTATTAATAACATACCTGTTGCTCTGAAGAGACCGCCGCTTGCTGTTTTCTCAAAGGTATCAATAACATACAAGTTGCTCATGAAGAGACCGCCGCTTGCTGTTTTCTCAAAGGTAACAATAACATACAAGTTACTCATGAAGAGACCGCCGCTTGCTGTTTTCTCTAAGGTATCAATAACACACAAGTTGCTCATGAAGATACCGCCGCTTGCTGTTTTCTCAAAGGTGAGAATAACATACAAGTTGCTCATGAAGATACCACCGCTTGCTGTTTTCTCTAAGGTATCAATAACACACAAGTTGCTCATGAAGAGACCGCCGCTTGTTGTTTTCTCAAAGATATTAATAACACACAAGTTGCTCATGAAGAGACTTCCGCTTGCTGTTTTCAAAGGTGACAATAACACACAAGTTGCTCATGAAGAGACCGTCGCTTGTTGTTTTCAAAGGTGACAATAACACACAAGTTGCTCAAGAAGAGACCGCCACTTGCTGTTTTTCAAAGATAAAATATCGTGAAGATATTGCTGGAGGTGAGAATCAATAATTTCATCGGGGATAGACAAACTGCTCATGAAGGGACCGCCATTTGTCATAACATAAAGAAATTCTGATATAATCAAACTGCTCAAATAAAGAGTCAGTCGCTTGTTGTCACGTCGATATTCCAGAAGAGGGTTATGATAACACTACTAGGGAATAAAGTTCATCTTCAATGGGGAACCATGAAGAAATCCTTCCCGAGGAGACCAGGTATTTACATACGCAAGATCAATGCACTCTTTATCTAGGTTTCACAGTCTAGAGAGATCCACAGGGTATCGTTCACAAGAGACAAAGCTCAATCCAAGAATAAACTGGAGAGAAAATAGTCAAACAAGACTCCACCCAATGAGGAAACAACTCAAATGGGGATTTATCCTATCCAGAGATGGAAAAGGAAAGCTAAAGCAAGATTCTTCCACGAGAGTTAACTCAGTGGGGAATTAGAAAGGAGGCACACTTTATGCTTAAGTTGACACTCTATTTTGGGAGAGGAAATATGATAACCAAAGTATACAGATCAAGAACATCAAAAAATATCAATGTGTGTGCATGATGCAAGTGTGAGTGAATAAATGAATGTCATGTATATGCTGACAAAACAAATAAAGGAGATAGACAGAAGATGATAAGACATCTCAATACAACTTGACACTCGGCTAATCTCAACAAGATGGGAACATTACTGGAGATAGAACAAAAGTCATCATTGGAGCAAAGTCCTTTTACAAGGCATAAATCTCTCTGGGAAGGAAGATATTTTTTTGGTAGAAAACCCAAAGTCCTATCTTCTATTGTCAACAATCCATTGAAAGGATAATAACACGAACGATGCTTTAGTTGGAAAAGGTCTTGCTTAGCTGGAGATACTGGGAACACCACCCTCTGATAATGTGTGCAAAACATATCACATATCTTAACAAATTTGGATTGCCCCTGGGACTAATTTTGGATGCCCCAAGTTTACTGTTGATAAGCTGTATGTTGCATGACAATTCTTGCGAATAACTTCACTTCTAAAATGCCCCAAGCTATATGGTTGATGAGGAGAAATCGTCTCAAGAGGATTTTACAAAAGACCTGGCATTCACCATGCTCTGGTGTCTTCAAACTCTTATAGAGATTCATCAAATCTCGATGTGATTGCCCCGGATTGACTGTAGCTGGCACAACAAAGTCTTCAAATTTTGCCCCAAAAGAGTAAACGAGTTGGGAAAGAATTAACTAGGAGAAGCAACATGTTCGTGCTTAAGGTCTTCATGTGACATGCCCCCTGATATGATTTTTTTCTTGAAATGATTCTCTAATTACTCAACAGAGTTTCAGGCCTTAAAAGAATAAACTCATCACTAGTGCTTATATGTGAGCTTCCTTGATATCAAAAAAATGTTTTGCAGTTAGAAAAGTTTATTATGAGAACGAAAATTCTAATGCAACAGTTATGTAAGTCTTGAAGGTTTTGAAAAGATATCGCACAAATTTCCCGAGTTAGAGCACCATTTATTTTTGTATAGAAAAATCATATGATACCAACATAACTATTTAGAAAACATTTATGGGAGTCAGGAACACTATCTCATTGAAGTATGCTTTCAAAATAACCTTGCTTCAATTAGGACTTTTGAAGGTTGTAACGTGGCCTGGTTCATGGTTTTTAGAAAAAAGATTTTTAAGGCTCAAAATTTATAGGTGCCCACCCATTCTTCATGATGTTCTCCAACCCTATGTTCAGTTAATTCAACATGAGTGTTCATATCTCAAAAGGATTTTGTGACATTTAAGGAAACGACGAGGCTTTCAGAGTAGAAACCACCCTCATGTCTTCATGTTTGTAGCCACCAATTTGTTCTTTGCTGAGGACTTTTCTTTGTAGTCCTTTCTTTGCAATTTTATTTTCCCTAACTTTTTCCTGGACTAATTCTTTTGAATTGATAGTCCAGCGGGATGCCTTAATTTTTTGCCTAAGTCACACGTTTTCATGTTTTTGACTTAGCAGGCTTTTTCTTTTTTTCTTGATTTTTGATTTTTGAACAAAACATGTGACATTAGCTTGTATTTACTTGTTGAGAGGATTGTGACAGCCTCGTTTCTTGATGAATGAGGGATAACATCGTGGTTCCACATCTTCTAGATTCATTATACATGAAGGATAGCCCTCGTAGTTTCTCTTCAAATATATCTTCCTTATGAATTTTGAACACTCAATCAGATTAACTGAAAACTACCCTGCCCCAGGTTAAAATTTGAGGGTTTTTTCGTATAGAAAAGAAACTTCTACTTAAAAGCCTCAAAAGGGGTTAGCAAGGGATTATCTTCCTTATATCTCCGGTGTTTAGGGATTTGAAACAATGCCTGTACATCGTCAGCAAGATTTTATCCAAAAGCATGCAACCAGAGATTTTGTATTTTTTAGATCATCATCCTCCCTTCAATCTCTGCCTAGGCAAGAGAATGAGCAACAAGTTGGTATCATAATGCAAAAGCAATTTAAAATTTGAAAACAAATAAGAGTGAAACGAATTAATTTCTTCAAGACAAACATACTCATTGTATTAAGATAATCATTCAGATGCAAACAAGTTCTTACATGCAAACAATGTTTTGATAAACAAGAAAAGTTACAAAAAGCATGAATAAGTTAATAATCTAGGAAGGCTTCCCATCTGGACTTGAATTACCGAAAACATCCTTTTCCGACATCTTCTTCTAGACGCACTCCCACATTCACCTTATCAGGAAAGTCATTAGGTGCATTAACCCTCACCTTCTCATGAGAGAATGATTTTAGAGTTTCAGTGAAGACTTTTGCCATCGCTTCCTCCCTCCTAGAAGGATTGACTTGGGCGGCAACCAAAATTTCGACCAAACCAGTTAAGTGCTCTACACTAGCTTTCAAATTAGTCATCTCTCTACGGAGTTCAGAAACCTCTTGCTTGATATTCTCCATTGTTCCCTTAGCGCGAGTGTTGTACTGGTGAGACCAAAGGAAAAATAAGACTTGGAAAAAGACCTTTGAAAGTGAAACCAAAAATGTAGAATGATGCATGATATGCAAAAGAGAGTTTTTATTTGACTTTCAAGGAACTCAAGATATTAAGTTGTAAACATCAAAGTATGAAGATAGAAGATGAATTTTAAATTGGATCAAAGTGTTGATCAAGTTATCATCAAGATCAATCATCCATTTTGGTGGATTAGGGTTTCCACCCCCATCGACACCCAAGATCCATTGAGCTTGACGAAACTTGTGATGTTTACAAAGAAAGACTTCCAAATTCCTTGAAAATCAAGTGAAAAAAGGTTTCATGGGTGCATGAAGGCATGGCTATGAAACAACCACAAGCAAGGTCATAAACAAAGTCGAAAGGTTCAACGTCACGAGCATGGAGTCAAAGGTAAAAAAAACATCCTCGAGGTATGTACTAAAGGTTTAATCACACCTGTAAAACAAGGTTCTAAAAGTTCCCATAGTCTACGTTCCTCCTTCGGATATTACCAACGTCCCGATTACTCAATAATTAGTAATATTCTCAAGAGAAACTCGTCTGAGTGCAGCATCGCGTGACAATTACTTCCGGATGACTCCGTTATAATCTCTGCACTACACCTAAGAGGCTAAGATGGGTTAAAGGTTCTACGGTTCTCAGCTTCTCTGGCTCCCAGGTCGAAAGCAATAACGTCTTCTCGATTACTCGGTAAACAAATACTACGTTCAAAGGGGCTTCCAATGAGTGGGGGATTTCATGCCTCCTTCTTCGGGATTACTCCCTCAAAGTTAACATGACTATACTGCCTGTCCTATTCCTAGGTGTAACTTAGTCCAGGTATAGGACTTGTCCTTTGCAAAAATCCCAAAATAACCACAATATAACATATAATCAAACAATCAAATAATGATAAAACAGATAAAACAAACTAGGCTTAACCCACTTAGGGATGGACCAGCAAGAGGTCAATCTTTCCCCAACAGAGTCGCCAATTCTGTAGAGGTGAAAATCGGAGATCGAGCTATTAATTAACTCGACTCGCAAAAGCAAGAGTCGCCACCGCGCTTTATTATTTCCAAGGGAAAAGGGAAAAGAGCGAAATAAAACCCTAAAACATGCAATGTAAAATAATACTTAAAAGTAATGAAAATACAACGCGTTTTTGAAAGAGATCGAGAGTTCGGGGGTTGGTTATACAATGGGAAGGTATTAGCACCCAATGCATCTGCGGTACTCCGCAGGAACCTTTTGAAATATCTGTTTTTGGTTAAAATTGTTTGTTATATACAAGGGTGTATTTATCTACAACTATGTTTGCTTAAGGGGAAAGAAATGAGTTTTTATTATTGCGTTCGTGAGGGTTTCGCGACCCTTTTCCTACGTATCCAATGAAGGAATCAAAACACCGTAGTTCCTCTAGAAAAAAGTTGATTTGTTTGTGTTTTTTAGTGGGAGACATTAACGCACGCATTCTAGCAATAGGCACGACCGGTATCGCGGTAGAACCGAGATAACATGCCCTTGGGGGGAGTTTTGATTTGTTGAGTGTTTTGTGGGTTTTAAGATATATTCAAGTAAAGATTAAAGAGTGTTTTTTTTTGGATTTTTTGGTTTGTTTACTTGTTGATTTTATCTTGCCATACACGCCTAATTACTAGCATTTGTACAAAGTAAATAAAATGCAGAAAGATAAAATCCTACGCTATTACAATCGTATCGAAAGGCATAAAAAATATGAAGGAAAAAATAAGATAAAAGTAAGAAAAATGAGTGTCTTTCGACCCAGGAAGTAGCAGCCTTCGATTTGCATTCTGTTGGCCTCCTTCGATTGGGGATGGCAACAATAAAGTCACGTCTTTCGATTAGGATTTGGCACCAGCCAGGTCATGTACTTTGATTGGAGGTTGGCACCAGCATGGGAGTGCCTTTCGTCTGAGCCTGGACTTAGTGCAAGTGTGCCTCTGGCTGGACCTTTCTGCCTGGTTTCCTTCTTAGATTGGGCCAGTGAAATCAGTGTGAACGTGTCTCTGGCTGGGCCTGGAAGTCAGTGTGGAAACCAAAGGCTTCGTTTCATACTCCTGTTTCCTGTTTCTTTCATTTCAAGCATTAAATGACAACATGGCCTGAGGCCATGCTAGTATTTATCTTTCAAACAGTTTAATAATTAAAGCTATTTCAGGTAAACAAAAAGCAAAACGAAAGGGTTAACTTTTTAAAAAAACATGTTAACAGGGTGGAAACGAAAGGAACAATGGTATATACATGCTTGAAACGAACAAAAATATTATTTACATGTTATGGCATGAAATGAAAGGTTCAAGGGTAAGAGTGACTTACCTTGATGGAGGCTTTGAATGTGTGTGGGACCTTGAGTGGAGGCCCAGGGTTCTGGATTTGAAAGAGGGGGCCAACAGTTGCACTGGGAATGCTGGATTCGAAGGAAGGAAAGAAACAAGTCTTATGTTTCTTTCCAAACTGGATTCGAAGGATACTGAAGAGTATTTGTTCTTCAGAATCGAAGGAAGTAAGTATGTGATTCTGGGTTTTTTCTCACAAGTGTTGAAGGGACTTGAGAGATTTTTTTGTGTTTGAGAAAATTTGGGGGATTCGTTCCTCTGGTCCAAAGATCCTCCCTTAAACATGTGTTGGAGCCTCTTATTCATAGGCAAAGTTGGCTGAAGCTTTTGGAGGGAAAACAAAATAATTTGAACAATTTGAGTAAGTTGCTCTTTGCAGCCTTTGAGGGACAGTGCTTTATTGCCATTTTGGTGCAAGGAATTGGGAAGTGCAGGACTGTTGTGCAGCAGTTTTGGAGTTTTATGGCCAGTGTACCATGTCTGAACTTGGCAGCAAGCATCTTTGAATATTTTATCCTTTCATTCTGACCCTCCTTCGACCAGATTCTTCTTCCAACACATTGTTTGACTTTCCTCCAACAAGTGTCCTTCGAACAAATCATCTTTGCGCATCATTTGAAGGGGCCAAATGTGTGCTTCGAATGGACTAGCAAGGCGTACCCTTCGACAGGGACTCATATGTATGCCCCTCAAGTCCAACACTATATGTCTTTTGAGGGAGCCATCAACCATGTGCTGAAGTTTGTCAAGGATGGAAATGCAGCATACTAAGGAGAAATGTTGTCCAGTCGAAGCTAGTACAAACATAGTCGATGCCTTCATGGAGGAGGTCTAAACTTTGTGACTCCAAGCAAGTACACAAAAAGGTCAATGCTCAAACAAAGACTTGCACGAAGGGAGCCACATGCCCAAACGAATCTTGGATCAAAACAAATATATTGCCCAATTGAAAGCCCGTGTTCGAAGGAAGCAATGTTGCATAATCGAAGCATGTGGATCGAAACAAACATATTTCCCAATCGAAAGCCCGTGTTCGAAGGAAGCAATGTTGCACAATCGAAGCATGTGGATCGAAACAAACATATTGCCCAATCGAAAGCCCGTGTTCAAAGGAAGCAATGTTGCACAATCGAAGCATGTTTGCAGGCAGTAAACTTGTCCAGTCGAAGCAGGATGAATCGAAGGAGACCTGTCAGCACATGAAATCAAAGAAACAAAAAAAAACACACATTTCGTGCTTGATTAGAAGTTAGTGATACATAGGCTAAGAATTTTCAAAACACTTGACAATTTCTGCATAATCAATGCTCGAAGGTGAGAGGTTAAAACCAACTGTATTTAGTGACCTTGACTTTTGTATAAAAATGAAAAAATAAAAATGGGATCTTAGGTCAAAAATTGGGGTATGACAGCTGCCCCTATTTAAGTTTCTTCTATCTGGAGATATGAAGATTGGGATCTTCATTTCGACGAGATTGAAGGGACTTAAATATAGAATACACAATTTTTGGCTTTAATATACCGCAATTATGTTTATGATATGGTTTGAATGTAAGATTTTGAATTTAACAAGGAATGATGCCGTATGAGACAAACTACTACTGGAGAAACCAATCACAGTAATCACATAGGGGAAGAGATTATAACTCAACTGGGGAAACAAGAGTCATAGGCTTTAAATGAGAGACTCTTGAATGATTTACATCAGTGATGAGACTGGAAAAGAAATGATTGACATTCGCACTAAGGCTGGCAGATGATGATTGACATCAGCACTGAGACTGGAAAATGATTGGCATCAGTACTGAGACTGGAAATAAACATTTCTGACTTCTGAATTTTACCAAGATATCGCTTGAAAAGGATAAAATACAAATTTCCCCATGGAACTTTTCCAAAGAGGTGTCGTTTGCATTATTGTTGGGGATACACAAGCTGCTCAAATAAAGAGGCCGCCACTTGCTTCCTTTCAAAGGTGTCAATAACATACAAGTTGCTCATGAAGAGACCGCCGCTTGCTGTTTTTCAAGAGAACAATAACACACAAGTTGCTCATGAAGAGACCGTCGCTTGCTGTTTTTTTTCAAAGGTAACAATAACATACAAGTTGCTCATGAAGAGACCGCCGCTTGCTGTTTTTTTTAAAGGTATCAATAACATACAAGTTGCTCATGAAGAGACCGCCGCTTGTTGTTTTCAAAGGTGACAATAACATACAAGTTGCTCATGAAGAGACCGCCGCTTGCTGTTTTTCAAGAGAACAATAACACACAAGTTTCTCATGAAGAGACCGCGGCTTGTTGTTTTCAAAGGTGACAATAACATACAAGTTGCTCATGAAGAGACCGCCGCTTGCTTTTTTTTCTTTTTTCAAAGGTAACAATAACATACAAGTTGCTCATGAAGAGACCACCGCTTGCTATTTTTTCCAAAAGTATTAATAACACACAAGTTGCTCATGAAGAGACCGCCGCTTGCTGTTTTTTCCAAAAGTATTAATAACACACAAGTTGCTCATGAAGAGACCGCCGCTTGCTGTTTTCAAAGGTGACAATAACGTACAAGCTGCTCATGAAGAGACTGCCGCTTGTTGTTTTTTTTTCAAAGGTAACAATAACATACAAGTTGCTCATGAAGAGACCGCCGCTTGCTGTTTTTTCCAAAAGTATTAATAACACACAAGTTGCTCATGAAGAGACCTCCGCTTGCTGTTTTTTCCAAAAGTATTAATAACATACAAGTTGATCATGAAGAGACTGCCGCTTGCTGTTTTCTCAAAGGTATCAATAACATACAAGTTGCTCATGAAGAGACAGCCGCTTGCTGTTTTCTCAAAGGTAACAATAACATACAAGTTGCTCATGAAGAGACCGCCGCTTGCTGTTTTCTCTAAGGTATCAATAACACACAAGTTGCTCATGAAGAGACCGCCCCTTGCTGTTTTCCCAAAGGTGACAATAACATACAAGTTGCTCATGAAGAGACCGCCGCTTGCTGTTTTCTCTAAGGTATCAATAACACACAAGTTGCTCATGAAGAGACTGCCGCTTGTTGTTTTCTCAAAGATATTAATAACACACAAGTTGCTCATGAAGAGACTGCCGCTTGCTGTTTTCAAAGGTGACAATAACACAGAAGTTGCTCATGAAGAGATCGTCGCTTGTTGTTTTCAAAGGTGACAATAACACGCAAGTTGCTCAAGAAGAGACCGCCACTTGCTGTTTTTCAAAGATACCCATAAAATATCGTGAAGATATTGCTGGAGGTGAGAATCAATAATTTCATCGGGGATGGACAAACTGCTCATGAAGGGACCGCCATTTGTCATAACATAAAGATATTTAGATATAATCAAACTGCTCAAATAAAGAGTCAATCGCTTGTTGTCGCGTCGATATTCCAAAAGAGGGTTATGATAACACTAATAGGGAATAAAGTTCATCTTCAATGGGGAACCATGAAAAAATCCTTCCTGAGGAGACCAGGTATTTACATACGCAAGATCAATGCACTCTTTATCTAGGTTTCACAGTCTAGAGAGATCCACAGGGTATCATTCACAAGAGACAAAGCTCAATCCAGGAATAAATTGGAGAGAAAATAGTCAAACAAGACTCCACCCAATGAGGAAACAACTCAAATGGGGATTTATCCTATCCAGAGATGGAAAAGGAAAGCTAAAGCAAGATTCTTCCACGAGAGTTAACTCAGTGGGGAATTAGAATGGAGGCACACTTTATGCTTAAGTTGACACTCTATTTGGGGAGAGGAAATATGATAACCAAAGTATACAGATCAAGAACATCAAAAAATATCAATGTGTGTGCATGATGCAAGTGTGAATGAATAAATGAATGTCATGTATATGCTGACAAAACAAATAGAGGAGATAGACAGAAGATGATAAGACATCACAGTACAACTCGACACTCGGATAATCTCAACAAGATGGGAACATTACTGGAGATAGAACAAAAGTCATCATTGGAGCAAAGTCCTTTTACAAGGCATAAATCTCTCTGGGAAGGAATATATATTTTTGGTAGAAAACCCAAAGTCCAGTCTTCTATTGTCAACAATCCATTGAAAGGATAATAACACGAATGATGCTTCAGTTGGAAAAAGTCTTGCTTAGCTGGAGATACTGGGAACACCACCCTCTGATAATGTGTGCAAAACATATCACATATCTTAACAAATTTGGATTGCCCCTGGGACTAATTTTGGATGCCCCAAGTTTACTGTTGATAAGCTGCATGTTGCATGACAATTCTTGCGAATAACTTCACTTCTAAAATGCCCCAAGCTATATGGTTGATGAGGAGAAATCGTCTCAAGAGGATTTTACAAAAGACCTGGCATTCACCATGCTCTGGTGTCTTCAAACTCTTAGAGAGATTCATCAAATCTCGACGTGATTGCCCCAGATTGACTGTAGCTGGCACAAAAAAGTCTTCAAATTTTGCCCCAAAAGAGTAAACGAGTTGGGAAAGCATTAACTAGGAGAAGCAACATGTTCGTGCTTAAGGTCTTCATGTGACATGCCCCCTGATATGATTTTTTTCTTGAAATGATTCTCTAATTACTCAACAGAGTTTCAGGCCTTAAAAGAATAAAATCATCACTAGTGCTTATATGTGAGCTTCCTTGATATCAAACAAATGTTTTGCAGTTAGAAAAGTTTATTATGAGAATGAAAATTCTAATGCAACAGTTATGTAAGTCTTGAAGGTTTTGAAAAGATATCGCACAAATTTCCCGAGTTAGAGCACCATTTATTTTTGTATCGAAAAATCATATGATACCAACATAACTATTTAGAAAACATTTATGGGAGTCAGGAACACTATCTCATTGAAGTATGCTTTCAAAATAACCTTGCTTCAATTAGGACTTTTGAAGGTTGTAACGTGGCCTGGTTCATGGTTTTTAGAAAAAAGATTTTTAAGGCTCAAAATTTATAGGTGCCCACCCATTCTTCATGATGTTCTCCAACCCTATGTTCAGTTAATTCAACACGAGTCTTCATCTCTCAAAAGGATTTTGTGACATTTAAGGAAACGACGAGGCTTTCAGAGTAGAAACCACCCTCATGTCTTCGTGTTTGTAGCCACCAATTTGTTCTTTGCTGAGGACTATGAGCATAAATATGAGCAAGATGGCTTCAATGATCTATGGAGTTAGCAGAAATGGAAGAAAAGGAATATGTTACAAGGGTAAAGTATCTCAACCTAAGAAGGTTAAGGATATGGTCATAAAACACACGCCCTTTTATTCTCACTTCACCTATGGGCACACACATGACATAAAGTATACTAATAATGATTTTTCTGCCAAACCAAAATTCAAACATAATTTTGGTAACTCTAACAAATAAGGACCCAAAAAGATATGGGTGCCTAAGGACAAAATTGTCTATGTTGCAGATGTCATTAACAACAAAATTGAAACACCAATCTTGGTACCTGGACTCTGGATGCTCTCGACACATGACAGGAAGAAAACATATGTTCCAAAGCCTGGAGCTTAAATCTAGAGGCTACGTAGGTTCGAGAGGCAATAAAAAAGGAAAGATTATTGGCTATGGAACTATCGGTAACCGTACACTTCCTTCTATGAACCATGGAAGAACAAAAAGCCCAACATTTCTTATTTTCATCCATTCAGATGTACTTATTTTATCCTAAACACTAAAGAACATCTGAACAATTATGAATCTAAAGAAAAAAAGTGTCTCATGTTAGGATAATTTGAATGCTCAAAAGGTTATAGAGTATATAACACAGAAACACGGATTGTGGAAGAGTCCATCAGTGTCAGATTTAATGATAAGCTTGGCTCTCAAAAGTTAAAGCAGGGTAAATTTTTTGCAGATATAGAAGTTCAATTTATAGATACTGAAGACATTGCATCATAAGTTCCTCACAAAGAATCACAGTCAAATCCAGAAGAAGATGTCACAAACATTACATCAACATCTGAAGAGTCCATCTAGAAAATACAATCCAGAAGCAGTTTAGCTCATTCGGAAAACAAAATTCTGGGAAAGAAAGAAGACCCAATCAGAAAAAGATCTACATTAAGAAATTCTGAAGAATCTCTCATGGGATTAGTGTCTTTGATTGAGCCAACTTCCATTAACGAAGCCCTTCTGGACAATGACTGGATACTTGCAATACAGGAAGAATTAAACTAGTTCACTAGAAACGATGTGTGGGATCTAGTTCCTAAACCAAAAGGGTTTAACATTATTGGAACCAAAAGGGTCTTCAGAAAAAAGCTAAATGAACAAGGAGAAATCGTCAGAAACAAAGCACGATTGGTGATACAAGGTTATAGTCAGCAAGAAGGGATATACTATACAAAAACCATTGCTCCAGTCGCCAGGTTAGAATCTATCAGACTTTTAATTTCTTTTGTAACAAATAATGGCATCACTCTTTATTAGATGGATGTTAAAAGTGAATTTTTAAATGGTTACATTGATGAAGAAGTTTATGTGCACCAACCCCCTGGTTTTGAAAATTCAAAACATCCAGATTATGTCTATAAACTTAAGAAATCACTATATCTTCTGAAACAAGCTCCCAGAGCTTGGTATGAAAGACTAAGTAATTTTCTGTTAGAAAATGATTTTACAAGAGGGAAGGTGGACACTACTTTATTCTGTAAACTATTTAAAAATGACATTCTGGTTTGTCAAATTTACGTAGATGATATTATTTTTGGATCTACTAAAGCCTCTTTGGGAAGAGAATTTGCTAAGTCTATGCAGGCAGAGTTTGAAATGAGCTTGATGGGAGAACTCAAGTTCTTTCTGGGTATTCAAATCAATTAAACTCCAGAAGGAACCTACATACATCAAAGAAATTATATCAAATAACTTTTAAAGAAATTTGACTTGTCAGAATGTAAGCTAGCCAAAACTCCTATGCCCCCCACATGAATTTTGGAAAAGGAAGAGGTAAGTAAGAAGGTAGAGCAGAAGCTCTACAGAGGTATGATTGGTTCTCTCTTATATTTAACAGTTTCCAGACCTGATATTCTCTATAGTGTCTATTTATGTGCTAGATTCCAATAAGATCCTAGAGAATCTCATTTAACAACTGTTAAACGAATTTTTAAGTATCTGAAAGGTACTACTAATCTTGGTCTTTGCTATAGAAAAACTAAAGAATACAAATTAGTAGGGTACTGTGATGCTGACTTCGTTGGAGACATAATAGAAAGAAAAAGTACTTCTAAAAGCTGCCAATTTCTGGGAGACTATCTAGTCTCATGGTCCAGCAAGAGGCAATCCACCATTGCATTTTCAACTGCTAAAGCTGAATATATAGAAGCAGTTGGATGCAGCACACAAATGCTCTAGATGAAAATCCAACTTGAAAACTTCAACATATATGAGAGTAACATTCCTATTCTTTGTGACAATACTTCCGATATATGTCTTTCAAAGAATCCCATTTTACATTCTAGGCTAAGCATATAGAAATTAAACATCATTTTATTAGGGACTATATTCAGAAAGGAATCATTTCATTAAAATTTATAGACACAGACCATCAATGGGATAATGTTTTCACTAAACCCCTTTCTTATGATAGGTTTAACTTCATTTTGAAACATCTCAGCATGAAATTATGCCTAGAATGATAGTTTTGTTTATGTATACTTTAACCCTAAAAAATTTATGCCTTTATTTTTTTGTGTGAACATCTGATCAATAGTTCTTTATAAGTAAGAAGGAAAGTTGTATTAGGATCTATATAAGAAGATTTGAACATTCTCCAAACAGTTCATTTCAAAGATAGAAGCATGCAATTCACAATATCAACATTTGTCAACCCTACGCAAGGTTTTCCTCTAAGGTTGAACACGTGTTCAAATTCTGAAGAGACTGAACTGTTGAGTTGATGCATTGAGGCTCGTGTCATATCAGTAACTATTTCATATCTTTATGCTATCCCTCTTTTCAGGAATCATCAATGCACATAATCATTTTTTAACCTTTTTCTTGTTAATTAAGTCTTCTATTTTCTTATATATATATATATATATATATATATATATATATATATATATATATATATATATATATATATATATATATATATATATTACTTCGTTCACCTTCAATATCACATTTCCACTCTCAATTCCTTTTTCTCTCTTAAATTGGTTCAACTCTGAATCTCTGAAATTAAAGGAGCTTATTTATGAAATAGCTCAGCAAAACTTCCGCGATCGCCTGAATATCTTCAAGGATCAAGTTCTGCGACACTGGGAAAAGAAGCCACTCCTTTTGTTGGACAATACCCCTTGGGAAGATCACCAACCATCAGAATGTGATAAACCATCCTTTGATCCTCTTCCTCTGGTCACATTTCAAGACAAAGGCAAGGAAGTTGAAGAAGCTCCTGAGTCAGAATCAGCCGCAACTTACTCTAAAAAAGTGGTCCCTGCTGCTGAAATACCCTCTTCTTCTATTGTGCTGTAAACTCTGGAGGAGCTGAAGAAAGAAAATGTCGTGTTTAAGGAAAGGCTAAACAAGCAGGATGAAACTTGCAATGAAATTAAGGGGATGCTTGGAAAACAAGAGGAATCAAACAGTCAGATTAAGAGTTTATTGGAAGCCCTTCACACGACTTCCACCACCTCAAACTTAGTTTTGAAATTTGTTTTCTTCATTGTTTTTTTCCTTGAATATTTTTGAATACAAATTGCCTTTTGTTGTCTAAAGTGTTTTTATTGCTTTTTGAATCTTGACAAAAAAAGGGGGAAAACATACGATATTTCGAATATAACAGTATCTAGACTCAGTCTCAAACATTTTGAATATCATAATATCTATTGTTTTTTTATCTGAAAGCAAAATGAGAACAAACTCTGTTGAGTATGCATCAAAACTATTTTTCTCAAAAACTCTGATCAGAACAATCTTCAGGGAAGTATTTCTTCTCTATCTGAGTATCCAACACAGGGGGAGAATTTAATGCTTTATGTTCTTTACATATTTGATCAAAATATCCAAGTTTTTGTCATCATCAAAAAGAGGGATATTGTTAGAACATAGTTTGATTCTACAACCCTAGGAAGAGTTTTGATGATAACAAACACTCAAAGAACAATTATGCTCCCTGAATAAGTATTTTGTTTTGCAGGGAAGTTTTGATGTAAGAAGCACAAAAGATGAGTTAGATCGTGTTTAAACTTTGATTTAACACATCTTATATAGAAAGCAAAATCTGCATAACACGCTTATATAAAGAAGTTCCAAAGCTACAAATTTTGAGTGTACTAAACACTACAAACAAGAACTCCATTATTCTGTTTCATACTGTTCTAGAAGGAAGTAAAGGAGTCCCAACAGTAACATTAATCTTCTCATGTAATCTTTAGCAAGCATGTTCTGAAGCGTTACATTTCATTCATAGCTATGCAAAAGTAAAGGCTGAAAGAGGACAAGAATCTCTATGTTTGGAAAGCTCTTTAATTACTATTTATCAACATTCCAAAAGCACCTCACATGTGTTGCCTATATAAACAAGACTTGAAGGAGAAGTCGTTTACGATTTTGCTGCACACAACAAACGAGAAATATCATCACCTCCAATCTATTGAATTTAATTTAAGTAATACATCACTTGTGTGATAATGTTTTGTTAGAAAACACATCTTGTACACGCTTTCAAATAATGTATTGTATAATACCTTGAGAAAACCAAGTTGTGGTTTAAACTCAAGAAGACTTTGACGGTTGTCATCGTATCTGTGTAATCAAGTTTGATTAGAGGATTAAGACCTCGTTCAGAGAGGTGAAGTCACCTTGGCGGGTGGACTGAAGTAGTTTGAGTTCAAACAAACCAGGATAACCAACGTGTGTTTTGTTTTTAAGTTTTAAAAACCTCAATTCAAACCCCCCTTCTTGTGGTTTTTCTATTCTTCACCTTTCACTATAAACTTTGATTGTTTATACGAGGCTTCTAAAGTATGGACAATAAAGGAGGCCCATGCCCTTTTTATATGGCACATATCCCTACTACGCAACCTCAGTGGCTTCTCATTAACAATTATCCATTGAGCCCCCAGTTGACCAAAATCTTCCAACATCATCTTATACATTAGAGTCATTCCCACACCCTTTCTATTTTTGAAAATACATCTATGAGGAGGTAGGGGATTAAGAAAGAATTAATTCTAGAAGGGCTATAGTCAATACCCTTACCTCACACATAAGATATGTAGTCTTTGAACAAATGAAAGCGACATTGGCATAAAACTCTAGCCCAATGGATTTGTTGGTTTCTTTGATCATGCTATTAAGTGTTGCCCAACCTCTCTCCTATAAAATTAAACTCAACTCCATATAACCTTCTAAGTTTTTCACATCAAAAGCTCTCTCTTTTCACCATATTGAAATTTCTCACCGAGGTATTTCTTGAGACGACCTTCAGTGAAGAAATGGGAATTTGGGAATGTTGGAGCATTTTGAGTAGGACGGGGTGCAGATGAAGTTGAGACTTGGGTGAGTTGGCTTCTTTTAGGGGCCATGGCCCGACACTAGTGTTCCACAACGAAAACAACAAGATATACAATAAAGTGAGTAGAAAGTAAGTAGAAAGGAGTAGAAAAAGGTAGGTGTACAGAAGAAATGCTAAAGATGGATTTTTATAATAATTGATCACAACCCATCACAGTGCGTTACTCATTGGTAGCTTCATAATGGTAACCCTAAACGTATTTTGAAAAAGTATTTTTCAAGGGTCATATCGCGCTCACGTTGATTACAGAACATGTTTCTTCTTTCTTCATCAATTTTTTTTTCATGTTTTCTCTTTCTTACTTTTTTCCTTTTCCTTTTTGCATTATTCCTTCCTTTCTACCGACATACTACAACATGAACACACAATTAAAAGAAACAAAATCATCGATAAATTTACATCATGAAATTTAAATTGAGATAAAATAAAGTATGATGGGTTGCCTCCCATTATTCACTTCTTTAAGGTAATTAGCTTGACTCTTTTGTATAAGACTCTATGAGCGTCCGAGATGCCTTACCAATGCGGTTTTACATCCTGCAAGATTTTTCAACCATTATCTTTTTACCATAAGGGTGCGGGAATCACCTGGATCTTTTATCTTGGCCACACCATCTGCAAAACCTTAATAAGAAGAAAAGGATATGATCCTCAGGTCTTTAACTTACCTAGAAAACATTTCAGACAAGACTTATAGAGCCTAACCTTTTGTCCAATTTGCAATTCTTTCCTCACCCAGTTCTACCGTGATACATGTTGCATCTTCTTTTTGTTATCTCTATCTTGTAAAACTGGGAGTCTCCTTTATGGTGCTTTAATGCTTCAAACATGTTGAAGACAACTTTTTCATTATTAAACATCAATGTTAACTCACTCGTTGCTACATCAATGAGATCTTTACATGTTGCCAAGAACCACCTTCTAAGAAGTAGTGGTATCTCAGAATCCTCAGGCATGTCTAGAATCACGAAGCCCATCGAGAAGACTAAGCCATCAAATCTTACAAGGACATATTCAAGAATTCTATATGGGTATGTGATCGATCTATTCACTAATGTTAGTGTTATCTAATTCGGTTTTGGCTCACCATATTTTAACTTCCTCATCATCGGCAGCAACATCATATTGATGCTAGCTCCTAAATCACACATAGCTTTGATAATCTTCAGCGAACTAATAAAATAAGGAATAGTTGATATACCTAGATCAGTGAGTTTGGGTGAAATCTTCCTTTGGATGAGGGCACTGCACTCTTCTGCTAAAGTGATGTTTTCATCATATTTTAACTTACAATTTCCTAATAAGAGCTCTTTCATGAATTTAGAGTAAACAAGCACCGGTTGAAGAGCTTTATAAAATAGAATATTAACCTGGATTTTCTTCAGCATTTTCATAAGATTTTTTTAACTGGTTGCCTTCCGTCTCCTCCTTTGAATTCTTCTTTAGAATCGGGTAAGGTGGTTTAATGTAGTCAGGTAGCTATGGAATTGGTTCATTCAAGATTTGTTGTTTGGATCTTCAAAATGGTATGTTCTTATCGATGAATTGGTCAAGCGTGTATCTTCTGACTTCTTCATCACTAGTATCCTAACTTTTTCTCCCTCAGAGTCTTTTGCAATCTCCTTCTCAACTACTACCTCCTTTTCACTTTTTTTTACAACCTCACTCTATTACTTATTTTCCTCATTCAGAGTTAGGTTTGAAAGCACCATTCTATTTCTCAATTCAATTTCCCTGCATGTTTCATTTTTGGGTTATCTATGGTGCTACCAATAAATCTTTCGCTTGAACTACCTTGTGCTGCCATTTGTTGAGACAATTGACCGATTTGTATCTCCAAAATTTTAATAGATTCTTTTGTGTTCTTATTTATAATGATATATTTTATGCCATCTCCTTTTAGTTTAATCATTTTTGTTGCAATTTGCATACCTGTTCAAAGCTTGCTTGAGCGACTTTCATGAAATTTGACAATGTTTCCTCAAGAGGTAATGGTTTTTGTTGAGGTGCTTGTGAAACTTGCTGAACTCTTTGATTAGCATTCAAACTCTAATTAGTTATCCATTTGAAATTAGGATGATCCTTCCAACTAGGATTCTAAGTATTGGAATAAGGATTATTCCATTGAAATTTTTTTCATACTGAGCTTCAACACTCTTAACCTCGATTATGTAGTTGCCATTTACATGTTTATCTCCATAGAAATCACAATGAAGCGTTTGAATTTGGCTAATATTTTCTTGGGCTAGTTATGATGCGAGTATCCGCTTAGAAATTGCTTATATTCAAGATAATAAGGTTTTTATTGAATCAATTGCGTGAATGCTCTTTTGCTTCATAGGTTGTTCACTTGAGCGAAACTCATTCTGACACATATTCTCAATCAATGTTTTTAACTCTTCATTAGTATTTTCCTTCAATGTACATCTAGCCGAGACATCGAGAATCATTCTTGTTTGTGTTCTCAACCCATCGATGAAATATGTCATTTGTTTTATAGAATTCATATTATGATTCAAACACTTGTGGAGTAGAAGCTCAAATCTTTCCCATGCGTCAAATAATAACTCAAACTCTTCTTGGGAAAAGTTTGAAATTACTTCTTTTCTCTCCATAAACTGAGCATTTGACTAATACCTGTCTAAAAACTTGTCTTTCAACTCCTCCCATGTCTGAATAGTATCAATTGGGATGCATTGCAACCAATATTTCCCACGACCTTTAAAAAATGTAATGTTACCTAATCGTCTAGGATGTCACGAGTTGGCTTGCATATCAGGCATGTCTCGTAGAATTTAGAGAGATGCTCCGAAGGATCTCTGATTTCTTTCCTATTGAACGAGTTTTACTTCAAACACAAAAGTTCAAAATTATTAATATTAAAGTGTGATATGGTGGCAGAACTGACTGTTTAATACTGGTTTTACATTTTGTGTTTGCAAATCTTGCAGTAAGTAAGAGTCGCCACCGACTTTTATTTTATCCAAATTAAGGAAAGGGTGAAAAGAACAAAAAAAAAGACCTTTTCGAGATTATTCTGAGTAAGGGGGGTAAATTATGGAAAGGGAAGGTGTTATCACCCTTTCCATCCGTAGTTATCTACGGGCTCTTTGAGTTTTGCTCATTTTGAAATAACTTTATGCTTTATGTGTCTAAAAGATGTTTTGAAATGCCTTAGTGAAGCGATTCGCTTTGCGTTCAACTCTTGTATTAGTGCTCAAGAGTGTTAACAAAGCAAGTGTTATTGAAAAAAAGTAGTATTTGTGTAAGTGCAAAATGTTTTTGAGAAAACTTCTAATAGCTATCTACTTTGTACTTGAAAAGGTAGTTCTTTTCTCCTATCCTTTAGACAATGCTATCCTACTATTAATGAGTAGATAGCCCAATCGTTGGATGTATAAGGGACATCGAAGGGACGTTACAGTCACGAAGGCAACTTGTGGAGACGCTTTAGCAATTTTGTTTAGGGACTAGATCATTTAACGAGAGGCAACTGTAGGGTCATCGAGGGACTATGATCTTTTTGATTTACGGGACCTTGCCAAAGCATCCCCGTTTCGAGGGACATGACTGCTTTATTTCAGAAGGCAACCAAAGTGGGGTACCCTAGAGGTGTATAGGTGCAACTGTGTTTTGTTCAAGTATTTATCTTTTGAGTTAGGTTTGCTAACGTTTTAATTTCAGTCTTGCCATACATGCCTAATTACTAGCAGTTAATATGATACAGAAAATAAAATAAGGAAAATATAACCCTACGTTATTACATGGCTTCGGGGAAGGGGATATTTTCAATGTACAAAACTTGGGGGGAAGGAAAAATAAAGAAAACGGTAAAAATCCTAATTAATCTATTACATCCAATATACAGGTACAATAATGTAAAAATGTGAGAAAATAATAACGCACGAAAGTTAAAAATACGTCTAAATCTAAAGTGATTATAAGTAAATAAGACAATCTTTTTGTTGTTTTTGATTTTTGATTTAAGAAAACAATGAAAATTGCCCTAAAACCTATTTAGAAAATGAAATTAATTCTAAGAAAATAGCCTAAGTTTTTTTATTGTTTTTTTTATAAAAAGAAAAAAATTTAAACATATAAATTAAACCTAACTCTATTTTATTTTAAATTAAGAAAAGGTTAAAGTTTAATTAATTAATCAATTAAAGAAATTAATTATTTAATTAAGGAAAAATTAGTCCTAAGTTTTTTGTAATTTTTTAGTATTTGATTAATAATAAACAAAGTAAAAGAAATAAATAATAAAACAAAAATAAAGAAAAATTAAATGGGCCAGGATAGAAAAATTAAATGGGGGTGCTGATTTGAAAAACGCTAGGCCCAAGGATGAAGGAACCCAAAGGCTGTATTGGGATCTAGTGAAGAGAAGCCTTGAGGGGGCTTGGTGAATCTCATGTTGAAGCTCTTGGATCTGAATGAATTGACATTGAAAGGTGTAGATTTGATGCTACATGGTGCGCGTGCATAGCCTGGCTGTACTAAATTTGCAAAGAAAGAATGGAAAAATAATATGTAAGAGGCAGGGTTCAAACCTCTGCCCTTACACATAACAAAGCTTTAAACGCGCCGCCTCTACCGTTGGGACAATGATACTTCCATTAGTATACATCAGACGATTATGATATATTGTAAAATGAGTTATAGCGCTGAGCTTTCACATGCGCGTAAGTCCAATAGGGTCCTAATCCTTTATGCCACACCTTAGTCAGCGTCGGTGAAGCCACCGGTGGTGGTGGCTCCGGTCATCTCTTCTGGCTAATCCAAATTTCCTACCTGTGAAATTCAAACATGACAAGAACAAAAATGACCCCACCCCCTAATTTGGGATCTACAAATTCAATGGTGATGTTTATTTAGTCTAAAAGTTCCTAGATTATGAGATGCAAAACTTTTCAGTTTATGATATCCTAACAATGGCATCACACCATTCAGGCCTTAAAGTTTGCATGCTACACGTTCCATATGTTCTAATGGACCTTCTGATCACAAATTAAGCCATCAAAAACATCAACAACACATGAATCTAAAATTTCAAATATGGAAAACCTTGTTCGATTGGTGACACACGATCTTGCAGTTTGAAAGTGTTATGGACTTTGAAAGTGGCTGGAAGTGACTGCTGGTACCTTCAGGAACGTGATGGAGTCTTTCATTTGGAATGAGGGAGACTGGATCATTGTTTTTGATTTGGACAACTTTAAGATTTTTTTTTGCAATTTGGTAATGTTTTGGCTAGGTTGTGTAGGCGTGTAAGCGTGTATTTGGCTTGCAAGCATGCTGTTTATATAGAGTAGAAGGGAGGAGACAAGATATCATATGATTAAACAACCTTGATTATGTATTTGAAAGCCATGAATGAAAATTTGTAACGTTGGCCAAAAACATGGAATCTTGTCCTTTTTTGAAATTTGAATGTATGTGGACATTTAGGCTCCTTCGAATACCTCTAATTCCCGCCCTTCGATTGGACTTCTTGTATAGCCTTAGAATGGGTCCTTTGAATGGACCATTTGTGTACCTTTTGACAAACTCATGTTCTCATTACTGGGGCTTCTTCCTTTGAACCCCTATTCAGCTAGCCCACACGAAAACTCTTTCCTGGCCAATGAATGTGCTTGTGCACGTTGGCTTGAAACTGGCAGTATGTTGGCTTTTGGGCCAGCAGGCCTCTTTTAATATTTTTATTTCATTTTGGCTAGCAGTATCCTTCATTTTGAGCCAATGTGTATGCTCTCTTGAAGGGAACCCATGCATCATTTGTATACATCACTTGCCACTCCTTCGAATGGGCCAACAAAGTAAGTCCTTCGAATGGAACATCCATGTATGCCCCTTTAAATCCATCAATACATGTCTTTCAAATGGAGAAAATATATGTCCTTCAAATGGACCATGTGGCTATCCTTTGAATGTGCCAGTTGTGTGGTACGTCATAGTGCAGAAACTTTGTGCGTTGAAGGGTCTTGGCATTGAGAGCAAGCACATAAGAAGTCTTTGCCTTATGCTTCCAACACAAGCATGTAGGGACTTTTGGCCTAGTGAATTGAAGGCATGTTGATGGGTCTTTTCCTTGTGAAACTAAGGCAACTTATGGGTCCTACGTCCGCTGGTGATAAGCTGAGGGGCCTTTTTCCCAATGGAAACTTTGTGAATCAAAGGCCAGTTAAAAGTAGCCTTTTGCCTTTTGGATCAAAGGCTAGTCTGAAGAAGTTTTTGCCATTGCGAATCCAAAGCAAGCATGAAGAAACCTTTTGCCCTGAACGAAGCTGGCATGCAGGAACCCACTATTTTGTGGATCAAAGGAAGCATGCAGGATGTCACTGCTAGTGGATCGAAGGGATCTTGCAGGGGATTCTTGCTTTGTGCGCTGAAGGCACACACAGAGGGAGAATTTTCCTAGTCGAAGTAGGAATCAAGATGGCTTCAAAGAAATCAAACGCCCAATTGAAGTAGGAATCCAACTTGCATGCAAGTAGCCATTGCATTGTGAATCAAGCCAGCATGCAAAGCCAATGGTGCAATCGAAGGAGCACTAACAGGAGGCACTTCCCTTTTGGATTGAAGGAGGCGGTTTCATAGAAAACACATGACCAGTCGAAGCTGGTATACATCGAACAAGCAAAAGACTAAGGCTTCAATCGAAGCTTGGAAATTAAAGACCAGCTTGGAGGAGGTTAGACACTCAATCGAAGCCTGTCAAAATTCCAATCAAAAGACACCTTATTCATGCCAATTGAAAGACCCTGTTTATCTTAAAAAAATTTATTTTTCTTTAATTAAGTGTTTGTAATCACCTATGTAAGAGAAAAATCTTGGGAAAATATGAGAGGACAAATTTTAGGGTAAAACAGCTGCCCCTGTTCAATCTTCTTAAACCTGAGGATTTAGATTGGCTTGTCTGCCTTTCGTGATCTGAAGGTGGAAGATGATTGAACACTAGAGTGCCTAGAAATTTTCACTCGCACGAAATAACATTGATGATTGATGATGTAGGGAATGGGCTTTCAGATGCCATTTGGATAAGATGATAGAGAGTCGTCAGAGATGGGCTTAAAGATGCCATCCAAACTGGATGCTGATTCCACACATGGTCCCTTTAGGGGTTCCTATTCTTGCTGTCTGAGGAGGAGTCCTCTGGGGAATATGGGTTTCTGGAGTTCTCCTGCTTGAGGACAACTCTATGGGGAATAGAGTCTAGGAACTTCAGTTATCCAAGGCTCTGTTGAAGAGTTATCTCCAAAGAGAAGACAATTTGCTGTATTCTGGGTGAAGTCCAGGTTTCCAGTGTTTTGCTTGGGATAATGGAATTAACCGTTATCTGGAAATGTATTAGAAAGAGCCTATGTAGGGTTGTTTCAAGATGAGCCCGTATTAGACTGTATGAGAAGAAACCCATGTAAGATTGTTTCGTCTGGTCATGTAGATAGCTTTCCCGTCTGGTTTCAGGTGTTAATCTACAATCAGCTTATTCACAATTAGTTATCCTATCTGGTTTCAGGTATTAATCTGGAATTTGAAAATTTTTGGTCGTTGAGATAGTTGTCTTGGATGGTTTCAGGTATTAACCTCCGACCCAAAAAATAAAGATAGTTTTCCTATTTGACTTCGGGTTTTAATCTTCAATCTCCTTATGTAGATAGTTTTTCTGGATTATTACACATATTAATCCTACAGTTGGTCGTCCACATATGGTTCTCTTGGCTTGTTACGTGTGTTAATCTGGAACTTATTTATTGTCAGTCGCTGAGATAGTTGTCCTGGCTTGTTAGATGTATTAATCTATAACCTGGGAAAGAAAGATAGTTTTCCTGGCTTGTTACAGGTATTAATCTTCGATCTCTTCATGTAGATAGTTCTCCTGGCTTGTTACAGGTGTTAATCCACAGTTTGTCATCCACAGATGGTTCTCCTGGCTTGTTAGAGGTATTAATATGGAACTTGTTTTGCTGGTCACATAGATAGTTTCCCCGTCTGGTTTAAGGCATTAATCCGGGGCCTGCTGTATTTGTTAGTAAACCTGTCTTATTTCAGGAGTTTATACCACTTGGTCGTGCAGATAGTTTTCCCGTCTGGTTTCGGGCATTAATCTTTGACCTGCTGTAAAAGTTGATAGTGTTTGTCTGTCTGCTAATTTAACCTCAAAAGGTAAAATCAGTTTCATGCGATGTCATGATGTATGAATTGCATGATGCTCCCAAAATAAATGAGATTATGATATATGTATTTGTCTACACATGCCATGATGTATGAATATGTAATGCTATTGTGCAATATCTTTGTCTGGGAAAATAAATCCCTGGCAGCTGCTGAAAAGTACCGGGAAGCTGAATCCCAGATTGTTGTTGGTGAGTGAAGAAAGTGATTCTTCAATTTCCGCTGGGGATAGTGAATGGAGATAGTTTTGTTGGCGATTCCCTTTCTTCGCCGAGGATCTTCGACTTCTGTTTTAGCATGATTTTTCCAGGGGAGAGTTCTGTTGGAAGATTTCACCAATTTGGAGAAATAATCTCCGTTGGGGGATGAACTTCCATAGCTAGAGAAATAAACTCTAATGGGGATAAGGATTTATGAACTACTTGAGATTTATAAAACTCTGTTGCGAGAGGTGAACTCCGTAAACTGCTTGGGGATTTTGTTGAAATCCTGTAGGGGAATCTTGAGAAGTTTGGAGACTTCATTGGGAGATTTTGGAGCAGTAATTGAAAATTTTTGCTCTACCGAGGATGAGGCTTTATAATCTCCTTGATATTTAAAAAAAATCTGTTGTGGATCTCTGACTTCTGCTTGAGGATGTGACATGAAGGTGCCCCTGTTTCTGTCCCTCATGGAATGAGAAGTATACTAGAATGAACTTGTGTCTGAATGTATCTAGCAGCTGTGTGAGGGAGCGTCAAAATGAATCTATGTTGTGATTGTATCTGAACGGAAAGATGTACTGAATGAGTATAAAAATGGCATCTGTATCTAAATCGTATCTGAATTGTATCTGAAAGCTGAATCTGAATGAGTATGAGAATGGCATCTTTATCTGGAGCGTATCTGAAAGCTGAATCTGAATGAGTTTCAGAATGACATCCGTATCTGGCGCGTATTTGAACTGTATCTGAAAGCTGAATCTGAATGAGTATCAGAATGGCATCCGTATCTGTAGTGTATCTAAACTGTATCTAAAAGCTAAATCTGAATGAGTATCAGAATGGCATCCGTATCTTTAGCGTATGTGAACTGTATCTGAAAGCTAAATATGAATGAGTATCAGAATGGAATCCATATCTAGAGCGTATATAAACTGTATCTGAAAGCTAAATCTGAATGAGTATTAGAATGGCATCCGTATCTAGAGCGTATCTGAACTGTATCTGAAAGCTGAATCTGAATGAGTATCAGAATGGAATCCGTATCTGGAGTATATCTAAATTGTATCTGAAAGCTGAATCTGAATGAGTATCAGAATGGCATCTGTATCTGGCACGTATCTGAACTGTATCTGAAAGCTAAATATGAATGAGTATCAGAATGGCATCTGTATCTGGAGAGTATCTTAACTGTATCTGAAAGCTAAATCTGGATGAGTATCTGAACTGTATCTGACAGCTAAATCTAAATGAGTATCAGAATGGCATCCGTATCTGGAGCGTATCTAAACTGTATATGAAACCTGAATCTGAATGAGTATCAGAATGGAATCCGTATCTGGAGCGTATCTGAATTGTATCTGAAAGCTGAATCTGAATGAGTATCAGAATGGCAACCGTATTTGGAGCGTATCTGAACTGTATCTGAAAGCTAAATCTGAATGAGTACCAAAGTCACATCCATATCTGGAGCGTATCTGAACTGTATCTGAAAGCTAAATCTGAATGAGTATCAGAATGGCATCCGTATCTAGAGCGTATCTGAATTGTATCTGAAAGTTGAATCTGAATGAGTATCAGAAAGGCATCCGTATCTGGAGCGTATCTGCTTTAATTAGAATGTTTCTGCTGGGAATTTCTGTTTTGTTGTTTTTGAGAAGAAATCCGTTGGGGAACATGAAAAGCTTGTGAACCAGGCTACGGAATTCTTTAAGATGCCAGAGCAGTAATTGGAGATTCTTGCTCTGTTGGGGACACAAGTACACCTGACATCACAAGGCTGTAAGCTGAGGATGTGGAAGTGACCTTTTAGTAGGATGCACATGCCTCTGTACATGTTGTAGAAAGTATCTGTGGAGGTTTTATGGATGGTTTAAGTGTCATCCCAACATCTAGAATCCTTAGTGTATGTTGATCAGGGAGTGTTCTACTGATAGACAAATGACAAGATAATGAGACATAATCATATGCTTTAATCCCTAACTTTTTCCTGGACTGCCCTTTCAGGTTTTCAGTCCACCGAGATACCCCTTTTTTCCCAAGCCGCCTTTCCAGGTTATCGACTTGCCGAGTGTACAAATTTTTTATGTATATCCCTAATTTTTGCCCGAACCATTTATGTTTGCCGAGATGCCATTATTTTTTCCTAGGCCAGTCAACCTAGCGGGTCTTTGTTCATGCGTAGTATTTTATGACTATGTCCACGTTCACCGGGTACGGGGAACTGTTACTGTCTATAGTAGTAAGTGTTGTCACACTTGCCAAAAGGTGTTTGTTTGATCGTACATGATTCGGTACTAGAATTCATGTCCAATGCCCAAAGTGATCCAGATGGAGATCTGCCCCGGGTTATTTGGCATTTTTTGAGGGATTCTTTGAACCTTAATTTGATTGCCCCAGATCAATTGGAAACCATGCTATTCCCCTTGATTATGAAGGGCCTGTTAGTGGAATGTCTTTCCATCTGAGGTGATTATGTCCATTGAGAGGATTTTCGTTCATTGAATATTCATTGTGCGAATTTCTCTGCTGTTTGAACAATTAGCCATATGCAAATAATGTTATTTAAAGAATGCAAAGCTTATGTCAGTCATGAAGTTTGAAAATTCATTTTTTAGTAAAACAAACAAATTTTGTAAGAGTGTGATATCAACTCAGGATTTATAGAAAATCTTATAGGAGTCAGGATACCGTTTGTAACAGTATGCTTTCGAACTAACCCATGCTTCAGCTAGGACTTTTAAGGGTTATAACGTGGCCGAGTTCACGGTTTAAGAAAAAAGGATAAAGGCTCAAAATTTATTTGTACCCAACCCATTCTTCGTGATGTTCTTCAGCCCTAAAATCAATTAATTATGCATTTTGAATCCCAATCGAGTCTGGAATGTTGGCTCTGATATTCTGGTGATGGTTTAGAAATTGAACGTTTGTTTAAGAAGGCAGTCATTTTTATAACCTTTTCTTTTTGTTGAGGATTTGTAGCGACCTTTTTTTTATTATCCCTGCTTTTTCCTGAGCTATTTCTTTTGTGATTTTAGTCAGCAGGATGCCCCCGGTTTTTTTCTCTTAAGTCTCCTTCATAGGTTTTGACTTAGCGGGCTTTTCTTTTGAAAAAATAATGACTGCTTACTTTGATGATTATGCGGAACCATCACCATCTTTTGGAAGGTATCTTCTGCACTATTTGTCGTGTATGAAGGATGAGCTTGCGACTGAATGCACCTCTGAATTAACTGAGAAAACTACCCTGCCCCAGGATATGATTAAGGGTTTTAATTTGTATGAAAAGAAAAACTCCTACTTCTTAGGCTCAAAGAGGTTGACTAGGGATCATCTTACTTATAACTCCACTGTTTAAGATTTGAAACAAAGCGTGTACATTGTCAGCGGGGTCTATTCAAAAGCATATTGTAGAGATTGTGGTATCATTTTCATCATCCTCCCTCTAAAGGCTTACAACTTTTAATCAAGAGTCGAATATCACAAAAAGGAAGTAAGAACGCAGTTTTTAAATAGTGAATATGAATGAATTGATTTAAGACAAATATATGCGATGCATTGATGAAATAACAAAGTTTGACATAAATAAGTGTTCGAACAAAAATAAAATTACAATTTGAAAAATTCAAATGAACAAAAAACCCCTTTGTCTGAACTTGTCACTTCAGATGGTGTGCCTTTGAGGGATGGCAAAAGACTTCAGTCTGATCACCTTGTGCGAACTCCAATACTCCTTCATCAATCAGGTCTTGAATTTTGTTCTTCAATTCCCAATAGCTATTAGTGTCATGTCCAAGACTCTTGGAGTGGTACACCCACCTTGCATTTGGATTATACCTTAGGGAGGCAGTGTTGGGATTCTGAGGAGGATCCTTTAACGTAACCAGCTTGGCCTTCAATACCTGATGCAATGCTTGAGTCAAGGACATGTTGATTTTGGTGAATTTCGTCTTGGGCTTGTCTTGCCTTTTCTGATTACCCTGTTGTCCTTGGTGAGGTCATTGTTGGACCCTTGGCGTAGAAGCCATCTGGAAAGGTCTACTCTCCAAGTTAACTTTTTGTCCCATCAGGGGTTGATGAATAACTTGATCCCCAACCTCAACTGTTTGTTTCATACGGTTGCATCCGTCTTGATGAAGCTTGTTGACTAGGCCTCTTAGCTCTTCTTTTCCCCAGGCTAGGCCTTGGATAAGAGCCATCTTCCCTATCATCTAGATTCTCATTGCTTCCTCAGCTTGCAGTTGTTCCAACTGTTCATCCTTGTCGTTGTCAGGATGTTTCTTGGTCAGATTCTCGGTGAGGAATGTTTTCAATTCTTCTTGCCCCTTAGCTAGACTCAGGAAAATTTCTTTGAATTGAGCATCTTGAGTTTGGAGATCCTTTACTGTCTGTTCAAGAGCCATTTCTTCTTGCTGAAATAAACAACAAAGAAGACAAGAAGCCTGTCCTGAAACCTGTTTATGCAATGATATGTATGAAATGTTTTCAAGGACCTTATAGGATTTAAACTCTTTTAACCAAAACAGAAATAAAGACTTTTTATTAATAATATCAAATGAAATTAAATTTTACAAAGGAATAACAAATAAGAAACTTCTAAAATTTCTAAGTCTCCCAAGGACGCTTCCCTTTGGTGCTAATGTAGGCATTGAGATTCTGCTCTTCATGAAACAACTTTGTCAGTTCCAACACCTTCTTCTCACTGGCATAGAATTGGGACTCAAAGGTATCCCTGTCCTCTTTGAGCTGTATCCAATATTTTTTCAATTCTTCGAATTTTTTTGGCATATCAGGATGAAGAATGATGCAAGACTCGACCCCTTGAAAAATAGGCTCTGAAATCACTAGTAGGATAGCAACGTACGACATCATAATATTTTGAGCACAAGTTCACACCCATTTGAGGTATGGCTCCAAAGGGATGGAGTTCTTTTGCCCTAGAGTCCTGCTATCAGTCTTCTTAACCATTCCCCAAGCGCAGATGAACTTATGATGATAACCTTGTAAATCATTTGAATAGTCGAACACAATATCTTGAATGACTATATCATGAGGACCATCCCTCTGGGCGTAATCAAACTGACGTAAAGCTAAAGAGGGGTTGTATGTGATGCCTTATTTAATTCCGAGGAGTGGCACATTGGGGAATTCTCAGTAGCAATCAATGAAAGAGATGTCTTCTTAGGAGTGAGGGCACCAATAGATGTAAGAGTAAGAAAGAGACATTAATCTCTGGTTCCATCTTAAACCTAATTCATTCTTCATTACTGACCGGGGAAGGTGCCAAATAAACCACCTATAGAGTAGAGGTATACAACACATAAGAGTCCCTCGCTTCTTCATGGTACGTGTATGGAGTGAGTGCAGAATATCCCCGAGCAATGTAGGCACTGCCATTTACAAACTGGTCTGAATTGGGGAACAGAACCAACCCGTTGATCAAAAGAGCTAAAACATCTTCAAAGGCATGGTAACTCATATCGTCTAGGAATACCTGGGCTTTCTTCATCAGGAAACTTGTGAGGATGCCCTTAACTCCACTCCTTCTTTCCCAATTGGACTCAATGTCAGATGGCTTCAAATGCAAAGCTATGGCACCATCTTTAGCAGTTGGATCTTGTTCTAAATCGGTAAAAGGTATCTGCTCCAATATAGGCAAACCGATTATTTTGGAGAATTCTTCCAACGTAGGCACCAACTGATAGTCTGGAAATGTGAAGTAGTGGTGCTTAAGGTCGAAGAACTGGAATAAGACACTCATCAAACCTTCGTCAAAACCGGTAGCAACCAAACTGAGCAAGTAGCCATATCTCTTGTTGAATGAGGAACTCTCAGGAACCTTTGAAACCAATTCTTTAAGTTTGAGAGGGATCTCTACAAAATTGATTCAGATGGTTTTTCTGCAAGCTGAATCCATGACATAAAAAATAGATAAGAGATAAATCCAACAGGCCCTTGAAATGGTTAGTGTACATGACATGTTATGCTGTTTATGATGTTATGACTGTGTTTTGAAATCATAAGTATATAAAACATAAACAAGTCACACATAGACCTTAGGTTTAAAGGCTTGCATGAGTTTTGAAGGTAAGTAACTTCTTGAAGTTTCAGTTGGCTCAACCCGTCCTATTAATAGTAACCAAGTTCTAAGGAGTTTCATATCACTGACCTTTCCTTTAGGCATTGTTCTAACTCAAGCACCGAAGTATTGTGGCCAGAATATCCCAAAAGTCTAGTCTCAATGAGTGTAGTATCGAGTATCAACCAATATTCGGTCGGAACCAAAGCCGGCCATCTCACTACATTCTAATGGCTTAGGATGAGTCAATTAAAGGTTCTAAAGGTCAGTTAGCGCTTAATGACACTAAGGAAGCCTAATGTTATCCTTGACTGACTCAAGGAACATTAGTACAAACCAAAGTATCACGCTAACGTAGCTATCACTTCGTCCATATCGGTCTACGCCGTACAACTTCCATGATTTATTGCTACTTACCTAAAAAGGTGCCCCAAATCCGGGTGTAGGATCTATAGTAACAACCCAAACAAACCCTCAAAAGTAAAGCATAAAACATACAAATGAAAGCAATTTTAAAATGAACTAAGCTCTTAAGGTAACCCCACTTTTTATTTTCCCCAGCAGAGTCTCCAGTTCTGAGATACGGTGGTAGAACCGACTGTTTAATACTAGTTTTTCATTTTGTGTTCGTAAATGTTGTGGTAAGCAAGAGTCGCCACCGAATTTTCTTTATCCAAATTAAGGAAAGGGTGAAAAGAACAGAAAAAGACCTTTTCTAGATTATTCCGAGTAAGGAGGGTAAATTATGGAAAGGGAAGGTGTTAGCACCCTTTCCATCCGTAGTTATCTACGGGCTCTTTGAGGTTTGCTCATTTTAAAATACCTTTGTGCTTTATGTGTTTAAAAGATGTTTTGAAATGCCTTAGTGCCGAGATTTGCTTTGCGTTCAACTCTTGTATCAGTGCTTAAGAGTGTTAACAAAACAAATGTTTTTGAAAATTGTTTTTGAAAAGTAGTATTTGTGTAAGTGCAAAATGTTTTTGAGCAAACTTCTAATAGCTATCTACTTTGTACCTGAAAAGGTAGTTCTTTTCTCCTATCCTTTAGACAGTGCTATCCTACTATTAATGAGTAGATAACCCTATCGCTGGATGTATAAGGGATATCAAAGGGATGTTACAGTCATGAAGGAAACTTGTGGAGACGCTTTAGCAATTTTGTTTAGGGACTAGATCATTTACCGAGAGGCAACTGTAGGGTCATCGAGGGACTATGATCTTTTTGATTTACGAGACCTTGCTAAATCATCCCCATTTAGAGGGACATGACTGCTTTATTTCCGAAGGCAACCAAAGTGGGGTACCCTAGAGGTGTATATATGCAACTGTGTTTAGTTCAAGTATTTATCTTTTGAGTTAGGTTTGCTAACGTTTTAATTTCAGTCTTGCCATACATGCCTAATTACTAGCAGTTAATATGATACAAAAAATAAAATGCGGAAAAATATAACCCTACGTTATTACATGGCTTCGGGGAAGGGGATATTTACAATGTACAAAACTTGTGGGGAAGGAAAAATAAAGAAAGCCGTAAAAATCCTAATTAATCTATTACATTCAGTATACAGGTACAATAATGTAAAAATGCGAGAAAATAATAACGCGCGAAAGTTAAAAATACGTCTAAATCTAAAGTGATTCTAAGTAAATAAGACAATCTTTTTTTTGTTTTTGATTTTTGATTTAAGAAAACAATGAAAATTGCCCTAAAACCTATTTAGAAAATGAAATTAATTATAAGAAAATAGCCTAAGTTTTTTTATTGTTTTTTTTATAAAAAGGAAATAATTTAAACATATAAATTAAACCTAACTCTATTTTATTTTAAATTAAGAAAAGGTTAAAGTTTAATTAATTAATCAATTAAAGAAATTAATTATTTAATTAAGGAAAAATTAGTCCTATGTTTTTTGTGATTTTTTAGTATTTGATTAATAATAAACAAAGTAAAAGAAATAAATAATAAAACAAAAATAAAGAAAAATTAAATGGGGGGTGCTGATTTGAAAAACGTTAGGCCCAAGGATGAAGGAACCCAAAGGCTGTATTGGGATCTAGTGGAGAGAAGCCTTGAAGGCGCTTGGTGAATCTCATGTTGAAGCTCTTGGATCTGAATGAATTGACATTGAAAGGTGTAGATTTGATGCTACATGGTGCGCATGCATAACCTGGTTGTACTAAATCTGCAAAGAAAGAATGGAAAAATAATATGTAAGAGGAAGGATTCGAACCCCTTCCCTTACACATAACAAAGCTTTAAACGCGCCGCCTCTACCGTTGGGACGGTGATACTTCCATTAGTATACATCAAACGATTATGATATATTGTAAAATGAGTCATAGCGCTGAGCTTTCACATGCACGTAAGTCCAGTAAGGTCCAACTATTTGAATGAGCCAATCAAATATTTCCTTTCTGCCACGCCTTAGTCAGCACCGGTCAAGCCACCAGAGATGGTGGCTCCGGTCATCTCTTCCGGCTACTCCAAATTTCCAACTTGTGAAATTCAAACTTGACAAGAACAAAAATGACCCTACCCCCTTAATTTGGGATCTAAAAATTTAATGGTGATGTTTATTTAGTCTGAAAGTTCATGGATTATGAGATGCGAAACTTTTCAGTTTATGATATCCTAACAATGGCATCACACCATTCAGGCCTTAAAGTTTGCATGCTACACGTCCCATATGTTCTAATGGACCTCCTGATCACAAATCAAGACAACTTTAAGAAGTTTGCATGCTACACGTCTCTTCATAAGTTCAGGACAACTTTAAGATTTTTTTTGGCAATTTGGTAATGTTTTCGCTAGGCTGTGTAGGCGTGTAAGCGTGTATTTGGCTTGCAAGCATGCTGTTTATATAGAGTAGAAGGGAGGAGACAAGATATCATAGGTTTAAACAACCTTGATTATGTGTTTGAAAGCTATGAATGAAAATTTGTAACATTGGCCAAAAACATGGAATCTTGTCCTTTTTTGAAATTTGAATGTATGTGGACATTTTGGATCCTTCAAATACCTCCAATTCCTGCCCTTCGATTGGACTTCTTGTATAGCCTTCAAATGGGTCCTTTAAATGTACCATTTGTGTACCTTTTGACTGGCTCATGTTCTCATTACCGGAGCTTCTTCGTTTGAACCCCTATTCAGCTAGCCCAAATGAAAACTCTTTCCTGGCCAACGAATGTGCTTGTGCACGTTGGCCTGAAACTGGCAGTATGTTGGCTTTTGGGCCAGCAGGCCTCTTTGAATATTTTTCTTTCGTTTTGGCTGGCAGTATCCTTCGTTTTGAGCCAATGTGTGTGCTCTCTTGAAGGGAACCCATGCATCATTTGTATACATCACTTGCCATTCCTTCGAATGGGCCAACAAAGTAAGTCCTTCGAATGGAACACCCACGTATGCCCCTTTAAATCCATCAATACATGTCTTTCGAATGGGGCAAATATATGTCCTTCGAATGGACCATGTGTCTGTCTTTCGAATTTTCCAGTTGTGTGGTACGTCATAGTGAAGAAACTTTGTGCATTGAAGGGTATTGGCAATGAGAGCACGGATAGAAGAAGTCTTTGCCTTATACTTCCAACACAAGCATGGAGGGACTTTTGGCGTAGTGAATCGAAGGCATATTGATGGGTATTTTCCTTGTGAAACCAAGGCAAGCTGATGGGTCCTAAGTGCACTGGTGACAAGCTGATGGTCCTTTTGCCTTGTGGATCAAAGGCCAGTCTGAAGAAGTTTTTGCCATTGTGAATCCAAAGCAAGCATGAAGAAATATTTTGCCCTGAACAAAGCTGGCATGCAGGAACCCAATCTTTTATGGATCAAAGGAAGCATGCAGGATGTCACTGCTGGTGGATCAAAGGGAGCTTTCAGGGGATTCTTGATTTGTGCGCTTAAGGCACACACATAGGGAGAATTTTCCTAGTTAAAGCAGGAATCAAGCTGGCTCCAAAGAAATCAAATGCCCAATCGAAGCAGGAATCCAGCTTGCATGCAAGTAGCCATTGCATTGTGAATCAAGCCAGCATGCAAAGCCAATGGTGCAATCGAAAGAGCACAAACAGGAGGCCCTTCCCTTTTGGACGAAGGAGGCTGTTTCAAAGGAAACACATGCCCAGTCGAAGCGGGTATACAACAAACAAGCAAAATACCAAGGCTTCAATTGAAGCTTGGATATTTGAGGCAAGTTTGGATGAGGTTAAGTGCTCAATCGAAGCCTGTCAAAATGCCAATCGAAAGACACCTTATTCAAGCCAATCTAAAGACCTTGTTTATCTTCAAAAAATTTATATTTCTTTAATCAAGTGTTTGTAATCACCTATGTAAGAGAAAAATATTTGGAAAAAATGAGAGGGAAAATTTTAGGGTACAACATAAAGGTTACCAGAATGGCCGGATGAAATCCTAATGATATATGTCCAACATTAGTCCTCCCGCAATAGTTCCCAAAAGTTTGTCATGGTGGAAATTCAATAACTTCTCTTTCCTCTTTTAGTTCTTTCATCACTTGTGTTGCTTCTCATTTAGCTCCACTAATTGTGTGCGTTGTTCTTTTGATTTCTGGATCAATCAATATCAACTTCGAATCCAAACACCGCATAAACATGCAAACAACACCTTAGTAGTACTGCACCAACATTACAAAATAAAATTAGAGATAAAATAAAAATACATAAAAAAATCATAATTGAAAATGAACAAAAATTAAAAATTAAAATGCAAAGATTAAAAAAAAAAAACTAAGTGTCGCACTACAATGGCCTTTTGTTGAAACTATCAATAATCTCCGGCAACTGTGTTAAAAACATGGTGATAGTTCTAGCAAGTGTAGTAGTCATGTCAATGTAATAAATAAATTTTGTCTCCACTGCAAATTAAAGTAAATAGCAAGGGGATTTTCAGATTTTATTCGGTTCGAGAAAAAATGAGAAAATTAATGTAGTTAAATTCAATTACTAAAGGCTGTTGAAAGTGTTATTCCTAGTGTCGAAAGAAGGTTGTTGCTCGACATAAGGTGTGTCGAAAAGCTTAGTCTACCGAGTTGTATGTCGTTGTCGAAGTTACAAAGCAGATTGCTTTCTACAGGATTTCGACTTAGATCCAAAAATAGGTATTTTGGGCTATTGTGTTTTGGGCTTTGGTTTATGGAGAAAGCTAACCTAAAACTATAAATAGAGGGAGTAACCCCTATTTTTGTAATCAAACTTATAACAATTTGTATTCACTGAATTTTACAATTGCAAAGTGAATAAAGATTTTCCACAGTTTGTGGGCAGAGACTTACTCAGCAGAAACTCTAAATCTCTTTTCTTTAATTTTCTTTTCTTTTCATTGTCATTGTGTGGTGATAAAAATCTTGTTCATCAAGACTGATAGAAATTCATCATAGGTTTTGGTGGATTTCCAACAAAGGCGATTAGATATTCTTTCGACTCTCTTACTCATACTTGTTAATGAATTGTGTATTAATTAAATTGACAATATATTAAAGTATCACGAAAAATTAACACGGTCACTGCACCTAATTCCTTGGTGTACAACTCACTAATATACAAAATAATTCCCTAACTCCTTAGGCCAATTCAAAGTTAAATTAGGCGTTCTAAATTTGTTAATTCAAAAGCCACAACTTATAATTACATATTCCTATTTAATTACTAAGTTGAATAATTACCCTAGATCGATATCAATTCATGCATTTGTTAATAAATAAAAAAGAAATGAACACGAGGATAATCAAATAATAATAATATAAAATAATTAAATTAACATCAAACAACCCTATGATCCAACAATTACAAGCAGATTTGTCTCAAAATACCAAAACTAAGGAATCTTGCTACTCATAGTGCATATAACAATTACCATGAGTTTTGATGGTGAGAACATGAAAATCAAGGAAGATAAAGGTCTTCATTGGCTTATAAAACCCTAAAAAACGCCACTCTAGTACTCCAACTCGTCACTTTCTCTATCAAATTTGGAACCCCTTAAAAATGAGTTAAAAGCCAGATTTATATCTCTTCATGCATGTTATACTGGCACATCATCGCACCACGATGTAACATCATCACACACACAATGTCAGCATCGCACATGTGTGAAATATAGGGGCTCAAAGCTGATTTTTCTTCTCTCTTTCTTCATCATTTTTCTAAGTCCCATTTTTTCATTCTTAGTAGTTTCATCTCCATTATTCACTTTGACATGAATTCTTCTTATTATTTCAACGCTTTCATCTGAATTTTCTAGTAAAAATTACGAAATGACGACTGTTATCAAGTTTCTTTAATGGATGTTGAGTCTTCCAGGATCGTTCAACCACTGAGACTGTTCTTTAGAAGGATATTTTGGGAGTTGATTTTTCTTGTACACATGATTTTTTTGATAAAGTTTCTATAGATTATTATAAGTTTTATTTCATGCCTTTATCCCTTAATAGTTGAATAAACTCATTCAATTTCTCGAAGAATTTTTCCTTTTTGGATTTCTCCTAAAAATTACAAACATTCTCATCTCTTGATTTAAGGATTGGACCAAGTTTCTGATTCTATATCTTAATTCTTTATATTTTTTAGCTAAAAAGTTTCTAACATATTTCCAATTTTTCTAATGATTGAAGAATATTTATGAAGGAGGCATTATCATTTATCTTCTTCGCCTCATATGTTCATTATTTCTTGATTGATGCTTGGAGAAATCTGATAGATCATTTCAAGTGTGTCCCTCATTTTCTTAGCAAAATTACTATTAAGTATATAGAAAATTTTATTTCATTTAAAGAAATGACTAAAATATTTTAGTTTTAAAATTAATTTCAAGCTTACTCTTTTCGTCAATGTTCCAAAGAAAATCTGATTTATCTACTACTTCACCATTTATGGCCTGTTGATTATTGTTTCCCATAATTCAAGATCAAAACTTTGAATTAATATTTTAAATCTAGATTTCCAAAATTAAAATCATCACCATTTAATGATGGAGGAGTGTTTAGGAAATCCTTTTTGTTAAAAACAATGTTGGAAGTTATCTTCCTTCTGAGATGATTAATCTTTAAATTGGAGTTAGGCTATGATGCCACTTGTTGGACATGTGACTTCATATACAAGAGGGACGAGGGTGAATTTTGGAGGTTTGAAAATCATTGATTTAAAATAAAATCTTTTTTGAAACCAAATTTTAAAATCATTTTATCAAAATATTTGAAAAATATGCAGCGGAAATTCAAAGTAAAGAAATTAAGTGGAGAATAAAAGTGATAAAGGAAGAGATGAAACCATAGAATTATAGAGGTTTGGTATAATTAAGCTACCTCTCCTCTTCCCGAGAATTGATTTTGAGAGTATCCGCTATTGCATCGGAGCTTTTAGAATGTTAAGCCCACATACTCCCTTATACAAAGAATTGAAGTTTTTAGGATAACGTTTAACCAAATAATGAAAAAGAATTTAAGGGGTTAGTCTCCAAACTAAAAAATAGACAATCTTGAACTAGATAGTTTTCACACCAAACCGAGATTTTACAAAGGCTAATCTTGATCCAAGGAAGAGTTTTGAGTTTGCTATCCTCCAAAACGAACCAAGGTTTTATATGGGAGGACCATAAACCAAACTGATATTTATACCGGGATCATTTCAAACCTAATAAGTTTTTTCATTGAGTAGAACTCAAAAATAAAGAGAGATTTTACCACCAGGTTGATCTTAAATAATATAGGTCATCTATGGAGTTTTCCAATGATTTTCATCAACTTCTAAGGACCATAAATCTCTCATTTTTTATGACTTTTAGGTGATCTCTATTCCACATTTCTCTTTAAGGAGTCTACTTCATTTCATCTTCAATGATCAAGAGCTAATTTTGAGTGGAATTCCATGTAAGTTTGCAAAACATTATAGGTTATTAAGAAGCTCTATACTTAGAAAATTCTCTAAGTATGAAAACCAGTTGGTTTTTCCCAATTTCAAAAAAGCATAACTTTGTGTTCAAATGTCCAAATGGAAACTTTCCTGGCACCTTGTAAAATTTGTGAGAATGTATTTCCATTGCAAAATGAATGAGATCATAAAGCTTCCTATAGAGCACGCCCCGTGGATTTGAATATGGTCATTTGAACTTGAGTTTTTGCCATGATCAAAAATTTGAACATTGCTAATTCAAGTTATAAGCCAACTTAAGGTTCCATTTCGTGCCTAATCATGTTTAGCCACATTCCAAAGGATATTTTGAACATTGAAACACACGATTAGCTTGATTTTTACCCATGTGAAGTTGCATTTTTTCCATGAATAGGGCTCACACGAGTTTCTACAAAACCTCATCATCTCACACGCTTGAGGTCTTCATTCATTTACTTATAAGTAGAGGATGATATTCCTATCATTTCTCAAGCTTTAGAGAGCCAAAATCACCTGCCATATTTCCTCCAAAGCTCATAATTCTGAAACTTCGAATCCACTCTTTCCTTGCTCCCTGATCCAAATTCTTGATTCATTCTCCTTTAGTGAACTTCCGTGAAGCTCTCTAAGTCGCTAGCAAGCCAATTAGAGCCTCCATTAAAGCTAATTGTCTCATGTTTCAGAAGCTTTCAACTGAATTTCAATAGGTAGATTCATTCACCTTTTCTCAAATTTCTCTTCATCACGTTGTACTCCTCTTTTCTCTAAAACTTATGCTTCTTCTACTTTTGAAAATGGTGGTGAATTGAGCATTTCATTGTGATTTGAGGTTTCAAGATCTTATTTTTTTCTTCAAATTTCTCACTCATCTTTGAGTTTTAATTTAAGTGAATTATCTGATGATGATGGTGATGAGGAGAAAGTACAATGATGCCGGTCTGAGCCATTTTTGTTGTCATGATTTGGACACTAATCTCAGAGGCTGGTGGTTGAAGATGATGATGTGTCATCTTCAACCAATAGCGTGCCTTTTGTTTTATTTTGATTGGTCAAATTAAATGTGTTTGGATGCTTTTAATACAATAATTCCCATGGTACACACATGTTCTGGATCATTTGATGTGATTACTTTGCATGGTCAACTCAAATCCAAGGCAACACGTTATTTCTCTTTTATTTTAGTTCTTTTAATTTAAATTTATTTGTTTTAAACTTCAAAAAATAATAAAAAAATACATTTCAAGTCCAAAAGATCTGAAAAAAATTACTGAAAGTCCTTTTTAATTTTCTCTTCCTGATTTCACTTTTTTCACAAATTTATTTTACCATTTGGAATATTTTATAATTTTCATGATATTTGGAGTTTGTTTGAATGTTTAAAAATACTTTTGTGACTCCAAAAATTATGAAATATTTTGTCAACACTTCATGATTGGTGTTTGACCTCTGGTAATTTTTTGGGATTTTTATTTGGTGTTTTGATACACTTTGTGTATTTAATCAATTAATTCCAATTAATTAAGCTTTTAAGAATTGTATTTACTTATTTTTTTTAATTGTTTTAATTGTATTTTATTATCCATTTTGTGATTGGTTCAGACTTTATGATAATTGCTCATACCTTGGGTCAATTTTCTTAACCTCATTGGATCTTGGGTGTTGATAGATTGAAAAACCAAATATACCAAAATGGATGAATGGTGTTGATGATAATTGAATCCATCTCTTTATTTTCTTTGAGTTTATGGTTCCATTTTTAAATTCCCCACCATCTCTACCTCATCTCTTTCTTCTTTTTTCTATGAATGATCATTAGTGGCTCAAACTTATGTTTGAAAGCCCAAGTATGGTTGCTTATTGTACTATGATTCCAAACCTATGAAGCTTGTTATTAGGAGGCTTTGATTTTATAAATTCTCTAATGAGTCTTCATAAAATTTGACCTAAGTTTATTATTCAATCATCGTTGGTAATTTATTATGGATTTTGTCTCCTTTATCTTTTTCTTCTTTTTTTCTCAGAATGATCATTTGTGGCTAAAACTTAGGTTTGACCTAAGTTTATTATTCAATCATCGGGGTACTTATAGTTCATCTTTTAAAAATTTTAAAACACAAGTGTGTTGGTTAAATTTTAAGAGACAAGACGTCATTATCATTATCCGAGTGGAAAACATACTTATTACCCACAATTATGAGATAGGAGAATTTGAATCATCTGAAAGTGGAGGATATAGCTTGGATTTTAAAATCAAAGCCTCACTTAACAGCCAAGTGGAAAACATCCCACTTCACTACATATCATAGAAGTATAGTAGCTCGCATCAGTATAAGTATTGACAAGAGTCTAATATTTTGAGAAAATTTTAATGTAAAAAGCCAAAATGGAAAAAATGGTTTGAATGAGATTGATTGACTTTTAGTCTTCTCACAAAAATGTCAAATTTTTATTAAGTTGATAAAAGTTTGATTAAGAAAATGTTTTGAAAATGTATGGACATAAGTCCACATTTATTATGAAAGTGGTTCAAGTTTTGAAACAAGAAGAGTTTTCAAAACGAGGGAGAAGATTTTTGAAATTAAAGAAGATAAGAGGTAATGAAGGGACCATGCTAAAGCATAAGGTAAAAGCTAGGAAAAAGAACCATCTAACCAATGAGAAGCCAACACTAGACACAATGAGTCAATGTATAATTCCCATCCTTTGGATTTGAAACCAAACAAGAAAAGACAATAAACCTCTTAAGAAAACCAAGCTTCAATTGCATTCAGTCTTCACAAAAATTAGGCAGAGTAACGACTGTATACAGATGAATTCCCAGTCACAGGAAAAACATGTAATCACAATAACCTGCACACAAATAAAACAAGAAAACAACCAAATGTCTTGGGGTAAAACCCAAGAACTCCAGACAAAATAACAATTGAGGTCACAAGGTCTCAAAGTAGGTCATAGCTTCTAATCCTAAGTCCAAGAAGTCCACAATCTCCATAATGCCAAGGATAGTAACGAAGTAGTCCAAGTAACATTAAAGTTTTTTATGGTTCAAGTTGATTATTATGTATCTTCAAAATAAAATGAAAGCTCAAATGAGCAAAATAAAAATGACATAAAAGTAAATGCTCAAATGAGCAAAGATGAAAATAGCATGAAAGATAAATGCAAAAATAAATGTGCTTAAAGTAAAAGCATAAAATAAAAGCATAAAATAAAGTCAATTGTTAATGAGTTAGAAATTAGAGGTTAGTTGAATGACCATCTTGAAACCTGCATTTTAAAACTCATTAGAAGATTGATAGAATCAAAGCCTCTCAACAACAAGTTTCATTTTCTTTTTGTCAAGTATATCATTCATTTCAAAATCTCAAGGCAACAATAAATGATCAATGATGTTTAATTGATTAAATTTGACCAAAGTTGATGAAAATTCATTAGAGAATTGGTAAGACCAAAGCCTCCTAACAATGAATATCAAGGTTATTGGATCAAAGAGTTCAAATTAACATACTTGGGCTTACAAACATGGCTTTGGGCCAAGAATGATCATTTTCTCAAATCGGGACAAAATTTAGCGCTATGTTAAGCAATCGTAAGTGGACTTATATATAAGTCGCACCTATTTTGAGGCTGGTCAATAGCAATCTATGTACCTTATGTTTTGAGAAATGATATGGAAATCATTCTCCAATAACATTTAGTACAATAAGAAGGGGATAAGATGAAGAGGGATGGGGTAAGAATTAAACCACATTTGAACCAAAAATTTAATCAAGCTATTATTAAAATCATTCATCCATTTTTTGTGGAGTTAAAATCAACACCATGGATCCAATGATGTTATTAAAGCTCATGATCAAAATCTCATAGTCCAAGATCAGACAAAATATATACAAGATAAGTATTTAAAAAAATAAAGAAAAATATTTTTAAAAAGGGTTTAAAAATGGGAATAGAAGTAGAAAATAGAAACCATACTTAAAACATCCAATAAAAATCAAACATGGCCATAGAAAAATCAGAAATGAGCTCAAATATTTATATAAAATTTTTGGTAATTTTTTAAAGTCAGAAACTATTTTTAAAATTAAAAGAAATAGGAAAAAGAAACCAAAAATTGTGGAAAATAGTAAAGTCATAAATAAAAATAAAATGAGGTCACCAATATTTGTCAAAAGGTCATTGGATACGTCCATATTTTTTTTTCAGAATTCAAAAATTAAGAAAAGTATTTTTAAACATTTAAAACAATTCAAATAAAGTGAAAAACTATTAAAAATATTAGAACACAAAATAAAGTTGTGAAAAAATAATAATCAGAAAGAGAAAAATCAAAAGTATTTTTCATAATTGTTTCATATTTTTTGAAGTTAAAATGAATTTTCTATGATTTTTTGAAGTTTAAAAAAATTTAAATATAAAAATAAGAAATAAAAATAAAGTAAAAAAATGTGGACCAATGGATGAGAGTCAAAATGCGTTAGTAAGCTAATCCAATGGATCAGACACGCTGTGCATATCATGGTATTTAGTGAATAAAGCATGGAATCAATTATTTAAATCAGATTTAAAAAAATGCGGGGGACACTTTCATTCGTTGATATATGACACGTTGGTCATCTTCAACCTCCATCCAACGGATCTGTAGGTTCCAGAAACTGTAAAATTAGGACACAAGACTGGTACTATTCCCTTCGTCTCTTCAAGACGATTTCAATGGTACCTTCGTGAAAACTTTATATAAATTGTAGATCAGTCGTTTTTGAAAAGAAGTTCTGAAAAGAGATTTGAAATTTCATGGCCAAAATGTACTTCCAGTTGAAAACAAGTGTTGCGACTAGAATCAGGATGATGAGAGCTTCATAACAGTATCAAAGTTTGAGAGAATTGGTAAAGGAATCTACCTATTGAAGTTAAGTTGTAGAGCTCTAAAATTGGACTTGGCTAGCATGATTTAGGATGTCCTAGAGCTTAATTCTTCTTCTGTTAGCTTCAGTGAGGTTCTAGGAAGGTGAATTGACAAAGAAAAATGATTGAGAAAGGCTGTAAGAGAAAATTCGAAGTTGTAGAAAATTGAGTTCAAGAGGAAGTTTGGCAGGGTGATTCCGGCTCTCTAAGCTTGAGAAAATGAATGATGTATGATCCTCTATTTATAGGGAAACTAATTGAATACTCAAGCATGTGAAATGATGAAGTTTGGAGGGAAATCATGTGAAGTTGCAAACAAGAAAAGTGTGACTTCTTATTTAATCAAAACTCATCCAAACCTTGCGTTTTAATATGCTAATCACTTATGGAGGTTCACTAAACATGTTTAGAAGCAAAAGCGCACAGAAAAATGTGTTTAGAAGCTAAATCAAGGATTTCAAATTCTGACTTTTGAAGAAACTTCAGTTTCAAGTTACCAAGTTCAAATCAATGGCATTCTCAACTCAAGGAGTCTTAGGACATGATTCTTGAAGCTTTATAAAGATGAGATCACAAGCTTTACAATGTGAAAAAAATGGAATTAAATGGACGCTTGAGCTGAAAATTGTGATGAGTCAAAGTTGAGAAAAACATGTTGACTTTTGTTCTTAGAAAAATTCTAAGTTTTTTCTTCAAAAATGACTTATAATGTCCTGCATCCAAACATGGCATTCCATTTGAAATTTTCTTTTGATAAAAAAAGATGGCATGAAATAGATCTTATGAATGCCATTTTGAGAACTAAACCATTTAAAATCTCCAAAAAATGAGAAAGTTATGACTTGTTGAAATTGGCAAAAATTCATAAAATGACCTATAATCTTTTGCATCCTTAGGGCACCTTTCATTCTTTTTCAATCTTTTCAATTAAAAGTAGGGAAGAATTTCACATCTTTAATATCAATGTGGAAAAAAAATAGGCTCAAGGTGATAAAAATTGACCAAGTTATGATCTTTTGAAGCCACACATGGGAATTTGATGGTTTGTTTAGAGGACTTGTAATCTTTCTTCATCATTAAGTATCTTCCTCACAAAATTTCCTTGAAACTTTTGAAGTGATTTTTTGATATCCCTTTTAATAGAAATATTTCTTTTTAATCACCCAAAAATACCAAAAGATGAATAAGCTATACCCCTTTGAAGTTCCAAACCCTAGCTCCTAGAGTAATAAAATGCCTTGGGAAACCTTTGCAATTTGGACAAACTTCCTTGTACAAATACTTTTGTCATGTTAATAGAAATTGTTGAGGATGATAAGGAATCACCATAATAACCAAAACAACTTCCAATTCTTGAGAATTGAGGGAGATATGCACTTGTGATCAATGAAACCAAAGACTTGTCCAACTAGGTCAAACTTCTTCAATCAACCCTTGTACCTTTGAACTATTTTTGACAACTTGAGGCATGATGAATCATAATAGACCATGTCATGATATTATTTCAAAATGTCTTCAATAATGAATATTGAGTCTCAACAAAGATTTGTTGAAGAAGGCATGGAAATAAACTCGTGAACCTATGGATTAACTTGATGGAATGTATTGTGCTTTCACCTATGATACCAAAAATTAGAGCAAATATTCATTGTACTTATTAGTTAAAAGTTAATCAAAATAAAACATAGATGATGACAATTGTGATATGGTTGGAGAACTGACTTGAAGGTTTTGCGTTTGATCTCAAATGTTACGGTTAGCAAGAGCCGCCACCGACTTTTCTTTTATCCAAAAGGAAAGGTGAAAAAGCACAAAAAAGACCTTTGAGATTATTTCTTGAGTTAGGGGGGTAAATTATGAAAAGGGAAGGTATTAACACCCTTTTCATCCATGGTTTTCCTGGGCTCTTAGTTACTTGCTAGATCACTTTCTTTTTGTTTGAATGTGCTTGTGGGTTTTGAAAGTATTTTGAAAATGTAACTTCATAATGATTCTCGTTTCTATAAGAATGCATACAAAAGTGTTTGTTTCGAAAATGATTCAAAAAAGTGTTTGTGAGATATGTTTTTGAAAGTGATTTTGAAAAGGTGTCTTTGTAATGATTCTCGTCTCTATAAGAACGCATACAAAGTGTTATCTTTTGAAAATGTTTCAAAGTGAGAGTGTCGGTGTATAGAATATTTTTGTTGTGAGCAAGCAAGCAACTAGGAGCGAATCTACCTACTTAAAAGGTCTTAGATGTTCTTTTCCTCCTCCTTTAGGTGTTTCTATCTTACCATTAATTTGGTGAGAAGCCCCATTGTTGGATGTGAAGGGATGGGCGTGGGTCATCGTATAGTCATAGAAGGAAACCTATGGATATTTTAGCAATGTCTTTTAGGGACTAGATTGTTTACCGAAGCCAACATCGAGGGTCATCGAGGGACTACGATCTTTTATCAAGGGTCTTTTCTAAAACGCCCATGTTCGAGGGACATGACTATTTTTTCCGATAGGCAACAAGTGAGATTACCCTAAGGTGTGAATATGTGCAAAGTGTGTTTGATTACATACATTTTTGTCTTGATTAGGGTTCTCTATTTGTTGATTTCATGTCTTGCCATACACACCCTAATTACTAGCAATATATGAAAGCAATAAAAAGTACGGAAAGTAAATATCCTACGTTATTACAATCATTAGGGGGCGGGGTGTACAAATTCACAAATGGGGATTGCAAGAAATTAAAGTCCTAATTATATATTACAACCATATTGAAATAATGTACAAGAATGTAAATGAACTTGTTTTTTGCTAAACGAATTAGTCTAAGAAAATAATTTTAATCTTTTTATGCTAAAAGAAAAAAAATAAAAACATGTGAATATGAAATATTTTTGGTGTTTTTGATTAGTGAAAATAAAAGTGATAGAAAAAATAGTAAGGAAAAAGAAAATAGAATCAGCCCATTGCTGAACTAAAAGAGATCATAAATTCTGACTCTGGCGTGCTGTAAAAAACAGAAATCATATTAGCTGAAATAGGTAAAGTCAGAAGTTCGGGTTCTGCTGGGCACAAAGAAGGTTTCAGAAATTCTGATGCCGCTGGCAGAACTTCATCTTCCTCTCCATTCTAGTCAGAGCATCTGCAACTTAGTCATTTCTCAACAAAACAGAAGATGTGCATATAACAGTTATGACAGGTTTCGTAATGTTTCAGAAACAAGAGATATCAGAACCATAAATCAAAAGCAAGAATGAATTTGCTAATCCTGATTTACTTAAGAAGTTCTGAATTAATTTACTCCCTATATAGGCATACAAATGCGTGAAACCTCATAATACGTACAACATTAGAATCATGATGTCTACATTGTATCTTTGAGCATGCAAATCTGATAATGCCTAAGTAATATGATGAGAGTCAGTAGAAGCTTACCTCGCAGCTGGAAAATAATCTTTGAGTTGGAGTCTGGTTCTGAACACTGGTGATGTTCTGAACCGCTTCTTCACGTACTCAGCAGGCTGGAAGCTTTCAACTTGGGCAATGAATGATTAGAAAAATTCTAGAACAACCAAGGGGGCAAAGTTTTGACTTCCTTGAGGTGAATATGGATGGAGAATGTGTTACAGTCTGAACATAGAAGTTAGGATGGTTTCTAAATGTATATCAGAAACTGTGTGATACGGTGGGAGAACTGAGTTTAGGTTTTGTGTTTTATCGCAAATGTCGCAGATATCAAGAGTCGCCACCGACTTTTCTTTTATCCAAAAGGAAAGGTGAAAAAGCACAGGAAAGACCTTTGAGATGTTTTCTTTAGTTCAGGGGGTAGATTATGAAAAGGGAAGGTATTAGCACCCTTTTCATCCATGGTTTTCCATGGGCTCTTAGTTACTTGCTTAGATCACTTGCTTTTGTTGTTTGAAATTGTGTTTGGTGTGGTTTTGAAAGTGTTTTGTAAAAGAGGCCATTCGTTTAGGAAATCTTTGTAATGATTCTCGTTCGTAAGATGTATACAAAGATGTTTGTCTTTTTGAAAATGTTTTCAATGTTTGTAAAGTGATTGGAAATGTGTGTGTTTTGAAAATAGTAAGGATAGTTGTTTGAAATGGAGCAAGTAACTAGAAGCTATCTACCTACTCAAATGTCTTTCTTGTGCATTTTCTATTCCTTTGATATTGTTGTCTTACCATTGATTTGGTAAGCAAACCTATCTTTGGATTTAAACGGGACGGTCGTGGGTCATCATATACCCATGATTAGCAATGTTTAAAAAGTATCTTAGCATTTTTTGAGGGACCAAGATCATTTTGTAAGGCAACTTTGAATAGCGTCATCGAGGGACTATGATCTTATACTTGTTTGTTTTGCCAAGATACTTCGCATGCGTAATATGGCTATTTTTATATAAGGCAACCAAGTGGAGAAACCCTAAGGGTGCTTGTGTGCAAGTGTGTTATTTTTCATGCTTTAATTTAGTCTTGGATTTAGGGTTATCTATTTGTTGATTTCATCTTGCCATACATCCTATTTACTAGCAATATATGAAAAGCAAGTAAAAATGCGGAAAATAAAATCTAAGCTATTACATCACTTTAGGGGGATGGGGGTACAATTTAACAATAGGGATGAAATGGAGACTGAAATATTACAACCATATCGAATTATAATGAGAACAATGTAAAAACAGTGTAAAATAAAAGGAAAACTGCATTTTGGACTGCTATGTGTCGACCCATGCTGTTATGCATCGACACATAGCTTCTCCTTGCTCCTGTAAAGTGAAATCTGTTCAGTATGAGTCGACCTATAATGGGATGTATCGACTCATACGCCTTTTGCATCGACGTGAAACACGTATGTATCGACTCATAGACCTTTCCAGCTTCTGTTTTGTGACCTGAACTCAGTATGGGTCGATGCATGAGGGTTATGTATCGACTCATATCCTATTTTTTTTACTAAGATGAGTTGACACATGTGGATATGTGTCGATACATGCTGCATTTTCCTGCCTTAAACATTGTTTTTACTGATTGTACAGGTTAGTTTATGGCATATAATGGATAAGTGTGAACCATAAATGATTGAATAAGCCTAAACAGGATGCAAATGACTAGTTCAGAAAGGTACTAAAGTACTACATCTTGTCTTTAAAATAAACAAATCCTTTAATGATGTATGGAGATATATCAAGTCAAGGAGACTTACCTCTGAGCTGCACTGGCTGTTTTAAATATGAATTCTTTTTTCCAAATGTTATGAAGACCTCAATGAATCTCCAGGAAGCTGCTCCAGACTATTGAAATTGAGTTAGACTGTACTGTGATGTTTTTGGTGTTTTGAAGGTGAAGATGATAGCACTATAGGGACTGTTTTTGTGATGTTTTGGACCACCTTTGTATGTGATGAGTTGTTTGGTTTAAAGGAGAGTTTGTTTGGTGGAGTGATGGATTGGGTTTTCTGTTTTGAACAAGAATAGACTTGGTTTTGAAAATGAATTAAGGTTGCACAGAATATTGTTTTTATGCTCAACAAAACTCTCTATTCTTTCTCTCTAAAACTTTTTCAATTCAAAAACCAACCCCTTTGTCTTGCAAATGTTTCTTCTATTTATAGAGAAGGTTTGAGACTTGAGAAACTCGGAATTTTGAAAAATCCCCTATTGTGCCTTTTTTCAAATTCATAATGACAAGTTGCTTCATGATGAAGAAAGGAGTGAATTAAGGAACTTAGCCATGCTTTGCAGGTCTTGTGGATTGCTTCTGATGTTGAGAAATTTTTCTGTCATCTTTGGAATAGATTTCAAGCTTTGAAAGAAGAGAGTGGTTGGAAAAGTGAAGCTTTATGGAAATGGAAATGTTGCTTTTGCATTTCTAACCATAAATGGTATCAAGACTTGGACAAAACTTCAAATGCTTGTGTAATACACTTAGGGTTTGTGTAATTTCTTGATTATGCATGGATTTGGAGAGAACATAGCTTGAAAAGAGAGATTTTGTAGCTTTGGTTGGAATTTTAGTCAAGTGTTCATCACAAATTCTGCTTTATAATTCAAGAATGAAGCCCTAACTTCATCTTTTCGATCCTCTCAGCTCAAGAATGAACTCAATGAGTTCTTGGACTTTTTGGAAATATTGGAACCTCCCCTAAAACTTTCATGTTAACCACTTTTGTTAAATCAAACTGGAACTTGATGAAAATTGGCCAAGAAGTTGGGATAAAAACATGACCAAAACTGGTGAAAATTTCTCTAAGTGTTAAATGAAAATGTCATGACTTCATGAATTTATAACTTGAAATCCAAGCATATTTAGGAGAAGTTGTGTAAAGAAATGTTGTAGATATCATGGAGATCTACAAATTTCATGTTGGAATTTTTTCTTGAATCATCTCGCATCATGGTGAAAATTTTGCTCAAAGTTATGAAAAAACATGAAATTTCCAACACTTAGAAAAATTTCTGAGTTTAGAAATTTTGACTTTTCAAAATGAAATCTTAACTTTTTGATTTCTTGATGAATAAGTTTCATATTTTGACCTGTTTTGATGAAATATGATCTTTTGCACTTGAATTTGACCAAAGAGTCGAAGTTTGACTTTTCAGTATACAGTTGACTTTTGATTAGTTGACTACAAATTTCATCTGTCTATCCAATGGATTTGCAATGTTTTGAACCATATAATTAGGTCAAGATGATGCAATTGAATCCTTGGAATAATGCTTCAACTCAATTGGTCATTTTCTAGATCAAAAAATCAGAAATTGCCCTTTCTCAATCAAAGCCCTAATTTTGACCATTTTGCCCGTTTGATGATTTGATCAAATTTCTTGAGGAATTGTGATCCAAACTTGATCAAATGATACATATGAGCCTAGAATATTGATATGGAGAAAAAATATGAAGTTTGACTGTAAATTGGCCCTGGTTGACTTTTCCCTAATACAACTGATTTTTAGGTCAACTGTCCAATTGACTGATAAAAAATGTGGTTAAAGGCTTGAAACTTGTCATGAGTGACCTTAGGGATCCATAATGATGTTTGAAAGTCATATGAAGCATTGAAAGTTCTAAAATCCTTGTGCAAGCTCAAACCCTAATTTTGGGTTATCAATGCATGATGAGATGTATTGAGCTGACCAAACCCTAATCCAGTCTTGAGTCAAAGAAGCCTTGTGAGAAAAAACCTTGATAAATGAGAGGGAAAATTTTGGGGTACAACAGCTGCCCCTATTGAATCTTATTGAACCTGATGAGTTAGATTGGCGAGTCTTGCCATTCGTGACTCGAAGGTGAAAGATGATTGGACACTAGAGTGCCCAGAAATTTGCACTCGACTAGGTGTAGTTGAGGGAATAGGCTTAAAGATGCCATTTGGAAAAGTGATAGAATCTTGTTGGAGATGGGCTTGTAGATGCCATCCAAGAATGTTTGTTGAATTGTAAGTTGCAAGTCAAAAGAACGAGTATCAAAGTGGCATCTGTATCTGGAGTGTATCTGAACTGTATCCGAAGGTTGAAACTGAATGAGTAACAGAATGGCATCCGTGTCTGGAGCGTATCTGAACTATATCTGAAATTGAAATCTGAATGAGTAATAGAATGGTATCCATGTCTGAAGCGTATCTGAACTGTATCTGAACATGAAACCTGAATGAGTAACAGAATGGTATCCGTGTCTGTAGCGTATCTGAACTGTATCTGATAGTTGAATCTGAATGAGTGGCAGAATGGCATCCGTGTCTGGAGCGTATATGAACTGTATCTGATAGTTGAATCTGAATGAGTAATAGGATGGCATCCGTATCTGGAGCGTATCTGAACTGTATCTGATAGTTGAATCTGAATGAGTAACATGATGGCATCCGTATCTGGATCGTATCTGAACTGTATCTGATAGTTGAATATGAATGAGTAACAGGATGGCATCCGTATCTGGAGCGTATCTGAACTGTATCTGATAGTTGAATCTGAATGAGTAACAGGATGGCATCCGTATCTGGAGCGTATCTGAACTTGTATCTGATTGCACATTGTTAACAGTAGCTGTTGATCTTAGCTTGGAACATAAAATTATGTTGAATGAAATGTATGATGCAATATATGTGTTTTATCAATGTTTATGATATGTGAATGTAATGCATGCGCATGTAAGCTGATTTTCTGTATTGCTATATGATTGAGGAAAATAAATCCTTGACTGTTGCTGAGGATATGTGGGTTCTTTATATTTTGAAATTGAATAATTGACAAAATCCTATTGTGAGAGCAATGCCGTATACTGCTTTAGGAATCTGCTTGGGGAATCCAGAGAATTTCGATGACTTCTACTGGGGATTAATAATGGGAGTCTTTGTTCCGTTGGGGAGTATCGGAAGTCAGCTGTTATCCGGTTGGATTTCAGGCTTCAAAACAAACTTGTTGGGGAATTTGGAGAAACTGGACGGTTTCCACCGGGGATTTTGAAGTTTTAGTTCCGTTGGGGATCTAAATGACGTACTGTGGCGATTGCTCATGGAATAGCCTAAAGACGTTTTCCTATTCTTTCAATCTGTTAGTAATTGTTATTTTTTATTTTGTTTATTTGTAAACAGTAATTATGTTCAAATGCATATGTTCATTAATGAATCATTTGATGTTTTCGCAATTAAAACACACGTGTAAAGAAAAAAGGCAAATAATTTTCTATACTTTAAAGAGATATCTTTGTATTTACTTCGAATAGGTATTTTGTATAAAGGGGACAAACATCCTAGTAAGAGGATGGTGCCATAAAAGTAAGAAAAATTTATACAAAGAAAGATAACTATGTGTGATAATCTCATGGGGTTCCCATTCTGCTATAGCCTCCGTATCTCCAAATATATTGTCTATTTGTTGCTTCGTCCGAAGATGATTGAATTGATCAGAAACTCTGAGTTTGTCGGTGAAGAGATTGTCCTTAAAGTGATCCGACGGGACCTAGTCATACGCTTTAATTCCCTAACTTTTGCCTGGACCGCCCTTTCGGGTTTTCAGTCCACCGGGAAACCCCTTTTTGCCCAAGTCGCTCTTTCGGGTTTTTCAACTTTCCGGGTGTACAAATTTTTTTAAATTTTATCCCTAATTTTTTCCTGAACCTTTTGGTTCGCCGGGATGCCCTTTTTTGCCTAGGTGTGTCAACCTAGCGGGTCTCTTATGCGTAATATCTTTTGACTATGTCCGTGTTCGCAGGGTGTGGCAGGTCGTCGCCGTCCATGGTTGTTAAGATCATTTCCCCACCGGAGAAGAAGTTCTTGATTACAAATGGTCCTTCATAGGTAGGAGTCCATTTGCCCCTGGGATCACTTTGTGGTAAAATAATGCGTTTGATCACTAGATCTCCAACTTGATATACCTGGCGTCTGACTTTCTTGTTGAAAGCCTTGATCATCTGTTTTTGATATATCATACCATGGAAAAGAGCAGTAAGTCTCTTTTCATAAATTAAGTTTAGTTGATCAAGCCGAGTCTGGATCCAATCGTCCTTATTCAAACCTGCATCCTTCATAATTGTCAAAGAGGGGATCTGGACCTCAATAGGCAAGACAGCCTCCATGCCATAAACCAAAGAATAAGGTGTTGCCCTAGTTGATGTGCGAGCCGTGGTACGATACCCGTGGAGAGAAAATGGTAGCATCTCATGCCAGTCCTTGTAGGTGACTGTCATCTTCTGTATGATCTTCTTAATGTTTTTATTTGCAGCTTCGACGACACCATTCATCTTTGGCCGATAGGGGGATGAATTGTGATGCTGAATCCTGAACTGCTCGCACAAGGCAGTGATCATAGTATTGTTAAGGTTTGTACCATTATCAGTGATGATCCTTTCTGGGATACCGTACCGGAAAATGAGATTCTACTTGATGAAACGGGCAACAACATTCTTAGTGACAGATGCGAAGGAAGCTGCTTCGACCCACTTTGTAAAATAGTTAATGGCCACTAGAATGAAGCAGTGTCCATTGGACGCTGTAGGCTTGATCTCCCCAATCATATCGATTCCCCACATAGAAAAGGGCCAAGGAGCTGTCAAGACATTCAGAGGAACCGGGGGTACGTGCACCTTGTCCGCATAAATTTGACACTTATGACAGGTCCGAGAATGTTGATAGCAGTCTGCTTCCATGGTAGACCAATAATAGCCTGCCCGTAGGATTTTCTTTGCCATCGTATGCCCACTGGAGTGAGTGCCAAAGGTACCTTCATGTAATTCAGCCATGATCTTTCCATCCTCAATCTTATCCATACAACGGAGCAGAATAGAGTCATGATTGCGTTTGTACAGGATGCCATTACTAAGGAAGAACTTAGCAGAGAATCTCTTTAAGAACTTTTTATCATTGATTGAAGCTCCTTCTGGATATTCATGAGCCTAGAGATACCTCTTGATTTCATGAAACCAAGGTTGGTCCATTACTTCTTCAGTATTAATCTCGTGACAGTGTGCTAGTTCACCCATTCGTTCAATGGTGATCTGGGGAGCCTCGTTATCCCACTAAGTTTAAACATAGATGACATTGTGGCTAGAGCATCTGCTAGCTGATTTTCTTCTCGCGGGAAATGCTCGAAGGTAATCTTCTCAAAATATGGTAGCAATGTCAAAACATGTTCTTTGTAAGGGATGAGGTTTGGGTGCTTAGTATCCCATTCTCCTTTGATCTGACTAATGACCAAAGCTGAATCTCCGAATACATCTACGTATTAGATTCCCAAGTCTATGGGAGCCTTGAGACCAAAGATGCATGCTTCGTATTCCGCCATGTTGTTCGTACAGTTGAAGCAAAGTCTGGCAGGAAAGGGAGTATGACACCCTTCCAGAGATATGAGTACAGCGCCGATACCATTACCAAGTGCATTGGATGCCCCATCAAAGAACATGGTCCATCGGGATCCTTGTTCAGGTCCGTCATATGGCCTGATTTCTTCACAGTTGTCTAATGTCATGATGTCCTCATCCGGGAATTCAAACTTCATGGACTGATAATCTTCTACAGCTTGATGAGCAAGATGATCAGCTAGCACACTGCCCTTTATAGCTTTCTGGGTAGTGTACTGTATATCTTTTCTGTTAGGATCATCTGCCATATAGCTACCCTTCCAGACAGAGCAGGCTTTTCGAAGATGTATTTTATCGGATCCATCTTAGATATCAACAAAGTAGTATGAGTCAACATATACTATCTTAGCCGGCGAGCAACCCATACTAGAGCGCAACAAGTTTTCTCGAGCAGTGAATATCTGGTTTCACAGTCGGTAAACTTTTTGCTCAGGTAATAAATAGCGTGATCTTTTCGGACAGAATCATCATGCTTCCCCAATACACACCCCATTGAGTTCTCTAAAACGGTCAGATACATGATCAGTGGTCTTCCCTCGACTGGTGGCATCAAAACAGGAGGATCTTATAAGTACTCTTTGATCTTGTCAAAGGCAATCTGACAATCATCATTCCATCTGACTACTTGATCTTTCTTCAACAGTTTGAAGATTGGCTCACAAGTAGCTGTCAGGTGAGAAATGAATCTGGAAATATAGTTCATGCGTCCCAAGAATCCTCTGACTTCCTTCTCAGTACGAGGAGCAGGCATTTCTTGTATCTCTTTAACCTTGGCAGGATCAACCTCGATGCCTTTGTTGCTGACAACAAAACCTAAGAGTTTACCGGACCGGACTCTGAATGTGCACTTGTTTGGATTCAACCTTAGTTTGTACTCCTTCAATCTCTCAAACAACTTATGCAAATGATCAAGGTGCTCCCCTTCAGTTTCTGATCGGGCTATCATGTCATCTACATAGACCTCTATCTCATGATGTATCATATCATGAAATAAGGCTACCATGGCGCGTTGATAGGTTGCCCCAACATTCTTCAGTCCGAATGGAATCACGTTGTAGCAGAACGTCCCCCACTGTGTGACAAATGTAGTTTTCTCCATGTCCTCAGGTGCCATTTTTATTTGGTTATAACCTGAGAATCCGTCCATGAAGGAAAACACTTTGTGCTGGGCCATGTTGTCAACTAGGATGTCGATGTGGGGAAGTGTAAAATCATCTTTAGGGCTGGCCCTGTTTAAATCTCTATAATCCACGCACATTCGTACTTTGCCATCTTTTTTAGGCACCGGAACAATGTTGGCAACCCATTGAGGATAGGAAGTGACTGCCAAAAATCCAGCATTGAACTGTTTCATGACTTCCGCTTTGATCTTCTCTGACATGTCAGGTCTCATGCGGAGGACTTTTTGTTTCACTGGTGGACAGTCTTCTCTTGTGGGCAGACGATGTACCACGATGTCTGTATCAAGCCCTGGCATGTCTTCGTATGACCAGGAAAAGATCTCAACATAATCATGCAACAGCTGAATCAAACGCTCCTTGACACTCGACTCTAGATTGGCACCTACCTTGATTTCCTTTTTATCTTCCTTGGTACCCAAGTTGATTGTATCCAACGGTTCCTCATGAGGCTGAATAACTCTTTCCTCTTGTTGTAGTAGTCTGGCCAATTCCCCTGGTACTTCACAATCTTCCTCACCTTCGTATTCGGCTTGGTAGATTAGATCTTCAGACTCACTAAAGGCCATAGCAGTATCGTTACCCATGGGATCCGGAATGGAGGGGTACCTGCATTTGTGAGTGTGGGTGTGTGTAAGGGTATATCCATCTTTAAACAATAAAATGTAAAAGAAAGACAATGAGCACGAAAGGTTTGTATGTGGAAAAACGTCCATGATTCATTGAATGTCATATGAAGATGAAATAAAAACCCTTACAAATGGACCATTGTGTCTCGGGTAAGACATAAGGTTTTTAAAGTGTGAATTGTTTGTGAATATTACAAGTTCAACAGAAATGTAAAAGATAAATTACTGAGAGATGAAAGTTATTGGGACAAAGTCTCTGGCTTCCCAATTGCGAAGTCCTCCGTTGACAGTTGGAAATATCCAATCTTCCAAGTTGCAATCCTCTTCACCATCTTCCACTGCGTTGACCTCTCGGTTACTAATCTTCAAAGGTGGCCCTCCAGCATGGGCACGACGCACAGCATTCTGAGCAATTGAAGTAAACCCCAAGCAAAACTTGTCTGATTTATACGGGATGTCCGGAAGCTACCCCCAGATGGTGCATCCACCCTCTTCTACTACTTCCTTGGCGTCTTTTAGAGATGACATCCAAAGAGGAGGTCTTGTGATCTTGGGAATTGGGGATACCTCCTTGGTTACCGCTATTTCTTGAGAGACCTCTTCGAAATGTTGAAAAGGAGTTTCAATGAACTCGCCATCCAACTCCACATATCAGAAATAATTTAGGTGAATAATCATGTACTCTTCTTCTCCGTGGACATTGATAATCTTTCCATGGACCGGGTACTTCAGCTTTTGGTGTAGTGTAGAGGTTACAACACCAGCATTATGTATCCAGGGCTGTCCTAACAGATAGGAGTAAGAGGGGCGAATGTCCATTACATAGAAGGTTGAGTTGAAAGTCTGAGTTCCCACCTTTATGGGGATGTCCACCTCCCCGTGGACCATCCTCTTTGAGCCATCAAATGCTCTCACAACTATGTTACTGGGTTTCAATGTCAGCCCCTCGCAATCCAATATGTCAAGAGCTTTCTTTGGTAAGACGTTCAAAGATGAACCCGTGTCCTCCAAGACATGGGCCAGAGTCGTTCCTCTACACTCCACGGAGACATGCAAAGCCCTATTGTGCTTTATCCCTTTTGGTGTTAAATCAGCATCAGAGAAGCCTAGGCCATTATCAGCTGTCAAACTGGCCACACAATCTTGGAATTGGCCAGCAGACGTCTCTTGTAGCACATGAGTTGTCTTCAGAAACTTCACCAGAGCTTTCGCATGTGCCTCAGAACACAGCAACAATGCTAGCATGGAAATCTTGCAGGGAGTTTGCCCTAACTGTTCAACCACGTCATAGTCACTCTTCTTTATTATCCTCAGGATCTCTTCCATTTCCTACTTGGATGTTTCGGGGATAGCTAGTGATTGAGCCTTCATCCGGACAGGATCTTCTTGGATGCTTTTTCCTCGTTTTTCAGCAGTGGAAGTATTGGTAGGGATAACAGCAGAGGTCGTGTCGTCTTTTTCGATAGGTGCACTTCTAGGTATGATTATTGGTACATAGGTAATCTTCGGAACAACCACGGGTCCAAAAACTGCCTTTGGAGGGGAAATCTCTGGAGAGAAGATTCTACCGTTGCGGGTAATCTTACTAGTTCCGACAATATTGCTAATATCAGAATCTTCTTCTTCGGAGCTCACTTCTTCAGCGGTTAGCCCATCTTGTTTAATACCATCGTAGTAGATTTCTCCACCGTAATTCCACTGTACTGTTTTATCTGATTCATATGGGACCGGCCCAGTCATTGTAATTATGAGAGGAGTAGTCTTTGGAACTGATGTAATCCTAACGGGTCTTTTGGGGACCCTGGAAGGATTGGCGGAGATGGTTATGATTGAAAATTCTTTAACTGGAACGGGTGAAACAAGAGCATTTTCAAACATAATTTCTTGGTTGTCTATCAGGCGTTGAATGCCTGTCTTCAACAGAGGGCAATCAGTTGATGAAGATAAGCAAAGATGGAAATCTTTATTACAACCTGGGAATATACCAGCTTTTAACAAGTTTAACTTAATGATCGGGAGCGGAGTTAAGAGTTCATCTACTGTAGCAACAAACAAATCTTCCTCGATAACATTGGCGTTGTGACCATGCCTAGGCATAGGAGCGGAGATGACTTTTGGTTTCTCTGGCGCCTCAAACTCGATCTCTTTTGCATCTATAAGGTCTTGAATTTTGTTCTTCAAAGCCCAACAGTTGTTAGTGTCGTGCCCTGGACTTTCTGAATTGTATGCGCATCTGGAATTCGGGTGATAATGAGAGGACGCCGTGTTGGGATTCTTTGGAGCTTCCTTCAAAGTTGCCAAGCTAGATTTCAGAAGATGTGGTAGAATCTGGGCTAGAGTCATATTAATTCTGGTGAATTGCCGGACTGGCCTTTCCACCCTTGGTTGGTTACTTCTTGGTTGATCAGATGTAGATTTTGGGATCATAACGGCCCCCACCATTGGTTGGCGTTCAGCTCTCCCTTGGGTCCTTTGTGGATAAACAGCAGATACCTCCTTCTTCCCAGTGAAGGGTTTTTTCACAGCTGTAGAGGCAGATGAATCTTTCTGAATCTTTCCACTTTTTATTCCAGCTTCCACCCTCTCTCCGGTTAATATTAACTCAGTAAATCCAGCAGATGAACTTCTAATCAAATGGTTGAAGAAAGGACCCGATAGAGTGCCTAAGAACATATCGACTAACTCCCTTTCAGACAGAGGGGGCTGCACTCTTCCAGCTAGATCTCTCCATTTCTGCGCGTAATCTTTGAAACCCTCATTTGAAGCCATAGTCATACTCTGAAGTTGAGTACGGGTAGGCGCCAAATCTGCATTATACTGGTATTGTTTATGGAAAGCTGCGACAAGGTCTTCCCAGTTGTGGACGTCGACCCTTTCTAGTTGGTAAAACCAATCGAGTTGTGTTCCGGATAAACTATCTTGGAAAAAATGTACCCACAGGTCTTTGTCGGTGGAGTGCGGCTGAATCTTTCTCACGTATGATCGGAGGTGCATTTTAGGACATGACACCCCATCATATTTTGCAAACAACGGCATTTTGAACTTTGGGGGGATTACAATTCCTGACACCAGCCCCAATTCCTCAAAGTCTAGACCTGGTACCCTCTGTATTTCCATAGCGCTTAAATGCTCTTCCAGATGTCTGTACTTATCAACAGCCGGAGGGTACTGTTCCTCACAGTAGTCTTCCTCTTCTTCCTCCTCTTCAGATTCAGACAGAACTGCTGTTTCTTTTCCTTTTCTCTCTCCTTCATCAGATGTTACTGGAAAATCCAAGGTTCTTCTAGCCTGTCCTTGAAACCTTCTCCCCATGATTACCATACCGGTTGGTTTCTTCTCTTTCTTCTTTTTCTCTTTTGCCAGCAGAGTCTTCAGCTCCTCTTGTCCTTTGGCCAAGGTTGTGAGTAACTGCTGAAACTGCATGTTTTGAGCTTGAAGATCTTTAACTGTCTGTTCGAGATCCATCTTACTGAAATAAACAATAGAGAGATGAGGAAACTTGTTGCAAAGACCTGTTTATGTTATGATGAATGATATGTGCACATGTAACATTTTCAAGGATTTTAAAAGATTCAATTTCATTTTAAACAAAAAGAAACACACGTTATATTAATAAGATAGAGTTTGAGTACATCAATGCGCCTTGGGCAAAATACAACACTCTAAGATAAAAAAAGTAGTGCACATCCTCTTTGGTTCTATGTAGGCATTTAGAGTCTGCTCCTCATGAAGTAGCCTAGTGAGTTCCAAAACCTTCTTCCCGCTTGCGTAGAATTGGGCTTCGAAAGTATCTCGCTCTCCTTTGAGTTGTATCCAATCCCTTTGTAGATCTTCGAGAGATGTGGGCATGTCAGGATGTAGGATAGTGTATGGAACTTCTCCTTCCTTAACAGACTCAATAATCACTGGGAGAATGGAAGGATAAGGCATCATAAGACTTTGAGCGCGGGTTCGTACCCACTTGAGGTAAGGCTCAAGAGGGATGGAATTCTTGTGTCCCAAAGTCCTACTGTCCACCTTGTTTAGCATCCTCCAAGCTCGAATGAATATCTGGCGAAGTCCTTGATCGTCATTGTCGTAGTCGAATACCAAACCCTGAATCAGCATATCATGTGGGCCATCCCTTCGGGCATAATCAAAATATCTTAGAGCTAAGCATGGGTTGCAGGTGATGCCTCCCCTAATGCCAAGTAGAGGGACATTAGGGAATTCCCCACAACGGTCAACAATGATAACATTCTCTTTGGATCGAGAGCACCAATGAATATTTGAATGTTTGAGCATCATTAACCTTTGTGACCACCTTAATCCTTTCTCATTCTTTAAGATTGATTGGGGAAGATGAGAAATAAACCATCTTTCCAGGAGGGGAGTGCAACACATAAGGACACCTCTTTTCCTCATTGTACGAGTGTGAAAAGAGTGTAGGATATTCCCTAGTAATGTAGGCACCGGATTGCGTGACATGAAGATTTTGACGACACTCACATCTATGAGTTGACCAGGATTGGGGAACAAGACCATCCCATAGATAAGAAGAGCCACAATTTCCTCAAATGCTTGCAAGTCTAGGGAAATCCAACAGCTTTGGGCTTTCTCAAACAGAAACTTTTCCAAGAAACCTTTGACACCACTTCTAGTTTCCCAATGAGTTGTGACATCAGATGAGTGCAAGTGCAGGGCTTGAGCAATCTCTTCTGGCTTTGGATCTCTTTCCTTACCGTTTAAAGGTAGTTCATTGAGAATAGGAATCCTCAAGAGTTGAGATAATTCTTCCAAAGTGGGCACAAGTTGATAGTCAGGAAATGTAAAGCAATGATGCAAAGGATCAAAGAACTGGAAGAGCACTTTCATCATATCCTCCTCTGTGTTGGAGGTGACCAAGTTGACTAGAAGAACATGCCTCTCGGTGAATGGAGAGTTCTCAGGGATCCTTGAAGCTAGCTCCTTGAGTTGTGGAGGAATTCTTACAAGGTTGATTTGGATAGTTTTCTTGCGAAGTGAATCCATATCCTATAAAACAAGAACAAAGATGAATTTCCAAAATCCTTGAAATGGTTAGTGAATGCATATGATGTTCATGATGTCCATGATGTTATGTACAAGTATGCATATACAAGCAAAGCAAACAATTTCTTAGTTTTAGGCTTGCATGGGGTTTTATAGGTAAGTACCCTCTTGAAGTTTAGTTGGCTCAACCTGTCCTAGTAATAGTAACCGGGTTCTAAGGAGCTCAATATCACTGGATTGTTTCCTTGGTCATTGTTTCAGCTCAAGCCTCTTTAATGGCGACCGAAATATCCCAAGAAACCAACCCTCAATGAGTGTAGTATCGAGTATCTACCAACTTCAGACTTCACCAAAGCCGGTCATCTCACTACATCCTAAAGGCCAATATGGTCAAGTAAAGGGTTCTAGAAGTTCATTAGTGCTTCATGACATCACTCAGCGGCCCCGTATTCTCTTTGATTAACTCAAAGGCTATCGGTACCCACAAATATGTCACACTAACATAGCTATTGCTTAGACCATATCGGTATACCCCGCACAGTTTCCACAACGTATTGCTATTTACCTATAATGTTTCCAAAATCCGGGTGGAGGATTCAAACCCAAACAAAGAACCATAATGTAAAGCAAACAAGTCAAACAATGTAAGTAAATAAATGTGATCTAAACCCTAAGGTAACCCCACTTTTAGAAAATACTCCCCGGCAGAGTCGCCAGTTCTGTGATACGGTGGGAGAACTGACTTGAGGTTTTTGCATTTTATCGCAAATGTTGCAGATAGCAAGAGTCTCCACCAACTTTGCTTTTATCCAAAAGGAGAGGTGAAAAAGCACAGGAAAGACCTTTGAGATGTTCTTTTGAGTTCAGGGGGTAGATTATGAAAAGGGAAGGTATTAGCACCCTTTTCATCCATGGTTTTCCATGGGCTCTTAGTTACTTGCTTAGATCACTTGCTTTTGTTGTTTGAAATTGTGTTTGGTGTGGTTTTGAAAGTATTTTGTAAAAGAGGCCATTCGTTTAGGCAATCTTTGTAATGATTCTCGTTCGTAAGAATGTATACAAAGATGTTTGTCTTTTTGAAAATGTTTTCAATGATTGTAAAATGTTTGGAAATGTGTGTGTTTTGAAAATAGCAAGGATAGTTGTTTGAAACAGAGCAAGTAACTAGAAGCTATCTACCTACTCAAATGTCTTTCTTGTGCATTTTCTATTCCTTTGATATTGTTGTCTTACCATTGATTTGGTAAGCAACCCTATCTTTGGATGTAAACGGGACGGGCGTGGGTCATCATATAGCCATGATTAGCAATGTTTGCAAAGTATATTAGCATTTTTTGAGGGACCAAGATCATTTTGTAAGGCAACTTTGAATAGCGTCATCGATGGACTATGATCTTATACTTGTTTGTTTTGCCAAGATACTTCGCATGAGTAATATGGCTATTTTTATATAAGGAAACCAAGTGGAGAAACCCTAAGGGTGCTTGTGTGCAAGTGTGTTATTTTTCATGCTTTGATTTAGTCTTGGATTTAGGGTTATCTATTTGTTGATTTCATCTTGCCATACATCCTATTTACTAGCAATATATGAAAAGCAAGTAAAAATGCGGAAAATAAAACCTAAGCTATTACATCACTTTAGGGGGATGGGGGTACAATTTAACAATAGGGATGAAATGGAGACTGAAATATTACAACCATATCGAATGATAATGAGAACAATGTAAAAATAGTGTAAAATAAAAGGAAAACTGCATTTTGGATTGCTATGTGTCGACCCATGCTAGGATGTATCGACCCATAAAGTGAAATTTGTTCAGTATGAGTCGACCCATAATGGGATGTATCGACTCATACGCCTTTTGCATCAATGCGAAACGCGTATGTATCGACTGATAGACCTTTCCAGCTTCTGTTTTGTGACCTGAACTCAGTATGGGTCGATGCATGAGGGTTATGTATCGACTTATATCCTATTTTTTTTTACTAAGATGAGTCGACACATGTGGATATGTGTCGATACATGCTGCATTTTCCTGCCATAAACATTGTTTTTACTGATTGTACAGGTTAGTTTATTTCATATAATGGATAAGTGTGAACCATAAATGATTGAATAAGCCTAAACAGGATGCAAATGACTAGTTCAGAAAGGTACTAAAGTACTACATCTTGTCTTTAAAATAAACAAATCCTTTAATGATGTATGGAGAGATATCAAGTCAAGGAGACTTACCTCTGAGCTGCACTGGCTGTTTTAAATCTGAATGCTTTTTTCCAAATGTTATGAAGACCTCAATGAGTCTCCAGGAAGCTGCTCCGGACTGTTGAAACTGAGTTAGAATGTACTGTGATGTTTTTGGTGTTTTGAAGGTGAAGATGATAGCACTACAGGGACTACTTTTGGGATGTTTTGGAACACCTTTATATGTGATGAGTTGTTTGGTTTAAAGGAGAGTTTGTATGGTGGAGTGATGGATTGGGTTTTCTGTTTTGAACAAGAATAGACTGGGTTTTGAAAATGAATCAAGGTTGCACAAAATATTGTTTTTCTGCTCAACAAAACTCTCTATTATTTCTCTCTAAAACTTTTTCACTTCAAAAACCAACCCCTTTGTCTTGCAAATGTTTCTTCTATTTATAGAGAAGGTTTGAGACTTGAGCAACTCAGACTTTTGAAAAATCCCCTGTTATGCCTTTTTTCAAATTCATAATGACAAGTTGCTTTATGATGAAGAAAGGAGTGAATTAAGGAACTTAGCCATTCTTTGCAGGTCTTGTGGATTGCTTCTGATGTTGAGAGATTTTTCTATCATCTTTGGAACATATTTCAAGCTTTGAAAGAAGAGAGTGGTTGGAAAAGTGAAGCTTTATGCAAATGGAAATGTTGCTTTTGCATTTCTAACCATAAATGGTATCAAGACTTGGACAAAGCTTCAAATGCTTATGTAATACACTTAGGGTTTGTGTAATTGCTTGATTATGCATAGATTTGGAGAGAACATAGCCTGAAAAGAGAGATTTTGTAGCTTTGGTTGGAATTTTAGTCAAGTGTTCATCACAAATTATGCTTTGTAATTCAAGAATGAAGCCCTAACTTTATCTCTTCGATTCTCTCAGCTCAAGAATGATCTCAATGAGTTCTTGGACTTTTTGGAAATATTGGAACCTCCCCTACAACTTTCATGTTAACCACTTTTGTTAAATCAAACTGGAACTTGGTGAAAATTGGCCAATAAGTTGGGATAAAAACCTGAACAAAACTGCTGAAAATTTCTCTAAGTGTTAAATGAAAATGTCATGACTTCATGAATTTATAACTTGAAATCCAAACATATTTAGGAGAAGTTGTGTAAATAAATGTTGTATATATCATGGAGATCTACAAATTTCATGTTGGAAGTTTCTCTTGAATCATCTCGCATCATGGTGAAAATTTTGCTCAAAGTTATGAAAAAACATGAAATTTCCAACACTTAGAAAAATTTCTAAGTTTAGAAATTTTGGCTTTTCAAAATGAAATCTTGACTTTTTGATTTCTTGATGAATAAGTTTCATATTTTGACCTGTTTTGATGAATTATGATCTTTTGCACTTGAATTTGACCAAAGAGTCAAAGTTTGACTTTTCAGTATACAATTGACTTTTAATCAGTTGACTGCAAATTTCATCTGTCTATCCAATGGATTTGCAATGTTTTGAACCATATAATTAGGTTAAGATGATGCAATTTAATCGTTGGAATCATGCTTCAACTCAATTGGTCATTTTCTAGATCAAAAAATCAGAAATTGCCCTTTCTCAGTCAAAGCCCTAATTTTGACCATTTTACCCCTTTGATGATTTGATAAAATTTCTTGAGGAATTATGATCCAAACTTTATTAAATGATACATATGAGCCTAGAATATTGATGTGGATCAAAAATATGAAGTTTGACTGTAAATTGGCCCTGGTTGACTTTTCCCCAATACAGCTAATTTTTAGGTCAACTGTCCAATTGACTGATCAAAAATATGGTTCAAGGCTTGAAACATGTCATGAGTGATCTTAGGGGATCCATAATGATGTTTGAAAGTCATATGAAGCATTGACAGTCCAAAAATCCTTGTGCAAGCTTAAACCCTAATTTTGGGTTATCAATGCATGATGAGATGTCTTGAGCTTACCAAACCCTAATCCAGTCTTGAGTTAAAGAAGCCTTGTGAGAAAAAACCTTGATAAATGGGAGGGAAAATTTTGGGGTACAACAATCTGTATGGATGGTTTTGGTCAGGAAATACTTGAGGAAAAAATTGAGTTTCAATGCAAGAACCAAAAGTTAACAGGTTTTTGTATTTTGTATTTGCAGTTTTGGACTCTTGGAATTTTAGCAGGGGTTCAAGGCTTTTTCTTTATCAAAAATTCGACCCTTTTAAAGTCGCCAATGGATTTTAATTTATAGGCAAAGATCTTGTAGTTTGGAGAGTACAACCATCACATGCTAGGGTGTTGCCTTGTTCTTGAAGCAAGTATGGTGGTTGGTAGCTTTAGCAGCGCCTAAGTAGAATTGTAAGCAGGAATTAAGGAAAGGTAACCTCAAAAGCAAAAGCAACGCATGGGCCCATCATATTCTTGTACATGAGTTTGCTTTTCCAAGACAGTAATTGTACTTCTATGCCACACGTGGGGAAATCCTTTGAACAAAGACCCAAAAGTGGTTGTGAGCATTAAATGACGATGAGATTAATCAAACCAGAAATCCTGCAACAAGAGATTCTGCATCATTGCTTAATTTTGGATCAGCAGTTCAGCTTCAGGGTGACTTAGAATAGACATCCAACTTGCGATCTTTATATCTCCTTGCTTCAGCATGTTCTGAAGGAGCTCTCATACTTTCCAGGAAGCTTGCAGCACGCTCTGTAACCTTCTTTGAATTACCCTTGCAAACTCTGACTGAACCTTTGTGAAAACTGGCCCAGAAGTTCTAACCAAACTCTGTCTTGAAAGTGTCTAGAATTTGCTGAGTGCTTTAGTTTCATGGACGTGTCTTTGAACATTTATAAATTGAAATTCCAACATTTCCAAGAGAAGTTCTATTCTGTAATATTTTAGGCCTTATTGAGATCTAAAATTCTTGAGGTATAAATTATTCCAGAATCAGCTTGCATCATGGTGATAATCTGATCAGAAGTTCTTAGCTTATCATATTTCTTAAACACTTAGAAAAATTCAAAGTATTTAGAATTTTGACTTTTCCAAAATAATTTTGACTTTTGAATTTCTTGATGAAACAAACTTCATATTTCAACATGTCTTGATGAAATATGGTCCTTGAAACTTGATTTTGATCAAAAGTCAAAGTTTGAGTTTTCAATGCGCAAATGACCATTTTACCTTTGTGAATGACTTTCTGGGAAAATTTGTAATTCAAGGCTTGAAATTGGATGAAAGCAAACCTGAGGGTCCAGGTTGATCTTTTTGAGAAATTTCTTGAGAAATGAGAGGGAAAATTTTGGGGTACAACAGCTGCCCCTGTTCAATCTTCTTAAACCTGAAGAGTTAGATTGGCGGATCCGCTATTCGTGACTTGAAGGTGGAAGATGATTGAACACTAGAGTGCCAAGAAATTTGCACTCGATGATGTGGTGATTGATTGTGTAGGAAATGGGCTTAAAGATGCCATTCAATAGTGATTTTTGACAAAAAATTGAAGAAGTATCATAATAAATCTCTGGTTGATTTATACTGAAATAATGGATACGTTAGGTTGAGTACCGGAATAATATCCTTAAATGGATTATATCTGACTAGTATCTGAAAGTTGTCTTTGAATGAGTATCAAGATGGAATCCGTATCTGGAGCGCATCTGAAATGTATCTGAAAGCTGAAACTGAATGAGAATAAAGATGGCATCCATATCTGGTGCGTATCTGAAAGCTGAATCTGAATGAGTATCAGGAGCGCATCTATATCTGGTGCGTGTCTGAACTGTATCTGAAAGCTGAATCTAAATGAGTATCCGGATGGCATCCATATCTGGTGCGTATCTGAACTGTATCTGAAAGGTGAATCTGAATGAGTATCAGGATGGCATCCGTATCTGGTGTGTATCTGAACTGTATCTAAAAGATGAAACTGAATGAGTATCAGGATGGCATCTGTATCTGGTGCGTATCTGAACTATATCTGAAAGTTAAATATGAATGAGTATCAGGATGGCATCCGTATCTGGTGCGTCTCAAAAAGTGTATATGAAAGCTGAATCTGAATGAGTATCAGGATGGCATTCGTATCTGGTGTGTATCTGAACTGTATCTGAATGCTGAAATTGAATGAGTATCAAGATGGCATCCCTATCTGGTGCATATCTGAACTGTAACTGAAAGCTGAATCTGAATGAGTATCAGGATGGCATCCGTATCTGGTGCATATCTGAACTCCATCTGAAAGCTGAATATGAATGAGTATCAGGATGGCATCCGTATCTAGTGCGTATCTGAACTGTATCTGAAAGCTGAATCTGAATGAGTATCAGGATGGCATCTGTATCTGTGTGTATCTGAACTGTATCTAAAAGCTGAATCTGAATGAGTATTAGGATGGCATTTGTATCTGGTGCGTATCTGAACTGTATATGAAAGCTGAATCTGAATGAGTATCAGGATGGCATCCGTATCTGGTGCGTATCTGAACTCTATCTGAAAGCTGAATCTGAATGAGTATCAGGATGGCATCTGTATCTGGTGAGTATCTGAACTGTATCTGAAAGCTGAATCTGAATGAGTATCAGGATGGCATCTGTATCTGTGTGTATCTGAACTGTATCTGAAAGCTGAATCTGAATGAGTATCAGGATGGCATCCCTATCTGGTGCGTATCTGAACTGTATCTGAAAGCTGAAATTGAATGAGTATCAGGATGACATCCATATATGGTGCGTATCTAAACTGTATCTGGAAGCTGAAACTGAATGAGTATCAGGATGGCATCTGTATATGGTGCGTATCTGAACTATATCTGAAAGCTGAATCTGAATGAGTATCAGAATGGCATCCGTATTTGGTGTGTATCTGAACTGTATCTGAAAGCTGAAATTGAATGAGTATCAGGATGGCATCCCTATCTGGTGCATATCTGAACTGTAACTGAAAGCTGAATCTGAATGAGTATGAGGATGACATCCGTATCTGGTGCGTATCTGAACTATATCTGAAAGCTGAATCTGAATGAGTATCAGAATGGAATCCGTATATGGAGCGTATCTGAACTGTATCTGAAAGCTCAGCAGGATGAAGAAGGAATATTGGATGATTACTACCTTAGTAGAATGATGAAGGAATCTTGGACGATTACCACCTCATTAGGATGATGAAGGAATCTTGGTTGATTACTACCTCAGCAGGATGATGAAGGAATCTTGGAAGATTACTACCTCAGCAGATTGATGAAGGAATCTTTGATGATTACTACCTTAGCAGGATGGTTAAGGAATCTTGGACGATTACTACCTCAGTAGAATGATGAAGGACTTTTATCTATTGATTGATCTTTGTTGAAAAGGTAAAGACTTAGTTGTATGCAATGCCATGATGTATGCATTGGATAATGATGAGATTTGTGTTATGTGCATTTTGCATGCATATGCTGTGAATGTTGTTGAAATGTAATTTTGTCTTGGAAAATAAATCCTTGACAAGTGTTGGGGAGTCATTAAATCCCGAACTGTTATTGAAAAAGTGAACTAATATCTGGTCGAATTCCAGGCTTTGCAACACCTTATACTGTTATCTAGTCGAAATCCAAGCGACTCCACAGTATTTTTTGAGAAGGGAACTACTATCTGGTCGAAATCCAGGCTTCACAGCGCCTTATACTGTTATCTGGTTGAAGTCCAGGCTTCAAAGTTTTTTTGGAGGAGGGAACTACTATCTGGTCGAAATCCAGGCTTCGCAGCACCTTATACTGTTATCTGGTCGAAATCCAGAGTTTACAGTGTTTTTGGAGAAGGGAACTACTATCTGGTCGAAATCCAGGCTTCGCAGCACCTTATAGTGTTATCTGGTCGAAATCCATGCTTTACAGTGTTTTTGGAGGAGGGAACTACTATCTGGTTGAAATCCAGACTTCGCAGCACCTTATACTATTATCTGGTCAAAATCCAAGCTTCACATTGTTTTTTGAGAAGGGAATTACTATTTGGTCGAAATCCAGGATTCGTAGCACCTTATACTGTTATCTGGTCGAAATCCAGGCTTCATAGTGTTTTTGGAGGAGGGAACTACTATCTGGTTGAAATCCAGGCTTAACAACACCTTATACTGTTATCTGGTCGAAATCCAGGCTTCCCAGCACCTTATACTGTTATCTGGTCGAAATCTAGGCTTCATAGTGTTTTTGGAGAAGGGAACTACTATCTGGTCGAAATCCAGGCTTCCCAGCACCTTATACTGTTATCTGGTCAAAATCCAGGCTTCATAGTGTTTTTTGAGAAGGGAACTACTATCTGGTCGAAATCCAGGCTTCGCAACACCTTATATTATTACCTGGTCGAAATCCAGGCTTCAGTGTTTTTGGATAAGGGAACTACTATCTGGTTGAAATCCAGGCTTCGCAGCACCTTATACTGTTATCTGGTCGAAATCCAGGCTGCATAGTGTTTTGCTCGGGATTGTAGAGTATTCTATTGGGGAAGAGGAGTTGCGGTCCCCTGTTGCTCAGTCTGTTGGAGAGACGACGACTTCAATGGCAGAAATCCTCGAGGATTCTTGAAGTCGACTCAGTTGGGAAGAGGTTTTAAGAGGTTGAAAATTTGGATGGGGAATCTTCATATGAGAAGGATTTTGGGGAGATTTGTTACTGCCCCTAGTAACGAGTGTTTGTGGCACTGCCAGGAAATGTTTGACTTTACGTAACCCTTTGTCGGGATTGGCGTTCAATGCCCCAAGTAATGGAGATGGAGACCTGCCCCTTGTTATTCTGCACTTCATGAGATATTTCTTAGAATCTTGACTGGGTTATCCTAGGTGTACTTGGATAGTGACATGTCATGCCTCTTTGCTGATAGGAGATTTGTCATTGGAAGTGTCATCCCACATGAAGTGATAGAGAGAGCTTTCGTTCACTGGATATTCGTTGTGTGAATTTCTCCGCTGTCAAACAAATATCCATATGAAAACAATGATATTCAAGTAATGCAAAGTGTATGTTTGTCTTGAACTTTTTGAAAACGCGTTTTAGCAAGTAATGAAATTTTGTAAGAAAAAATCAACTCAGGATTTAGAGTAAAGCTCTACAGGAGTCAGGATACCTTTTGTAACAGTATGCTTTCGAACTAACCCATGCTTCTATTAGGACTTTTGAAGGGTTGTAACGTGGCTTGGTTCACGGTTTAAGAAACAAAGGATAAAGGCTCAAAATGTATTTGTACCCACCCTCTCTTCGTGACGTTCTTCAGTCCTAAACTCAGTTAATTGTGTGTTTGAACTCTAATTGAGTCTGGAATGACGTTTTGGTGATGGTTCAGACAAGTTAAGTTTTTTGGAAGGCATTCATTTTTGCAAAGTTTTTTTCCATGTTGTTGAGGATTTGTAGTGACCTCTTTCTTTTGATTTGTTTTCCCGACTGTTCTTGTTTTGAGATTACGATCAGCGAATGCCCCAGTTTTTCTTAAGTCTCCTTTGTAGGTTTTGACTTAGTGGGCTTTTCTTTTTTGAGAGATAATGATTGCCTATGTGATAGGGAACCATCACCGTCTTTTGATTCCAGAGGAATGTTTTTGATGTCATTCGTTGTATTACGAGATGAGAGTTTGCGGCTAAATGCGCGTTTGAATCAACTGAGAGACTACCCTGCCCCAGGTTTTGATTAAAGGTTTCAATTTGTGTAAGAACGAAAACTTCTACTTCTTTGGCTCAAAGTGGTTGACTAAGGATGATCTTTCTTATAACTCCATTGTTTAGGATTTGAAAGAATGCCTGTACATCGTCAGCAAGGTCTACTCAAAAGCATACCGTATGAGATTATGGCATTGTTTTCGTCATCCTCCCTCTAAAGGCTTGTAACTTTTAGCAAGAGTTGAATGTCATAAAGAGAGCAAAAATCATAGTTGAAATATAATAAAAGCGAATGGATGAATTTAAGACAAACATATGCAATGCATTAATGAAACAAAGTTTGACATTAATAGATAATTTGTTTGAATAACAAAAGAGATTACAATTGAAAATTCAAATGAACGGAAAATTTCCTCGCCCAGATCGTTGCTTCATGTGGATGTCCTTGAGGGGTGATATAAGAGTTCCAACTGATCATCTTGTGTAAACTCCAACACTCCTTCGTCAATTAGGTCTTGAATCTTGTTCTTCAGAGCCCAAGAATCGTTCGTGTCATGCCCGGGACCGTCAGAATGGTAAGCACACCTCTCTTTGGGATGGTAACTAGGAGTAGCAGTGTTAGGATTACCGGGAGGAGCCTTTAATGTAATTAGCTCTATCTTCAACAGGTGTTGTAGCACCTGAGCTAGCGACATGTCAATCCTGGTAAATTGTCTCTTAGGTGCGACCTCCTTGCGCTGATTCTTTTGTTGTTGTTGTTGAGGTTGTTGTTGGACCCGTGAGGTAGTAGAAAATTGGGAAGGTCTTCCGGCCTCATGTCTCATGGGAGGCTGAGTAGTGACTTGATTTCCAATCCTGTTTTTTTTCCCGGTAAAGTTGCAACCGTCTTGACGAAGTTGGTTGACAAGAACTTTCAGCTCTCCTTGTCCTTGAGCCAGATTTTGGATAAGTGCCATCTGGACCACCAGTTGTCCCATAATTTGGACCTTTATTGTGGCTATCTCCGTTTATAGCCGCTCCAACTGGTCATCTGTGTCATCCCCAGGATTTCCCATGATCATTCCCCATGGTGAGGAGAGCTTTCACCTCTTCTTGTCCCTTGGACAGATTCAAGAACATCTGTTGAAGTTGGGAATTTTGAGCGTGGATGTCTTTCACCGTTTGTTCCATATCCATCTTACTGAAATAAACAGTATGAAGATAAGGAGACCTGTATGGGAGAAACCTGTCATGATATGATGCATGATATGTGGATGCATGTTTTCAAGGATCTCGCAGGGTAAATGTTAGTAGTCACTTACAACTTTGATTGAAGAACTTTGTATCGGTGGATGTCTTTCCATGAGAATTAAGCTCACCATGCCAAGTGGGTTGTAGCCCTTGACTCAAGTTGTTGTGCTTTGATCTTTGACGTTGTTTGGTTAGAGGAAAATAAATCCTCTTGCACCCTGATAGACGTCTGGTTTAACGTGACCCTGTATCATAGGCCCTTGAGATCCTTGAAACTGTTACTGAAAATGCTATGGTATGATGCTATGATGTTATGTACAAATATGCAAAGTAAACAAGTTTATATGCACACAAAGCAGACAAAACCTTAGGTTTAGGCTTGCATGGAGTCTCATAGGTAAGTACCCTCTTGAAGTTTAGTTGACTCAAACCTGTCCTAGTAATAGTAACCGGGTTCTAAGGAGCTCAATATCACTGGTTTGTTTCCTTGAGCATTGTCTCAGCACAATCCTCTTTATTGGCGACCGAAATATCTCAAAAAAACCCAAACCTCAATGAGTGTAGTATCGAGTATCTACCAAATTCGTACTGCACCAAAGCCGGTCATCTCACTACGTCCTAAAGGCCATGTTGGTCAAGTAAAGGTTCTAAAAGTTTATTAGTGCTTCATGACATCACTCAACGGCCCCGTATTCTTCTTGATTAACTCAAGGGATACCGGTACCCACAAATATGTCGCACTAACGTAGCTATTGCTTAGACCATGTCGGTATACCCCGCACAGTTTCCACAACGTATTGCTACTTACCTATAAGGTATCCCCAAATCCGGGTAGAGGATTCAAACCCAAGCAAAGAACCATAATGTAAAGCATAGAAGTCAAACAATGAAAACAAGTAAATGTGATCTAACCCTAAGGTAACCCCACTTTTAGAATTATCCCCAACAGAGTTTCCAGTTCTGTGATATGGTGGGAGAACTGACTTGAAGGTTTTGTGTTTGATCGCAAATGTTGCAGTTAGCAAGAGTCGCCACCGACTTTTCTTTAATCCAAAAGGAAAGGTGAAAAAGCACATAAAAGACCTTTGAGATTATTTCTTGAGTTTGGGGGGTAGATTATGAAAAGGGAAGGTATTAGCACCCTTTTAATCTATGGTTTTCCATGGGCTCTTAGTTACTTTCTAGATCACTTGCTTTTTGTTTGAATGTGCTTATGGGTTTTGAAAGTTTTTTGAAAATGTAACTTCGTAATGATTCTCGTTTCTATAAGAACGCATAGAAAAGTGTTTGTTTGGAAAATGATTCAAAAAAGTGTTTGTGAGATATGTTTTTTAAAGTGATTTTGAAAAGGTGTCTTTGTAATGATTCTCGTCTATATAAGAATGCATACAAAGTGTTGTCTTTTGAAAATGTTTCAAAGTGAGAGCGTCGGTGTATAGAATTTTTTTGTTGTGAGCAAGCAAGCAACTAGGAGCGAATCTACCTACTCAAAAGGTCTTAGATGTTCTTTTCCTCATCCTTTAGGTGTTCCTATCTTACCATTGATTTGGTGAGAAGCCCCATCGCTGGATGTGAAGGGACGGGTGTGGGTCATCGTATAGTCATAGAAGGCAACCTATGGATGTCTTAGAAATGTCTTTTAGGTACTAGATCGTTTACCCAAGGCAACATCAAGGGTCATCGAGGGACTACGATCTTTTATCGAGGGTCTTCGCTAAAACGCCCATGTTCGAGGGACATGACTATTTTTTCCAATAGGCAACAAGTGAGGTTACCCTAAGGTGTTCATATGTGCAAAGTGTGTTTGATTGCATTCATTTTTGTCTTGATTAGGGTTCTCTATTTATTGATTTCATGTCTTGCCATACACATCTTAATTACTAGCAATATATGAAAGCAATAAAAAGTACAGAAAGTAAATAGCCTACGCTATTACAATCATTAGGGGGTGGGGTGTACAAATTCACAAATGGGGATTGCAAGAAATTAAAGTCCTAATTATCTATTACAACCATATTGAAATAATGTACAAGAATGTAAATGAACTTGTTTATTGTTAAACGAATTAGTCTAAGAAAATATTTTTAATCTTTTTATGCTAAAAGAAATAAAATAAAAACATGTGAATGTGAAATATTTTTGATGTTTTTGATTAGTGAAAATAGAAGTAATAGCAAAAATAGTAAGGAAAAATAAAATAGAATCAGCGCATTGCTGAACTAAAAGAGATCAGAAGTTCTGACTCTGGCGTGCTGCAAAAAACAGAAATCATATTAGCTGAAATAGGTAAAGTCAGAAGTTCTGGGTCCTCTAAGAACAAAGAAGGTTTCAGAAATTCTGATGCCGCCGGCAGAACTTCGTCTCCCTCTCCATGCTAGTCATAGCATCTGCGACTTAGTCATTTCTCAACAAAACAGAAGATGTGCATATAACAGTTATGGCAGGTTTTGTAATGTTTCAGAAACAAGAGATATCAGAACCATAAATCAAAAGCAAGCATGAATTTTCTAATCCTGATTTCCTTAAGAAGTTCTGAAATAATTTACTCCCTACTTAGGCATACAAATGCGTGAAACCTCAGAATACGTACAACATCAGAATCATGATGTCTACATTGTATCTATAAGCATCAAATCTGATAATGCCTAAGTAATATAATGAGAGTCAGTAGAATCTTACCTTGCAGTTGGAAAAATACTCTGTGAGTTGGAGTCTGGTTCTGAACTCTGGTGATGTTCTGAACAACTTCTTCAGGTACTCAGCAGGCTGGAAGCTTTCAACTTGGGCAATGAATGATTAGAAAAATTCTGGAACAACCGAGGGGGCAAAGTTCTAACTTCCTTAAGGTGAATATGGATGGAGAATGTGTTACATTCCTAACACATAAGTTAGGATGGTTTCTAAATGTATATCAGAAACCGTATGGATGGTTTTAGTCAGGAAATACTTGAGGAAAAAAATGGAGTTTGAATGCAAGAACCAAAAGTTAAAAGGTTTTTGTATTTTGTATTTGCAGTTTTGGACTCTTGGAATTTTAGGAAGGGTTCAAGGATTTTTCTTTCTTAAAAATTTGACCCTCTTACAGTTGCCAATGGATTTCAATTTATAGGAAAAGATCTTGTAGCTTGGAGAGTACAACCATCACATGATAGGGTGCTGCCTTGCTCTTGAAGCAAGTATGGTGGTTAACAGCTTTAGCAGCGCCTAAGATGGAATTGTAAGCAGGAATTAAGGAAAGGTAACCTCAAAAGAAAAAGCATCTCATGGGCCCAACACACTCTTGTACAAGAGTTTGCTTTTCCAAAATAGTAATGGTACTTCTATGCCACACGTGGGGAAATCCTTTAAACAAAGACCCAAAAGTGGTTGTGAGCATTAAATGATGATGAGATTGATCAAACCAGAAATCCTACAACGTGAGATTCTTCATCATTGCTTAATTCTAGATCAGAAGTTCAGCTTCAGCGTGACTTTGAATAGATATCCAACTTCTGATCTTTGTATCTCCTTGCTCCAGCATGTTCTGAAGGAGCTCTCAAACTTTCCAAGAAGCTTGCAGCATGCTTTGTAACCTTCTTTGAATTACCCTTGCAAACTCTGGCTGAACCTTTGTGAAAACTGACCCAAAAGTTATGACCAAACTCTGTCTTGAAAGTGTCCAGAATTTGCTGAGTGCTTTAGTTTCATGGACATGTCTTTGAACATTTATAACTTGAAATTCCAGCATTTCCAGGAGAAGTTCTGTTCTTTAATATTTTAGGCCTTATTGAGATCTAAAACTCTTGAGTTAGAAATTATTCCAGAATCAGCTTGCATCATGGTGATAATCTTATCAGAAGTTCTGAGCTTGTCATATTTCTTAAACACTTAGAAAAATTCTAAGTATTTAGAATTTTGACTTTTCCAAAACAATTTTGACTTTTGAATTTCTTGATTAAACAAACTTCATATTTCAACATTTCTTGATGAAATATGGTCCTTGAAACTTGATTTTGATCAAAAGTCAAAGTTTGACTTTTTAATGCGCAAATGACCATTTTACCCTTGTGAATGACTTTCTATGAAAATTTGTAATTCAAGGCTTGAAATTGGATGGAAGCAAACCTGAGGGTCCAGGGTGATCTTTTTGAGAAATTTCTTGAGAAATGAGAGGGAAAATTTTGTGGTACAACAATAATATACAAGTCAAGTTTCTTGGTGATTCCCCATGAGCAAAGCTAAAGATAAGGAAAAGAACCAAACTTTAGTGTTTGATCTTGTTGCATTGTGAGAATATGAGATGATAGAAGAATCTTTGGGGAAAAATTTGGGGTACAACAGCTGCCCTTATTTAAGTGTCTTCTATCCGGAGATGCGAAGTTTTAAAATCTTTGTGTCGACGTGATTGAAGATACTTAAATATAAAACAAGCCCTATTTTTGGCCCTAAGATGCCATGTAGTGCTTATTATTATGAATGCAAATGAACAAATATAAAAATGACGCAAGACTTCACTGGGGATATAACAAATAAAAACAGGGACCAAAAGAAAAAAACCCAACCAGGAAAATAAATCACTAGTGAATAAGAGACCCAATACTATTGGGATAAATCCCAAAGAGGAGATAAGGTGTCATCAACTCAAATATTGAGGAGAGAAACTAAAGGATAACTGTGATTGACAGATGACTGTAAACTATCCACTCATTGAGGAGATAGCGAAAAGGTAACATCGACCCACTGGGGAAGGAAGTGGTAAGATAATACTGGTAAATACCAATATTAGGGTAAGCGGTTAGTACTTACAACTGGAAAAAAATGAATTCCTTCAGAGTAATAGAATCTCAACGAAGAACTACCTTCCATAATGACAAGGCTACCATTCATAGGAAAAAGATCTCAACAACGAACTACCTTCCATAATGACAAGGCTACAATTCATTGGAATAACAAAATCTTAGCAACAAACTACCTTCCATAATGACAAGGCTACCATTCATTGGAGTAACAAATCTCAGCAACAAACTACCTTCCACAATGACAAGGCTACCATTCATTGGAGTAACAAAATCTCAGCAACAAACTACCTTCTACAATGAGAAGGCTACCATTCATTAGAGCAACAAAATCTCAACAACAAACTACCTTCCATAATGACAAGGATACCATTCATTGGAGTAACAAATCTCAGCAACAAACTACCTTCCACAATGAGAAGGCTACCATTCATTGGAGTAATAAAATCTCAGCAACAAACTACCTTCCATAATGACAAGGCTACCATTCATTGGAGTAACAAATCTCAGCATTGAAATACCTTCCACAATGACAAGGCTAGCATTCATTGGAGTCAAAATCTCAATCTTCACTGGGAACTGTCAGACTTATTGGGGAAGTATAGGTTTCTCAAATAAAGAGACCTGCCACTTGCTGTTACGAGAAAGAATTGCAATAATGATTTCTTGGGGAAAGTAATAGGACTTCCTGGGGAAATGGCAATATATTCCTGTTGAAGAGATAAAAATCTTCACGTGCAAAATAAATGCACATTCACAAACTGGATCTCAAAGCTTTATGAAATCAAAATAATAATATCGTTGGGGACCACCCATTCGAACCAGAAATAATCCGGAATAAAGCAGTCGACCAAAATAACACCTCATGAAAAATAAACTCAAGAGGGAACCACATTCAATCCAGACGATGAATTGAACAGGAAAGCTAAAGCGAAATTCTTCCACGTGGGATAACTCAGTGGGGAAATTGAAAGAATATACACTTTCTGCTTAAGGTTGACACTCTATTGGAGAGAGGATAACATAACTCTGCAAAACAGGGTAATATGTCAACAAAATATTAATGAATGCAAATGAGCAATGATTTTCTAAATTTAACTATGCATGATGTATGTATGAATGTATGAATGTATGAATGTTATCATGTATATGCTGACAAAAAACATATAATACTGGGGATAACCATACAAAACCAACTTAGGTATAGCCAATACTCGGCTAAAACACATCCAAGATGAAAATTTCATTAGAAAGTAAGCACCGACTGATGAAACAAATTCCCACTTCATGCCTTAACTCCACTGGGAAGGAACATAATCCGAAAATAATCAAATCAAAGCAATAAATTAGCACAAATACAAGGGTATAACATCCTCCTCTAGGCTTTACCGGGGAATATCACACAGACTCCAATGGGGAAAATAAATGTTTCACGGTCTGTACTTCTACTAGGGATTGTGATACTGATTTCAATGGGGGAAACAATACTATATTGTTGATACATCAACTGCGGATATTGTACTGACTTCATTGGGAAAGGTAATAACACATCGCCGAGGGGAAACCAAGATACATTCTTCAATACTGAGAGCGAGGATTGCACCAACTTCTCTAGGGAGAACTTATGAAACATCACGAGGATAGCCTCATACATGGATTTAAAAAGTCAAATATTACAACAAGAAATCAAAATTATGGGGATTTTAAATCAAATCCAGCACTTGGTGGGAGAAAACTCAAAAAGTTGACAATTGTTTCAACATTTCTTAGAAAAGACATTGTTGTTGTCTGGTTACCTCACTGGAGAAAACGGTATCACAAACCCAACACCGCACCATACATCAATTGGTATCATCTTCAACTATATGAGGAGAACATGAAGAACTTACTCAATCCAACAAAAGTGCCTTGGGAGAACCTTCCTGGGGAATCAGACTTCAAAAATTTCCGAGTTCGTTCGTCCCTGGAGTCATTATTTGTCCTTCTTGAGTCACAAAATTTAAAGCAATAAGTAATTTGTAAACTCTTTTCAAAAAATAATTTTGTTATTTAATTTGTTTTCTTTGAAAATTACTATCAACAATAAATGAAGTCTTTGTAGGCTGAATAAAATAAGAATTGCAAAGAATTGGACAAAAGCTCAAACTTTATTAATAGAATGGTAGTCTGTGAATGGCGAGACTCCATAGATGATTATAAAGTTTGGAAAATGGTAATATACATTGGATAAGATACATTGAAATACAATGACCACTGTTCTCCCTAACAACTTTGAATTCCTGAGCAGCGACTTTGGTTAAAGAGTGGTGAGGATTCAAGAAGATTGTTGCTTCAAATGATCCAGTCTTGTCTGATGCAATTACTTGCTAAGAAATCCCTAACTTCTTCCTAGGTTGCCCTTGCGGATTTTCAACCTAGAGGGAAAATTTATTCTGTTTATGTCTCTAATTTTTTCCTAGACTGCCCTTTCGAGTTTTCGGCCTACCGAGACACTCCTTTTTGCCTAAGCCGCCCTTTTGGGTTTTCGTATGAGTGAGCTTTTCTTTTTATTTTTCTAGGCGAAGTATTTCTTGATTACATTAGCATTTACAGGACGTAGGAACTCCTTGCCATCCATTGTTTAAAGAATCAAAGCACCTCTAGAGAAGGTTTTCTTAACAACATACGGGCTTTCAAAATTGGGAGTCCACTTTCCCCTAGAATCGGTGTTGAAATACACGATCTTTCTAAGCATGAAGTCGCCTTCTCTGAACTCACGAGGATTGAATTTATTATCAAAATCTTTCTTCATTCTCTTCTGGTATAGATGACCATGACACAAGGCCTTCATTCTTTTCTCTACAATCAAATTTAACTGGTCAAACCTGTTCTAGACCCATTCAGCCTCTGACGACTTGGTTACCATTATCACGCATAAAGAGGGAATCTCAACTTCAATGGGGAGCACTTCTTCCATGCATTACACAAGAGAGAAAGGGGTTGCCCATGTTGAAGTGTGGACATATGTTTGATACCTATGTGTCATACCCCAAAATTTTCCAACCTTTTACTTTTGTCTGGCTTAGACTTTGCATTTCATCTACATCATCTTCACTAGTTCATTTGCATATCATGCATTTCATTGAATAAGGTACTTGGGTTCAAGGATCAATATTTGGGCAAATTAGGGTTTAATTTTGGTTTGAAGAGACAAATTCATTTGGTTTTTGATCAGTGGATTGTGGAATGAAGTTCTGAGGTATCATAGGTTTGCTTCTTTGCTAAGTCACAAAGATATTCTTCAAATTCCTGGATTAGGGTTTCGATCATCTTCAACACTTTGATATCTTTCCTCATCAATGTGAATCATCATATTCGAGCCTATTAAATAATTCAAAAGTATGGTCAAGGGTTTGTAACTAACATTGCAAGTATTTGAGCCATGAAACAAAAGATGATGTTGCAAACTCGTATGATAATCAAGGCATGTTTTTTTTTTGTTACTTGTTACAAGTCACTTGTAGTTTGGACATCATGGTTAAGGTTCTCATTGAGAGTGCAAGTTTGATTTTGACACAATATGAAGGTTGAGGTTGGAAGAAAAGGCATATGGTTTACCTGAAATACAAGTTACAAAGGTCATCCGTGATTTCTGGAAGTTCAAATTACAAAAGCAAGATGTATCATTCAAACCATTCAAGTGGGAAATGTCAAATTTCAACTAAGATTCAGGAATTGTCTAATTTCCATACAACAAGTTCATCGTTCATGTGTTAAAAAAAATATCATTCAAGTTTCCTATTCATTACATTTTTTTGTGCAATTTACAAAGCGAGTTAGAAGTTGAAATACAAGTTATGAAAATTTTGTTTACAAAGAAAGATATAGCCGTTCTTCAAGTTTCTTTGCTTCATCTTCAAGCAACTTGTCCTCACTCCTTGCCATGACTTTTTCCATCAAGTCTTCAACCTTGCCTTTGACATCCCATCCTCATTGCTCATGACACAAGAAAGAGGGAAAGAGTTAGCTAACCATTAATATTTGAATAAGATTCCAAACGAGAACAAATTGTTAAAAGAAAATTTTCATTTCATCATTAGGGTTCGTATTCGGAATTAGAAATTCAAAGGGGTTTATTCAATCATGGTCTATCTCCTCCAATTTTGCAAATCACAAAAGTATGAGCTTTGGTTCATAAAAGGAAAAGAAATTCAAAATAATTTCACTGTAAAAAACAAAGTCAACAAGCAATACTGCCATCAATTTGTTTCACAGAAAAAATATGCACATAAACTGTCCAAAAAAAACATTCCAACAAAAACAACAACCGACAGGCAAACAAAACCCAAAATAGGAGCAAAACTAACTAGACAAAACAAACCTAACCAAACAAAACAACAAAAAAACTAGAAAAACAACAATAGCTCACAAAACCCTAAAGGCTAACAAATAGCCAAAACCTTAAATATATCATCATTTCGCTAAATTAATAAATCCATCAGAAATTGTGAGAAAGGCAGAACATCAGTTCTGCATTATAGATAGAAAAATAGGAAAATATTGATATTAGAAGGGCATCACCTAAGCAAAACCAGCAAACTAGCTGCTATACTATCCACCCCTGCACCAAAACAGATCATTTCAAAACCAAAACCTCCATCACATTGCAAGACAAAAAAAATAGTCCTAAAGGATCTGCACAAACAGCCTGCACAAATCTGTGCCAAACCTGCTCCTAACTTACCCAAAATGACCAACAAAAACTGCACCAAAGAAAGCACAAGACAACATACCAAATGTTCAAAATTCTCAAATATTTCTCCCCAATTTCCACCCTTATCTCACTATAAAAAGAGCCAACGATGATAGTAAGAGGAAAAAAATCTGAAGAAAAGAACACACTGTAAAAATCCTCTAATAGCCCGCTCATTAACCATAACCTTCATACACAACTCACTCCTCCAACTTGTTTTATTCCATAACCTTGCCACTGTTAACAAAAAGGGAGAAAAACACTTCAAAACCTCGACATAAATCACAACAATCATAAAGAAAATCTCCACTCGATTTTCTTCACTATCCCTCATCCAGTCTACCATAAACATATTTTGCACAAATTCCTCTCCCAAAAATGCTATCTCCCTCTACCCTAACACAACAACTGTTGCACTCAACATCACAAAAATATGACCTCATCTCAGAACCTTTCATACATTCTTCACGACAACATACCGTCATACACAACCTGTAAACCACTCCTAATCGCAACCTAACATCTTCATTAACCTACTAAGCTCACGCTCTCACAACAGTGCAACAATATCATGACCTCAAAAGAATAACATCAGTGACTCAAGAACCCACACAACAACGACAATACAGAGGAAGATTAAATATGGGATAAAGAGGAAGAGGTTTTCGTTTGAGCTTGGAAGGAGATGGATGTTGTTTTTGCTGGTTTAGGAAGCTGAGAGAAACCTTGGATTGCGACTACGTATGCAGCGACTGCGATTAGTCATTAGGGTTTGCCAAATTTCCCCTTTTACCCATTTTTGTTGGGTCTTCCAACCCAGCCCGTTTCACATTATTACACCAACTTTTTTTTAATTTTTTCGAAACAAGATCATGACTAGGCTTTACCACCAAGCCCAACTCTTTCTATTGTCCGTACACCCCCGGCAACAACTTAAAAGATTTTTGGGCCTCACCCTAGCCCATCAAAAATTTTCAGCACACCTCCATAGCATTGTTTTAAGCCCATCTGATAATTAATATGCTACACCCCCCTGTTTACTGTTTCTAAACCCATCTTTTTTTTAATGTTCTTAGTTTTTCAGTTTAGTTGTTAATCTCAATTAAATATTAAATATAGTTTTTCTTAACCAAATAATTTTCATAATTAGTTTAGTTTCAAATTAGTTTAGGAAAACATTGTGAATAATTCTTTTTTGTTGATTAGACTTTTAATTTTAAAATTGTTTAGTTAAATTCTTTTTTAAATTATTTAGTTTCTGGTCAATTATTTGAGACTGGTCTTGTGATTGATCATGGAATCTTAGTGTTTGTATTTTGTTACATGCTTGAATGCTCCCATGCTCCAATAGGATTTTTAATTTAATTTTAATCTCTCGATTAAATTGAATTTATTAGACCTTAGGTATTTAATCTAAGCAATGATAACTAATTAGGTTAGAAATTTCCCTTTCAAATACTTAAAATTAGGTCCATCTCTGTAGATGACAACATTAGGGTTTCTTAGTCTCCCTCTTAACCTTTTTCTTCCTTTGTAATTAAAACTTCTCATTCATAAATAAAAAATCCAAAAACATTTAATCATTATTGGAATTCATTCTAAAACTCTCAAAACACTCAACCAATTAAAACTTCCCCCAAAGGGCATGTTATCTCCGTTCTACCGCGATACAGGTTGTGCCTATTGCTAGAATGCGTGCGTTAACATCTCCCACTAAAAAACACCAACAAACTAATATTTTCTAGAGGAACTATGGTGTTCTGATTCCTTCACTGGATACGTAGGCAAAGGGTGGCGAGACCCTCACGAAGGCACTAATAAAAAACCAATTTCTTTCCTCCTTAAGCAAGTATAGTTATAGATAAACACACCCTTTGATACGAACAAACAAAATGGATCCCGTTGAGTACAATATATGTGAGGGGTGCTAGTACCTTCCCCTCACATAACTGACTCCGTTACCATTTCTCTTGGTCACAAGACTATATTATCCATCCTCTTGTGGTTTTCTCAATATTTCCCCTTCCTTCGGGATAAATAAAATTCGGTGGCGGCTCTGTGTTTTTTGTCGGTAGCTTTAACTGGAGACTCTGCTGGGGAGTATTTCTTTTGCGAGTATATCCTATTTTTGGTTTATTTGTCTCTTTGGGTGTTTATTTATTTGCTTTACCACTTTATTTCTTTGCTTTATTTTTTACTTATGTATATATTGCATTATATTGTTGCTACTCATATATTCTGGATATGTTGTGATGTTGGGTTGGGTGATTACATTTGATAAGTCCTATACCTGGACTTGGTTTACACCTAGTATTAGGACGGGTGGTATAGTCATGCTAACTTTGAGGGAGTAATCCCGAAGAAGGAGGCATGAAAATCCCCCACTCAGTGGAGGTCCCCTTGAAAGTAGCATTGTTTACCGAGTAACTGGGAAGACATTATTGCTTTCAACCTGGGAACCATAGAAGTTGAGAGTCGTAGAACCATTAACCCATCCTGGCATTTTTAGGTGTAGGGCAGAGACTATAACGGAGTAATCTGGAAATGGTTGCCACGCGATGCTGCACTCAGACGAGTTTTTTCCTGCGAATATTATTGATAATCGAGTAATTGGGACGTCGTTAATATCAAAAGGAAGAGCATAGACTCCGAGGTTTCCCTAGAACCTTATTCGGCAGGTGATGAACCCATAGTACATACCTTATGGGTGGTTACTTTGAGTCCATGCACGTCATAATTTTGATCCTGTTACTTTCAGTTTATGCAAAGGACTACCCAATGGTTATCCAAAATATGTGGAACTGAAATCTCATGCCATAGTATACCATGACGTCATACCATCATGTATATACATCTCATATCTAAGGAATTCCAAAGAAAAGTCTCATTGGTCGAGCTCTTCAAAAAATAAAAACAAATTTTAAAAAAAGGGAATAGGCGAGTCTTTAGATTTTCACGTACCCTTTTAATATTTTCATATAACGCTCAACAGGGTACATCCATCTCATATAAGCTGGTACACACAATTGTGTCTCTTTCACAAGATGAACAACAAGATGTACCATAATGTCAAAAACTGAGGGAGGAAAATATATTTCAATCTCACACAAAGTAATAACTATTTGTTTTTGCAATATAGGTAAGATCTCACGATCGATCAACTTACTACAAATTGACCGAAAGAAAAACACAATTTAGTTATGGAGCTTCTTACTTTTTTTGGCAAAATAGAACGTATACTTATTGGTAGAAAATGCTCCATTATAACATGGCAATTATGTGTCTTTAAACTCTTTAACTTGAGGTCTTTCATAGACACAAGTCTGCTAATATCTAAAGAGTAACCTTCTGGAACATTAACTTCACTTAGAAACTTACACAATATTTTGTTCTCCTTTCTAGATTAAGTATAAGCAGCAGGCGGCAGATATGTCTGTGTTCCTTTCTTCATGGGTCCTAATTCAGTTCTTATTCCCATCTCTATCAAGTCCTTTCTTACTTTAAGTCCATCCTTAGACTTTCCTTATATATTGAGTAACGTACAATTAACACTTTCAAATACATTTTTTTCAATATGCATAACATCAAGAAAATGTCTTACATACAACGACTTCCAATATGGCAATTAAAAAAATTGACCTCTTCTTCCACCCACCTTTGACAAGCGTTTTGCAAAAGGCTTTCCAAACTGAGTACTCATATCTTTCACCTTGTCAAAAACATGGTCACCTGTCAACATAGGTGGAGCTCTATCATGTTCTGGATTTCCATTGAATGCCTTTCTCCACCCATGACAGTGATGATTAGAATTTAAGAATCTACAATGACCGAGAAATACATTCTTTTGAAAAAATTCCATTTGCTTCCAAATTGCATGTTCTTCAAAAATAGGACACGCTTTTTGACCTTTAATGTTATACCCTGATAGATTTCCGTATGCCGGAAAATCATTAATTGTGCCAAACAATATCGCTCTCAAATTGAAACTTTCTTTCCTATATCCACCATAAACCTCCACACCGTTCTCCCACAAAATCTTTAAATCTTTGATTAACAGTGTCAAGTATACATCTATGTCATTCCCTGGTTGTTTAGGTCCAGAAATTAACATAGATAACATCATGTACTTGCGCTTCATACGTAGCCATGGAGGTAGGTTATAAATCATCATAATTACAGGCCATGTGGAATGTGAGATACTTTGAAGATCATGCAGGTTCATTCCATTTGTAGATAATTCCAAGCAAAGGTTTCTTGCTTTTCCTCCAAAATCTGGATAATCATTATCAATTTTCGACCACTGTGGTGAATCTGCCGGATGTCGAAACTTTCCATCAATAATTCTTTCATCTGCATGCAAGTCAAGTGTCTTGCATCAATTTCACTATGAAACATGCATCTAAATATCGAAATTATAGGAAAATACCATAAGACTTTTGTTGGAGACAATTTTTTCTTATATTGAGATAAACTGCATTTAGGACGCTCATTTAATGATGTTTATTTGTTTCGAAACAAAATGCAATCATTTGGACAAGCATGTATCTTATCATAGCTCATTCCAATAGAACACAACATTGTTTTGGCTGCATATGTTCGATCAAGAAGAAGATTATCCTCCAGAAGCATATCTTTCATAAGGACTAATAACTCTGAAACTTTTATCCGACCATCCGTTGCCTGCCTTTAAGTTGTACAACTTTAATACTGCGCACAGTCTTGTGAATTTAGTGCAACGTTTATACAACGGTTTCTCTGCATCACTTACCAACCTCTCAAACATTTTGGGATAATCCTGAAGATCTTCTTCAAGTGCTTCTGCAATCTCTTTGACACAATCACAATCGTATGTATCTCTGCCATTATCATCTGAAGCATATGTCATACTATCCCCCGGTTCAACATTCCCGTTACTTTTCTCACCATGAAATATCCAACATGTATAAATTCAATCAATTCCATTCCTCAGTAAATGCGATTCCAATCTAACTGCGTCAACCTGACCCCCATAAAAACAACCCAAGCAAGGACATTTCATTCGGCTGGGGTTTTCAGCATGTTCAACAACAAACTTAATGAATTCTAATACCCCATTCTCGTACTCTTTTGATAATCGATTGGAAGAGATCAATTTTTTATCCATGGTTTTACTACTAAGTATCCTAAACAAATTTTTTTTTATTAATCACATACCTATAACAAAAGAAAAACTAATTACCTGTAGAGAAGTCAGCAACTTCTGGAACCACACAACGTAAGATTGTGAAAGTGGCTATAAAATCGGGCAGCAACTTTATAAACTCCTTACCTGAGATGTTGATCTTTTAGAAAGCCAAGTTGTTGAATATCGAAACTCACAACTTTATCTCTGGCTTAATAACAAAAGAAAAACAAAATCGCGTTGAAGAACTTTAGCACAGAATAAAGTTCCTTTTATATATAACTTCAAAGTCAACTAATTTCTCTCACTAGCAGTGTGGTACTAGAAAATTATACTATGAAGTCCTCACTCATCATTCATGTCTATAACAACTAAGACAAACGAATATTAAACCGCAAAGAGATAAAACATGTATACGTTTTCACTATAACAATGCATGTATATATCTAAGATTCGATAATATAGTGATAAAACATGAGATGTCACAATCTTAAGTACTGTTTATCTACTTGTATATATCTAATAAAATGATATAACCATACCAAATCATTCAAACAATATGTATATGAATAAAGAATTAATGAGATTTAACATTACAACCAAAATAGAAAAAAGAAATAGTCAACTTCATATCTTAGAAAAACAAACTTTCTTTCTTGCTGTATGAATTTCACATTATTATACTTATATACATTTTGTATAAATAAGATGAAATAATTAAACAAGTTCATACAAGATAAAGGATAATAATAGTTGAAGAAAATTCTTATACGCTTACCATTTTCACTTCTTGTCCTTCATGATGTTTGCTTGTTCATGTTCATATTTTAGTTTATCTAATATTTGTTCATGTTTTCTCTTACACTAATTCCAACATGCATAATATGACCATCAAAAGAGAATAAAAAGCAGTTTTCCTATGTTATATGAATATGAACACAAACCTTAACAAACTCTTTATAGGGATTGAAACTGAAAAATATGAAGCATATAAAAGATGAATTGCAGAGAAGAAAACATAATGGGCATTGAAGAACTTACAGAATTGAGCAAATCAAAACAGATTCGCAAAGAAAAGAAAATAGAATCGTCATTGGAGAATCGCGGCGAAAAGAAAATTGTAAACAAAATAGAGCATCGTTGGAGAATAGTTGTTGGATAATTGTTGGAGAGTCACTGGAAAAAGCTGTTCAAAATCAGTTGTAGAGCGTCGTTCAATGTTGGGTTCTTCCTGTTATGAGAACGAATACTGTGTTTTAGGGTTTTAGTTGTTTTAATTTAGAAATAAGATCTTAGGGAGCACTTTTTATAAAGCGATGCCTGATGTATTACCTTTAGCAGCGCTTTCTAAATAAAAGCGCTTTCTGATGTATGCCCTATAGCAGCGCTTATGGCCTTAAGCAGCGCTTCTTAAAAGTGCTTTCTAAAGTAGGCCTTTTAGCAGCGCTTTGTCTCAAATTTCTTATTAGGCTATAGCACCGCTCTCTAAAATAAGCCTTTAGCAGCGCTTTGAGCCTATAACAACGCTTCCTACTGTTGGGCCTATAGCAGCGCTTTGAGTTTAGGAAGCGCTTCTAGACTTTATTTTTTTATTTCAATTTTAATTGACTTTAGGAAGCACTTTTTATAAAGCACTGATTAAAGTGAGGATTAGGCAGCGCTTTTTATTAACTTTAGGCAGCACTTTATTTCAAAGCGTTGTCTAATATTTATGATTTAAAATTTAGAATTTTATCCTGATATTTAGCAACACTTCCATAAAGCGTTGCCTAAAGTGAGGCTTAGGCAGCGCTTTTTCTTAACTTTAGGCAGCGTTTTTTTCAAAAGTGTTGTCTAATATATATAATTTAAAATTTAACATCATATCGTGACATATAGCAGCTCTTTGATTTACAAGCGTTGTCTAAACTGCGTTGCCTAAGCTTTATTTTGGTGTAGTGTCACCTCGACCAAGCTTTCATCCTCGTCACCTCCTTACAGGCGGCTGAGCACCCGATTCTCCAACACCGAGAAACTTGGGGTATTTGATGAGATCCATGTCTCCACTCAGTCATTCACAAGAAGTCCAACATATGAAGAAAGTCATATCAAGCTGCTCCTCTTCAACAATATTTAATCCCCAAAGAACTCGACAAGGCTACAACTCAATTCTCGAAGTTTTCAAGCACCAATCTGTTTTGGAATCTCAAGACAACGGGCAACGAAACTCGATTAGCCTTATATTTGGAACTTTGCATACAATAATCATCACTGCATATTACATTGCATCCTTAAATGCATAACATCCATGGATCATCATGCAACACTTCAAATGCATATGAAGCATGAGCCAAATTTGGTACCTTGCACAAAAGCCCCAAATCAGCAAAACATCCCCACAAATTATATCATCCACATAATTCCCAGTTGACGTCTGTCATTTTACTACCAACCAAAAATAAGTCATGGTGCCATACATGGTACTCCCTAACTCTCATTAATCGCGTTATCATTTCCCGGGTCGTGTGTCTTCCGTAGATCTTACCTTCGCATTATCTTTTTCTAGGGTCGTAGGTCGTCCATAGGTCTTACCCTCGTGTTATATTTTATAAGGTCGTAGGTCGCTCGTAGGTCTTACCCTCATGTTATCTTTCTATGGTCATAGGTCGCTCGTAAGTATTACCCTCACATTATATTTTCTAGGGTCGTAGGTCGCTCGCAGGTCTTACCCTCATGTTATCTTTCTAAGGTTTTAGGTCACTCGTAGGTGTCACCCTCATATTATCTTTCTAGGGTCGTAGGTTGGTCGTAGGTATTACCCTCACGTTATATTTCTAGGGTCCTAGGTTGCTCGTAGGTCTTACCCTCACGTTATATTTCTTGGGTCGTAGGTCGGTCGTAGGGCTTACCGTCACGTTATCTTTTCTAGGGTTGTAGGTCGCTCGCAGGTCTTTCGCTCACATTAGCTTTCTAGGCCCGTAGGTCGCTCGCAGGTCTTACCCTCACGTTATCTTTCTAGGGTCGTAGGTCGCTCGTAGGTCTTACCCTCATGTTATCTTTCTAGGGTCATAGGTCGCTCGTAGGTCTCTCATAGGTCTTACCCTCACGTTATCTTTCAGGGTCGTAGGTCGCTCGTAGGTCTTACCCTCACATTATCTTTTCTAGGGTCGTAGGTCACTCGCAGGTCTTACCCTCATGTTATCTTTCTAGGTTCATAGGTCGCTCGTAGGTCTTACCCTCGCGTTATCTTTCTAGGGTTATAGGTCACTCATAGGTCTTACCCTTACGTTATCTTTTTAGGGTCGTAGGTCGCTCGTATGTCTTACCCTCATGTTATCTTTTCTAGGGTCGTAGGTCACTCTTAGGTCTTACCCTCACGTTATCTTTTATAGGGTCGTAGGTCGCTAGAAGATCTTACCCTCATGTTATATTTTCATGGGTCTTAGATCATACTTCAATCATTACCCATTGTCTTTACCTTTCTCTTCGGTCATAGATCCTACGCCGATCTTTAACCATTGTCTTTACCTTTATTTTTGGGTCGTGAATCCCACACGATGGATTCTTCACTGTCGTCGAGTTTACCTATTGTATTTAAGTTATCATGTTGTCATTAATCATGCCTTTAGTCACCACGACCTCATCAACCATATCTTTTCAGTCACTTTAATGCCCACCTCCCCGAGAACCTTGTATTGGAACCATTACCCTAATACAAGCTATCATTATTCGAACCATATTTAACTATCATGACCAGTTCACCTGAAAGTTCATTTTTCATCCCCAACAGCCGTCACAAACAAATAACACCCACACCACCTCTCCAGGACAAATTTCAGGTCTTGGTATTTAATCATCTTCTACCTCGAATGATCGAAAGGCTAATGCCAATCTCACCTTCAGGTTTAAGACAATTAAATAGGGGCAACTATCATACCCCAAAGTTGTCCTACCTTTTACTTTTGTCTAGCTTAAACTTCGCATTTCATCTACATCATCTTCACTAGTTGGTTTGCATATCATGCATTTCATTGAATAAGGTACTTGGGTTCAAGGATCAATATTTGGGCAAATTAGGGTTTAATTTTGGTTTGAAGAGACAAATTCATTTGGTTTTTGAGCAGTGGATTGGGGAATGAAGTTCCGAGGTATCATGGGTTTCCTTCTTCGTCAAGTCACAGGGATAATATTCAAAGTCCTGGATTAGGGTTTCGATCATCTTCAACAGTTAGAGATCTTTCCTCATCAATGTGCATCATCATATTCGAGCCTGTTAAATAATTCAAAATTATGGTCAAGGGTTTGTAACTAACATTGCAAGTATTTGAGCCATGAAATAAGAGATGATGTTGCGAACTCGTATGATAATCAAGGCATGTTTTTTTTGTTACTTCAGTTAAAAGTCACTTGTGGTTTGGACATTAAGGTTAAGGTTATCATTCAGAGTGAAAGTTTGATTTGGACACGATATGAAGGTTAAGGTTAGAAGGCAAGGCATATGGTTTACTTGAAATACATGTTACAAAGGTCATCCGTGATTTCTTGAATTTAAAATTACAAAAGCCAGATGTATCATTCAAACCATTCAAGTGGGAAATGTCAAATTTCAACCAACATTCAAAAATTGTCTAATTTCCATACAACAAGTTCATCATTCACGAGTTAAAAGAAATATCATTCAAGTTTCCTATTCATTACATATTTTTGGGAAATTTACAAAGTGGGTTACAAGTTGAAATACAAGTTACAAATATTTTGTTTACAAAGAAAGAAATAGTTGTTCTTCAAGTTTCTTTGCTTCCTCTTCAAGCAACTTGTCCTCAATCCTTGCCATGAATTTTTCCTTCAAGTCTTCAACCTTGCCTTTGCCATCCAATCCTCATTGCTCATGAAACCAGAAAGAGGGAATCGGTTAGAAAATTATCAATATTTGAATAAGATTCCAAACGAGAAAAAATTGTTAAAAGAAAATTTTCATTTCATCATTAGGGTTCGTATTTGGAATCAGAAATTCAAAGGGGTTGATTCAATCATGGGCTATCTCCTCCTATTTTGCAAAACACAAAAGTTTAAGTTGTGGCTCATAAAAGGAAAAGAAATTCAAAACAATTTCACTGCAAAAAACAAAGTCAACAAGCAATACTGCCAACAATTTGTTTCACAGAAAAAATCTGCACATAAATTGCCCAAAAAAAACTGTCCAACAAAAACAACAACCAACATGCAAACAAAAACCCAAAACATCAGCAAAACTAACCAGACGAAACAACAATAACCAAACAAAACAACAACAAAACTAGCAAAACAACAATAGCTCACAACACCCTAAAGGCTAACAAATATCCAAAACCTTAAATATATCACCATTTCCCTAAATTAATAAACCCTTCAGAAATTATGAGAAAGGAAGAACAGTAGTTCTGCATCATAGATAGAAAGAAAGGAAAAGATTGAGATTAGAAGGGAATAACCTAAGCAAAACCAGCAAACTAGCTGCTATATTGTCCAACCCTGCACCAAAATAGAGCATGCCAAAACCAAAACCTACATCACATTGTAAGACAAATAAAATAGTCCAAAAGGATCTGCACAAACAGCCTCCACAAATTTGTGCCAAACCTGCTCCTAACTTACCCAAAATGACCAACAAAAAATGTACCAAAGAAAGCACAAGGCAACATACCAAATGTTCAAATTTCTCAAATATTCCCCCAATTTCCACCCTTATCTCACTATAAAAAGAGCCAACAATGACAACAAGAGGAAAAAAACTAAAGATAAGAACACACTGCAAAAAACCTCTAATAGCCCTCTCATTAACCATAACCTTCATACACAACTCACTACTCCAACTTGTTTCATTCCATAACCTTTCCACTATTAACAAAAAGGGATAAAAACACTTTAAAACCTCGACATAAATCACAACAATCATACAGAAAAATCTCCGCTCAAATTGCTTCACTATCCTTCTATCCCTCAGCCAGTCTCCCCTAAACACATTTTGCGGAAATTCCTCCCCCAAAAATGCTATCTCCCTTTATCCTAATTCAACAACCATAGCACTCAACATCACAAAAATATGACTTCATCTCAGAAACTTCCATACATTCCTCACGACAACAGACCTTCGCACACAACCTTTAAACAACTCATAATCACAGCCTAACACCTTCACTAACCTACTAAGCTCACGCTCTCAGAAAAGTGCAACAATATCAAAACCTCAAAAGAATAATGTTAGTGACTCAAGAACCTACACAACAACGACAATGCAAAAGGAGAATAAAGTTAGTAGAAAAAGGTTATGCTGTTAAAATCCGGGAACTAGCAGAAATGATAGAGTTTGTAAGTGTGTATTGAAGAGGAAAACATACCTGAAATCTTGAAGACGCTTTCTCTGGTTTTCTTTCTCGACGTCGCTGTTGAAGAATCACCGGAGTTTTTTCCGGTAGGTAAACTTTAAGCTCTAGTTTTTTCCACATATCTATACATAAATCCATGACTGTGTTTGAATCTATGAGATTGTTGTTTATTTTTGCTCAGAACTGAAACTAAGAGCTGCGATCTAAGTGTTGTTGTGGTTCATAATCAAAATTCCTTTGTTGTCGTTGTTCACTGTGAAGATTTTGATTGTAGCTTGCGGTATTCGTTTAGAAATTTTGTTTACGGTTTGTTGTTTTGGTTGAGCATAGATAAGAAAACAGAGGAAGTCGATCGGGAAGGTTATGAAGAAGTTAGCATAAAATTAGAGAGTGGAAGGAGATTCTTGAGATGAGATAAGGGAAGATTAGATATGGGATAAAGAGGAAGAAGTTTTCGTTTGAGCTTGGAAGGAGATATGTGTTGTTGTTGTTGGTTTAGGAAGCTGAGAGAAACCTTGGATTGGGACTACGCATGAAGCGGTCACGTTTAGTCTTTAGGGTTTTCCAATTTCCCTTTTTACCCATTTCTGATGGGTCTTCCAACCCAACCCGTTTCACATTACTACACCACCTTTTTTTTGAAACAAGATCATGATTTGGATTTACCACCAAGCCCAACTCTTTCTACTGTCTACACACCCCCTGTGCCAACTTAAAAGGTTTTTGGGCCTCACCCTAGCCAATCCAAAATTTTCAGCACACCTCCATACCATTGTTTTAAGCCCATCTGATAATTAATATGCTACACCCCCCTGTTTACTGTTTCTAAACCCATATATTTTTTAATGTTCTTAGTTTTTTAGTTTAGTTGTTAATCTCAATTAAATATTAAATATAGTTTTTCTTAACCAAATAATTTTCATAATTAGTTTAGTTTCAAATTAGTTTAGGAAAACATTATGAATAATTATTTTTTGTTGATTAGCCTTTTAATTTTAAAATTGTTTAGTTAACTTCTTTTCTAAATTATTTAGTTTCTGGTCAATTATTTGAGACTAGTCTTGTGATTGATCATGGCATCTTAGTGTTTGTATTTTGTTACATGCTTCAATGCTCCCATGCTCCAATAGGATTTTTAATTTAATTTTAATCTCTCGATTAAATTGAATTTATTAGACCTTAGGTATTTAATCTAAGCAATGATAACTAATTAGGTTAGAAATTTCCCTTTCAAATACTCAATATTAGGTCCATCTCTGTACATGACAAAATTAGGGTTTCTTAGTCTCCCTCTTAACCTTTTTCTTCTTTTGTAATTAAAACTTATCATTCATAAATCAAAAATCCAAAAACATTTAATCATTATTCGAATTCATTCTAAAACTCACAAATCACTCAACCAATGAAAACTTCCCCCAAAGGGAGTGTTATCTCCGTTCTACCGCGATACAGGCCGTGCCTATTTCTAGAATGCATGCGTTAACGTCACCCACTAAAAAACACCAACAAACCAACATTTTCTAGAGGAACTACGGTGTTCTGATTCCTCCAATGGATACGTAGGCAAAGGGTGGCGAGACCCTCACGAACTCACTAATAAAAAACCATTTTCTTTCCCCCTTAAGCAAGTATAGTTATAGATAAACACACCCTTAGACACGAACAAACAAAATGGATTCCGTTGAGTACAACAGATGTGAGGGGTGCTAGTACATTCTCCTTGCATAACCGACTCCCTTTCCCTTTCTCTTGGTCGCAAGACCATATTATCCACCCTCTTGTGGTTTTCTCGATATTTCCCCTTCCTTCGGGATAAATAAAGTTCATTGGTGGCTCTGCATTTTTTGCCGGTAGTTTCACCATGCAAAGCAAAAGGGAGCATCGCCTGCCAATCTTTGTAAGTGACAACCATTTTATGGATTATCTTATTGATGTTCTTATTAGCAGCTTCAACAACCCCATTCATCTTTGTCCTGTAGGGAGATTAATTGTGATGGAAAATCTTGAATTCTTGGCAAAGTTCTATCATAATCTTATTATTCATATTTGAGCTGTTGTCGGTGATAATCCTGCTTGGCACACCATACCGACATATGATATTGTTTTTGATGAAGCGCACTACCACCAGCTTAGCCACATTATCACATGAAGCTTCTTCCACCCATTTGGTGAAGTAGTTAATTGCCACAAAGATGAAATGATGTCCATTTGACGCCTTGGGTTCAATCATTCCAATCATATCAATACCCCACATAGAGAAGGGCCATGGGGAAGAAATAACATTAAGAAGTGTCGGAGGCACATGGATTTTGTCATCATAAATCTGGCCTTTATGGCACTTCTTTACAAATTTGTAACAATCGGATTCCATTGTCAGCCAATAATAACCTTCCCTAAGCATCCTTTTCGCCATCGAATGTCCATTGACATGAGTACCAAAGGAACCTTCATGGACTTCATGCCTCAACATGTCTGCTTCGTGTCTATCCACACATCTGAGCAAGACCATGTCATAATTTCTTTTATACAACACATCTTCATTGAGGAAAAAGCTACCTGCCAACCTTCTCAATGTTTTTCTGTCTTTATTCGATGCACCATCCGGGTATTCCTGTGTCTGGAGAAAATGCTTGATATCATAATACCAAGGATTTTCATCTGCTGTTTCCTCCACCGCAAACACATGAGCCAGTATATCCAAACATTACACTGTGATACGAGGAACATCATTCCAAGTATTTACTTGATACGTAGAAGCCATAGTTTCCAAAGCATCCGCCATCCGATTTTCATCTCTGGGGATATGATGGAATTCAACTTTGTTAAAGAAGGTTAATAATCTTCTAGCATAATCTTTGTAAGGGATCAAGCCGTGGTGACGAGTATCCCATTCTCCTTTAAAATGGTTAACTACCAAAGCTAAATAACCATATACATCTAGAACTTTGATTATAATATTAATGGCTTCCTCGAGACCCATGATACAAGCCTCATACTCCGCCATATTATTGGTACAATCAAATGTCAGCCTTGCAGTAAAAGGAATGTGTGATCCATGTGGAGTGATAATCACAACGCAAATTCCTTTTCCATAAGCGAACACAGCTTCATTAAATACCATACCCCATCGGGATTCATGATCAGGACCTTCCCCAGGAAAAGGTTCATCATAATCTTTCTCTTTAAGAAACATAACATCCACATAAGGGAAATCATATTTAACAAACTGATAATCATCTACCAGTTGGTGAGAAAGATAACCCGCCAACACACTGCTTTTTATATCCTTCTGACTATGGTATTCAATATCAAATTCAAACAACAACATCTGCCAAAGGGAAATTCTTCCAGTAAGAGAAGATTTTTAAAAATATACTTAATTGGATCCATTTTGGAAATCAATCAAGTAGTATGATTCAACATATATTGCCGCAATCACTTTTCCGCCTAGGCCAGAGCACAACATGTCTTTTCCAACATAGAATACCTTAACTCACAGTTAGTAAACTTATTTCTAAGATGATAAATGGAACATTCCTTCTTTCCTATTTCATCTTGTTGTCCCAAAATACAGCCCATAAAATTAACTAATGTTTTTAGATACATGATCAATGGTCTTCCTTCAACGTGAGGGAGAAAGATAGGAGTTTCAAGCAGATACTCTTTAATACTTTCAAATTCCCTTTGGCAATCATCTATCCACACACAACCCTGATCTTTCTTGAACAACTTAAAGATCGGTTCACACATTGCAGTCATGTGCGAAATGAATATGGAAATGTAATTCAACCGCCCAAGGAAGCCTCTAACTTGCTTTTCAGTTCTTGGCACAAGCATTTCTTGAATTTATTTGACTTTATTAGGGTCAACTTCAATTCCTTTTTGGCTGACAATGAGACATAGCAATTTCCCTGATTGGACACCGAAGGTGCATTTGTTTGGACACAAGCAGAAATGATACTTCCTCAATCGCTGAAACAATTTAAACAAATCTTCTACATGCCCTTCTTTGGTCTGTGATTTGGAAATCATGTCATCAACATATAACTCAATTTCTTTATGCATCATATCATGGAATAAGGTTTTCATAGCCCTCTGGTACGTTGCACCAGCGTTCTTCAACCCGAAGGGCATCACTCTGTAACAGAATGTTCCCCAAGGAGTGATGAACGTTGTTTTTTCCATGTCCTCAGGATCCATTCTTATTTTATTATATCTGGAAAATCTTTCCATGAACGAGAATACTTTGAATTTTTCTGTACTATCAACCAACATATCAATATGTGACAATGGGAAATCATCTTATGGACTAGCTTTATTTAAATCTCTATAATCAACGCACATGAGAAATTTTCCGTCTTTATTTGGTACTCGGACAATATTGGCAATCCACTAAGGGTACACGGATGTCACAAGAAAACCGACATTAATCTATTTTAAAACTTCTTCTTTAATTTTCACTGCCATATCAGGGTGAGTTCCTCTGAATTTTTGCTTGACTAGCGGGCACTCTGGCTTCAATGACAAATGATGCTCCACAATATCAGTATCTAGACCAGGCATGTCTTGGTAAGACCAAGCAAAGATGTCCACATACTCTTTCAACAATTCAGTCAACCTTTGGCTCTTCCTCTGAACCTAAATTGGTGGTCTCCAATGGCTCTTTATACGCCTGAATGGAATTTTCCTCGCGCTCGAGCAATCGTGAAACCTCTTCTGGAATGTCATCATATTCTTCTTCTTCGTCCGCATACACATGATATTCAAAGTCGGGAGAGGGTGCAATTTCATTGTATTCAATGGGTTTATTAATTAATCTGCACACATGATTTATGATTGCTTTTAGAAACTAACACATATATCAAGTGATTATGCATATTTATTTACAGTTATTATTTACTTCAAAAGGTTTTTTCTGATTTCCATTTTCCATGAAAAAGCAGAAAATAAAAACACAATTTGGGAATCAAAGACAATGTTTATTTATGATTTTAATAAGCAAAGCAAACAGATAAGCCTGTACAATATTAACTTTCACCTTGGGCAGAGTGAAAGATTTTTGCAAAGATAAACAAAAACAAATTACTTTGAGACATGGATGCAAGAGAGAATATCAATAGTGACCCAGTTCTGGACTCTGACTCTAGGCGTCACATAATTCGGCATTTCCTGCACTTCTTCATCCTCCACAATAGCATTTATTCCAGAAACAGTTGGATGGAGGTAACCTCCACTATGGAAAATATCCTGATAGCTGTTCATAGTAGACTTTGACTTTAGGGTCTTAACTTTGGCATTCTTCACTGAGAATCCTAAACCAACCCTTTTCTTGTTCACCGACGGGTCAACAATCTTCCCCCATACTTTACTAGGGCTATTGCGCATAACCTGCTGAGCATCTTTGAATGAAGCCATATAATTCTCATTCTCTATCACGTTATTAATAGACAAAGCTTGGAACTGCGTTCCAACAACAACTTCATCTTCTTCTACAACACTGAAAGATGATAAACGAGAAATCAATAATGCTTGCTCTCCATTTATAATAACCACTTTGCCTTCACGTACGAACTTTAGCTTTTGGTGTAGAGTTGAAGTGACAACCCCTGCCTCATGTATCCATGGTCGTCCTAGTAAGCAGTTGTATGTAGGAATAATATCCATGACTTGGAAAGTGATATGGAAAAGGTGTGGACCTATATGGATAGGCTGATCCACTTCCCCAATAACTGACTTCCTTGATCCATCGAAAGCTTTTACAATAATACGACTTGGGCGCATGGGATGCCCTTGATATTTCAACTTCATTAGTGTGCTCTTCGGTATAAAATTTAAGGAGGACCCATTATCAATCATCACATTTGACAATGAATCATTTTTACAGTTCATGGATATATGGAGGGCTAGATTTGATTCCTCCCTTCTTCAGGAAATTCATCATCACAAAAGTTTAGGTTATTACAAGATGTAATATTACCTACCACACTACATAATTGATTTAATGGCATATCACACTCCACGAAGGCTTGGTCCAACACCCACATTAAAGATTCTCTATGGGAAGTAGAATTCATCAACAATGCTAGGATATATATCTTTGAAGGAGTCTGCAATAGTTGATCTACAATTCTGTAGTCGCTCATTTTGATAATCTTCAAAATATCATCTACATCTTTATCCAGGGTAGCACGACTGGACTCCCCTACAACTTTCTTATTCTCAGCACTTTCCATAACTTTCTTACCAGCATTATCATTTCCCCGAACAACCTGTGCAAATACACGACCACTGCAGGTCACCCTACCAGTCTCAACAATATTCTCGAAGCTAGACAATGGCTGGATGGGAACTTCCACACCATCCTCTAAAATAGTAGCATTGTACTTGTACGGTACAACTTTGTGTGATTTATAAGGAACAAGCACTGGCAAGAAAATCACCACTGGGGCAACTACTGACTTGCTACAATATTCAATCTCAACGGGGGCAGAATCATTAAAACAAGGCACAATTATGTTCACACCTTCTTCATAAAATTTGGGTATCAAAGAATCATCGTTGGAGAACATATCCTCATCTGAGGAAAAGAATTCATCCGTCGAAGTATATTCATCATCTGATTTATCCTCATCCAAGCAAACCTTAATCTTGTTTACCTCATAATAATCATCTCTCTGGCTTGAAACTTTGATAGTTCCATTATCCAATAATAACTGAATTCCTCTTTTTACAATGGAACATCCTTGGGAATATCTGCAGCAAACCCGATAAGATCCTTAGTGGTGCTCTACCTGACCAGCCATGTGGCAAAAGGTAGCGTGCAATTGCATGAGATCATCGTTCATATGGTCCACATCAAAGATCTGGAACTCTCCAAGACATCCAAAGACCATGCTCACTTCCTCTACATATTAAGCCCTAGGTCTGATTATATGGATGAGGCCCTCATCCATCATCTCCTAAAAAATAACCTTTATCTTATCGAAACCTTGTATATTAGTACTACAGATACCACAACCACCATGATCATGAGTATAGTAACTAAACTCGCAATGTATGCATGCATATTTACCAAGTCTCCTCTGACCAAGTTGATATCATAAATCCGGAAGTCCCCTGGACAACCAGCAACCATGTTAACAACATTCGTTCCTCCATGCTTTAGCGGAGGATTATCTTTGACATTAGGACTGACATCTTTGAAGGAAAAAAGGCCAGATCTCACCATTTTCTGTACCTTGGACTTCAGAGGATAAGAATTTTCTACATTATGCCCTGGTGCATCCTAATGGAAAGCGCACGTTTGATCTACCTTGTAGTACCAAGGAAATGGTGATGGTATAGCCGTGGGTGGCCTAGTCTGGACCAACTTTTTCTGGATCAATGCTGGGAGTAACTCTACACAGCTCATGGGGATAGAGTCAAAAGGCTCTCTCCTTGGATTTTGCCCTTGATTTCCTTGAGGGGCTGGTCTTTGATAAGTGACTGTAGTCGGTGCTGTATTAACAATTGGAGTTACCGAAGCAACCTATTGGTGGCGCTGATGATTTCTTCTAGGAGGATTAACCCTTCTTTCTTGAATAACAGTATTTGTCTCTCCTTCTTTCTTTTTAGCAAACTCGTATGATGGTTTCTTTGTATTGCCAGGATTTTCACCTCTTGTCAAGAGACCCACTCTTACAGCTTCTTCCAAACGGACACCTATGCCCACCATTTCGGTAAAATCACTTAGCACACTTACCACCATTCTTTCATAATAGAATGCACCTACTGTCTTTAGAAAAATCTTCGTCATCTCTTTTTCTTCCATTGGAGGAATCACCTGGGCGGCTACTTTACGCCATCTCTGTGCATATTCTTTAAATGATTCCTTGTCATTCTGGACCATGGCCCTGAGTTGATCACGGTCAGGCGCCATGTCCATATATTATTTGTACTGTTTGACAAATGCTTCACCGAAGTCATTAAAATTATGAGTGTTGGCACTGTCTAGGCTCATGTACCATTTCAATGCAGCACCAGTCAAACTGTCTTGAAAGAAATGAATTAACAGGCATTAATCATCTGTATGAGTAAACATCATCTTCACATTCATCACTAAGTGAGCACGGGGGCAAGTGTTGCCCCTGTACTTTTCGAACTCTGGTACTTTGAACTTTGAACTTATTTTCACATTTGGAACCAAACACATATCATTCACATTCTGCCCAAACAGTTCTTTTCCTATGAGGGCCTTCAACTCTTTCCGCATCCTATCAAACGGATCCTGAAAATCTTCCATTCGATCATAGACACCCAAGCTTTCACTTGGTGGAGGAATAAGGCGATACACTTCATCATTAGCAAGTGGTACCACATTCACCGAGGGAGGTGCCACTTAGTGAATCTCATTTCTAGCAGCAGGAGTAATATGCACCACAGGAGGCGCAGAAGCAGCAGCAGTCGGATCAAGCGGAGCAGCTTGAGCATCCTGATTATAACCTTCAGGTATAAAGTTCTCTGTAATTCCCCAAGGATAACCTTGAGGCAAACTATTCTGAACAACAACAGTTGGAGTAGCAGAATTAGGAACATTGGGAGCTTCGGTAGTAAGTATTTTCTATTGAGGCTGAGCAAGTGGTGGCTGATTCTGAGCAGCCACCAAAGACTTCACAATCCTCTCTAGCTTCCTTATGAACCTCTCCATCTTTCAGGAAGAAACCACTCAGATGAAAACTATTTGACTTATCCGTCATTGGATATCCAAGCTATCGTCATGTAAAAATAAGGTTGTAGTTAATTCCTCTCTTTGTACCAAGAAAAAGTACATTGGGAAAACTACCACAACTGTCAACAATCTCTACATCATGGTAATCCTGATGATACCAAACAATATCTGAATAAGCAAGGGTCATAATCTTTGGAGCCCAACGAGGTTCCTTCCTGACATCCCAGAAAGCATCAGATCAAGGTAAATGAGAAATCAACCACTGTTACAATAAAGGCGTGCAGCAAATGATCATCCCTCCATGATAAGAATCCTGAAGATGAGTAGAGTAATAAGCATCACCCAATAATATAGGGACTGGGTTCCCAATCATAAAGATCCTGATGGCCTTGATATCCACTAATTTGTCGACATTGAAAAATAAGAACAACCCATAATCAAGTAGAGCAAAGATGGCCTCAAAAGCAACCGTACTCTTCATTCTGGAAAAATAGCGAGCTTTCTCCAATAAGAACTGAGCTGGTAATCCTCTAATACCTCCTTTGGTAGTCATGTGGGCTTCAACCTCATACTTACTCAAATGGATCAAAGCAGCAATCTCATGGGATTTTGGCTCCCCCTCTAAACCAGTAAAAGGAACACGATCGGCAATAAGTTAACCCAGCAGATAAGAATACTCTTCTAATGTAGACATCAACTAATAATCAAGAAAAGTAAAGCATCGATACATGGGATCATAGAATTGGAACAAAGTCGAGAGAATTTCCTCCTCCATCCTGAGATTCATAAGAGAAATGATGGACCCATACTTCCTCTGAAAATTTGTAGAACTCTCGATCTCGGGTATCAGACTCATCAACTTATCTATCTTGGGATCTTTGAAACTGTACTTCTTAGTATTTCTTTTTCCAAAATCCATAATCAAAAAGTACCTGAGATATTCATAAAGAGCCAACTTTAAGTCCCTTGAAACAAAATGTTTTAAAGGATGCTCATGGGTGCATGAATGCATGATGCAACAATCACACGCAAGATCACAAACATAGGGTTCATAGGTTCAACGTCACGCGCATGAGGTCGAAGGTACTACCCACAAGGTATGGTCTAAAATTTTATCACCTGCCGAACAAGGTTCTAAAAGGTTCCTAGAGTCTACATCCTTCCTTCAGATATTACCAACTTCCCAATTGACTCGGTAATTAACAATGTTCTCAAGAAAAACTCATCCGAGCGTATTATCGCGTGGTAACTATTTCCAGATTACTCCGTCATAGCATCCGCACTACACCTAAAAGGACAAGATGGGTTAAAGGTTCTACGGTCTTCAATTTCAGCAGGCTCCCAAGTCAAAAGCAACACATCTTCCCGATTACTCGGTAAACGACACTACAATCAAAGGGGCCTCCACTGAGTGGGGGATCTCATGCCTCCTTTTTTGGGATTAATCCCTCAAAGTTAACATGACTATACTGCCTGTCCTATCTTAAGTTTGCCCAAGTCCGGGTATAGGACTCATGAGAAATCACCAAGCACCCTGAAAACCAGGAAAATCCAGACAAACATATATACATCATATAAGATACAACACATAATAACATATATTCAGATAAGCAAAGATAGGCACAACCCACTTAAGAATCGACCAGTAAGAGCTCAATCTTTCCTCAATGAAGTCACCATTTTTTATGGCGGTAGAAATGTTGAGACTAAGCCATGGGATTGACTTAACTCGTACAGATCAAAATAACAATCGCCACCACACTTTATTGTTTCCAAAGGAATGGGAAAAGAGCTAATAACCCAAAAATAGGGGGAGAGAATCTAAGTTCGGGGGTTGGTTATGCAAAGGTAAGGTATTAGGACCCTAAACATCTATGGTATTCGGTGGGAACCTCTTTGTAAATCTGTGTATTTTGGCTATAAATTTTGTATAAAAAATGGATTGTAGAGATTAGAAAAGAAGTATTTTTTATAATTTTTGCACCCGCCGCAGTTGTGAACCTTTAGTGCCTACATATCACCTTCTGTGCAATAAGAGATCAGGGTACTTGTTGTTCATCTTTGAAAAATTTTAAAACACAAGTGTGTTGGTTAAATTTTAAGAGACAAGACGTCATCGTCATTATCCGAGTGGAAAACATACTTACTACCCATATTATGAGAAAATAGAATTTGCATCATCTCAAAATGGAGGATATAGCTTGGATTTTAAAATCAAAGCCTCGCTCAACACCTGTTGTACCCTAATTTTTGACCCTAAGATCACACACTAGGGTTTGGTTCTTCTCCCTATCTTTAGCTTTGCTCTATGGGGAATCGCCAAGCACCTTGACTTGTATTTTGGGATCATCTATGTTTTGATTATCCTTTAACTATTGAATACAATAAGTGTTTGCCACAATTTATGATGATTGTAGGAGAAAGCACAACGCATTCCATCAATATTGATCTATAGATTCATGAGCTCATTTCTATTCTTTTCTCAACAAAGCTTCATTGAGACTCAAGCCTCAACATTATGATACTTTGAAGCAATGTAATAACAAAGTCTATTATGATTCATCATACTTCAAGTTTTAAAATATTGTTCAAAGGTACAAGTATTGATTTAAGAAGTTTGACTCAATTGGGCAAATCCTTGATTCATTGATCACAAATTCACATCTCCTTCAATTCATAAGATTTGAAAGTGGTTTTGGTTGCTATAGTTTCTCCTTATCATCCTGAACAACTCATATTCACATGACAAAAGTATTTTTCTAAGGAGGTAGGTCAAAATTGCAAAGGTTCCCCAAGGCATTTTCTTGCTCTAAGATCTAGGGTTTTGAACTTCAAAAGGGAATATATTACTCCTCTTTTGGTAGTTTTGAATTATTCCAAAGACATGCTTCTCTTCAAAGGGTTATTAACAAACTACTCCAAAAGTTTCAAGGAAATTTTGTATGGAAGAAACTTGATGATGAAGAAAGATTACAAGTCCTCCAGATGAACCCTCAAATTCCATTAGGTGATTTCAAATGATCTTAACTTGGTAAATTTTATCACCTTGTGCCCATTATTTTTCCATAATGATCTTAAATATATGAACTTCAACCTATCTTTTAAGTGCAAAGTGTGAAAATGGATGTTTCCTAAACCCATACTTGCAAGCCCAAGCATGTTAATTTGAACCTTTTGATCCAATAACATTGAGATTCATTGTTAGGAGGCTTTGGTTCTACCAATACTCTAATGAATCTTCATCAATTTTGGTCAAAGTGGATCACTTAAACTTCATTGATCATTTAATGTTGCCTTAAGAATTCTTAAATGGATGATATACTTCACAAAAAGAAAATTCAACTTGTAGTTGAGAGACTTTGGTTCTACTATTCCTCTAATGAGTTCCAAATGCAAGTTTCAAGATGGTCATTCAACTAACCAATAATTCCTAACAATTGACTTTATTTTATGCTTTTTACTTTATGCCTTTACTTTAAGCACATTTATTTTAGCATTTACATTTCATACTATTTTCATCTTTGCTCACTTGAGCATTTACTTTTGTGTCATTTTTTTTATCCTCATTTGAGATTTTCATTTCTGTTTTTGAAGATACTTAATAATCAACTTGAACCATAAAAAAACTTTAATGTTACTTGGACTACTTGGTTAATATCCTTGGAATTTTGGAGACATGAACCTCTTGGACTTAGGATAAGAAGCCTTGACCTATTCTGGAGATTTTGTGACCTCAATTGTTATTTTGTCTGGAGTTCTTGGGGTTTACCCCAAGACATTGGGTTGCTTGTTTGTTTTGTGTGCATGTTATTGTGGTTACATGCTTTGCCTGTGATATGGAATTCATTTGTATACAGCTGTTACACTGCATAATTTTTGTGAATACTTAATGCAATTGAAGTTTGGTTTTCTTAAGAGGTTTATTATCTTTGTTTGTTTGGTTTCAAATCCAAAGGACGAGAATTCTACATTGACTCATTGTGTCAAATGTTGGCTTCTTGTTGGTTATACGATTCTTTTCTCTAGCTTTTACCTTATGCTTCAGGGTAGTCTCTTCATCTCCTCCCATCTTCTTTAATTTCAAAATCTTCTCCCTCCTTTTTGAAAATTATTCTTGTTTTAAAATTGAACCACTTTCATAATAAACTTGGATTTAGGTCCTTGCATTTTCAAAAATCTTTTCTTGATCAAACTTTAATCAATTTAATAATACCTGGACATTTTTGTGAGAATACTAAAAGTCAATCAATCTCATTCAAACTATTTTGCCAATTTGGCTTTTATCTTTAAAATTTTTCTCAAAAAGATTAGAGTCTTGTCAATCCTTGTAGTGATGCAAACAACTATACTTCTACGATATATAGTAAAGTGAGATATTTTCCACTTGGGTATTGAGCGAGGCTTTGTTGATTTTAAAATCCAAGCCATATCCTCCACTTTAAGATGACGCAAATTCTCCTTTCTCATAATCGTGGGTAGTAAGTATGTTCTTCCACTCGGACAATGATGATGATGTCTCGTCTCTTAAAATTAACCAACACACTTGTGTTTTTTTTAATATTTTTTTTAAAGGTGAACTACGAGTACCCTTATCCCCTATCGCATGGAAGGTGGTACGTAATCACTAAAGGTTCGCAACCGCAGCAGGTACAAAAATCATAAAATAATACTTCTTTTCTCATCTCCACAATCTATTTTTTATATATACAACATTTTATAGCCAAAATATACATATTTTCAAAGAGGTTCCTGCGGAGTACCGTAGATGTTTAGGGTGCTAATACCTTCCATTTCCATAACCAAACCCCTTACCTAGATTCTTTCCCCCTTCTTTTTGGGTTATTCGCTCATTTCCCATTCCTTTGGAAATAATAAAGTCCGGTGGCGATTTTTATTTTCATCTGTGTGATTCAAGTAAACCCAACGGCTTTGTCTCAACATTTCTACCGCTACAACACCCAAATGGAAAATATCTCACTTCACTACATATCGTATAAGTATAGTAGCTCGCATCACTATAAGGATTGACAAAAGTCTAATATTTTGAGAAAATTTTAAAGTGAAAAGCCAAAACGACAAAAATGGTTTGAATGATATTGATTGGCTTTTAGTCTTCTCACAAAAATATCAAAGTTTTATTTAGTTGATTAAAGTTTGATTAAGAAAATGTTTTGAAAATGCATGGACATAAGTCCAAACTTATTATGAAAGTGGTTCAAACTTTGAAACAATAAGAGTTTTTAAAAGGAGGGAGAAGATTTTTGAAATTAAAGAAGATAGAAGGAGATGAAGGTACTATCCTAAAGCATAAGGTAAAAGCTAGGGAAAAAAACCATCTAACCAATGAGAAGTTAACACTTGACACAATGAGTCAATGTAGAATTCTCATCCTTTAGATTTGAAACCAAACAAGCAAAGACAATAAACCTCTTAAGAAAACCAAGCTTCAATTGCATTAAGTCTTCACAAAAATTAGGCAGAGTAACAACTGTATACATATGAGTTCCCGTTCATAGGAAAAGCATGTAATCACAATAACCTGCACACAAATCAAACAAACAAACAACCCAATGCCTTGGGGTAAACCCCAATAACTCCATACAAAATAACAGTTGAAGTCACAAGGTCTCAAAGTAGGTGACAACTTTTAATCCTAAGTCCAAGAAGTCCACAATCTCCATAATACCAAGGAGTAACCAAGTAGTCCAAGTAACATTAAAGTTTTTTATAGTTCAAGTTGATTATTAGGTATCTTCAAAAAGAAAAAGAATGCTCAAATGAGAAAAATAAAAATGACATAAAAGTAAATTCTCAAATGACCAAAGATGAAAATAACATGAAATGTAAATGCCAAAATAAATATGCTTAAAGTAAAAGCATAAAATAAAGTCAATTGTTAATGAGTTATAAATTAGAGGTTGGTTGAATGACCATCTTGTAACTTGAATTTAAAAACTCATTAGAATATTGATAGAATCAAAGCCTCTTAACAACAAGTTTCATTTGCTTTTTGTCAAGTATATCATTCATTTCAAAATCTCAAGGAAACAATAAATGATCAATGATGTTTAAGTGATCCAATTTGACCAAAGTTGATGAAAGTTCATTAGAGGATTGGTAGGACCAAAGCCTCCTAACAATGAATCTCAAGGTTATTGGATCAATTGATTCAAATTAACATACTTGGGATTACAAACATGGGTTTGCGCCACAAATGATCATTTTCTCAACTCGGGGCAAAATTTAGCGCTATGTTAAGCAATCGTAAGTGGATTTGTATAGAAGTCATACGTATTTTGAGGAAGGTCAATAACAATCTATGTACCATATGTTTTGAGAAATGATATGGAAATCATTATCCAATAACATTTAGTACAATAGGAAGGGGATAAGATGAAGATGGATGAGGTAAGAATTAAACCACATTTAAACCAAAAATTTAATCAAACTATTATTAAAATAATCCATCCATTTTTTGTGGAGTTAAACTCAACACTATGGATCCAAAGATGTTGATAAAGTTCATGATCAAAATCTCATAGTCCAAGATCATCCAAAATATATACAAAATAATATATATATAAAAAATAAAGAAAAATATTTTTAAAAAGGGTTTAAAAATGGGAATAGAAGTAGAAAATAGAAACTATATTCAAAACATCCAATAAAAATCAAACAAGGCCATAGAAAAATCAGAAATGAACTCAAATATTTATATAAAAATTTTGGCAACTTTTTAAAGTCAGAAACTATTTTTAAAATTAAAAGAAATAGGCAAAATAAACAAAAAAATGTGAAAAATAGTAAAGTCAGAAGGTCATTGGATCCTTCCATACTTTTTTCAAAATTTAAAAATTAAGAAAAGTATTTTTAAACATTTAAAACAATTCAAATAAAGTGAAAAATTATAAAAAGTATCAGAACACAAAATAAAGTTGTGAAAAAATAATATTTAGAAAGAGAAAAGTCAAAAGTATTTTTCATAATTTTTTCAGATTTTTTGAAGTTAAAATGAATTTTCTATGATTTTTTGAAGTATAAAACAATTTAAATATAAAAATCAGAAATAAAAATAAAGTCAAAAAAATGTGGACCAATGGATGAGAGTCAAAACGCGTTAGTAAGCTAATCCAATGGATCAGACACGTTGTGTATATCATTGTCTTTAGTGAATAAAGCATGGAATCAATTATAATAATAAGATTTAAAAAAAAATGCGTGGCACGCCTTCATTTGTTGATAGCTGACACGTTAGGTCAGGTTTCTTGAAGCTTTAGAAATATGAGATCACAAGCTTTGCAATGTGCTAAGAATGAAATCAAATGTATGCTTGAGCTGAAAATTGTGATGAGTCAAAGTTGAGAAAAAGAGGTTGACTTTTGTACTTAGAAAAATTCTAAGTTTTTTCTTCCAAAATGACTTATAATATCCTGCATCCAAACATGGCCTTCCATTTAAAATTTTCTCTTGACCAAAAAAGACGGAATGAAGTATATCTCTTGAATGACACTTTGAGACTTGAACCATTTAAAATCTCCAAAAAACGAGAAAGTTATGACTTATTGAAATTGGAAAAAAATTCATAAAATGACCTATAATCTTTTGCATCCTTAGGGCATCTGTCATTCATTTTCACACTTTGAACTTAAAATAAGGGTTGAATTTCACACGTTTAAGATAAATATGGAAAAGTAATGGGCGCAAGGTGATACAAATTTACAAAGTTATGATCTTTTGATGTCACATATGGGAATTTTATGGTTTATTTAGAGGACTTGTAATCTTTCTTCATCATTAGGTATCTTCCTCACAAAATTTCCTTTAAACTTTCGAAGTGATTTGTTGATATCCCTTAGAAGAGAAATATGTCTTTTGAATCACCCAAAAATACTAAAAGATGAGCAAGCTATATCCATTTGATGTTCCAGACCCTAGCTCCTAGAGTAACAAAATGCCTTGGGAAACCTTTTCAATTTGGACAAACTTCCTTGTAAAAATACTTTTTTCATGTTAATAGATGTTGTTGAGGATGATAAGGAAACACCATAGCAACCAAAACCACTTCCAAATATTGAGAATTGAGGGATACATGCACTACGATAAATGAAACCGAAGACATGTCCAACTAGGTCAAACTTCTTCAATCAACCCATGTACCTTTGAACTATTTTTGACAACTTAAAGCATGATGAATCATAATAGACTTTGTTATGATATTATTTCAAAATATATTCAATAATGAAGCTTGAATGTCAATGAATCTTTGTTGAAGAAGGCATGGAAATAAATTCATGAACCTATGGATTAACTTGACGGAATGTATTATGTTTTCACCTATGATACCAACAATTAGAGCAAATATTAATTGTACTTATTAGTTAAAAGTTAATCAATAAAAAAACATATATGATCACAATATACAAGTCAAGGTACTTGGTGATTACCCATGAACAATGCTAAAGATAAGGAGAAGAACCAAACTCTAGTGTGTGATCTTGTTGCATTGTGATGGTATGAGATGATAGATGAATCTTAGGGGGAAAAATGAGGTACAACATAAGGGATTTGTTGACAAGCTCACGTAAGAGAATACACAATTTAAGGATCAAATTAGTAGGCCCAAAGGGAAACGTCAGCTGGAAGTGGGGTTTTCTTCAGCCTTGGCTCCTTAGGATGTTTAGATTTTAACTTTTTCTCCTGTATTTAGGATTATTGGAACTTGTACTGAAGTTGTAATCCTTCCAAATTATTAATAAAATGAGATTATTGAATGTTTCAAAAAGTGTTATTCCTTTAATATTTGCAATTATTACCGTTCTTCAAGTTCCTTGAAAATTAAATAAACAAAATAAATCATGTGCCCTGCATATCATGCATCATTTTTCACTCAATTTGTTTTGCATTTTTTGCATTGTTCACATGTGTCTTACACATTTCTTTTGGTCAACAGTCAGCAAGTTGTCGCATTCCTATAATACTCGGGCTAACACTAAGAAGAAGATGGAAATTTTGGAACAAGAGAACCAAGAGCTATGTTAGGAAGTAACCTCTTTGAGAGTCGGGATGGCCTATTTGACTGCTTTGGTAGAATATTTGGTGGCTGCACATAATCATCCACCAGCTCCTTCTCCTCCTCCTCCTTCTCCTCTTGTGGCACACCCTTAACAACAAACAACTATTATCTTTGAGATACTGAAAACTCCCATTTCTATTACTCTCGCTACTACTACTAATGATGCTCAGTATCAAACGCCTCGCGGTTATCCATGGGGAATGCCTGCAAACTTCATTCTGGAAGGAAATAACCCAACTGCTCAAGCTTCTCATCCTATTATGGTTTCTGCACAGCTTGTTTTGGACACTGTTCCTGTTACCAATGACCAGTTTATCATGTTGATGCTGCTCCTAGTGATAGCCTGGGGATACATGATTGAATTGATGATTTTCAAGACCAGTTCTTGGAAATGCAGAAAGAGATGAAAGCCCTATGAGGGAAGGAAATGTTTGGAAAGAATGTCAATGACATGTGCTTTGTTCCAAATGTCCACGTACCTCTAAAGTTCAAGGTGCCTAAATTTAAAAAATATAAGGGAAAATCTTGTCCCCAAGCACATCTGGTGATGTATGTGCAGAATATGTCTACACACACGGAGGATCAACGCCTTCTGATCCATTATTTCCAAAATATTCTAACCAGAGCTGTTTTAAAGTAGTATATGGGGATGAATAGTGCCGACATCCATACATTCAATGACTTGGGTGAAGCCTTTGTGAAAAATTACATGTCTAACCTATATATGGTACCTGATTACAACCAACTGAGAGCCATGACTTAAAAGACAAATAATCATTCAAAGAATACGTGCAACATTGGCCCGAAGTGACTGCTCAAGTTGTACCCCTGATGGAAGAAAAATAGATGACCAAGGTTTTCTTGAAGACTCTTGGGTTGTTTTATGATGAGATGATTGTTAGAAGTTCTCCCATAGATTTTACTGAATTGGTTATCATGGGTGTCCGATTAGAAGAAGCTGTTAGGGAAGGACATTTATCGAGAGATGAAAGTTCCAAAAGTACCACCAAGAAGCATGCATATGGTTTCTCATGAAATAAGGAAGGGGATGATAACACTATTACTCAAGAAAAATAGGGTAGGGACCTAGAAGATACCACCAACGTTAACGACATGTTACCTCAGTAACTCCAGTTATTAGTGCAACTCCAATGAATGTTGCTTACTAGTCTCCTCAGAAAACACATCAACAATCCTATCAGCAAGCCAACCAAGGGTAAAATCAGAGAAGATAAGCCTTTTATCTAATCCCAATGAGCTATACTAAATTGTTTCCTGTCTTAATTTAAAAGAACCTAGTACAGACTATATCTCCTCCCGTCATACCTGCAAAGTTGCCTTGGTATTGTAAAGCCGACCTGAATTGTGCCTTTCATCAGGGAGCCTCTGGGCATAGTATTGAAAATTGTTATCCACTAAAAGATGAAGTTCAGGAGTTGGTTAGATCTGGTATTCTATCTTTTAAGGACGTAGGTGAAACAACTGGACGAACCGTCATCTGATAATAAAATCAAGAAGTCTCCATCAAACGTTTTTTATCCTGCCTAAAGGGAAAGGTATACATCGAGAAAACCTGAGAAGGGTGAAATCAGGGTTTTGTAACCATAGAGATCAGGTAAGGGAGTCTGTTACACAAGGGGAAGGTATTATCACCCCACACGTTCGTAGTACTATGTCTAAGTTGTAGAGCTAAAAGAAAAGATGCAAGAGGGAATGCATGCAAAAGGAAAGAGAAATTAATTTAGAGAAAATAAAAGTTGTGTTCATTCGGGCCCTACCCCATGCCTACATATCCCTTTTAAGGAATCAGAGCAACCATAGTTCGGCTCACAATTTTTGTTTGGTTTGTGTTTTTTATTTAAAAAGTTAAAAGCGATTATCAAGATGGAAAAACGTCAGACAAGACGAAAAAACATCACATGGCAACAGAAACTTAGATAAGATGATGAAATATTAGCATGATAGAAAATATCAGACAAGATGATAAAATATTACACCTAACAATGATTTTGAAAATCAAATTAGGATAACAAACGTACACGATGGCGAAACATCAGTAAAAGATAGCAAGATAACATGGCAAAGATGGCAAGACATTAACAATTCAGATGAATAAACATCACACCTAACAATGAGATTGAGAATTAAAGTAGGATAACAAACATATGCGATGATGAATCATCGGCAAAAAGATAGTAAGATAACATGACAAAGATGGAGAGACATCAAAAATTCAGATGACAAAACATCACACCTAACAATGATATTGAGAATTAAAGTAGGATAACAAACATATGCGATGGTGAAACATCGGCAAAAAGATAACAAGATAACATGAAAAAGATGGCGAGACATCAACAATTAAGATGATAAAACATCACAACTAACAATGATATTGAGAATAAAAGTAGGATAACAAACATATGCAATGACGAAACATCAGAAAAAAGATAGCAAGATAACATGAAAAAATGGTGAGACATCAACAATTCAGATGACAAAACATCACACCAAACAATTATATTGAGAATCAAAGTAGGATAACAAACATATGCAACGACGAAACATCAGCAAAAAGATATCAAGATAACATGACAACGATGGCGAGACATCAACAATTCAGATCACAAAACATCACACCTAACAATGATATTGACAATAAAAGTAGGACAACAAACATATGCAATGACGAAACATCGGCAAAAAGATAACAAAATATCATGGCAAGGATTGTAAGATGTCATCTCAACAAGGTTTAAGATAAATCCAAAAGGGCCCACAAATAATTAAGATTGTTTTCTATTTTTTACCTTGAAGAAGGATTTAAGTTCATTAGAGATGTTTTATGATTTGCTAAGAAAAATAAAGTTTTTGTTTTAAGATGCAATATGCAAAGAAAGGAAAAATAACTAAGGGAGACTAGCATAGCACTACCCCTAATGTTATGATACAATGATGGCCCTAATGTTGAGTTTTGAAAGGGAAATCTCTACCCTATGTTAGCATGAATGGATACCTATCCTAATGTCTAGTTCGAGAACTACTCTATTCAAGCGATCCTAAGGGAGCATGTCAAAAAAATGTCACAGATCTTGCGATAAAAAAATCAAACAAACATATAGCAAAACATCTGAACAAAATTTCGAGCATTAGTCGAATATCAAACACCTATGAGGCGCATGCCAAGTCGTAAAAAAAGGATGTCCCACCATAGACAAGTAACCAAGCATCATACCATGAGTCAAGCCGTAGCCAAGGGGAGCATATCATCCGAGTCAACAAGCCATAATATTATAGGAGTATAAAAAGTCCTTAATCATAGTATTAGTTACCAGGGCAAGAAAGATATAGGGGGGGGGGGGGAATAGTGCGCGCATACACTAAGAATCAGTGTTGGCCAACACGAGCTAAACAAAGCATGGGGATCCGATTATAGAAACCTTTTTCACTCTATTTTGAAAGGTTTAAACTTATTTAAATGTTGGGAAGATGTTCAGAGCATCTACTTGTAGAAAGTGAGCATAGGAATGACATGGACTGGAATGTGCAGGGGTCCATTATGAACCCTCTCTGCTCGCCTCCTTTTGAGGATTTCTCACCTGTAATATAATGAAGGCACAATCAGTTAAACAAACAAAAACATAGCCTCCTAGTGAGGACTTCCAAAATTGTCTTCCAAGTGGCACAGACTCCCAATCTTAAATAAATAGTAAAATGCGGAAAAGAGTAAATCAGATGAAAAGTACCAAACGAATATAATCTGCAAATAAGAAACTAAACAATAACGAAACTCAGAGATCTTCGAACGAGCTAGCATCAACAAAGAAAAAAGTCAGAAGTCGTGTCGTGAAACATAAGCATCAGGGCTTCGATGCGAAAATAAATCATAAATAGTGTGTAGCGGACACAACCATACAAATAATCTACAAGATGATACAAATAGACAAAGCACACAATAGTGAAAATATATATGTCTCCCATAGATATGGGAAAACAAGAGAGATTGCTTCGAAAGCGAAGTTTGTATCCTACAAATAAAGTGGAATACAAAGCAATGAGAGCTCATGAAATACCTTGCACATCTTAACAAAACAGCTAGCATTAAAAAGGTAAAGAAAATAAGTGCGAATATAGACATGTCATATATCTATCTTATTGGCTAAGAATAAACTCAAATATTTGTTTATAACATGATACCAACTTCAATCAATCAAACTAGTATTCAACAAAATGGTGTAATGAAATGCATATAAGTGCAATGGTTAAAGGGTCATGGCAAGACACATTAAGTAATGATGAGGTCAGAAGTAAATTCACATGATTAGTGTTTCCTAATTAACCTATGAAACCCCCCTAAAGTACCCTAAAAACACATTCAAACATAAGTTCAAGACTATGTCAAAATTAACTCTAAAAATAAACTCTGAAAGTGAAGAAGGGGAAAGAAGGGGATAGATGAAGAAGGGACATTGTTGAAAGTGTATTAAAACACTCAAGTAAGTAGTGAAACACTAACAGAGAATATGGATCATATGCCTTAAAGGTTCTCCACAAATCATTATTAAACTAAAGTTGAATAAGGAAGAGGATTTGGCTCTTTTCGGTCATCATGATGATTTTGCAATCAAATGCAAGTCAAGGAATCAAAGAGCATAGCACCAAAGGCTAAATAAGAAGACTAAGTCAGAAGTAAACACTAATGGTGTAAGTAAAATTGGAACCAAGTGTAGAGGTAAAAATTGGAGATCAAGCTATTAATTAACTTGACTCACAAATAAGCAGGAGTGGACAATGCGCTTTATTATTTCTAGGGGAAAAGGGAAAATGCGAAATAAAACCCATAAATATGCAAAGTAAGTGCAATACTATAAGTAAAAAAAATACAATGCATTTGAAAGAGATCGAAGGTTCGGGGGTTGGTTATACAAAGGGAAGGTACTAGCACCCTATGTATCTATTGTATCCTATAGGATACTTTTGAAATATTTGTTTTTGGTTAAAATTGGTTTGCTTGCTAAATGAGTGTGGGGATGATATTTTGAAAATCGGACGACCTAGTGTTGATGTTTTTTGCTTAAAAGAGGTGCGAGTTTTTTAAAATTAGGGTTTAGAAGAGATTTTGTTTAGATTAATAAAACTAAAAAAATGTACAAAGGGGTTTTCGCACAATCATATTAAATATATTCGATGACAAGAAGTCAATGAATTCGATTTTTTCCTTTGGAGTTAGACAAACAAAATATAAGGACTAAATGAACGGCAAAGGGAAATTAAATAAATAGAAATTAAATAACTAAATAATTAACAAACAAAAATTAAATAAAATAAAGAAAGACAAAATTATACTAATATATATTTTTGGTATTTTTAAAGTGGGCAAGAAAGAAATAATTATAATCTTAATCTAATAGATTTTTTTTGTATTTTTTGTTTGGATTTTTAAATGAAAATAAGGCAAAAGACTTAAAAATTAGAAATAAAAAATAAAGTGAGAAAATAAAAAATGCATAAAGTAAAGAAAATAAAATACTATGGATGATAAGTGATATAAAAGTAAAGAGAAGAAAATGTAAAATGCGGAAATATAAATGATATAAAAGTAAAGTTAGTACAATATAAAGTTAATAATCTGATTTGGGATAAGTGTAACTTCATATAGAGCATAGAATGTATGTACCTATACATGTTAGAGAAATGACACTTTGAAGTTTATTCTCTTATGCATGTAGTACAATTAACAAACAGGGGGGATTAACACAAAGTCAAGGAAGATACATTAAGACAAACTTATCATCTATCCTAAGTACCTTGAATGATCAAAGGACCATTTTGAGGTAGATTGGAAATGATGAAAGTTCATCAAATATCCGACAATCTTAGATGAACTAAAAAAGCTCAAATGCTTTCCAAATTGATCCAAATAAAAATAAAAATAAAATAGATAAAGAAGAATAAGATGAAGTCTATGATAAAAATAGTATAAATGTTATAACTTTCTCAAATTTTCATGAAATTAAACAAATGAATAATGAAAGTTTATCTACTCAATCTCATGACCAAAGATCCATGCTCAAAATAATTAAATAAACAACAAAAAATTACAGAAAACAATGAAAATTAAACAACAATAAATCATGTTTGCTTTTTGAGGTTCAAGAACACTTTTCAACTCTTGATTTTGAATCAATGGAGTTTCCTTCTAAAATGGTGATAATTATGGTACTAAATAAATAAATAAAGAGTAAAAATGTAATAAAATTAAATAAAGAATAAGTATAATAGCCTACATATTCACTAAAAGTAAGAAATGACTTGAAAGAAAATGAAGAGAAAAAAAGAAGAGAGATTTGACTTAGTTTAGTGAATGATTTGTGGAATTGTTCCTCCCAAATGAAAGAAAGAAAAGTCTTATTTATAGAGTGAATGAGGTGAGAGTGTTTATGTGGCAATCTATGTGAATTTATGAGAATGGTTTTTGGTCATTGATAAGTCTAAGTTGCCAATCCATGTGAAGTGTGATAATGATTCTTGGTCATTGATAAGTATAAGTTGGCAATTCATGTGAAGAATTTATACTACATTATAGTGGTCCCACCTTTTCTTTATTGACACAAAAAACAAAAGGACAGAGTAATAATAATAATAATAACTAAAAGTGTTAATAATAATAATAAATATAAAATAGAAAATAAAAGAGACATTATATTAACTATATATGATTTTTTTCTTGAATTAAAATAAATGAAAATAAAAGTGCAAATTAAAAGATAAAAAATAAAATACATATAACAAAGTAAAAAGACTTATATAAATTTTTCTAGATTTTTTTTGAAATAAACGATGCCAATATATAAATTTAAATTAATAAAAGTACATATTTTTGATAATTTTTTAGTAAAGAGGTAAAACTAGTAAATAAAAAAATAACATGATGCTAAGTACATTTTTTATTGATTTTTTTAAATGGAAAAGAAATCATGAATAAAACACAATAAAAATCAAATTCCACTAAATTCATAAACGACTTCTAATGTTTCTATTGTTTCGTGGCTTTTCAAAGCATAATCAACTCTTGAATTGTAAAGATAAATTGTAGATGGTGTCAAGGAGAATCATATGCAAAAAGAACCGCTAAAAATGTCGAAATTTGAAGAAGTTATAAATTTTTGAAATCTAACTCAAGGATTGGCAAAAATAGGTCAATCCACTCGTGAACACTTGTTATAAAATGATGCAAATAGAGGGTGGGATCTTAGGTCAAAAATTGGGGTATGACACCAAGGTATTAAGACGATATGCATAAGGAGAATACTTAAACCATTATCACAAAGCATTGAATCTCTAATCACAAAGATAAACATAATATATACAATTTAGGGAGCCTAAATAGATCAATAGAATCGATCTTAGGACCCTAAACATGTCAAAGAAATGAGAAATAAATTCCTAAAGGGATTGCATAAATGCATTCCTTACATCTCTTAATACAAGCAACAAAGGTATAAACGAGATCATTTTTGAAGAGGAAGGTTAACATGATCAATTGAGGTCAAATGTCTCTCAAGTATTTGAGAGACTATCCTTGAGGTTATCATTCCTTTAAACATCAATTAGGATTCAAACATTAAGAAAGGAAGCAAATTATATATTAGGACAAACCCAAATTAGGGTTTTCTTGAAATTATGACATATAATGCTTCAACAAAGCATCATCAACAACAAATTATAGACTAATGAAAATTAAGTCAAAATGATGTGATCATAAGGCACCTCCATGATCAAAATGTATGCAAGAATCTGATCCAAAATATTTTTCTTAAGTCAACAAAAGATTCAACACTAATTTTCAAGATCATATGGCCCCATTTGCTTACACAATAGTTCAAAAATAGAAAGAAAAGTTATAAATTCAAACCAAATTAAATTACAACTCTTAAGAACTTCTAAAAATCAGAAAGGATGCTTTTGGTTCTTGGAAGTCTTAGAAAAAAATACAAATGATCTTTTTATTAAGATTAGTTAATGGAAACACCATACTACACGCCTTAGGAAAATTATTTGATGAAAAATAGGAAAATAGGGGTTGAAAATTATTAAAAATTATTTTTATGATCCTAAGACACCCAAGAATCTTAAAATAATTTTTCTGGATTTTTATAAGTGAAATAAATTGAAGAATTAAATTTAATTTCAAGCCTAAGTAAGAAAACCCTAGAAGATGGAAAATATATTTTTAAAATTTTAAAATCAATGCAAGAAAAATTAAAAAAAGATTAAAAAAACATCCAAAATTAAATAAGGAAGGAATGAATCCTAAGATAATTTTTGATGATTTTTAGAATCAATGGAAGCATTAAAATAAAATTGAAAAGTGTAGATCTTTAGAGCCTTATTTTACACAATTTTCAGATTCATTGAACGATCTTCAGAGCCTTATATCTTGCTCAAACCTTAATGAAATTAAAAAAATGTAAACATGAAAAGTGTAGATCTCATGGAGATCTCCATCATGATATCAAGAACATCAACAAATGAATGCTAAATCATGGATAAAAATGAATTCCAACTCGCGGATTTGTCACTTTAAAGAAAAAAATGCAGAACATGATTTCAATTCAGATTTATGCAATTCATACTTCAAACATAAGGTTTGGCCAGCTAATGCTTCGATGAACATGAATTCAACAATCCATAATCAATGAAATCTCGAATGCTAGCATAAAATGAAAGTTACAGAATCCTTACCTTGTGGAGAAAATATGCAAATTCTTGAGCTCAAATAAAGAGCTAGAAAGCCAGAGGTGCGTGATCTTGAAGCTTAAGAAACGACCTAGTGGAAGAAGAAAATGACTAGATCTTGGAGAAATGGAAGAGGTTTGCTCGAAGAAAGATGAAGCAATTTCAGATCTCTTCTCTTTCTCTTTCCAGAATTCGCAGTTGTATGCATGCAGTCATAATGAATGTGAATGAAAGGGAAAAGGTGCCTCTTATATAAAAGTAAGAAGAGTGCAAGGGAGGTTTTTTTCTCAAAATTGTAAGCTGTAAAAAAAACTGAACAAGGGTAACATGGGTTGTGTTTCATGAACAATCTTATGCAACCTTGTAGTCATTTTGGAGCCAGGAGAAAGGAATGAGAAAGCTGGCACATGATGCAACCTATCCTAATCAAGAAATTTCTCAAAATGGTATGAAAGAGACTATGGTATGCATGCATTAAAGTTTTCACTTGCTTTGGCTATTTTGTTTAACATGGAAGCAAAAACCTCACGTGTTCCAAGTCTGCTGTGTGTATTCACCTCAAAGTGTGGACAAATCCTTTCAAGGCTGGCCTTTATTCTTGCATGAAATACCAATCTTTTTCCATGAATTTATCTTGAAATATCTCCTTCCTCAGTCCATGAAATGAGATAAACCATGAACCAAAGTTGGAGAGGACATAACAAGCTCCAACTTTGGTGTTTACCACTTTTCAAAACAATGATTATTTTTAGGAGAAAAATAATGATCAATGCATGCACATCACATGTTTTACAAAATTATGGCTCAGTGCGCGCGTGTGACACGTTCCAATGCTGGGCAAAAACGAATTCCATGCTGCCCACTTCTCAAGGTTACATGTTAAAATGTAAGGGTTATTTTGAAATGATTCTTGAAGCAAAGTTGCTCACCACACATCGGTCTCGATCTTTGATGTTGAGAATTTTTTAAAATAATGAAAATTTCAAAGAATAAAATGACGATGAATGTATGCCCACAAACTGCTTAATTAAATACTAGGTCTGGAATGCAGACTTTCTAGAAATCTTTCCTTCTCAAGGCCTCGAGTCCTAATCCTAATATCTCTCTCAATACTGATCAAGATGGAAAAATTCTCGAACTAAAATTGTATAGAACACTTCAAACTTCAATTTTGATGTTGACAGTTTTTTGAATTGGATTCATTTGATGCCTCAAGAATGATCATGAAGAAACCATATTTTGTCCCCATATTTTTTAAGAATTCACTAAGTGTTAATATTATTCAAAGCTAAATAACTTCTTCTCCTTTCACTTTTTGGACTTGTTTATACAAGGACATAGTTGAAGAACTTTTTCCCCTCTTTCCAACTATATAAGGTTTGCATTTTTTAAATAAAAAATGAAGTAGTTATGAATTTCCAAAATTTAGTACTTATGAACTTCCATACTTAGAAACTTTCCAAATAATCAAATGACTTCCTTGGCAAGTCAGCTTAAAATTCAACAATTTTCCTAATTCAATGATGAAAATGGTTATTAAATATAAAATGAGGATACTTGAATTGATGGTTGACCAAAAGTCCACTTGGTCAACTCCTGATTTTGTTGACTTTTGGCCAAAATGATCAGTTTGCCCTTTTGATCAATTGAAATTATTCCTATCCAAATTGATGATCAATCTTTCAATAATAGATGTCCATTAACATGTAGTCAAGCATGGAAACAATTTTGGGTGAAAAAAGTCAAGGAAATCTTGATTAAACCAAAAACCCTAGTTTTGCACCTTGTGCTAGGAGATAGTTGATCAAGCTTCAAAACCCTAATTCCACTAGACATATTGAAATATATCTTGAACAAAGTTGATTTAAATGATAGCAAAAAGATGATGCTTCAATAAATTGGCTTATATAAGTATCAAATACTTCAACTGGATAAAACCCTAATTTTGATTGATGATTCACAGAAATGTGGTTCACTTTACAATCAACATAACCTTCAATCTTTTGATGCTCCAATGGGACGGATAGGATATCTTGAGATATGAGAGACACTTATGACTTGATAAAGCCTATTATTGAGAAAATGATGCCCTCCTTGCACTTGTTATCAAAACCATCAACCTTCACAACTTGTGGAAAACTTGAGAACCAAAGCATCTTGATCCCATCACAATGTATGAATTCAATGCAAATTGATGTTTATGATGAATCATAAGCCTAAATCAAGAGGGTAAATTTTGGGGTACAACAGAAGGAACAAATGTGCAACAAAATCTGTTACCCAAGCATGGAGGAGGAAATGTTGTGAATATGGTCTATGGGTGTCCTGGAGATTTCAGAATTTTTGATGTGAACCTGGTGAGAGGTAACTTGGTGAAAATGCATTCTGATCTCTGTGAATTCAGTTATTACATACATGATAATGCAACTTATAAAATCTGTAGTAAAGACCCGCGTGGGTGTGATAAAGTAAAAAGAGACATTCAAGAGATGATGGATCAAGGTCTTATCCATATCATCCGACCAAGAGCTGAGTATGATGAGGTTAATATGATTGAAGGCCATTATGATGAGTTTGTGACTTTTTATGTTAATATAGTGACTCTTGTTGAACCACATGATGAGTATGTTGAAGAGGCTGAGGTGAATGTCATCGTACCACACTTTGATATTCCAGAACGCATAGAGATTGCATACCACAGTAAGCCAATTATAACTCCCCTGGTTATTTATTTACCTGGTCCTGTTCCATATGAATCTGATAAAGTTGTTCCCTACAAGTATCAGGAAACTATATTGGAATATGGAAAGGAAGTGCCAATTCAACCTTTGACTCATGTTGAGAATATTGTTGAGGTGAACCGTGTAACCAGGAGTCGTCATGTGTTTGCTCCGACTTTTCAAAAGGTCGTTGATTCTAGAAAAAAGTATGTTGAGGCTACTCTTAAGCCCAAGAAGGTAGAAGGGAAGACTAGTGGTACTATTTGGGAAAAGGATGATGATGATCTATTGAAGATCATAATGATGAGTGACTATAAAATTGTTGATCAGCTACTATAAACTCCATCAAAAATCTATATCCTAGCTTTGTTAATGAATTCTAATGCTCACCAAGAATCTCTTATGAGGGTCTTGGACCAAGCCTTTGTTGAACATGATGTGAAGATTTACCAATTTAATGGTGTTGGGGGAAACATTACAATGTGCAATACTCTTAGATTTTGTGAAGAGGAATTTCCTGATGAAGGAAGGAATCACAATATGGCATTACACATATCCATGAACTACAAACATGATGCTTTTTCTAATGTGATGATAGATAATGGCTCCTCCTTGATTGTGATTCCAAAGTGTACTTTATAAAAGCTTGCTTATCAGGGAACTCCTATGCGCTACAATGGTATTATAGTGAAAGCTTTCAACGGTTCAAAGAAATTTGTCATTGGGGAAGCGAACTTAACGATATGGTAAGACCACATATGTTTCAGATCACCTTTCAGGTCATGGATATCTTCCCAGCCTACATCTGTTTGTTGGGTCGAACCTCGATTCATAAAGTAAGAATTGTTACATCAACTTTACACCATGAATTAAAGTTTGTTAGGGAAGGAAAAGTTGTGATTATAAGCGGTGAGCAGGCTATGTTGATGTCACATTTGTACTCTTTTAGCATTGTTGAAGCATATGAAGCTGTTGTTGCAACTCAATTCCAAGCTTTGTCCATTAATAACATAAATAAGAGTGATGATTTTATCACCTTGTTTAAAGATGCATAACAGGTGGTTCAAAAAGGTCCTAGAAGTGTGTGGTGTTAGGTTATTAATCTACCCAAAAATAAGAAAAGGGTTTTTCTCAACGTAAGGGTAAGACTGAAGAGGTTAAGCCAAATTATGCTTTTTGTCCATATCAAGACATCTTCCACAGTGGGGGTTACATCTATCCGACTCCTCCAAAACTCGATGCTATTAATGAAGATGAACCAGAGCAATAAATGCCGAATTTTGTGACACATGGAGTTAGATTTCAGAATTGGATCTTTCTGTTTGTTCCCAGTTGCATTCACACTTCGAAGTAATTTGTTTAGTTTATTTTTCAAAATCATTTCACTCTGCCCAAGATTAAAGTGATATTGTTTGGGCTTGTCTTTTGTTTTGAAGTTTAAAATCATTAATAAAAGTCATTTTTTGTTATCCAATTATGTTTTTATTTTGGTGCATTTTCTTGAAAAATTGTAATCATAAAAAACCTTTCAAAGTAAATAATAATTGTAAATAAATCTGCCTGATCACTTGTTGCATTTATCTGTTTCTAAAATCAAGCATAATCATATATGCAGATTAATTAAAAAACCCATTGAAAACAATGACCCTGCGCCCTCTTCCAACTTTAAATATCCTTTGTATGTAGCTGAAGAAGAGGAGTTTATGGAAATTGTAGGGGCAAAAATTTGAGACTAAGCCATTGATTGACATAACTCACAAAGTGAAAGTCCCCGCCGCACTTTATTTTATCTAAAGGAAAAGGAAAATAGCGAATAAAGCTCGAAGTAAGAAAGAGATCATGGTAGAGGGTTGGTTATGAAAAGGGAAGGTGTTAGCTCCCTAAACATCTATGGTATCCGCAGGAACCTCTTTGACAATCCGTGTATTTGTCTATAAAGAAATGTGTACAAAAATGAGATTGTGGAGATGAGAAAAGTAGTATTTTTGAAATTTTTTGCACCTGCCGCGGTTGAGAACCTTTTGTGCCCACGTATCCCCTTTGTGCAATAGAGAATCAGGGTACTCGTAGTTCTTCTCAAAATTTTTTAAAAGTTTTATGTGTTGGTTAATTTTAAGAAAAAGGTTTTAAAGAGAAAAGCCAAAGCGGCAAAAATTTGAATGAGGTTAATGACTTTTAGTGTTTCAAAAATATGTCAAAGTATGATTAAATTAATTAAAATTTGATTAAGAAAAAGGATTTTTTAAAATGCATGGACATAAGTCCATGTTTTTTTATGAAAGTGGATCAAGTTATAAAACAAGAATCCTTCGAAAAAGGGAGAAGATTTGGAAAATTAAAGAAGAATGGGAGAAGATGAAGAGACTATACTATGTACATAAAGTAAAAGCTAAGGTAAGGAAATGTCTAACTAAAAAAGAAGCCAAAACTTGACGTTTTGAAGTCAATGTAGAATTCTCATCCTTTGGATTAAAACCCACAAGTACCAAATAGACCAAAAGCATACCAGTCATCATGTGAAAATAAATCACAAGCTAGGAAGTATCAAATAAACCCCAAGGTTTTAAAACCCAAAGCAAGGCCTTCAATGTTGAGCCATGTTCCATATACATCACTTAAGGCAAACAGAATAACACCTGCACACAGAAGATTTCCTAATACACAAGCATAATAATAACAAGTAAACAAAGTTCAAAGGTCTCAGGTGAAGGTGTGAAGAAAACACAAGAAATGGGGGGGGGGGGGTTGAATTTGGTTTTCCTTTCTTGTAAAACTTTCGCTTCTAAGAATTATTCATTGAACAATGCTTCTGATTGTTGCTTCTAATTAATGCTTCTAAATTGGTTCAGAAAACATAAACTTTAAAGCAAAAGTAAATAACGTGCAATATATCATGGTTCACTTGAGAAACCCCAAAGCTAATCCAGTCCATCCTTCTAAGGTGATTTCACATTGAACTCAAGGACTTAATCCACTATAATTAATCTGATTAAAATCACCCGGGCGACCTCGGGTAACTAACATCCAATGAAACGTTCAAGAATCCAAACCATATATAATGTTCATTGACCCACCAAAATTCGATTCTTCATAATCTCCTATCAGGATTTCCTTCCAATGATATCCATTAGTGGTCTCAGAAGGTTGACCTTCACTCAGTCCCCTTTGAGATATGACTACCATTGACCCAATAGAATCCACTACCAGGATTTCATCTACGACGGCCGCAACCAAAGTCTTCTTAAGTCTTCTAATCTTCACTCGATCACTTGAGGTTCCAACCAATTCTAAACAAAATGGTTTTTCTGGAGATTATATGAGCGCTTCTTATCAGGCATATTACTCCTAATTTAAGTACATATATTTGACACAATTATGAGAAATAACTCTTGTGTACAAACAATTTACATGAAGATCTTAAGAAATAACACAATCTGAGAAAAAGCTCTTGTGTTTTACATATTTCTACAAAGATGAATCTAATCTAAAATAAGTGAAGCATCTTGTAGTCTTCTTGTCTTCATCTTCTTTGTTCAGCAAGTTATGAGCAACAACTCCTTTCTTCTTCATAATTCTGTCAAGATGTATATGATTGATGATTTGAATTACATCTTGAATAATTCTTCATCTTTATCTTGTTTCTTCATTAAGCAAGATACGAGCAACAACTCCTTGCATGTTCATGATACTTCCAAGATGTATATGATTGGTAAATCGAATAACATGTTGTAGAATTCTTCATATTGTTATAGTGGATGATTTGGTTGTGTTATAATAGTGATATCTTTTCTTTTTAACTTGAACACCAACAACCTATGATTTGCAACTTGCAGCTTTTAGCACCCAGCCAAGCAGCCTATGGAAAATTCATCGATATTTAGCATCATGTATTGAGAAACAACTAACTAACCAACCAACCAAAAATTTTAACCATACAATTCTTTTCTTATATATCCAAGTGTTGTACCCTAATTTTTTCCTATAAGATTCCTCTATTATCTTATACCATCACAATGCAACCAGATCACAAACTAGGGTTTGGAGTTCTTCTTCTACTACATCCTGTCTTTAGGTTTTCCTATGGGAATCACCAATTACCTTGAATGGTGTACCTTGTACATGTATGCTTTTAAATAACCTTAAAATGTGTATATTCAGCTCTTGGAATATCATATTGTAGGTAATGGCACAATTGCCTTCATCTCACCATCTCTTAGCATAGAGGATCAAAAATAGGGTTTGGAGTTTAATCAAGAAATATTTGCATTTTTGGGAAATACTTGATCCCATACTTTTATACATGACCATGAGCATCTATAATTGGAAGTTTGATCATCAACTTTGGCTTGAAAAGGTTCAATTGAGGAAATGGGGTAAAATGGTCATTTTGTCAGAAGATAGCCAAAATCAACTGTTGACCAAGTAGACTTTTGGTAAACTATCAATTAAACATCCCTATTCTCACATTTCATGGTCAATATTGGCAAAATATCAATAGGAAGTGTGAATTTGAGATAACTTGTCAAGGAAGTCATTTGAAGTTTTGGAATTTTTCTAAGTATTCATAGGGCTAAAATTTTATTGGCCATGAGTTTCTCAATTTGTATTGAAAATGTGCAAACTTTATATGCCTATAAAGAGGATGAAAAATTCTCCAAATTTGTATGAGAGGCCTCAAGTCCAAAAAATGAAAGGAAATAAAATTATGAAGCTTGGAAGTTTTGGACACTTAGTGAAATTTTGGATAAAAATGCAAAAATCTGACTTCTACATGTTCAATTTTGAATGACCATTTGGACTCAAATCAAAAAGTTGGAAACATGAAAGTTGAAGATTGAAATTTTATCTTCATTTTTCATTCAAGGACCTTCTCAAATGGTTAAGTGTGGAAAATGATATGATGTTTAGGATTTGGAGCTTCAAAATTTCATTTTGCCCAGCACAAGGCATCACGCACGCGCAGAATGCCCAGTCAGGCCTGGCATTTCATCAAGCAGTTTGTAAGCATGCATTCTTAGCCAATTATATCATTTATTCAAGCTTCATTTTGAAAAAATTTGAACATCAAAGTTGGAGTATGTAATGTCCTCTCCATTTTTGATTCAAACTTTGTGACATTTCATGCACCATGGAGAAAGATATAAGGAGTTAAAGATGTGATAAGGAAATGGAAAAGCTTGCATAGGAATGCATTAAAATTTTGTAGCAACCAAGTCTCAGTCTGCCAGCTCATCACTTACGCCTTCCTTACTCAACTCCCACTCTTCATTTGTTGCTCAAAACGACCTCAATGTGCTCAACAAACAACATAAAACACATCACTTCTCATTTTTCTTATTTTCCTCACTATCTCATTCCCACTCTATATAAAGAAACTAGATTCAATAAAGAAGGGTTTGGAAAGAAAATCAGGAGTTATCTCTCTTTCTATCTTCCTTACAAAGTAAGCTAGCATGCATCCTCATTCTCACAAAAGCCAAACTTGATTTCTCTTCCATTGCTCAAAATTTCATTTCTTTGAAACAGTTCTCACACTTGCTCCCACCTCTATTTCTATCTCATTTCTTCATATTTGGAGTTTAAGAAACAAGTTTCTCCATGTTTCTCATCCATGGATTCAGAGGCATAGTGGATTTATTTTTCACTTGAAAGGTAAAATTCAGATTTGGTTTTCTGGATTGCTAGTTTAATTCAATGCTTGAGATCTTGCATACATGTTGTTAGCTGTCCAGATAATAGGTTTGATGTATACATTTGGCTTGATTTGAGCTTCAATGGTGTTTTGAACTTTCTGCAAATTCTACTCAGTTCTCGTTTTCAGTAACTTTGGGCTCAAAATTCTCTTTGATCTTGCCTCGTTTTTGGAATCTAAAAGTTGTGTGATGTTCTTGGATGTTTGTTGATCATGTTTGCTTTTTGAATCGTGCCAAATGGTTCAGTAATAAGAGAGAAATCGAAGCCTGAAAATGCCTTGCTGAACTGATTCTTGTGCGTGTTTTGGATTTACATTTTGGTAGGGGTGTTTACGTGTCCTTGTTTGATTGAACATGGCCTCATTTTTATTTTACAATGCGTTTTTAAATAACAGGTGTAATAAGCCTTTGCATTTTAAATTTCCTTTGTTTTTTCTCAAATTTTCTTTTAATATTTTCTTCACTTCAAAAATTATCATAAAAATATTTTAGACTCCTTTTCAATATATTTTCATATTTTGATTTTTATTTCATTTTTTTAATCATTTTACTTGATTAACTAAATTCATCTAGATAATTAGTGTTTTAATATTCTTTGAGGTCTTGAATTTTATTTTTCTATTTCTACTAAATCAAAAAATCCCTAAAAAATAATTTATAGCATCTCTATGAGTTTACTTTTTAAAAATAAATTTTATCCAATTTTAAAAAAATTGTGAGTCACAAATTAAATCATTTATTGGACATATCATATTTTCTTTATTTTCTTGGGTGAATTGTGTAAATAATTTTCATTTAACTTTTTATTTTGAGATAAAATTCAATAAAAATATACTTAATGATCCGTAGAATTTTATTGACATTTAGGTTAATTTTCATCCAATTTATTTGAAATTTAGGGAAATTTTTTAAATTTTTGATTAAATTTCTTTCTTCTAGGGTTTTATTTGATCATTCACATTAATTGATTAAAAGTTATAACTTCCCATTCCTATAAAATCATAGATGAAGTTATTTAGAGTGCTTGAACAAGTTGAGGTCATAAAAATCATTTTTCTGGAATTTTAAAATTTGATTTCATATTTTTCACAATTTGTTTTCCAAAACAATCTAGTTTAACCCTTTTGCTTGCTAGTTTCAAAGTTTGCATTTCTAAATCGAATTTCCACCTCAATACAGGAACTCTAAATTTTATTTTTGACTTTTGTAGAGTTTTAGGAAGTTGGATTTTTAACTTCATAATTTTACAAGTTATTTTCATATTTTAAAACTAATTTTGTACATGATTCTTGTTTAATTCTTGAAATAGCCTGTGATACTGACTTGAGGCATATTTTGAGACAAATTATTCAATCTCATTGGGTCTTTGGTGTTGATAGGTTGATAAACAAAATCCACTAAAATGGACGAATGATATTAATGATATTTGAAACTCTAATTTCATACATTGTATCCCTTCCCTCTTCATCTTATCCCCTTTCTTATTGTAATACATGTTATGGAATGATGATCTCTATATCATTTATCCAAACATTAAGTACATATATTACTATTGACTTACCTCAAAATAGGTGCGACTTCTACATAAGTCCGCTTACGATTGCTTAATACAACGCTAAATTTTGGCCCAAACTTATGTTTGCAAGCCCAAGTATGTTGATTTGAACCCTTTGATCCAATAAAATTGAGATTCATTATTAGGAGGCTTTGGTTCTACCAATCCTCCAATGGATCTTTATCAATTTTGGTCAAAGTGGATCACTTAAACATCATTGATCATTAAATGTTACCTTGAGGGTTCTTAAATGGATAATATACTTGACAAAAAGCAAATGCAACTTGTTGTTGAGAGGCTTTGGTTCTACCAATCCTCTAATGAGTTCCAAATGCAAGTTTCAAGATGGTCATCCAACTAACCATTGACTTCTAATAATTGACTTTATTTTATGCTTTTATTTTATGCACTACTTACTTTAGTATTTACATTTCATGCTATTTTTATCTTTGCTCAGTTGAGCATTTACTTTTATGCCATTTTTATTTTGCTCACTTGAGCTTTTCTTTTCCTTTTGAAGATACTTAGTAATTAACATGAACCATAAAAAACATTAATGATACTTGGACTACTTGGTTACTATCCTTGGAATTATGGAGTATTAGCCTTCTTGGACTTAAGAATAGAAACCTTGACCTATGTTGGAGACCTTGTGACCTCAACTTTTATTTTTTCTAGAGCTCTTGAGGTTTACCCCCAAGACATTGGGTTGTTTGTTTGTTTGCTTTATGTACAGGTTATTGTGATTACATACTTTGTCTGTAATCTGGAATTCATCTATATACAGCCGTTACTCTGTCCAATTTTTGTGAAGACTTTAATACATTTGAAGTTTGGTCTTCTCAAGAGGTTTGGTATCCTTGCTAGGTTTCAATCTAAATATTGGGAATTCTATCTTGACTCATAATGTCAAGTTTTGGCTTCTTGTTGGTTAGATGGTTCTTCTCCCTAGCTTTTATCTTATGCTTTAGGATAGTCCCTTCATCTCCTCCCATCTTCTTTAATTTCAAAAATCTTCTTGAAGGGGTGAAAAACACAAGAAGGGGGGGTTGAATTGTAAAACTGGAAACTTAAAGCAAATGACAAGGTATTTTTATCCTGGTTCGTTTGATCTCAAACTACTCCAGTCCACCCGTTCAAGGTGATTTCGCCTCTCTCCAACGAGGTCTTAATTCACTATATTCAACTGAATACAAATCTGTTTTAGCAACTGCTAAAACCTTCTTGATTCAAACCACAATCCGGTTTGTCAAGGCAACACTTTCTTACAAAGGAATAATCAAATGTGTGTGATTGTTTCTACAAAAACTATATCACAACTGTGATGTTTACACAAATGAAGCTTAGAATACTAAGTTGCTAAACGCTAATAGAGTATCAGAGTTTGGTGGTTTAGCAAAACTTGTAGAGAGAAGATTATTGATCAGCTTTGTACGTGTAGAGAGTTTGGAAGCATTAGCCGTTATAATCTTCAAAGCTTGGTTTATATAGCACTTTGAGAAGATGAACGTTGAAGCAAATATTCTTGATTCAATGCTATTAACAAGCTTTCCTTTCTGAGCAGATCTTGTCTAGAATGATGCCGTTGGTATTGATTAGCTTTCAATGCACAGTACCGTTGCTTCTTCAATGCACGATCTGGCTTGGCTCATTCTGATTCTGCTTCGCTGCTGATGAACTGATTTGATTCTGTATCAGAGTATTTTTACGCGCAGTTCTGTTCATCAAGCTTCAGCATGTGCAAGCGTTGATCTTCTGATCTTGACGTTCTGATTCAGCAACTTCTGATGCTGGTGTGCAAACTCATATTCTGATGCTGAGAACGTGATCTTGCTTATTTTAATCAGCATATCTGCAAGTCAGAGCATAGTAATTTTAAGTAGCATATAATTCAATCATGAAATGTTTAACTACTATATCTTTTCACTTTGTTATCATCAAAACTTAATTATAGGGTACTAGATTCAAACATTGTTCTAACAATCTCCCCCTTTTTGATGATGACAAAAACTAGATATTTTAAATGAAAAATAACGTGAAAAGGTTATCAGATCTATGTATCAGAATAAGAAGTACGGAGAAGTCAGAGTTAAGAGATACTCCCCCTGAGTTTGTTACTTCCCTTTGATATGCGTGTTCTTCAGAGTCAGATCTTTTTCTATCTTTGAGCATCAGATTATAGGTCTTTGACTTATCAGAAAGCAGAGCTTCAGAGCTTTTCCTGTCAGAGCTTTGCTTCGGATCAGAGTGTTAGGTTGATCAGAGCTTCATATATCAGAACTTCATATTTGATCAGAGCAACATGGTCTTCTACATTTTGATCAGAGCTTCTAGTCTTCATTGTGCCTGTAGACTTAAAGACAAAACAGAAAAACATTTCAAGTAATAGAGTTAGAATGTTTGAGAATTTCTGTCTAGTTAGCCGTTATTGATTTTAAATATCATTCTTGTTCTCCCCCTTTTTGTCAGCAATCAAAAAGTGCTGGTGATGTGCTAAAATGATTTAGATCAGAAAAACTAATAATATTAAAGATAGTTCAGAATCAGAGCAAAATAGCATTACAAACCATAGTCAAAACATAGTCAAAAGTACATCAGAAAATAAGGAAAATATAGAAAATGTCATGCATGAAAAAAGATTTCAAGGTTGTGGGGGCATGCGTGAGAACAGGCTTTCCAGCATTGCCTGAATCTTTTCAGAAGTTGCATTCTGCTTCTGAACCATGGTGACAACAGTATCAATCTTGCTGTCCTGGACATTCATTCTTGCTTCCATCTTCTGATTATTCTCATCCATCCGCTGCTGTAGACGCAAGTCATTCAGCCTTAATTCTTCCAGAGCCTGCCTGTCCAAGGCAGCTTGAGAACTTTCAGCAGGAGGAAGCTTCTCAGAACTTTCAGCTACATCTTCTGCTGGATTCTCTTCCTGAAGAGTCTTGTCTTCTTCTGCTGGTTCCACCTGTGCAGCTTGCTCTTTCTCAGCCCAAGATTCAGAGTCCAGAGGCAGCACAACTTCTTGAGGCAGCTGACTCTCAACTTCCTTCAGCAGCTTGCTAAAGTTCTGTTGAGCCTGCTCATAGTTGACGTCCTGCAGCTTGAGTGCTTCAGCATGAACCCAAACTCTGAACTGTGACCAGAGCTGATCAGAAGCAGCTGGGTCGATCATCCCGGGACAGACTTGCTTCAAGGAAGCAATCCACTGCAGCATACCTGTTTCAAAGTCCAAAATACCAGAGCCAACATCTAATTGCTTTGGTTTGGGAATGGCCAATTTGTGTCTTAAATCAGCAAGACGTTCAAGACTTGTTAAGTCAATGAATGTTTTGCTGGGGTTTTCAGAGGATTGGCTTTCAGAGGTGTGCTGAGGTGCTGTCTGTTTTGGTGGATGGTTATCAGAGTCAGAGGATATGTCTATTGGAGTGGTTGGAGTTTTTGGAGGTGTTGATTCCTCTGATGATGGTAACTGGGGTCTGACAATGGTGGTTCCACATGGCAACTGTATTGCCAGCGGTGAAGGTTGAGGTGAGTGGGGATCAGAATGATGAGGAGATGGGGTTTCATAGCGATGAAACTCTGTTGGAGGTGAGGGAGGATTATTTTCTGGTTGAGGGGGTGGAACTTCTGATTGTTCATGGATCAGAGGTTCTTCTGTGATAGGTTGTTGAGATTGTGGTTCTGGTTCTTGTTCTGGTTCTGGTTGTGGTTGAATTTCTGGTTCAGGTTGAATTTCTGGTTCAGGTTGTGGAGGAGGAATATTTGGTGGTTCAGAGTGAGGTTGAACAGAAGTATGTTCACGCTCAATGTCAGCTAGCACTCTATCAAGTGCTGGTGTTGTGGATACAGTTGGTTGTTGTTTGGTAATTTTGAGAGGAATTTTAATTCTGGTTCTTCTGAGTTGTAAGTTCTCAGAAGGGTCTTCTGGTATGTTTTCATCAATAGTGGGGATTGGAATGGAAATTCTGTGAGAGGTTTGGGGTGGAGCAACAGATGTTGGAATAGTAGTTGAAATTGAAATAGGAGCAGTAGATGGATTACCTCGTTTCTTTGGAGTCTGGTGAGATGATCCTTCTGCTTTCCTCTTCTTTGACTTCTTCTGAGCCATTTCAGGTTGAACCTGACTCAGATCTTTGATCTTCAGCTTCGAACCTGCAACTTCTTCCTTGAAAGAATCTGGATACTTGGCAACCATATCAGGGTGGGATTCCATCTCAGAAAATCTTGGGAAATCACTCAGAGGCACTCTTCTTCTGGTGATGTCAGCAGTTGAAGAAGCTCTGGGTTCCTTCCTGATATTGTCTATCAGCTTCATCTTTTTGAGGTTCTTAGCATTCAGCGCTTTTCCAACAGTTGGTTCAAAATTGCCCAGTACTTTGGCTTCGCTCAGATAATCTATCAGCTTATTCTCTGTCAGAATATCTGATATGAGCCTCCCAAATGGTATCCAGTCCCTTTTGGTCCTCTCTTCTTCTCTAGTCTCTTTCACACTAGTCTTCAGATGATTGAACAGGAAGTGTGCCAAATTGATCTTCACCCTCTGATCAATAAAGTAGATCAGAAATTGCTGATCCACGTTTATATAGTCAGGAGAGCTTGTTGGCTTCCTGTGATTGAAACAGCCTAGAACAATCTTGGCCCACACTCTGAAGTGATCCTTCAGATCCTTGATTTTGCTGCTGGGAAGACCAAGAGTGAAAATGCAGTTTGCTACCACACCAATATCAGGACACCTATCAGCCATGTCCACACAACGGACTCCACCACCACTCTGACCAATTAACCTAGCAATGAGGTCTTCAGAAATTATAATCTTCTTTCCCATAACAGAAGAGACGACTAGATGCTTATCAATCTTGGCATGAATCCAAAATTCTTTGACAAGCTCTGGGAAGGTTGGTCTAACCAATCTATCAAAGTACCTCTCCCACCTTTGAGTTTTGACTTCAGCAGTTAGGTCAAATCCATTTTCCTTCAAACTTTCGAAATCCACGATTAACTCAGAGAGAACCTCAAGATTCTTTACTGGTGTGAGAAGAGTTCTGGTAGGCGCTTGATATTGCTCAGAGGTTTCCTTCTTCTGATTTCCTGCAGAAATGCTGGAGGATGCCATTGTTCTCACACAAAAAGCTTGAGAGTGATTTGAGAAAAGCTAGGGTTTTGAAGGAGATATGCAGAAAAATTCTTAAGAGATTATGAGTAAGCGTAAAGATTAAGAATGAAGAGTAATGTGCTTAAATAGGATTTTCAAAAATTATTTTGAAAAATAAAACGTTTTTAAGAGAGAGAAAAAATAATGATTGCAATTAACAAGCGTGATTACTTTTGCATTTAATGCTTGCTGATTTTGGGGGATTTGAGAAAGATACTTAAAAACGGTTACCAGACATGTGTCTCAATGCACCCAATCAGCGCTTTCCTTTCTCAGAAACGTGCACGCGTTCTGCTTCAGGGATTTGCTGATGATTGGATGACACTTGTTTGATGTAGTGATCAGCACGTCTGTATTTGAGATTAGACTCTCAGATCTTTAGACTTGCCTCTGATACAATCTGCATGTTCTAACTTTCTGAAACAAAGATTGGTCAGAAGTTCACAGTAATATAATTACATTCTGAAGGATAAACATATGGAATTAAAGCATTTTCATTCTGGGCATACTTTCATGCTGAGATGTTTCAGAATGAAATTAAACCTATCTTCTGAAAGGGGTTTTGTAAAGATATCAGCCCATTGATGGTCTGTATCTATAAATTTCAAGTTTAAAATGCCTTTCTGAATATAGTCCCTAATGAAATGATGTTTTATTTCTATATGCTTAGCTCTAGAATGTAAAATAGGATTCTTACTTAAGCAAATAGCAGAAGTATTATCACAAAGAATAGGAATGTTACTCTCAAAAATCTGGAAGTCTTCAAGCTGACTTTTCATCCAGAGCATCTGTGTGCTGCAACCAGCTGCTGCTATGTACTCAGCTTCTGCTGTTGACAGAGCAATAGTTGATTGCCTTTTGCTGGACCACGAGATCAGATTTTCTCCCAGAAACTGGCAGCTTCCAGAAGTACTTTTTCGTTCCACTCTGTCTCCAGCAAAATCAGCATCGCAGTAGCCTACTAAACTGTAATCACTAGATTTTCTATAAAACAAACCCAGATTAGTAGTACCTTTCAGATACTTGAAAATTCGCTTAACAGCTGTTAAGTGAGATTCTCTAGGATCTGATTGGAATCTAGCACAAATACATACACTGAATAGAATATCAGGTCTTGAAGCAGTCAGATAAAGGAGAGAACCAATCATACCTCTGTAGACTTTCTGTTCTACGCTTTTGCTTACCTCTTCTCTTTCCAGAATGCACGTGGGATGCATTGGAATTTTTGATGGCTTACATTCTGAGAGGTCAAATTTCTTCAGAAGATCTCTGATGTATTTGCTCTGATGAATGTAAGTTCCCTCTGGAGTTTGATTGATCTGAATTCCTAGAAAGAACTTCAGTTCCCCCATGAGGCTCATCTCAAATTCTGCCTGCATACACTTAGCAAATTTTCTTCCAAGAGAAGGATTAGTAGAACCAAAAATTATATCATCAACATAAATTTGACAAACTAAGATGTCACTCTTAACTGTTTTACAGAACAGAGTGGTGTCCACTTTCCCTCTGGTGAACTCATTTTCAAGCAGAAAGTTACTTAGCCTTTCATACCAAGCTCTGGGAGCTTGTTTCAGACCATACAGTGACTTTTTCAGTTTGAAAACATGTTCTGGATGTTTGGTATTTTCAAAACCTGGGGGTTGGTGAACATACACTTCTTCTTCTATATAACCATTTAAGAATGCACTTTTGACATCCATCTGATACAGAGTGATGCCTCTATTAACAGCAAATGAGATTAAAAGTCTTATAGATTCTAACCTGGCGACTGGAGCAAAGGTTTCTGTATAGTCTATCCCCTCTTGCTGACTATAACCTTGTGCAACCAGTCGTGCCTTGTTTCTGACGACTTCACCTTGTTCATTAAGCTTGTTTCTGAACACCCATCTTGTTCCAATGACGTTGAATCCTTTTGGTCTTGGAACGAGATCCCAAACGTCGTTTCTGGTGAATTGATTCAGCTCTTCTTGCATTGCCAGAATCCAGTCATTGTCCAGAAGTGCTTCATCAATAGAAGAAGGTTCAATCAGAGACACAAGTCCCATCAGAGTTTCTTCAGAGTTTCTGAGGCTTGCTCTTGTTCTGATTGGATCTTCCTTTCTTCCTAGAATAGATTCTTCTGGGTGATCCAAACTGCTTCTGGGTACTCTCTTCTGAGGTTGATCAGCAGTTGTAGGATTTCTAGCATTGCTTCTTTCAGACGTTGAAGGAATGTCTGTGTTGAGAGCTTCTGATGACTTGTCTTCAGAACCTGCAAATTCAATTTCTATACCTGCAAGATTTTCATTCTGCTTTGACTTTTCAGAGTCAAGCTTGTCATCAAAACGAACACTGATTGATTCTTCCACAATCTGTGTTTCTGTATTGTATACTCTGTACCCTCTTGAGCGTTCAGAGTATCCTAACATAATACACTTCTGTGCCTTAGAATCAAACTTGTTCAAATAATTCTTAGTATTTAACACATAGCAAGTACATCCAAATGGATGAAAATACGAAATGTTGGGCTTTCTGTTCTTCCACAATTCATATGGAGTCTTTTCCAGAATAGGTCTTATTGAGATTCTATTCTGAATGTAGCACGCTGTGTTTATTGCCTCTGCCCAGAAAGTCTTAGCAACGTTTGTCTCGTTGATCATGGTTCTGGCCATTTCTTGCAATGTTCTGTTCTTTCGTTCTACAACTCCATTTTGTTGGGGAGTTCTAGGACAAGAGAAATCATGCAGAATGCCTTTGTCATTAAAGAATGACTCAAAATCTTTATTTTCAAATTCTCCACCATGATCACTTCTGACTTTAACGATTCTAAGATCTTTTTCATTCTGAACTTGGTTACAGAAGGTAACAAACACAGAGTGTGACTCGTCCTTATGTCTTAAGAACTTTACCCATGTCCATCTGCTATAGTCATCTACGATTACTAACCCATACTTCTTGCCACTGACAGAAGCAGTCTTAACTGGTCCAAATAAGTCAATGTGCAGAAGTTCTAATGGCTTAGAGGTAGAAACAACATTTTTGGATTTAAAAGAGGGTTTTGCAAATTTGCCTTTCTGACATGCTTCACACAGAGCATCTGAATTGAACTTCAAATTTGGAAGTCCTCTGACCAGATTGAGTTTGTTAATCTGAGATATTCTTCTCATACTAACATGTCCCAATCTTCTGTGCCAGATCCACTGCTCGTTGTTAACAGACAGAAGACATTTTACGTTCTGACTCTTAAGTTCAGAAAGTTTGATTTTGTAAATGTTGTTTTTCCTCTTACCATTAAATAGGATAGTCCCATCTTTCTGACTAACAGCTTTACATGATTTTTGATTAAAGATTATATCATAACCGTTATCACTTAATTGACTTATGGATAACAGGTTATGCATCAATCCATCAACAAGCAGAACATTATTAATAGAGGGAAGATTTCCGTTACCTACAGTTCCAGAGCCAATTATCTTTCCCCTCTGATTGCCTCCAAAGCCAACGTGGCCTCCAGGCTTAAGTTCCAGGCTTTGGAACATATGCCTTCTTCCCGTCATGTGACGTGAGCAGCCAGAGTCCAGGTACCATGACTGGTGTTTCTGACTTGCTGCTAAAGATATCTGCAACATGTATTATTTTATCCTTAGGTACCCAGATCTTCTTGGGTCCTGTTTTGTTAGTTTTACCAAAACTCTGATTGAATTTTGGTTTCACAAAGTGATTACTACTAGTATATTTGATGTCATGTGTGTGACCATACACAAAGTGTGAATTTATAGGAGTGTGTTTAATAACTAAATCCATGACATTTTTAGGTGTAGGAACCTTACCTAGGTATCCTATTCCTTTCCTGCCGTTTCCGCTAACTCCATAGATCATTGAAGCCATTCTGCTTCTATCTATGCTTTTAGCAAGGAACTTCTGGAAACTATGATCATACTCCTTGATGATCTCATCAGCGTTGCTGGGAGTTTCAGCAATTGGTTCCTTCTGAGAGTTTTGTAAAGAGTTTTCTAATTTTAAAATTTTATCTCTCAGCTCAGAGTTTTCCAATCTGAGACTCTCAGACTTATTAGAGTCAGATTCAAGAGTCCTTTTCAGGTCTCTGAATTTAGCTCTAATCTGCTGATAACGTTCCAGAATTTCATTTAGGCTTTCAGCAAGTTCAGCCTTTGTAAAATTAACAGCGAAGTTAGGGAATACCTCTTCTGTGTCTGATTCTGAGTCTGAGTCAAAAGCTTCACTGTCATCTTGAATGTTAGCCATAAGTGCTATGTTCGCCCGTTCATCATCTGATTCTGAGTCAGCTTCAGACGAGTCAGAGTCATCCCATGTGGCCATGAGACTTTTCTTCTTCTCTCTTCCAAACTTCCTTTTTGGCTTTTCCCTCTGAAGCTTTGGACAGTCACTCTTGTAGTGACCTTGCTCATTGCACTCGTAGCAGATGATGTCTTTTGTATTTGGCTTCTTGCTACCTGAGGAGCCTTCAGATCTTCTGTATCCAGAGGAAGAATCTGTCCTTCTGTGTCTGGAAGAAGACTCGTTATGATCAGATCTTCTGGGATTCCTGAACTTCTTTTGTCTTTGCTTCCACAGTTGATTTACTCTTCTGGAGAGGAGAGAAAGCTCGTCTTCTTCTGATGAGGATCCATCAGATGTTTCTTCAACTGCCTGCAAAACTTTAGATTCAGATTTTCTGTTAGATTTCAAAGCTATAGGCTTACCTTGCTTCTGAGGCTCGTCAGCTTCCAGCTCTATCTCATGACTTCTGAGGGAGCTTATAAGTTCCTCCAGAGTGATTTTGTTGAGATCTTTCGCCAGCTTCAGAGCAGTAACCATAGGCCTCCACTGCTTGGGTAAACTTCTGATTATCTTCTTGACATGGTCAGCAGTAGAGTACCCCTTGTCCAGAACTTTGAGACCAGCTACCAGAATCTGGAATCTAGAGAACATAGTTTCAATGGATTCAGATTCTTCCATTTTAAACGCCTCATACTTCTGAATGAGCGCCAGAGCCTTTGTTTCCTTGACTTGGACGTTGCCCTCATGCGTCATTCTGAGAGAATCAAAGATGTTCTTAGCTGTGTCTCTGTTGGAGATCTTCTCATACTCAGTATAGGAGATAGCACTGAGAAGGATGGTTCTGGCCTTATGGTGATTCTTGAAATCACGCTTTTGTTGATCAGTCATTGATTTTCTATCAATCTTCTGACCAGTTGCATTAACAGGGTGCGTGTATCCATCTGTCACCATATCCCACAGATTAGCATCATGTGCTAGAAAGAAGCTTTCAATTCTGTCTTTCCAGTAGTCAAAGTTTTCTCCATCAAAGACTGGAGGTTTGCCGCTGAATCTGTCTCTATCCTCATTGTTGTCATTGCTGAAATGAGAGTTGTTTCCTGCCATAGTGTTTTTCTGACGCTGGATCTTTTACTGACACGGTTAAGTGTTTTAGCTCAGAACCAGGCGCTCTGATGCCAATTGAAGGGGTGAAAAACACAAGAAGGGGGGGTTGAATTGTAAAACTGGAAACTTAAAGCAAATGACAAGGTATTTTTATCCTGGTTCGTTTGATCTCAAACTACTCCAGTCCACCCGTTCAAGGTGATTTCGCCTCTCTCCAACGAGGTCTTAATTCACTATATTCAACTGAATACAAATCTGTTTTAGCAACTGCTAAAACCTTCTTGATTCAAACCACAATCCGGTTTGTCAAGGCAACACTTTCTTACAAAGGAATAATCAAATGTGTGTGAATGTTTCTACAAAAACTATATCACAACTGTGATGTTTACACAAATGAAGCTTAGAATACTAAGTTGCTAAACGCTAATAGAGTATCAGAGTTTGGTGGTTTAGCAAAACTTGTAGAGAGAAGATTATTGATCAGCTTTGTACGTGTAGAGAGTTTGGAAGCATTAGCCGTTATAATCTTCAAAGCTTGGTTTATATAGCACTTTGAGAAGATGAACGTTGAAGCAAATATTCTTGATTCAATGCTATTAACAAGCTTTCCTTTCTGAGCAGATCTTGTCTAGAATGATGCCGTTGGTATTGATTAGCTTTCAATGCACAGTACCGTTGCTTCTTCAATGCACGATCTGGCTTGGCTCATTCTGATTCTGCTTCGCTGCTGATGAACTGATTTGATTCTGTATCAGAGTATTTTTACGCGCAGTTCTGTTCATCAAGCTTCAGCATGTGCAAGCGTTGATCTTCTGATCTTGACGTTCTGATTCAGCAACTTCTGATGCTGGTGTGCAAACTCATATTCTGATGCTGAGAACGTGATCTTGCTTATTTTAATCAGCATATCTGCAAGTCAGAGCATAGTAATTTTAAGTAGCATATAATTCAATCATGAAATGTTTAACTACTATATCTTTTCACTTTGTTATCATCAAAACTTAATTATAGGGTACTAGATTCAAACATTGTTCTAACACTTCTCACTCCTTTTGAAAACACTTCTTGTTTTAAAACTTGAACCACTTTCATAATAAACTTGGACTTAGGTCCATGCATTTTCAAAACATTTTCATAAATCAAATTTCAAACAATTTAATAATACCTTGAAATGTTTGTGAGAAAACTAAAAGTCAATCAATCTCATTCAAACTATTTTTTCACTTTGGCATTTTACCTTTAAAAATTTTCTCAAAAGATTGGACTCTTGTCAATCCTTGTAGTGATGCAAACAACTATACTTTTACAATATGTAGTGAAGAGAGATATTTTCCACTTGGATTTTGAGTGAGGCATTGTTGATTTTAAAACCCAAGTCATATCCTCCACTTTGAGATGATGCAAATTCTCCTTTCTCATGATTGTGGGTAGTAAGTATGTTTTCCACACGGACAATGACAATGATGTCTTATCTCATAAAATTAACCAACACACTTGTGTTTTTAAATTTTTAAAGAGGAACTATGTGTACCCTGATCCCCTATTGCACAGAAGGTGGTACGTAGGTACAAAAGGTTCGCAACCGCGGCGGATTCAAAAATCATAAAAAATATACTTCTTTCCTCACCACCACAATCTATTTTCATACAACATTTTATAGCCAAATATACAGATTTACAAATAGGTTCCTGCGGAGTACCATAGATTATTAGGGTGCTAATACCTTCCCTTTTTATAACCAACCCCCTTCCCTAGAATCTTTCCCCATCTTTTGGGTTATTCACTCTTTTCCCATTCCTTTGGAAACAATAAAGCGCAGTGGCGACTTTTATTTTGATCTGTATAAGTCTAGTTAACCCAATGGCTTAGTCTTAACATTTCTACCGCTACACCAAGCAAAAGAGATTTGTTGGTTATTTGAAAAAAGAGTTGTTTCAAATAGTACTACGACGTTCTTATATCTTCCACACTTTAAGTTAATAGAGAGGTAGTGGCATAAAGCTTTTCGTACTTTGTACTATTGTATTGTGTTACCGTTATATTATTTCCTTCTATACTTCAAAGGCTTCTGCGAGCATGATATGTGAAGTGGGAATATAATATAAGTTCTTCAGAACTTTAAGTCTTCAGAGTCTTTAGAACTGTGTCTTCATAGTCTTCAGCACTTGGTTAATAGAACCTGTTGTAGTGAACCTTTAGATCAACAGAGCTTCAAGTATTCAGAGTCTTAAGAACTGTGTCTTTAGAGTCTTCATCACTTGGTCTTTAGAACTTGTTTGTAAATAACCTTGGACCTTTAGAACTTCAAGTCTTTGGAATCTTCAAACCTTCTGTCTTAGAATCTTTAGCACTTGGTTCTTTAAGAATCCTTATCTATAGAACCTTGTTACTAGAAACACAAAGTCTTCAACATCTAGACTTCAGTTAGAAATGTTGTCTTCAGATCTTTTAACTTTGTCTTCTTTAAAACAAGTTGTCTTTTAGAAATTAAGTTTTTAGCATCTAAAATTTAGTAGAAACATTGTCTTCAGATCTTCTAACTTTATTTCAGAAAAAACAGTAGAAATAAGAAAGTTGGACAAAACTTTATGGTTGATTCATGTCACGGTTGTTATAGAACCAGGATCCTTGATTGGGATATTGTTCTTGTAGAGGAGGTTCTGTGTAATGTTGTGGAGGTGCAACATGATTATTAGGGTCATATGGAGGTATTTGAAGGTGAGAGTAAAGGTAGGAAAATTGTTGATTCACATCTATGCGAAAGTCATTAATCTGGGTCGTTGTGGAGTCGTTGATATCATTCCATTTGTTGTTGATGTTGGTGTTGAGAGTAGAAAACTATTGAGTCATGAAGTTAATTACATCTTGATTACCTGGACCAACAGGAGCAGGTTGAGGAGGTACATCTTCACCACCTTCAACTTCTTGATTGTTTCTTACATCACCAACCACATCTTTACCAATGTAAGTTATAATTTTCGTTTCCGGATTATAGTGAACACCCATTCTTGAATCAACATTTTTGATTGAAATCTTATGCACATTTGGATCCATATTAACTCTTTCAAAACCAGCAAAATCAACTCCAAATTCTTCCATAATTAATGTAACAAAGTAAGCACATAGTAGATATTTTGACTTTGCATCAACCCTCAGCATATGAACCATTATGAGCCATTCCCAATTAACACTTATACCTCTCTTACTTGTGTAGATCAGCTGCATTTCCAGATCAGTCATGGTGCAGTGGTTTCCAGCCTGCAAAAACATAATATAGACCATGAAATAATGAAATAGTCGATCGTCTATAAAAAAGTTACATGCACTCCATGAGTCTCTAGATGGAATCACTCATCCTAGACCACGAATTCTTTTAGCACGAATTTCAGCTTCGCTCAATCTGCCAATGCTGTAATAAAATTCCTTTTTCCTGTAATCATCCCATGCTTCGTTTTCAGGTTCGTACAAAGAGCTTCCAGTATAGGGAATATGTAGAATCTCACCAACAATCTCAGGGGTTAGAGAGATTCTTATACCCAACACATATGTAACCATCTTTCCTTTGTGAGGAGTCGAATTGCTGAAGAATACTCTTACCAGATCCAGATAGTATGGACCAAATTATGAAATTAGTGTTTCCAGTCCTTATGCAGTTAAATCATTTTGAAAAGAAAAACATTCCTGAGGGAAAAATGATAACATACCATATTTTGGAGTGGACACTATCTTTCTTTGAAAGTCCATTTTAAATCTTGTTTCTTGATCTTCAGTGAGAGTTGAGATTAATGGATTCTCTGCAGAAGATGAAGCAACTTTCTTCTTCCCTTTCTATGTAGCTGACACCTTTCGTTTTTGCCTTTATGCCATGGGTAAGGTGTTTTTAGGGTTTGGCGGGTTTTAGGTTTTGAGAGGAAGATGTTTGATGTGCTGAAATTTGGATATGATTTGTGGGTAAATAGAAATGAGTGGGTTGTATTATATGTAATGAAATTTAATTGACTTTTCAATAATAGAGGTGATCTTGGGAATATGAGAGAGAGAGGAATTCTAACCAACAAATATTTCTGTCATAAAAGCATGTTACAGTGGGTGCAATCGATTTGCATACAGATGCAATTGATTTGCACACAAAACAGAAGCAAAAGAAAACTGAAATGCACAGTGTGCAATCGATTTACACTATGGTGCAATCGATTTGCACTGAAACAAAAAGGTCAAAAATAAAAACATACACTGAGCAATCGATTTACACTATTGTGCAATCGATTTGCATCAACCAAAAATGACCAAAAACATATTTTTCTTAAACTTAAACACCACTTAAAATATATATTCACATATAACAAGGTTAAAACAAGTATATAAAAGCATAAAAAGGATATAAAGCACCTTATATGTCGTGTTCATCAAGAATGCCAAGTTCTCATCGAATCTTGTAAAATAATTCTCTTGCCAAAGGTTTAGTGAAGATATCAGCAAATTGATTATGAGTATCTACAAATGTGACATCGACATCTCCTTGAAGTACATGATCACGAAGGAAATGATGTCGTATATCTATGTGTTTTGTTCTTGAATGCATGACCGGATTCATTGTAATGTTTATTGCACTTGTATTGTCGCACCGTAGAGGAATGCATCCTAGACCGAGTCCGTAGTCACAGAGTTGTTGCTTGAGCCACAATATTTGAGCGCAACTACTACCCGCTACAATATATTCTTCTTCAGCAGTGCTAAGAGAAATGAATGCTTGTTTCTTGTAGGCCCATGATACTAATGCATTCCAAGGATGTGACAAGTACCACTTGTGCTTTTTCTATCAGTTTTACAACCTGCATAATCCGCGTCAGAATAACCAACTAAATTACAAACACTTCCTTTAGGATACCATAATCCAACATGTGTTGTTCCTTTGAGATACTTCATGATCCGTTTCACTGCCATGAGATGAGATTCCTTTGGATTTCCTTGAAAGCGAGCACATAGACAAACACTAAACATTATGTCAGGACGGCTTGCCGTCAGATATAATAAGGAGCCAATCATACCTCGATATTTTGTAATGTCAATGGAAATACCTGATTCATCTTGATAAACATATGTACCGGAACCCATTGGTGTAGGAATTGCCTTACAATTATCCATGTCAAATCTTTTTAATAGTTTTAAACACCCATCTTGTTCCAATAATGTTTTGTTGCTTGGCCTAGGGACAATTTCCCAAACTTGATTCCTTTCAAATTGATTTAACTCTTCTTGCATGGAAATAATCCATTGGTCATCTCCGTAGGCTTCATAAACTTTGGAAGGTTCAATTTGACAGACAAACGCCATGTTTAGACAAGCATCTTTGAGATTTAGTCTTGTTGTCACACCGTGACTTATATCACCAATTACTTTATCGATAGGATGATCTCTATGAGTTCTCCATTCTTTTGCTAGATCATTTAAATTTGATTCTTGTTGGGGTGATTCTTCTTGTTGAATTGGTTGATCTTTGGAAGTATTTCCTTGAGGACCTTCTAGTATTTCATCATCATCATCATTACAAACAATATTATCCTCCTTGGAGTGGTTAGATTCATCAAAAGATACATGCATTGATTCTTCAATTGTTAAAGTTGTTTTGTTATAAATTCTATATGCCTTACTAGAAAGAGAGAAGCCAAGAATAATACCTTCATCTGATTTTTCATCAAACTTACCAAGGTTATATTTGTCGTTGTTTAAGACAAGGCATTTGCAACCGAAAATGTGAAAGAAAGCAATGTTTGGTTTCCTCCCTTTGAAAAGTTCATATGGAGTTTTCTTCAAGATCGGTCTTATGTTAACTCTATTGCTAACAAAACATGCCGTGCTCACCGCATCCGCCCAAAAATATTTTGGAAGATTTGAATCGCTAAGCATCATTATTCCAAGCTCTACAAGAGACTTATTCTTTCTTTCCACCACTCCATTTTGTTGAGGAGTCCTTGGTGCCGAGAAGTTGTGAGATATTCCATGTTCTCCACAAAATTCTTCAAATAGAGCATTTTGAAATTCTCTGCCATGATCACTTCTTATGGAGGCAATTGTTAGAGACTTCTCATTATGAATTTGTTTAGCATACTTCTTGAACGCCTTGAATGCATCACTTTTCTGCACTAAAAAGAATGTCCAAGTATATCTAGAGAAATCGTCAACAATAACCAAAGCATATACATTACCTCCGAAACTTCTTGTTCTTGATGGACCAAATAAGTCCATATGCAACAATTATAGTGGCCTTGTAGTATCCACCACATTCTTAGATTTGAAAGTTGATTTTGTTTGTTTCCCATTTTTACAAGCATCACAAAGTCTATCTTTGACAAAATTTGTCTTAGGCAACCCAATGACAAGATCATGCTTGATTAGTTTATTCAAGTATTCCATGTGAATATGCGCAATTCTTTTGTGCCACAACCATGAATCATCGTTGTTCTCCATGAGACATTTTACCTTCAAAGATGGATCATCAAGTGAAATCATGAATATATTATTGATTCTTTTACCTTTAAGTATAACCTCATGTGAGACTTCGTCTTCTATCAAGCATTCATTTTTGGTGAACTTGATCTTGAAGCCTTTGTCACGAAGTTGGCTAATACTAAGAAGATTGTGCTTTAGTCCTTCAACATAAAGAACATCTTCAATGGATGTGAAAGGTGGAGCACCAACTTTTCCTTTGCCAAGAATTCTTCCCTTATTATGGTCTCCATAAGTGACAAAACCCTTGTCCTTTAGAACTAGATTTGAAAATTGGTTTAAGTCTCTCGTCACATGCTTTGGACAACCACTATCAAGATACCAAAGATTTCATATGGTCTTCAAGCATACCTGCAAAACAAATTAGGTTTTGTTAGGTACCCAAGTTGCTTTGGGTCCTTCATAATTAGTACCTTTCTTTACCCACACATAATGCCCACTTGCCACACTAAAGTTTCTAACGTAGCAAGCATTAGGTGTATGGCCTTTAATACCACAATAAAAACAAGTAGGTTCAAAGTTACTTCTATATCTAGAAGGATAATATTTCTTCTTAGGAAATGTTTTCTTTTTAGGATAGTGATGAACAATTTTAGGTTTGTTCACTTTCTCTTTGGATGATTAATCACTAGCCTTAACAAAGATAGTTTTATTAGAACTTGGTTTTGAAAACTTTGAATATCCAAGTCCACTTTTATCATTGGAATATCTTTGTTGGCTAAGAGCACATTCCAATCCAATTTGACCTTTATCATATCTTTCAATAACTCTTTTTAATTGGACAATTTGGAAAGAGAGTGATTCACAATTTTTGCATACAAAATTCTGTTTTTGTTCATCACTTAATTTTTTTTTCTTCTTTGAAATCTTTTTCCATAGTTTCACATTTTTCTTCTAAATATGAAATTTGTTTCTTTTGAGATGAAATAGTTTTATACAGAATTTTGCATTCATTTAATAATTCATCTAAAGCACCTTGTGCATCACTATCAAAAAGAGAAAATTCATTACTAACCTCATCATCTTCATTATCTTAATGGTGTGAGGCCATCAATGCTAGATTTTCACTTTCATCACTATCAGAATGGGATAAAGAACTTATTTAATTATCCTCTCATGCAACATAGGCCTTTTTGTTCTTAAATTACCTTTTGCTTTTGTAGCCACCTTGCTTGGAGAGTTTTGGACAATCTGGCTTGATATGACCTTGCTTACCGCATTCATAACATGTGACTTCTTATGTTGATGTGGAAGCTTCCCTTTTCTTAAACTGTTTCTTTCTTTTTGAATGAGAAAGGGATTTGTCATTTTTACCAAAAAACTTACCAAGCCTTTTAATAAGAAACATGAAATTTTCATCTTCTTCCGGATTGTCTTCCTTTTCAACTTCCTTAGAATCAATCTTTAAGGAAATATTCTTGGATTTCTTCTCTTGATTTTCATTCTTTTCAAGTCTTCCGAGTTCTGTTTCATATTCTTAAAGTTTTCCAAACAACGTTGCGGAAGTCATTGAGGAGATACTTTTCTTTTATAAAATTGTTGTTACCTTTGGTTTTCATTCCCTAGTTAAGGACTTTAGTACTTTCAGATTTAGTTCATCATTCGTCAAAGTCTTACCAAGAGCACTTAGATGATTTGTCAAGTGCACGAATCTCTTTTACAAGTCAAGGATGGTTTCTCCGGGCTGCATTCAAAATAATTCGTATTCTTGACTCAAAGTATTTAGACTTGATCTTTTAACTTTAACAGTTCCTTCATGAGTTTGTACCAAGGTATCCCATATTTCTTTCGCTGTTTTGCATGCCAAGACACAGAAGAATTCATCCATGCTAAGTGCACCTTGAAGAATATTTATTGCCTTTTTATCATAGATAACCTTCTTCATATCATCTTCGTCCCATGTAGCTTTAGGATTTGATGAGCCAGCACATTGATTACCGTTAAAGGAATAAATGGACCATTCTCGATGGCATCCCATATTTCTTCTCCTTGTGCTTCTAGATATGCCTTCATGCGTATTTTCCAGAAGTCAAAATATTCACCACAAAATAGAGGAGGCTTGTTGTTACTACCACTATCTCTGAAAACGAGATTTTGATTTCGGAAGCCATTCGGGATCTTTTAGGAACAAGTTACCTATAACCTGCTCTGATACCAATTGTAAGTACGAAGTGCGCCTAAGAGGGGGGGGGGGGTGAATTAGGTACTTTATACTTTTTTTGGTTTTAGTGATGATGGATATTATTTTTCTGGTTTATGTTATGAAAGAGTAAAGTGCAAAAAAATAAAGAGACACAAGCGATATATCCTGGTTCCCTTCACAGTCCAAGAGTACTCCAGTCCCCTTTCAACATGAAAGATATTTCCTTATTGTGGCAAACTTAAACAAGAAGTGCCCAAAACCAAGAACAATCCTCTTGGATTTTCACTATGTCAACAATGAGAACAATCCTCTCAAAGTAACTTTACTTGTATCCAACAATCCTGGAAAAACAAGATTTACAAAACCACTTGAACTTATTTTCAACAATCCTGAAAAATAAGCAAGTATATAGAAATTTTTGGTTTGAGTGAGTTTGAGTAGCAATGATCACTTTGAGTTATTTTATAAATGAATTAATCTTCTCTTCCAATGATAATAGTATACAGTGACTCAAGATATATAATGCTTAAAGTTTTTTGGTTGACATTATGTGAAAGTGTGTAGAAAACTTGTGTATGAAAATGTATAACAACTTGAGTTTGTTTTTTGAAAATTCAGAAAATATGATTGGAAGAGGTACTTAAAATGATTTTGAAAATGAGTATTTATATGTTCATAGCACCCTTTTGAAACAACATAAAATTCTGCAAGTGAATCATGAACAATTTCCAAGATTGAGTGAAAGGTTTTCATGAATTGGTGTTATGAACATGCATAAGTAAAGTTGTTGTTTTTCAAAATCGTTCAACATGAAATAGATTGGACCCTTGTGTAAATCTATTGCATGGGGTTTTAACAACTATAAATTCAAATATTTTAGTGAGAAATCGATTGCACAAGTGTGTAAATCGATTGCACTTGAAGTCAGTAGCAAAAATTGATTGAGAGCAATCAATTGCACAAACATGCAAATCGATTGCACTTAGAAACAATAGAAAATGTTTTGAAAAATTGAAGCATGCAATCGATTGCACCAATATGCAAATCTATTGCACCCAAGTAAAAATTGAATTTTTGCTTAGAAAAACTTGAGTAAAGGTTTGGATAATATAAAATATTTCTTTTGACCATTGAGCATCTCTGTCTTAAGTTCAAAGTAAGTATTATCATTATACCTTGAAATTTGCTAAGTGCTTGAACCAAAGACTTTATCCACAAATGCTTTTATCTTGATCAATAATCTTTGCCTTCTTGTCAAAATGGTTTGTCTTCATCAAAACAAAAGTGCATTTGAGAAGCTTGATTTTACACATAGTGCTATTGATATGTACTCTGCTTCTGCTTGTTAAAAGGGAAATTGTTGATTGCCTCTTGCTTGACCATGAGATTGGATTCTTTCCAAGAAACTGACAGTTTCCAGAAGTGTTATTTCTTTCTAGTCGATCTCTAGTGTAGCCTGCATCATAAAAGCCCGAAGGAGAATACTCTAATGTTTTCTCATACATCAAGCCAAGGTTAGGGGTTCCTTTTAGATATCTAAGATTCCTTTTAACATTAGTTAAGTGAGATTCCCGAGGATCAGATTGGAATCTAGCACAAAGATGTACACTTAGTAAAATATCATGTTTAGATGCAGTCAAATACATAAGAGAGATTATCATACCACGATAGAGCTTCTGACAAACCTTTCGACTTACCTCTTCTTTTTCGAAGATACATGCAGGATGCATTGGAGTCTTTGCTACCATGCAGTCTATCATGTTGAATTTCTTCAGAAGTTCTTTGTGTACTTTATTTGATGTACATAAGTAGCCTCTGGTTTTTTATCAATCTGGATTCCCAGAAAGAACTTCAATTCCCCCACCATGCTCATTTCAAAGTCAGCCTGCATTAGCTTAGAGAATTCCCCGCAGAGAGATGGATTAGCAGAAACAAAAACAATATCATCGACATAGATTTGAACAATTAGAATATCATTTTTAATGTTTTTCAGAAGAGTGTAGTGTCAACCTTTCCTCTGGTAAACTTATTTTCTCACAAAAAATTTCTCAATCTGTCATACCAAGCTCTGGGAGCTTGTTTTAAGCCATAAAGATATTTCTTTTGTTTAAAAAAAAGTCTGATTTCTCAGAATTTTCAAAGCCAGGAGGTTGTTTGACATATACTTCTTCTGAAATATAACCATTCAGAAATGTACTCTTAACATCCATCTGATAAAGAATGAATTTTGATTTACATAAAAGGAAACAAATAACCAAATATCTTCTAACTTGGCGATTGGTGCATAGATTTTTATATAGTCTATACCTTCTTGTTGTCTATAACCTTGTGCAATCAGTCAAGCTTTGTCTCTGACAACTTCAACCTTCTCATTGAGCTTGTTTCTGAAGACCCATTTGGTTCCAATGACGTGGACACCTTTAGGTTTCTGAAAAAGATCTCATGCGTCATTCATTGAGAATTTGTTTAGTTCTTCTTCCATATCCAGAATCCAATCCTTATCTAGAAGAGATTCCTCAATTGATGTATATTTTATTAAGGAGACTAAACCCAGAAGCTCTTCATTAGAAGGTCTGAGAGCCGATCTTGTTTTGACTAGAGCATCTTTACTTCCACGAATTAGATCTCCATAATGAGAGGATGTGATTATGTTATTCTTTGGTTGAATTTGATTAGAAGGACTATTAACAATATCAGAAGAAGGAGCTTCTGATTCCAGATATCACTTCTTGGAGTCTGATTATGAACTAAAGAATATCTTCGAATTGATTCCTCTTATTCTCAGTTTTCTGATTTGAGAAGAGTAATCTTCTTTTGGATTGTAATGTCTAATTAGAGAACTAAAATCAGAGTCTTCTATTTAGAACTATCAGTCTGGACTTTTTGAGAGAATCCTCAGAGCAAAGATATTCTGATCTTTTATTATCAGAACACCCATCTGTTTGTCGTGCTTTTCTTTAAGCAAAAGCTTATTTTTCAGAAGTGTCATACCCCAAATTTTCCCTACCCTTAATCATATTTAGATTTCCTTTAAATAAATCGTATTATTTAATTTTTGTTTTCTATAGGGGAGTAAAACATGAAAAGGGGTATGTTGATTTAAAATGAACCATCAATATCTGATGGCCCATTAGGTTTTCAAAAGAAAGTCCATTTCAAGTTAAGAAGGGAGGTAACCAAGGAGATGTGAACAAATCTTTTTTTGTTATCAATAAAGCCCACTCAGGCTTTCAAATATTTGAAAAAAAAAGAGTATATAAAAGCAATTTGTTTCTTTGTTAGACGCCCAAACAAATTAAACATTTTTGACCCATCAATCTATAACCCATTAGTCTTTTAAACTCAGGATAGGGCCATATTTTTTTATGCGTTGCAGATATTAAAAAAAGGGGTTGTGTATTGCAATTAGGAGGGCCCATATGGGACACATTTTTTAAACCCAGTTTTTTAGTAGCCCAATTAAAGCTTTTAGTTCAGTTTTGAAAAAGAAAAAAAAGGTTTTCTTTTATCATTATTATTAATTATAATAATTTATTATAATCAAAACATTATGTCATAAAATTTATTTGAGAGTTTATTTTTGTTTATGGATCAAAGAGCAATAAGGCTCCCAATTGGTGCATCCCAGAATGTTACTGACCTAAATCAGAAAAACAATTTGCAAGCCCAAGTCAAAGCGCACGTCCCAATAGACATAAACCATCACTATTTAAATCAATTGGAAGAAAACACATGTTTTTGTACAGATAACAAGTGTTGTTCAGATCTAACCCATAAACACAACAATCCAAAACGCATAAACACAAAATAAAATAAAAAATTATTTTCATTAAAACCTAAATACAAAAACAGGTAATTCTATTGCATTTGATTATAAAGAAACATAATTACAGAGAGAACTTGCCAAAAAAATTGAAAAACAATTTGAAAATCCATAGAAGTTGCGGAAAAGATCAAATCCCTTTCCTAATCTAATAAAACCCTAATCAAAAACTAATTTAATTGACAGACAAATCTCTCTGTTTCCTAAAAAGACTAATTGCTATATAAAACCTAAGTTTATAACAGAAATAGGGGGGACGCGGATGGTTACAGAGGGGAGGAGGGAATTACATAACACAAAATACGGGGATAGAAGAAGAACGAAGCCGCCGCCACATCCTCGTCCTCACCGTGCTGCTGCCACCACCACCATAAGGTGCCTGTTTAAAGCTAAAGGAAAAGTGAAACAGAAGAGGAACGGGGAAGAAATGCTCGCGCCGCCGGGATCGTTTCCGCTGTTTAGGGTCTTATGTGGGTGAGATAGAGAACAATGAACCGAGAGGCATGGGACGAGAGTGAGAAGATGACTCCACCGCGGTGCATTTTTAGCTAGAGTTTTTATGGTTTGAGGAGAGAACAGAGGAGACTAAGAGAGAGGTATACAATAAAATGACTTATTTTGTTTCATTAAAAACACATTATATGGCTAACAATTACATGCCCATGCGTCTATAGCTGTTATCATACTCCCTCTCTCATATTCATTTGATCTCAATCATGCATCCCATAACGTGCGTCCATGATACTCACCATATGCTCTTACCACACCTAATCCGAACAGATCAAAAGTGTGTCTTCTAGGCTAGGCCCAATTACTATTCATGCACCCTCATTTTTATTGTTTTTCTAAATGTGTTTAAAAACAACCCCCCAACCTATTGGGCCAAGTCCAACATATGGACTTGGACCCCCACTACACGTACCCACCATTTTACTAAAACATTTAAATCTGCACCCCGTTTGAAGTTTGGGCCTGAATTCAAAGTTTGAATTCAGTCCCTTTCTATTGGCACCCTTACCTTTTACTACCCTACTTAATTTGCAGCCGCTACGTTTTATTTAATTATTTAATTATTATTTTATTATAATTATTTTATTATTTTTATATTTTATTTTTTTATATATTTATATATTATAATATTATATTAACTATTATTTTACAAATCATAATATTTTCCTAAACACATTCAAATATATTTTATTTATTGCATTAAATTATTTCTTTTGATCATGTATTTAAATAAAATATTTTCGTAATTAATATACTAAAAAATAGACTGCGTATTTCATCTAATATCTCGGCTATTCATACACTTAGATTGAGTATGCGGGAAATTCAAATATCTTCGCAATCCATAAAAAACCAAACCAACCACAAACTACGAATTAGGACTCTAATTCCTCCTAAGAGGATACGTAGGCATACGATTAAAATCGTGGCGAGTCCCACTAATTAAAATTAAAATCCTTTTTCCCCTAATAAAACATTAAAACCCTATTTCTTAAAAATTGTGCTTCTAAACCCAGTATCCTTGTGAACAAGGTAGATGAGGGGTGCCTAACACCTTCCCCTCGTCTAGAACCGAGTCAGCAATCTAGAATATTTGGCTATTTTAAGGTTATCCTTTATACTCCCTTCCTTAGGATAAAAATTAAGGGTGACGACTCTGTATTAAAAACCAGTTGCAACAGCTGGCGACTCTGCTAGGGACTCAACCCTAGGTTTAGAAGTCTTTCCTTTAGGTTTTAAGGTTTTCTTGTTTTTGGGTTTTTATTTCTTTCTCATTTAACTATTTATTTATTTTCTTCTTCATATTTCATTATATTATTATATCTGTGGTGGGATTTAACTTTCGCAATTTTTTTTTCAAAAACCCTTAGAAAGAAGGTTCGTCTATTAGCCAAGGGGTTACATCAACCCTATGAGTTTATATGACGACTTCGCCTAGAGTCAGTGGAATTCCACAAAAGGAATACCTCTCGAGAGACATCCTCTTGGGAAGTAGGAATTTAGTATGACACTTATGACTCTTTGTACGACCTTTAAACCAAAAAGAGAGTCTGCTTAAGGGAGGTCCTTGAGCTTTTCCCTCTAGTGTCATTCATGATACCCTTAAGGAAGCCACCTTATGGGAAGGGTAGAATATCCTTAGGCCAATACTAAGAACCTACCTTCTAAGGATACCTTTCACAAATCCCGCTACAATGTGAAAACTCGCAAGGGATATCCCTTCATCCATTACTATCTTTAGCCCGTAGGGCTTCCGTCTATATCATCATCCCAATCCTGTAGGGACTCCTCGCCATCTTTCATTGGGCATAATCCTCAAGGAGTTTCTGCCTGTCTCAATCTCTGAGTTAGCATAGGGTATCATCATGTCTATCATTATACTCAAATATAGTACCCCATACATCTACCATCATACTATGTCTACATCGCATTACATATCCATGAAACCTTTTTACCCTAAAAGCCAAAAAAAATACACTTTTGCATACCCAAGCATTTTTATAGATTTCCATTCTTCATCCACCTGCATAAAAGTCATATCTCTTCCACTCACAGAAGAATTCCAACCGTAGTCCAATAAGGTGATTCCCAGATACTCAGAACAAACTCGAGACAACTCACGAAGCAAACTCACCATTAGCTACAACAATGGAAGAAGGTCAACAAGCCACAACTGAGGACGTTACCACACCTCAAGAAAACACTCAGGCTCGACCCCGGCCTATACAAGCTTCAAGTAAGAACCTTGATGTGCAAGAACAAGCCATTTTCCAAGATGGGTATACTTCACCCCACGAATCTATTCAGTACCATCAATTTGCATTCCCTGTGCCGAAACCCCAAGAGGAAAACCCGAACATGAATACTGAAGAGCCACAGGATGCTGAGGATACCAAAAGATACCGCATACTGGAAAAGAGGCTTAGTGCCATAGAAGAACAAGACACTTGTAGCATTGATACTTTTGCTTTATGTTTGGTGGAAGATGTGGTACTTCCTACGAAGTTTAAGATACCAGATTTCGAGAAGTAAAAAGGATCTAGTTGTCCTAAAACTCATTTAAATATGTATGTTAGGAAAATGGAAGCATACCTACGCAGTGACAAATTTCTTATTCATTATTTTCAAGACAGTCTTAATGGAGTATCATGAGAATGGTATACGCAATTGGAAAGAAACCATGCTCCCACCTGGGATGACATAGCTTTGGCATTTCAAAAGCATTATCAATACAACAATGACATGGCTTCAAGTTGCATGCAACTGCAAGATTTAATTCAGAAGAGTAACAAATCCTTCAAAGAATACACACAAAGATAGAGGGAGTTGGCTGCTCGAGTTCAACCGCCCTTATTGGATAAGGAGTTGGTAGACATGTTCATGAGCACTCTACGAGGTCAGTACTATGAAAAAATGTTGGGCAATATATAATCACGCTTTTCTTACCTAGTAATAGTTGGGGAATACATCGAGAACGACCTCAAAACCAGAAAAATCTAAAGCATCTCGAGTAACTCGACTAGTGAATCCCTTAGAGATTTCCAAGGGGAAGAAGAAAATGAAACAAGTGCAATATGGGAAACTCATCAAGCTTCAAAAACTCTGTCTCCTATGCCTTATCGTCAATATTCGTATGCAGCAGATGCTCAATGCCAACAACCACCCTCCGATCTACAACTCTAACATTCATGGCCTATACCACAGAACCAGCATGACAAGATTTTCAACTCGACATCAACGTCAGAATCAACGGGTTTAGAATTGAAACAATCACCATCAGCGCCTGAATCAGTATAGGCGTCCAAATAGCCAAGAAAGGGAAACTCGCCAGTTTGACCTGATCCCTATGACATACAATCAATTATGGTATTATCTGGTCAAAAATTCATCAATGACCCCTAGACAAACCATATCCATGAAGTCTTCATTTCCTCCTTGGTACAACTCGAATGTTCAATGTGAGTTTCATGTTGGAGTAGCGGGGCATTTGATTGAAGACTGCAACTCATTCAAAGAAGCGTAACAAGAGATGATTGAAAATAAGCAATTAAATTTTGAAAAAGATGGTCCGCATATGATGGAAAATCCCTCACCCTGATTGGTGGAACAATACAGAAGCTTACCTCTAGGATAATTAGCCTTTATCAATTCAAATTGTAATTCTTTCTTGCTAAGTGTTATTTGTAATAAACTTTGTACTCTTTGGTTAAGAAATTCAAATAAAATAATCATGCATGTTTTTGAAATCGATCCATTCAATAAATGATCAATGGCTTTCTATTCTTCTTTGCTATCTTCCATTACATAACTTTAACAAACTTTGAAGGAGGATGATAAAAAACAAGATAATCGAATTTTGCTGAAGTATAGTAAGGCTTAGCTGGTGATGTAAGGCATTGTTTCACTTTCTAAATAATGGATAAATAAGGAGTTAATCTGTAGTTAACCCCCTCGAGCCTAAAGTCAGATTTCTTTCTATTTTCTAAAAAACCCCTTAATCTTAACCAAGGGCAGGGTAGATTTCAATTAATTCGACGATGCATTCAAATCCCAGGAGAATCTAAATGATCTAAGCAAAGGTTCAAGCATATCTCTTTCCTCGATACATTATTGAGAGAAGAATTGAGCACATCATCTTCCTCGCGTTCATCATCCAAGATTGATGAATCAACAAAGACAAAGTCCATGATGTCTTCTTCCTCAATACATCCATCAAGATCAAGGAAATGATAAAGACGAAGCTTACAACAATCAGCGTGGTATTCACAAATTTTCAACATAAAAAAAAAGAAGTAAAAAAAGAAGAAATTCAAAAAAAAAGAGGAGAAATCCCGCTAAGTCAAAAGAAGTCAAAACATGACTTAGGAAAAAGTTGGGGCATCCCGATAGACCGCAAATTCAAAAAAATTGGTCCATGCAAAATGAGAGATTGAAAATAAAAAATTGGAGAAAAATCTTGTGAATGCCACCTCAAATATCATCAAGGATTTTCGTCAACACTTAGATCTTATCAATGTTTGGATCCTATCAGTTCTTTTCATTGGCACTTGGATCTTTATCTACGCTTCTCATCATCTATGCAAATACAAATTTCTCTTGGGAATTAAACGCATCTGTTGCATTAATTGAAATTAGAACTGGAGAACATCAAGGAGAATGTAGTGGGCTAAATAAATTTTGAGCCTTATATCTTTTGTTTCTTAATCCATGAACCATGGCCAGGTTACAACCTTCAAAAAGTCTTAATTGAAGCTAGGTTCACTATGAAAGCATACTCGGCAAAATTTGTGTTAAACCGACTCCTATGTTTGTTAAAATTATTTCTAATCACTTCGCATCTTTGAATATGCATCTCTAATCATCCATTTCTATTTCAAAACTTGCATGTGCATCAAATAAAATTACTTTTCAAAATGGACAATTTTATTTACAAATCAATACTTAGCATCACGGAGATTTCAAAAAATAAGGTCTGATCAAAGGCAATATTTCCAAAACACTCATAACCAGTGGTAAAGCATCTAAAGAAGGACCCTATAATCATAGGCAATGCTAATGATCGTAGGGGTATATCACATGAAAATACTACTGACAAGGGGTGATCATTCTGAGATTCAATCATCTTGGATCAAGTTTCAAAGCACTATTCAATCAGGGGCATACCTTTCGAAAGAGCATTCCTTAATCAAGTCATATCACAACAGGGTATGACTCGGTTCCCTAGTATTAACAAACTTCTCAAGGCCTTGATTGAGGGGAACATCTTCAAAATTCAAATATTGGGGAAAACAACTATGAGGCCCGATTAAAAGGAGTTAATTCAAAATGGTTCATCAAAGCCAAACATTTTTCAGAATCTTTTAATCAGGGGCATAATGCGAAATAGTGGGGTTATTCATATTATGATCAAACTGTTTCCAAACTCATACCAATGAGAATCTCCTCCAAGACCCTACCAACAAATAAAGGAAAGACAGTCCACATTGGGGAAAGCTCTCCGCGTACTTTCATAACCTCCAGTGGATCTTTCTCCTACATCAGCAATCTTCGAGTTCAAATCAAGTACCAAGAAATCATGATAGCATAACACCCAAACATCATGTGATAAACAACCTTGTTGCATAGACAAACTGATACGCTTTAATCATCTACGACCCATCATAGGGGAACCATTCAAAAAAATAATTCAAGTCATAATCATAAGGCATAAGGTTGCATAAACCATGCATTAGGGCTCCTTGATCCATAATCAAGCTATAATTATCGTCTCACCCATCTGACGAAATCCGACAGCATGGGTCGAGCATATCTTAAAAAGCCCAATTACGCATTCGCATTTCAAAGACCAACATCCATTTAAACATGTACAATTCACTTATTACACGCATCAATCGATCATTATATTTCATGCATCAAACAAATATACACGCATAGCATAAAACCTTGTTATATGTGAAGACATTCATCTTTGTCAATAAAGCTACCTAATTCTATGTTGAACCTCAACATAAAGTATTTCAATTGAATTACGACAGTAGATTCCCCCTGGTTGATCTGACAATTGATTATCCAGAAGACCTCGGCAGAAGGTAGCTCATAATTGAATATCAGAAGTAGATTCCCTTGGTTGATCATGACAATTGATTATCCAGAAGACCTCGGCAGAAGGTAGCTCATAATTGAATCTCGGCAGTAGATTCTACTAGTTGATCTTAGTAGATGATTATCCAGAAGACCTCGGCAGAAGGTAATTTACCACCAAAGCTCGGTAGAAGATTCCCCTGGTTGATCTCGACAAATGATTTTCCATAAGACTTTAGCAGTAGGTAGTCACAATCGAATCTCGGCAGTAGATTCCTCGGAAGTAGATTTCCCATTAAAACACCTCATATCAAGCATGGAGTACGCATAACCATATCTAAATCTCAAGGTCATCCATAACATTTGGTGCATCTAACATACAGAAAACACCAAATAACATTTAATAAAGCATCAAAGTTTATTCTTAGATCCGATGAGTGTTTATATTCATGTTGAAGTCTGAATCATGCTCTCCAATTCATGTTCAAAGTGTTTGACACGGTGATTTCATGATCAGCGTATTCTTATTCCTTACAATTTTTTGATGAACTTTAATGTTTAGATCATTGGATTTGGTGGAGAAACAAGAGAGACCGATGGATCTGAAAATGGCTTGATAAATTCTGTTTTTACACATTCATGACATATTGTTTCCAGTAATTTTCTATTATACTTTTATCCTTGATTCATGAATTATTTTTGAAAATCTTTGATCCTACATTAATCTACACAATGAGATCTTTAATTTGATCACAATTTTGTGCGTTTTCATCAAGAAATGAAGGAGAAATCGTGATCTGAATCCAACATGTTAGACTGAGCAAAATATGTTAGGGCATTGATCTAGCTCAAGGACGATTACATGGCGCGCATACATTGAACATGATTTGAATATCTTTTACGTGTTTTGGTTTGAACGGGTGTAATAGATTTTAGTTTTTTTTTTGAATTTTTAATACATTTTTATTTGTTTTCTTAATTTTGTTTCAATATTTTTCTCTTACTCAAAAATTACCAAAAAAATTTGTTAGGCCTATTTTTGAGTATATATTTAAATTTTGAATTTTATTTCTTTTTTTGTTATCTTTTTAAGAAAATTTTAAATAATGCAATTAATCAAACCAGGGTTTTCTTCATCATTAATGTTCTAGAATTTTACTCTTCAACTTTCACTAATTAAAAAAAGCACAAAAAAAAATTATGTTTCATTTTGAATATACTTCATAAAAATAATTTTTGTTTGATTTTTACAATAAATCGTGATAAGGAAATAAAATCAATCTTTGACAATATCATTTTCTTTACTTTTTTTTTGTTATTTTGAACAAATAATTTTCTTTTGATATCTTAATTCAATAATAAAATTCCATAAAAATAGATTTACTGACTCTTAGGAAATAAACTAATTTTCTATGATTTTTAATTCAATTTACACTTCAATTTTCTTTTTTTTTTCTTCTATTTTTTAGAAATTAATATTGGATTTTGACCTTTCTTGATGCCTAGGTCTTAAGAAACATTTTAAAACCTAACTTCCTCTACTTGTAAAAATCAAATAAAATATGTTTAAATTCCTTGGATGGCTTAAAATCATAAAAACCATTTTTGTTGAATTTTAACTTTTGATTTTACATTTTTTACAAATATTTTGGTAAAACTCTTTAGTTTGACACTTTTATTAACTAGTCTTGTTAATTCCTAATCATTTCTAACCCCTCAATTTAATCCAAGGAATTTAAGTCATGTTTCTTACTTTTACAAGTCTTTAGAAAGTTAGGTTTTAATTAACTCAATTTTACAAATATTTCTTCTATTTGTAACCTAATTTTGATTAAGAAACATATATAGGGCTTTACCTTGACCAAAGTGTTTGTGTTTGAAAGTTTGTGTGCATAGTTTAGGGTTAATTTTTGTTAGCATAGTACATAATATTGACTTGGTATTATTAGGATCTATCTCCTTCATTCTCTCACACTCCTAACATCTTTCTTTCCCTTCCAGCCTTGTTTACTTCTTATCCACCTCCCTTGGTGTGCTTAAGATTTCCATCCTTTGTTTTATCACAAGTGTTGATTGTTCTTGATGTTTTGCTATCCTTTTTCACTCCTCTATTAGACTCTCATCTTGTATGCTCCCCATAGGATCTTCAACTCAATCTTTTCCTAAAGTTTAAGTTGAATAGACCTTAGGCTTATATTCATGTATGCTAACATTAGGTAGAGATGCCCCTTTTATCCTCAACTATAGGATCAATAATGCATGATAACTCTAGGGTTATTTTGCTACTCCATCCTTATACTTTTCCTTTTCCTTTGCATTTGCATTTAAAAAAACTTCTTTTTCTTGCAAACGTCAAAACACTTAAAAATTACTGATGAGAATCATACCTCTGTTGAGGATGGGAAATGATAAGCGGGTTTCTTCTTGATATTATTGTTTTTCCATTCTAAGCCTTGGTGTGGTTCAAGTCTCAAAGACTTATTTCATGAATAAGTGGAGAAGTGGCTAATATCTCTCTCTTGAGAACAACTAGTTGTTATCTGCAACATAAACACCAACCGATGCAGACTCTTTTCGCTTTCAGGATTTTCTTTCAAACTTTTTCAAAAGAACATGTTAATTCACTTTTGTGCTGACGCATAAGTCTCCAAAGGTTGAGTTGCGGTAGAAGGCGACATTAATATTGTTCATTAAAAACCACGAAACCAACAAAAAATTTAGAAGTCGAACTACGGCTGCTCTGATTCCTTAAAAGGGGTTACATAGGAATTGGGGTAAGGCCCATACGAGCACAACTTTATTTTCCCTACATTATTTTATCTTTTCTTTTGCATGCATTCCCTATTTTATTTTTCTATTAGCTATTAGGCTTAGACATATGATTTCACACACCCTTAGATTAGAATCAACATAAGTGGATCCTGTAGAGTACTACAGACGTGTGAGGTGCTAATACCTTCGCCTCGAGTAACCGACTTCTTTACCCAATCTCTATGGTCATAAGACCGTGATTTCACCCCTTCAGGTTTTCTCGATTTTTACCTTTCCCTTCTTGTGGGATGAAATACATTTGATGGCGACTTCATTGAATTTTATCTTTGATGTTCTCAGCCGGTTATTTCATAAGGTGATGAGAAGTTTCACTGAATTGCAAGGATGCTTCATTGATACTCAATATGGAATATGGAAAAGGTTTGGAGTGAACATAAATTTGAGAGTTCAGAGTGTGAGGTGAACCTCTGGAAGGGATTCTTTGGCTATCCAAGCTTGCAAAAATGAGTGGAGGAGCTTCCTTATTTATAAGGGAATTGATTAGTGATGAGAGTGAAAAAAATCGTGCCAAACAAGTGAACCCGATTGTGTGTGTTAAGTGTGATCTGCAAATGGTCAAAACACACTCAAAGCTTGTGTTTTAGGCACTAAACATTTTCTATAACCACATTATAAGTGGTTAGTGAAAGAATCATGTGAAAAGCTTGCTTAATTTGTGAATTAACAAGTTCAAAAATCTAATTCTAGAGCAAAGATGTCAATTCATGGTGCCTTATTCAAAGATGCCTAACTCAAGATGTAGGAAGCTTTATGACATGATTCCTTTTGTAATTGATATTCTTCATCACAATCTCCATAATATGCCAAAAAAACTTTCAATTTAGATACTTGAGTTGAGAGTTGTGTCCATTTGAATTTTTGAAAAACACTACTTTTTATACTTAGAAATATTTCCAAGTATAGATTTCCAAAATGACCTATAATGTTTTGCAACCTTATAAAGCCTTCCACCTAATATTAGCTCTTGATCCCTGAAGATCAAATGAAGTAGACTCTTCAAATGGAATCGTGGAATTGGAATCACTCAAAAATCATAAGAAATGAGGGAGTTATGGTTCTTGGAAGATGATGAAAATTTCTCAAGAAATCCACAAATGACCTATAAAGTTTCATTGAATACCATAAATTTACACACATTTTTAGATCTTGATCTATGAATTAAAGTTTTAGTAGCCATCCTAAAGTTTATTGTGAAAAAAGAATGAGTTCAAGGAGATACAAATTGACCAATTTATGATCCTTTGAAGTCAAATCAAAGTGTTCAATGGCTTTTTCAAAGGACTTGTAATCTTCTTTATACTTAAATGATCTTTCACTCAAAATTGGCCTTAGATCCCTGGAGAGAAGTTGTTAAGGACTCTTTGAATAGAATCATCTCTTTGGAATCACATAAAAATCTCAAAAATTGAGCAAGATGTGGTCTTGGGAAGTTGACAAACCCTCACTAAAAAATTACAAATGTGACTTGTAACATTCTTCAACTTTTGATGATTTTACTTTCATAATTAAATCTTGTCATGTAAAGAGAAGTTGTTGGTAAGGATGAGAAGAGTCCATGAAAAAAACCACTTAAAAACATTGAAAATTGAGAAAATTATGCACTTGTGACTGTAGAATCAAGGACAATGAAGCTCAAGAGACCTTGAAACAATGTTATATTTTATTATACTTGATGAAAAGGCTCAATGCTTGATGAAACTTGTTGAAGAAGGCATGGAAATAAACAAATGAACCAATGAAATTTCTTGATGAATTCAACCACCAACTTTGAGACAATATTAACCTAATGAAATTTAGAGAGTCCTCAAACCATATAAATTTGATGCCATAACCATAGCCTTGAAGTTAAATCCTTTAAAATCCACTAAATAACCAATTGACAGAGGATTACCCTTCAAAACCCTAGCTTAAGAGGTGAGGGTGATGTACTTGGCTCAATACCTACAATGTAAAAAGAATAGAGAGTTTGGTTAGAGGTTAATAAACATAAAATACATATACAAGATACAAAATTCAAGGTGCTTGGTGATCCCTCAAGAGCAAACTCAAAGATAGGAGAGTGTAGAAATGATAATCAACCCTAATGTGTGATCTTGATGCCCTATGATGATATGAAGTGATGAGGGATCTTAGGTGCAAAAATGGGGTATAACAATTTCCCTTATTTAAGTGTCTTCTATCTAGAGATACTAAGGTTAAAACCTTTATTTCGATGCGATTAAAGATACTTAAATATAAAACAAACCCTATTTTCAGCTCTAATATGCCATGCAATGCTCATGATTATGAATTTAAAAGATGAAATACACAAGGGAAAAGACACTACCGAGAATAACAAAATAATGTAGACAAAACTACGACACAAGATAGACTAAGAAAGAGTTCAACCAAGAAAAACAATTAGTGGGGAACAACACGACCCTTGGGATAAATATGAATATGCAAAGCCAACACCACAATTAAAGAAACAAAATTCAAAGTAATAATTTTAATGGGGAAATCCTTAACAATGAAACCAACAATCCAACAAAGAAGCAATCTTTAAGAAAGGATTACTAACTCGACTAGGGAAAGAAACTCGACTTTATTGGAGGAAAATAAACTCTACTGGGGAAAAGAGGACTCAACTCTACTTAAGTAAAGCCCAAAGAAGAGACAAGGCAACATCAACTCAATAAATGAGGATAAACCAAAGGAACACATAGATAAATAGATAATGATGAACTACCAACTCACCAATGAAGGTAGAAAAACAAGAGATATATCGACTCAACAAACAACAGTAAACATCAGTACTGAGACTAGAGAATAAAAAGATTTACATTAGTGTTGAGACTGGTAAAAACTCGACTCTATTGGGGTAAAGTCCAATGATTAGAAGGTAATACAAACCATATTGAGGAAAAAATGCTAAACGGGCAGTACTTGCCACAAGAGGTGACTACCATCTATCAATGATCTGATAGTATAACAATGGTAAACAACAAGAAATAGAAAGAACACCATATATCAAAGGCCTGATAGGATAACGATGATGAACAACCAGAAGGTGGAATGAGTACCATCTATCAAAGTTCTGATAGGATAACAATGATAAACAACCAAATTTATAAGAGTGGATATCATCTATCAAAGGTTTGATAGGATAACAATGATAAACACCAAGAGATGGATTGAGTACCATCTATCAAAGGTCTGATATGGTAACGATGATAAACAACCAAAGGATATAGGAGTGGATAGCATTTATCAAAGGTTTGATATGGTAACAATGATAAACAACCAAAAGATATAATAGTGGATATCATCTATCAACGGTATGATAGGGTAACCATGATAAACACCAATGATATAGGAGCAAATATCATTTATCAAAGGTATGATAGGGTAACAATGATAAACACCAAAGGATATAAGAGCAGATATCATCTATCAAAGGTCTGATAGGGTAACAGTGATAAACACCAAGGATATATGAGTGGATATCATCTATCAGAGGTCTGATATGGTAACAATGATAAACAATAAGGATATCAGATTGGATATCATCTATCAAAGGTATGATAGGGTAACAATGATAAACACCAAGAGGTGGAATGAGTACCATATATCAAAGGTCTGATAGGATAACGATGGTAAACAACCAAAGGATATAAGAATGATTTACCCATATTTACTGAAGGAGAACTGCCAACTTCCAACTGAAGGTGGAACAAGTATTAACAATAACAAGTTGCCCAAGATTCTAGCGTTCCACCTAGAATGGGTCTCAAATTCTTCTTTAACCAAGGTATTCCACCTGGAAATGGTAATAAATTCACCTGACTTCTGAATTTCACCAAGAACGATAACAATTTCTTCATTAATAAATAAATCACTTGAAAAGGGTAATAATATGTTGTAAGGATCTCCCAACAAACTGTCTCTATCATATTAAAGAGACCAACCATACATCAGAGTAAAAATTTGATATAATCTTCTTTGGGAACTAACAGACTGCTCAAAAGTGATTGCCAATTGATGGAGGAAAACTGATAACAAACTTATTCGGAAATACACGTTGCTCAAATAAAGAGATCACCTCTTACTATTAGGAAATGAATTTTGACATCGTAGGGAAATATAAACACATTCCTTCTGTGGAGATAAAGTCCTCACATGAAAAATAAATGCACTCTCAATCTAGGTTTATGTTTCTCGCGAACAATCTCTAGCCTGTTACTAAAGGTTACTTGTAAGATCGGCTACAATAATCCTAGACTTAGTGTTTTGAGTGTTTTGTGTTGAAACTGATTGATATAGGATTCGTAGGTATAAAAAGGTAAAAGTAAAGGATAATGTTTTGATTGTCATGGAGAACTTCCATAAAATTATTTGAAACATCTACACATTCTTGTTGGCCTATGAGTTGATAATTTCTTGTCGACATTTATATTTGTCGAGCCTGCCTCCATAACTATTGTCTTTGTTGACATGCCTTCCCGGTTTAAATACTTCTTTGACTTGGTTGACGCATCCCATTTATCTTTATGGAAACACACCTTTCTAACCAAAGATATCTTACAACTTGATGGCTTACTTCCCTAGTCGAAAATTGCTTGTCAACAAATTGCCCCCCAAAATGTCACGTTCAACGGAGCCTCAATTGATGGGAGAAATTCAGTGTTTTCTCTTCCATGTTTTTGACCGCATGTCTCCTCAGAATGACGTCATACATAATCATGACTACTTTCTGCGCAAAAGTTTCCCATGTCAATCAATCACTTTTTATGATTACTCCTAGGTTTTATGGCGTGGTTATTTAGTCAATCTCCACTAACTTTTCCACTCCTTTGTTTTGTCATCGTTGGATCAACGCCACCTGTCGATGATCGACGAGTCAATTTCCCTTTAAATAGCCTCTTTAGACTAACATTACTTCTTTTATTTTTCTGTTTGCACCTTTAATTTTTTCTCACATACCCTTTGTTTCATATAACTTTTCTAATACTAAAAATCCAGTTGTACTACTAGGCATTTTCTTACCCCTTTGATTATAATGGCAACTTCTGGTTCAGCTCCAGTTGCTGGCGGTAAAAACCCCATGGCCTTTGCCCTCATAAACGATGCCAATCTACCAATCATCCTGCAACCAACGTCTACTAATGCAAGCACCATTGAAACTTGGAAAAATAAAATGCTTATTCCATTTGTTCTCTCTGGGGAACTCTATGCCTTTCATGGGATTTATCCAACCCAGAAAGACGATCCTAAAAAATTTCAGGAATTTTTTCCCTGTTATACTCTTACAAAACCCTTTGCGTTTATCCAAGATTTTACGCTCGACGTGAAGCTCATGGACCCTGTCACCAGGGCCTTTCATTCTACACCTACTCCCGGAAAACTGTCATATTTGGCTTGGCTCAATAGGGTCCAAAGTAATAAAAGATCCTTCCGAGAAGAATCTGGAATTTTTGACGTGATTCAACTATCGAAAAATGCTCACAAGAGTAACCCGTGCATGATCACAGTGCCGATCATCTTCTTGTAAGGTTCGACCAACACCTTTCATCTCCCTTGTGGAATTTTAATGCCCACCGCTTCGACGTAGCAACCATTACCGACTTGTCTCCCATGGGAAAAGTTTTTGATCCCACTTTGTCGAAGGAGATCAAATTTCACTTCAACAGTCCCATTCTTAAACACTATATTAAAGACCACCATGATACTGAAAACGCAGATGTTTTTGATGAAGAACACATTGCTTTTCTGACTCTTTGGCTTTCTTATTACTTATTCTGCCTTGGGTCTTTGCAGGTAGCCAAAGATTTTATCCCTCTAGACATTAACCTCCATGAGGGTTGACAAATTTCTTTGGGAAAACTCTTGTTGGCATACCTTTATCACATCCAAGGTGATGCCTCCTCCAGGATAAAAAATAGTGCAGAAAATCCCAAGGGACTAGCGCTCTCGAGACCATTTTGGCTCTTACAACACTGGTTGAATTCTACCTTCGAGCATCGATTGGCTTCTCCTTTGTCGGAAGCAAGTGAGTGCTCTGTGGCTGACATATCTGTTGAGAGATTGAGGTTGTCGCTGCTTACTCCTCGGGAAACATTGACTAGTTATGCTTTGATGGAGTATGTTAATCTATTCATAAAAACCTCTTCTTTTGTCGAGGACATGGCTCCATTTGTGATAAAAACTATTGGCCCTACCTGATTTAAGGATAATTTCCCTGGGGTTACCCCTAAAGCAGCTGCAAAACCAAACACTGTGTGTAGAGTGTTTTTGACCCTTGCATTCTTATCTTCTTGAATTGATCCTGGGTCCAAAGGCTACGACTTTGTGACATATCAGCCTAATCTGGTCGCTTGTTAATTTGGCCTTAGCCAAATGATACCCATATCTCTGATTTCTCATTATTACGATGTCCTCTAGTTTTGACGACAATTGAGTGTTGATGAATATATGGAATGCCTCTATTATGTTAGAAACACTCGACTCCTTGAACTTCTTCTGTTATAGTTCAAATCTTCCTTTTTCCACACCAAATAGTTTATCCGTTGGTGGTCCATGTACCAATCACAAATTTTTTCGGATGTTGCCTTCTTGAAAAGGTTAATGGATGTTTTCGAAGCTTGGGAGGCCAGTCGACCTCTTGTCGACCCCATTCAAGAGGTCCTAACTGTTGACCAATAACAAAACCCAGAGGTCATCGTCAAAGAGGCTCAAACTACTAATGTATTCCTGCTTTCTTTCGATTAAGTAATCATTTCAATAAGCTCTTTTTGATCTTATTCTATTGCTTTTAGCGACGAAAACATTCTTCAACTGCCAAAAGTGTTGCCACCAAACCATCAAAGAGAACTATGGTTTCCACAACTCAGGTGCATATATACATTCTCCTTTCATATGTTTTTATATACCGTCGTAGATTAGCACCTGAATCCTGACATGTTCTTCTAGACTTCTGAAAAGAGGCCACAACCTTCCATCGATCCGAACAGCTCCGAAAACCGTGATGGTTCCCCTATATTTTCTTCGTTTAACGCTTCGACTCCTGCCAAACCCAAAGGGTATCAGAAACCTAAGAAAATCATTATCAAAACCAACACTTAGAAACTTAAAACTATTTAAAGTCATTCTTCACTTCCTCCCAATCATGACCAAAGGAAACTTCACCAACTCGACAACCAAATCCACCAATCCCATCTCCAAAAAAATAAAGATGTCTAACTGACTGAAGAGGTATGTATTTATTTCACTACTCCCTTTTGCAAAATAAAATCTTATTTAACCCTTACACTATTTTCAGTCACAAGTTCATAAGAGAGTGGTCTAAACTACTTCGTCTATTGAAACATCTTTGACTAGAGACACTGCTGCCTTAGAAACTGGAAAAGATAGCTCGATCGACATCACTTACTCCTCAATACCACCGCACAATTCGACTGCACACATAAGCGACACTAATACTGATACCAATAGAGAAACTACTACTGATAAATCTCCTCTTAAGGAAAACCTTGACCAACAAGCTCCTATTTGTGATGATTTGGTACACTCGCCCTTTGTCAATCCCTAATCTCAGATCTTGCCAGACACCAGCTCCAACAGTGATGAAACAAAATCATATGACTGAGACTTTACAGAGACTTCAAAGGCTCCGACAGGAACCTGCCGACTCTCATTTCCTTGGTTCGACAACTTCCCCAATTATTGCCATTGATTTCGACGTGCCCCTTAAATTGCTGCTCAATGGTGATTTCAACTTTGTCGTTGTTGACGAGAATGATCTGATGACTGATATTTTCAGAATGTTCGATGGAATTTCTCAACATACAATCCATGAGGCTTGGATTCAATATTTTATTGACCTCGAGGCGTTCTTTCTCCAAACTATCAATTATCTTTCTCTGAGCAAACAAACTGACGATCAGCTCAGAGTTAACACCACCGAGATGAAAGTTGAATGGGGTCTCAGTAAAGCCTATGAAGAGAGACTAGACAAATTCGAATCAGATAACTAGGCACATGCCGATAAGTGTCTCGCCTTTGATCAACAAATTTCTTCTTATAAAACGCAAATAACTGAGCTCTAGAAGAAAATAGCTGATTTCGAATGCCAAAATGCCTTGCTAGATTCAACTGAGAGACTCCCAAGTCGAAGCGAGATTTATGAAGAGATCCAGAAAGGAATTGCTCATGGTGAAAAGGCTTTACAAATCAAAGGCAGGATTAGCAAGCTGATGACGAAGAAAGCACGTCTCAACAGTAAGATTGTCTTCGAGAAAGCCCGCTTTGAAGATTTTAAGTCTCGATTTTCCGCTTAAATTTTTTTTATTATAGCACATTGTATTTTTTAGAGATTAAATCTCCCTTTTGGACCTGTAACCCATTTCAGAAACTTATGGTTACCGGCTTGGTATTTTCCATTTTGGTTACCACTATCTTACCGTGCTTTGTTATTTTCCCCATCAGTGTAATCGACTGGATTTTTCTAACCTTTTTACAATTAGCTTTCGCCAATCTGTGTCTCACAAATAGTGAATGGGCAAAACTTTCAAGTATTCTGATAAAAATTTAAAATTTCTCAAAATTTCTGCCAAATTTATCTGCCCCCCCCCCCCCCCAATTTTTGGGAAATTCAATTTTGATTATCTATTTTTTCGAAACCACAACCTAGCCTTCCAAGGCCTTTAAAGGCATATAAATAATAAAAACTCAATTAATGCTGTTAGTGCCCATTCCCCCAATTTGCCTATGCAAAATTGGTCTGAACAATATGTTTCGTAACATCACATTGAGACAAAACATAAACATCAAGTGGTTTAATATATTGCTTATGCTTAATACATGAGAAGTACAAATTCAGGCATAATTTCTCTATCATGATATTCCTAGTTACTGTATTTATTAGCCAATAGATTTTAAGCCCCAAAGGCTCATATCTAACCTTCAGCTTTCTGAAGCTGTTGTTTGGCCTTATTGGACTTTTTCTTGATCTATTGGTTTGGCTTCGAAAACTATACTTTGTAGCCTTTCAGCTTCCAAATCCGAATACATTTTTCAGCCACATATGCCAAAATTTAAGCCAGACTTTCTGACTCACTGGTCATCATTGTCAAGTATAGGCCACCCAGTAGGTGGAATCGACTCCCTAGGCATTACTTCCCCTTCAAAATCCCACATAAAACCACAATTAGGATCCAAACTTAGAAAACTATTTGAGTTTCCATTAGGAGTGTAATTCTCATCATCACATGACGCCACGTTTTCCAAGTGCTAGACGAAAGATTTATTTCCACCTTTAACCCCGTTGACCTTATAGTAGCTCTTATCAGCCTCTATATTCCAAATGGAAATCCTCTGGTGCAAAGTCGACAAGACTGCACCTATTCCATGAATCCATTCATGATCGAGTAATAAATTAAAGTTTGCTTTGGAATGTTTTACCATGAACAAAGTTGACCTGGTGGTCGTATCAACAACCAATTCGACCTGGATGACCCCAAGTGTTCGAATGGTTTTCCCTTCATAGTTGAACAAAACCATGTTATGATGTCGAAGATCTTACCATATTTCCCCATTTTCTTGAACATGGCATGTGGAATTAAGTTCACAGCTGCCCCACCATCGAAAAAACTTTGTTCACTGGTATACCATCTACCTTTGCCCTTATAGATAAAGGCTTAAGAAGATACAAAGTCACAGGGCTTGGTTTCTCAAACACATCCTTCTGTTCCTCGACAACATCATTATTCATAACATGGTATCACATAGGCTTTTCATCATATGCCTCTTCCAAGGTGAAGTCTTATTTGTTTTCTGATACCTCTGACAATATGTCATATTCTGGAGGCAAAATCGACATAATTCTATAATTAATGATAAAGTCTTCACCATAATCATTATCCACCATATAATCTTCTGCCGAAGGTTCATAATCGGGCTCTTCCTCCTCTTCACCCTCAAATGTAGGAATATACTCAAGTGTAGGAGTATATTCAACATTTTGTGTTTCCACCTGCTCTTTGTTACCAAAAGGAGCTACCTTCAAAGCCAGCCTTTGGTTGGATGTGATCTTTTCCTTTTCAGTCAACCTTAACCTTGGATAAAATCCTTTTTGAACTGGAGCTTCACCAAGTTTTACAACCTCCACTAGTTGCATGCTTTCAACATGCCTAACAACTTTGATAGGTTTTGACTAAGAAATCGAGGACTCCTTTGCAACTTTCTTATTCCTCTGATAAAGCCTCCAATTCGTCCTTGTCATTATATTTTTCCCATTATAATTAGTATAAACTTGATAACCCTTCGACTCAACCTTCATTTATTGGGCATCAGTATCATGGATAATCACCTTGCACTTCGGCCTTTTGCCCCCTTTTTGGCTCACTGGTTCCATCCACTTTTCCTGTGGGGTGTCCGATAGAGGGCGAATGGTTTTTTGGCGAGGTTGCTGGAATAATCTTCCGTACTCTTCTTTGTGTCGAGGAGTTCCTTCTTTGTCGAAAACAAACCTTGGAACTTGAGGTTTCTCTTGCCTGAGAGCCTCACTTTTGACAACTTCATATTTCTTAGCCACTTCTTCATCATACACCATTGCACCTTGGGCATAATTTGGCCTTCCATCCTTTCACTCTATTTTTTCCCTGAAAGTTAGCAAGCTTTCTTCAGGATGAGGGTACACTTCCTCCAATCCATCTTCCATCTTTATGTCGAAAATTTCATTAGTTCCAACCTTCATAACTTCTATGTCACCAATCATTATGACTTCTCTGTCGAGGCCCTCAGTAGCTTTGACCATCATACAATCCGGAGGCCCTGAATATAGAACCTTATCCACCTTTAAAGGATCAGTGTCGACCTGCATCTTTGGCTTTTCACCAAATTTAAGCTTACCATCTTTCAAAGCTTTCTACACCAAATCCATGAAAAGAACACATTGAGAATTTTTATGACCAAGAAAATTATATAACTTACAGAATCCTCTTTTCTTCTTTTGTTCAAGTGGGGGATTCTTCAAGATCCGAGGGACCTCAATTTGACCATCAGCCACTAATAAATCAAATATTTCATCATATTTAATAATATGAAATATTTCTTTTCAGTTTCGACGGAGTTTTTCCTGTTTGAAGGATTCAATAGCTTACACGCATAAGGAGGTCATGGTTGTAGTTCATCCACATTAACCTCTATTTCTTCCCATGACTCTTCTTCGTCATAATAATATTCGTTAGTTGCTACGTAAGCGACCTTCCCTTTTTGTGGTACTTATTCAGTTTTGTTTTCTTATCATTCAAACGTTCTATCAGTCGAAATTTGATATCTAACTGAGCCATATCCTTCAAAGGATGAGTATCTAACAACTTCTTTCTAATAGAATACTCCAATCCATTTGCAACCATTTCGACTAACTCGTGTTCATGGACTTGTGTAAAGCATCGTGCTTTCTGAAGTCTAAACTTGTTAAGGTATTGGTCTATCGACTAAGTGATCTTTCTTTTAACACTAAACAATTCTATTAGGCTTATTTTGAATTTGCCCATGTGAAATTTTTCCTAGCACAATTTCTCCAACGGAATCCATGTTTGGACCGACTATGGGGAAGCATTGTAAACTAAGTAACCACGTTCTTTTAATGGAATTGGGAAAATACTTCATCCTCAAATCCTCATTCACTACTAAGTCGCCAAGCTCAGTTTGGTACTTGGGAACATGTACAATAGTAGATTCTTCGACATTCCCTGCGAACTTAGTAAATTTTGGGAGTTTCCAACCTCTTGGTAACTCCATTTGTAAAACGAAATCTGGAAATGGAAAGACATACATAGTCCTCTAATATCCATTATTCATTTTATTCCTAACCATAATTTGTTCGACAATGTCTTCTAGGTTCTGCTTCTTGTCGAACATGCCTGACCACTTGGTCAACATTCTTGTTTCGATTCGCTATTACTACTGGGGGTTGTTGGAGCACCCTATGTATCAGATCAACACACTGGGGAATCATTGGTTCCTGTATGAATGTTTCATCAACCACCTCTTCATACGACATTGGTTCCTTATGTGGGGCGGTGTAGCCTGTCGATCTGGAGCTCTTAAGGCACCAAGGAAATCATTGATGCGAGTCTTTTGGGTTGCTAAAGTCTGATAACTCTGCACCAAATTCTCGATCAATGGTCTTAATATGAAACTCATCTATTGAGTAAGCATATTGACCATATCATTATTACTTTCATTCATTTTCTGCCTCATGATGGCAAAGATACTTGGGGTGAAAGTAGACACGATTTGGTGGGAAAATACCAATCCAGTAGAAAGACCATATTAATTTCCTAATTTCCCTGAGTTGTGAAACAGGGAAACCACTAACGTAGAGTTTTCACCAAATGTCGAACTACTACTATTTAGGCCTACCATCATCGTCGTTGGCATTCTATATTTGTGTTCAACATTATGTGCATCTCTTGAAAAACTAGGCACATACTGCCCATAAGTTGTAACCATTGTTGGTCTTGCAGTTACTGGCTGAGTTGCGGTAACTATGTTTGGGGAAGTCGAAGACACAACCACATAACTTGAACCCATACTTGTCGCCGCACTGGTATTTCCTCCATGGGTTTGATCCCTTTCAGGAGTTCTTGGATCTACCATTTTTCTCCCACTTTTCAATTTCATACACGAAATGGGACGGACTCAAACACAATGTGTCCCACCAGGTTTTGAAATTTGTTTCTCGCGGACATTCTCTAGCCACTTATTAAATGTTACTTGCAGGATCGGCTACAATAATCCTAGACTTAGTTTTTTGAGTGTTTTGGGTTAAAACTTGTTGATATAGGATTCGTAGGTATAAAAAGTAAAAAGTAAAGAACAATTGCAAAGTAAAGAAAATAACTAACAAGACTTGTAATTTAAAGTGAAAACTGGAAATTGCTTTAAATTGAAATGTGGAAGCATTCATACATTGTTAAGCCTGAACTCGTTTCTCTCTTAGATACGGGTACTTTGAGTGTAATGCTCTAAATGTGAAGAAATGTGTCCCCGAACAAATATACAAACATTTTCTTAAATAGAAAGTCTAAAAGTTTAACCGTTGATGATTACTAGTCCCACATTGGGATTCATGGAGAGTTTCCATATGCTTCATTAAAACATCTCCATGTTCTTGCTGGTCTATGGGTTGATAAATTCTCTTGACACCACTTATAATTTTCTGTCGACATTTATATCTGTCGAGACTACCTTCGTAACCGGTGTCTTCTTCGACCAGCATTTCCGGTTTAAATACTTCTTTGGATTGGTTGGTACATCCCATTGTTTTTTATGGAAACACGCCTTTCTAACCAAATATACCTTAAAGCTATATGGATTACTTCCCTATTCGAAAATTGCTTGTCAACAGTTTCACAATCTAGAGAAATCAATAACATTTCTATAAGGGAAAAAAATTCAAACTAGGAATAAACCAGAGTGAAACGATCAACCAAGACACCACCCGATGAAGAATAAACTCAATGGGGATTAATTCCATCCAAGTAATGAGATGGGTAGGAAGAGTAAATAAAATATCTCCCACGAGGGATAACTCAGCGGGGGAGGGTGAAAGGATACACACTTTCTTCTTAAGGTTGACATTTTATTGGAGAGACGATACACACTCTACAAAGAGGATAAAATATCAACAGAAACATCAATGAATGCAAATAAGCAATGAAATTTAATTCAACTATGCATGATGTATGTATGAATGTATGTTATAGTATGTTGACAAAACGAGCATACTATACTAGGATAACCAAACAAATCACACTTGGATAAGAACATAACTCGGCTAAATCACTTCCAAGATGGAAATCCCATAAGAGAGTAAGCAACCAATTAATGAAACAAAGTCCTACTTCAAGGATTAACTTCTCCTAGAAAGGTTGCTTGAGAATAAACAAAGCAATAATTCATAAAACTGCTGAGATATAACAATGTCCTATAAGCTTCCCTGGTAGATAACATATGGACTTTGCTAGGGAGGATGATACCACATCGACTGAGAAGAAAATCAAAATACACTAAGAATAATGGTTGTATAAACTCCTCTGGGGATTACCATAAAATTTTTTAATGGGGATAACAATCTTAAAGGGAAACATCACTTATATGGGGAAACTAAGAAGTTAACACCATAGAAACAAGTCCAGCCTGGGGGGATTTTAAATTAAACCCTACACAAGGCGAGAGAAACCCTAAAAGTTGAAAACTACTCAACATTTCTTAGAAAAAATACTGCATTTGTCTAGATACTTGGGGAGCACGCATAAGCAATAATGTCATAACTAGAAATTAGTAATATCGTGCAGGAGATTCTACATCAAGTCTTAACATAAAGGGAGAAAGAATCCAACAACTGAGCAAAAGCTTCATAACTTTACAATCTCCTCTTGATCACAACCTGGATGGGGAAAGAAATACACTCAGTTGGAGAAATCTTAATCAAGACTTAGCTATGGAATATGGGACGACAAACCCAACACCACATAACAATTGTGGGGGAAGCCGTACACATAAACTGCAAGAGTAACCAGAGGAAGCTCCTTGAATGAGAAAGAGAAAAATACACGCTTTGTAAATCGTCCATTCTTGGAACAACTGCTTTTATCCCTTTGTTTCACAAAATTGAAGTAAAAACATTTTGCAAATTTTTCAAAAACATGTTTTATTATCAACTTCTTTAAGTCTTTTTGTTTTGAAAATTATTATCAATAATAAAATGAAATTTTTGTAAGCAGAATAAAATAAGAATTGTAAAGAATTAGATAAAATCTCAAACTTAATTAAAAGAATGGTAGTTTGCAAATGGCATTACTCCGTAGATGATTACAAAGTTTGAAAAATTGTAAGTACATGGAAAAGGTAAATTGAAATACAATGACCACTATTCTCCCTAACAACTTTGAATTCCTGTGCTTAAGCTTCAGTTCAAGAGCGATGAGAATCCAAGAAGGTTGTTGCTTCAATGATAAAGTCTTGCATGATGCAGTTACTTACCAAGAATTCCTAAAATTTTCCTAGATTGCCCTTGCGGGTTTTCAATCTACCGGGATGATTTATTCTGTTTATGTCTCTAACTTTTGCCTAGACAACCCTTTCGAGTTTTCAGCCTACCGAAACACTCATTTTTGCCTAAACCACCCTTTTGGGTTTTCAAATTAGCGCATGTTCTTTTATTTCTTTAGGCGAAGTATTTTTTGACTGCATCAACATTCACAGAATCTGGGAACTCCTCACCATCCATGATTTCAAGAATCAATCCACCTCCAGAGAAGGCTTTCTTGAAAACATATGTGCCTTCATAATTGGGAGTCCACTTTCCCCTAGAATCAACATTAAAAGACATGATATTTATGAGTACGAGGTCGCCTTCTATGAACTCACGAGGCATCCATTCTCTTTTCTTCATTCAAATTCAGTTGGTCAAACCTGCTATGGACCCGTTCAGCCTCTGACAATTTTTTTTCCCATTATTACAAGCAAAGAGGGAATCTCAACCTCGACGGGGAGCACTACTTATGTTCCATAAAAAAATAAAAAGGGGTTTCCCATGTTGAAGTACGAATGAATATACGATACCCATGTAGAGAAAAAGGGAGTATCTCATGCCAATCCTTATATGTAACAACCATCTTTTGAATGATCTTCTTAATGTTCTTATATGCAGCTTCAACATTGCCATTCATCTTAGGCCTATAAGGAGACGAGTTATAATAGACAATCTTGAATTCTTCACAAAGGTTGTTCATAATCTTAATATTCAAATTTGAACTGTTATCAGTGATAATCCTTCTTGGCACACCATACCAACAGATAAATAAATTGCACCACCACCATAGCACTTAGCATAAGAAGCTTCTTCGACCCATTTGCTGAAGTAGGAAATTGTCACTAAGATGAAACGATGTCAATCTGAAGCCGTGGGTTCAATAATCTCGATCATGTAAATACCATACATAGAGGAAAGCCATGGGGAATAAATTGAAAGGGGTTGGAGGCACATGAATCTTGTTAGCATAAATCTGACACTTATGACACTTCCTTTTAAATTTGTAATAGTCAGATTTCATTTCCAACCAATAGTAATCTTCCCTTAGCATCTTCTTTACCATCGAATGTCCATTGTTATGGGTACCAAATGAACCTTTATGGATCTCATGCATTAACATGTATGCTTTGTGTCTATCCATGCATTTGAGCAAGTACATGTCATAATTCCTTTTGTACAACACATCTTCATTGAGGAAGAAACTACCTGCCAACCATCTCAATGTCTTCCTATCCTTGTTTGGTGAATCAAGTGGGTATTCTTGAGCCTTAAGGAAGTACTTAATATCATAATACCAAGGTTAATCATATGATGTCACCTCTAACGCAAATACATGAGCTGGCCTATCAAGGCGTTGGATTGTAATATGAGGTACGTCATTCCAAGAGTTCACTTGGTACATGGAAGACAAAGTGGATAAAGCATCTGACATCTGATTCTCGTCTCAAGAAATATGTTGGAATTCAACTTTATTTAATAAAGTCAACAACCTTCTTTCTTAGTCTTTGTAGGGAATCAAGCCAGGGTGATGAGTCTCCCATTCTCCTTTAATCTGATTTATCACTAAAGTTGAATCACCTTATAGATCAAGGATCTTAATTCTGAGATCTATGGCATCTTTGAGACCCATAATACATGCTTCATATTCTTCCACGTTATTGGTACAATCAAATAACAACATTGCAGTAAAAGGGATATGAGACCCATGAGGGGTGTTAATCACAACACCAACTCCTTTACCATAAGCATTCACGACTCCATTAAATACCATACCCCATCGGGATTCAAGATCTGGACCTTCCTCAGGCAATGGTTCATCACAATCTTTAACTTTCAAATATATCACATCTTCATAAGGAAAATCATACTTATTAGACTGGTAATTATCAAACGGATGGCAAGCAAGGTACTCATCCAACACACTGCTTTTAATAGCCTTTTTAGTATGGTATTCAATATCATATTCAGATAAAAACATCTGCCAACGATAAACTCTTCCAATAAGAGTAGGCTTTTCAAAAATAAATCTAATTGGATCCATTTTGGATATCGACCAAGTAGTATGATTCAACATATATTGCCTCAAACGCTTCGCAGCCCAGGCCAAAGCACAACATGTTTTTTCTATCATAGAATATTGTGACTTACAGTCAGTGAATTTCTTGCTTAAATAATAAATTTCACACTATTTTCTTCCTATTTCATCCTATTGTCTCAAAATATAACTGAAATTCTGGTATTAAATATGTGATGTCGAAGGAGATGTCATGACACAAATATCTGAGGATAATATAAAATGCAACAATATTAAAAGCAATAAAAACACAAGGGATTGTTAACCCAGTTGTGTACAACAACACCTACTCTGGGGGATACCAAGCCAGAGACAAGTACACTAAATAGTATCAATTCATAGACCCTCAGTAGACAACCAGTTTACGATCTAATCACTTAATCACTACCCGTGCTATAATTCTACCTAAGACACACCTAGGTATGAGCCCCCCCTCAAATCCCTTAAATCACTAACAGAGAGAAACAACAGATTTATAGAGTTTTAAAAACCTCAATCATTCAATACTTAAAAGCTTATGAATGATCCACAACTTACAACTCAAATTACAACTCAAGTATTGAAACAATACTAGAGTGTATTACAATTAAAAGATTTAGACTTCTAAAACACACAGTATATTTTTCTTCAATTGTTGCAGTAGTACGAATAAGGATGAAAGTCCTTATAAAGGTGCAATAACTTATTTATGGGCATAGGCTGAAAAACCAATATTGCAATATATTGAATCCCTTAAAAATCTCCATGAAAGTAGGTCAAGATATAAACCATAAAGATGATACAGATCGAAAAATATTCCTCAATATTTTTCGCAAGTTATAACCCACAAATATTGGATAAGGCGCTCTTAAAAAGAAGAAACATAAATTCTAAAAACACGTTCCGATTAGCAGGCATATGTTAAGATGTTAAGACGGCTACTTTGAAATAATTCAAAAATAGTTGAGATGTTTTACTTCAAATGTCAAGACATTGAGCAAAACATTACTAAGGCAGTGTTTTACAAAAATTGCTGCCAACAAACACTTACAAACTCCCCATTTGGCAAATTTTAGCTAAAACATTATTTGAGCACATTATTAGAGCAACATCAAAAAAATCAATTAGCAGTTAGCAATGGAAGATGTCAGGACATCTTCTAAGACATGAAGCTCCCCCTTAAACTTAGTAGTCAGTCAGTCAGTTCTCCCCCCCTTTTTAGACATAATATGCCAAATAAACATGCATTCAAGAGAGTAGTAGTAAAAGAAGTACAAACCAGAATATCCAAGCATCAAGCACATGCAAGTGCCAAAAATAACATAGGGATCAAAATACAAAAGAACAAAAATAATAAGGCACCAACACATAGTATAATTGTCTTCAGGACCACTAGACTTGGTAGTTTCAGAACTTCTTTCATTATTAGAATCTCCTTCTTCAGTACCCACATTGTTATCCTTCTGCAGATCCTTGATCAACTTTTAGAATTTTAGCTTTCTTGCTGAGCTAACTCTAATTACCTCCTCATGTTTTTTGCAGGATTCCATCAACTTAGTAATCATATCATCCTTGCTTGATGTCTTGTTTTCAGAGGATGCAAATGTCAAAACAATGTATCGGACATGTTTACCTGAAAGTAACTTGAAATGAAGGGACTAGGCAGAATCCCTTTTGCAAACTGCATCAGTGCCATACAGAATTCCAGGGTGTTGATTTAGAATAATTCCACAAATGAGAAATGGAAGGGAAATAGGCATATTGATATCACAGGTTCCTGCATGCTTTACAGTCTTTTCGAAAATGTAAGCACCATAATCAAATAATTTCTTATTTCCAATAGCATAGATAAATTTTCCTAGGCCAACTGTAATGGTTCAGGTATGATTGGTAGGGACCCAGTTAGCAGCTCCAATTCTATGCATGATAACATATTTCACACTTAACTTACTAACATAGAGCTTATTCTTCATGGGCCAATCACTCACTTGGTTTGCAGTGATGGCTTTGCATACTTGATTTTCAGTCACTTCCAACTCACAATAATCGTCTTCAGACCTACCCAGATATCTATTGATGACAGTAGGGGAAAATTCAACACATCTACCTCTAATAAACACCTTCCTATATTCCTTACTTTGTGATCAGCATAATCTATATGAATATTAATAATAAATTCCTTAACAAAAGTCTCATAACATTTTGCAAACCTAGTGACAGTCTTCATCAAGCCAGTAAAAGAAATCAGCTCCATATTCTCTTTGTATTCCAGTGCATCTGCTCCCAACTCTCTTTCAAGAGAAATACTTCTTTGGAAGACATATTTCCATTTTCAGCATTGCCAATAGAATGGAAGGATATAAAGTCAAGAGGAGTATCGGGCACCCTGACAGAAAGGTTCTTGCTTGAAACCTTCTTCACGGGAGAGATGTCCTGGACATCATCCTCATCATCATCTGAGGAGCTATCAAGTCTAACTTTTCTTTTGTTGGAGGGAGGAACCACTTTACTCCAGGGCTTTGGGGGACCATACATAGTCTTCTTCTTGATACTCTTGGAAAGGGGTGTGACATCCACAACCTTCACCTTTCTAGACTTAAGCCTTTTAGCAATTCTAGGCACCACATTGGAAATAAGGTCATTGTCAGACAACTCATCAACATTCACCACATTATCAGCATTTGGATTCTTTCTAATTTTGGATCCAGGACCATCTTCCTTAGGATGAGATTCCTTCTCAGCAGATGATGTCTCAACATCTTGTTCAACACCAGCTTCCACTTCTTCGAGAACATATGTAGCAAACTTTCCAAGTTCACTTTCAGCAACATCTTTCTTTAAGGTAGATGATTCAACAACATTTTGAGGATTAGTACCTTTGTCAGCCTGAGCAGGAATTCGGGCAAGAGGAGTAGATATCCCAGGCAAAACAAAACCCTCATTTAACACCCTATCTACCAGCCTTCTAATACTCCTATCATCATTAACAATGTCTTCTTATGACCTTTCATCAGTAGTATTAGGAGCATTACCTTTAGAAGTTTCAAACTCGTCTTTGGATTTCTTTACATGTGACAATCTAGGTTTCTTGACCTTCTTCTCAAGAGGTGGAATAGTTGTCAGAGGAGCCTTGAACAGGAATTTATCAAGGGAGAGATCCTCAGGATGGTTGACAGACTTTGACCTAGAAGCCTTGGCTTCATCAAAAGAACACTTTGAGGGAGACGAAGCATGATATTGTGACATCTTTGAATATTTTTGAACAGTGAGATGGAAAATAACAAGTTTTCTTTTTCTGTAATGGAGAACGAAGAGGTTGTGAAAATATAATGAGGTAATGTCTTAGTTTGTGGGAGAGTATTTGAGATAGTCTTGAAACGATTGCTTAAGATATTTGATTTGTTGGAAAGATAATAAATAATATAATGTCACTTTAATGATATTCGCACACTCCCTTAATTTCTCCAAACCCTCATATATGAATATCCCTAGTTTTCCTCTTAAGTTTTCAAACAGGTTTGTATCCAAAGCCTTACTGAAAATGTCAGCTAGTTGTAATTCAGTAGCTACATGTTCTTAGGCAACAATATTTTCTTCAACAAGCTCTCTTATGAAGTGATGACAAATATCAATGTGTTTGGTGCTGTTGTGTTGAATATGATTTTTTTAATATATTTATGGAACTTAGATTGTCACAAAATAGTTCCATGATGTTGTACCCCAAAATTTGCCCTCCCATATTCTTCAAGATTTGCAAAGAGCATGCTTCAAAATCCCCCCAAGGGTTGCACAGTTCAAGGGCCTCCTAACAATCAAAAAATAGGGTTTTGGTTCTGGCAAAGAAGTTGAAGTTTCCAAGGGTCCAATCAAGTCCCACATGCCTATAAACAAGGTCAAGCATCCTCATGTCAAGTTTCAATACTCACAGCACAAAATTGCACAGTCAAAAACCCTAATTGCTCAACAGTCAACTGCAGGGGCAAAATGGTCATTTGACAGTCAAAAGTTCAAATTTTTGGTCAACATCTTATTTTCAAGCCACAAACATCATTTGATCAATTCTTGATCATGATTCTCAAGGCATGGCTCAAAAAGTCTCAAGATGCAAAACTTTCCATATTTGGACAGTTGAAAAAGTCAACTGTAACTTGACCAAGGCATAACTTCCACATGGTTTATCAGAAAAATTCCATCCAAAGCTCATTTTGAAGAGAAAGACATTTACTACAACTCCTTTTCACACTTCAAGTCCAAGAAATGCTCTTACAAAAAGTTATCAATTTCAACATTATAGGTCATTTTCAAAAGTCAACAAAAAGGCACTTTAAGTCAAAGACCATAACTTGAGATTGGTAAATCAAAATGACATGGGACAAAAGGCATTCGTTAGAGGACTTCAATACCTTTCCAAAATGTCCAAGAACATGATCAAAGCTTAAACATTGAGCAAGATATGCCTTGTGGAAATTGGGAAATTTTTGGGAATTTTGAAAAGTCAACTTTACTTCAAATGCCTCAAAATTGCTAATGGGCCACATTTTCTTCCAAGATTCATCATCCAAAGGCTATGCACGACCATTTGGCCCAAAGGGGATTTATTTCATCATTTTTATTATTTATTTGAATTTTTAATCACAATTAATTCATTTAATTAAATAAAATATGGAAAAAATACTAAACAAATGCATTTGAATCTTTTTATGCAGCATTTGCTCTCCTTGATTACTCAAGATTCGCGCACACCCAAAGAAGGAAGGATTTGGTCATGATTGGTATCAAAACACATGAAAAAAGATTGAAAAAATATGCCATTAAAATCAAATATTGGATTCATCAAAACATGGATCTTTTGGCTCAAATCTTTACCCTTATTCATCCCTCATATAAGTTAGAAGCTAAACCTAATGGACACAATCTCCAAGCTGCGCCTAAAGCCATAGACAAACTTTGCACTTTTTCAAGAAAATTTCAAAACTGTTTTCCTAGTTTCAGCGTGTTTCAAAGCAAAACAATAATTCCATTGCACTCCTGATACATCCAGGAACCTTCCCCAATCGAAATCAGACCTCTGCACCTCAAGAAACGGTAGAACACAGTTACCCTGTATACGAATTTTTCCTTAATCGTATTCGAATCTACACGCCATATCAATGCATTTTTATTATTGTATTATGCTAATGTGTTGATTCTGAAGCTAATAGTATAGTTTAATTGAAGAATGCTTGCATATATGGAGAATTGCCATGAACGATGCCTAGGGTTTCAGGAACCTTGATTTAGGGCTTCCTTATTCTAGAAAAATTGAGACATGAGACCTACACCATTGAACTCAGTGCACTTAAACGATCCAGAATCACTAGTCGCGCTCAATTTATGAGCCACCATATGCTAATCGCTATTATCCTGTTCTTCATTTAGTGGGGGTTTAAAACCCCCGCTATCTAACTGTTTTTTTCAGGGAAAAACACACAAACGAGGAAGAAGATGAGTTGTCATAGCCTGGTTGGATCATTCAAATATTTTAGCGCGTTTTTTTTTTTACCAATAAGCGTGCTTTTTCACATATAATAATATTATCCCCTTATATTTATGAATGAACACGCAGCTCAGTTGGTGGAAAGCATCGTTGGCAAGCTCTGGGACCTGGGTTCGATTCCCAGGTCCCCCATATTTTTCAATGAATTTTGTTTTCACTTGATCTCATGCAGTGTACGCCCAGGAGTTCATCATACATCCACCATCCAAGCTTGCCACATGGCCACTGAGATGAGTCCAATGGCCTTGATCTGGAGACCACCATGTGCATAAGTCAGACGTGTCACACACAAGCCAATAAAGTCAAACAAGGCCTTAAAACATTGGGCCTGATTGCTACCATAATACCTCCAAATTGGGGTCAACACCCCCAAGTGTTTGTATTTCTTTTCTTTTTCCTATTTTTTTTTTATTATCTGTTTTAATTTAATTATTTCCTTTTAATTCATAAATTAATATTTTCATAACATAAAAAATACCCAAAAAATTCAGAAACTATAAAAATAAAAAATATAGTTTATTTAATGTTTTCTTTGTAAATAAATTTAACAATTAAGTTAATTTTAATTCTAGGTTTAAATCTTAATATTTTTTGTAATAAACTAAAAAAATGTAGAATTAGGGTTTTATAATTTTTTTCCTTTTTTTCTTTTTTCATCCTATTTAATTATTAATTATTATTTTGTAAATAAACTTGTCATTAAATAATTAGGTTAATTCTAGGTTTAATTTTAACATTTTTTTAATAAATTAAAAATAGTTTAGAATTAGGGATAATTAACTTTTCTTTTTAATTCCATTAATTCTCATTAGACTCCATAAATACAAAAAACTCCAAAAAACAATTTCTTTCTTTTATTTAACTTAATTAATTTGTTAATTATAATTTAATTTCCTAAAAAGGGTCCAACGCCCTCGCATTCCTGACTTTAATTCTCTTCGCATTTTTATTTCTTTTTGTGAATATTCATGTAATTCTCCCAAAGCCATGTAATAGCTTAATTAGACATTTACCTTTTCTGCATTTTTATTTTATTTCAAATCGGGTCTTGGATTTATTTGGCGATGTGGACCCGCGCCTTTTGTAATAGCGTAGGACCTTTTAATTCCGCATCTTTTAACTGTTAACTATTGCATGAAAGAATGAATGTCAAAATAAAAACAACGCGTAGATCACCAATGCATGAACAAAATAAATTTAAATGAACATGACACATAAATCACACACCACCCCTAGGGTACGCCTCACTGTTGCCTTGCCCCTCGAAAGGTGGTCGTCGAGTAGAGGATGTTTTAGTAAGTCCTCATGTCCATGAACATGGCATGAGGGTAGCTTCTAAGGTGTCTTCCTATTGCTCCGGTGATCACCATGTCCCGAACCCTCGAATTGACCCGAACACCTCCAATGGTGGTGCTACCTGCCCCTCAATGGTGGGATGGCACTACTTTAAGGACATTTACACAGACGAATTCCTTAGGGTAGGTAGAGAACTCTAGATACTTGCTCTAATTTCAAAACAAAAATCAAAAACTCTTTTCACACCGACACCTTTTCAAAAAGCTTTCGAAAGCAACTTTTCAAACACTCTTGAGGACTGATACAAGAGTCGAACTGAAATTTTCAAAGAAACCTTTTTTAAAACCGACAGTTGAAAAGCAAACAAACAATTTTTGAAAACACAAATGAGCAAGTATCTAAGAGCCCATGGATAACCATGGATAGAAAGGGTGCTAACACCTTCCCTTTCTATAAATCTACCTCCCGAACCGAGAGCAATCTCTATAAGGAATTTTTATGTGCTTTTGTCCTTTCCATTTGGAGAAAATAAAAGACGGTGGCGACTCTTGCTTCCGCGACATTTCGCGAACCAGCATTAAACAGTCAGTTCCAGATCCACCGATCACAGAACTGGCGACTCTGCTGGGGAATAAATATAAAGTGAGGTGTACCTTAGGACTAGTTCATAACTGTGTTTTCAATTGTATTGATTTGCTTGCTTTAAATTGTGGGACTGTCTTGGGAGTTCTATAGATCCTAACCCGGATCTGGGGATACCTTCTTAGAAAGTAGCAACAAGGCTTTGAGGGAACTGTGCGGGGTATACCGACATGGTTGAAACAGTCTGCTACGTTGATGTGGCACTTTGGTGTGCACCGGTAACCCTTGAGTTCAGTCAAGGAGAGTACGGGGCCTCCATGTGGTGTCGTGAAGCATCAACTGACCTTAGGAACCTTAATTGAACCATCTTGGCCTCTTTAGGGTAGTGAGATAACTAACTTTGGTGCAGTCCGAGGTTGGTTGATACTCGATACTACACTCAATTGAGGGTTGCTTTCCTGGAATATTTCGGTCGCCAGTTCAGTGGCTAAATCGAAACGATGAACAATGAAAGCAATCCAGTGATATTGGGACCCTTAGAACCCGGTTACTTCTAATAGGACAGGTTGAGCCCACCAACTTCAAGAGGGTAATACCCAGACCCCATGCTGGCCTAAACTCTAAGGGCTTGTCTTGTGTGACTTGTGTGCCTTACATGTTTGCCTTTGTAAATATTTGTGGTGTGTTTAATCATAGCATCATGACATCATCCAGCATCATATGCATTGACTAACCATTTCAGGGGTTCGAATCTTCATCTTTGTTCTTGTTTTGTAGGACATGGAAACTGTTCGCAGAAAGACAATTCAAATCACTTGTAAGGATCTCTCCTCAGCTTAAGGAGCTTATATCCAGGATTCCCGAGAGCTCTTCATTCAGTGAAAGACATGGAAGACTCATCAGCTTGGTCAATACCAACATTGAGGAAGATATGATAAAGGTCCTATTCCAGTTCTTTGACCCTCTGCATCACTGTTTCACTTTCCTGGATTATCAGCTGGTACCTACATTGGAAGAGTTCTCCCGGCTTCTGAAGATCCCTATCCTTGATCAACTACCCTACAACGGTACGGAAAAGGAACCCAAGCTTGAAGAGATTGCTAAAGCCTTACACCTACAATCATCTGACCTCAAGGGACATTGGGAGGTTAGAAGTGGCATCAAAGGGTTCTTAGCCAGGTTTCTATTTGAAAAGGCCCAGGAATGTTGGAACTCCCTTGACTTACAAGCTTTTGAAGAAGTTGTGGCCCTCCTTGTCTATGGTTTGGTGTTGTTCCCTAACCCAGATCAGCTTATAGATACCAGTGCTGTCCAGATCTTCATGTCCAGGAATCCTATACCTACGTTGCTGGGGGACATCCTTCACTCATGTTACACTCGAACCATGAGAAAAAGAGGTGTCCTTATGTGTTGCACTCCTCTTCTGGGAAGGTGGTTTATTTCGCACCTTCCACAATCAGTTTTGAAGAACGAGCGGGGTTTGAGATGGTCACAACGGTTGATGACTCTTACACATGCAGATATACATTGGTGCCCTCGGTCCAGAGAGGATGTCACTATCATTGATCGTTGCGGGGAGTACCCTAATGTTCCTTTACTTGGAATCAGAGGAGGTATTACTTACAGCCCAAGCCTGGCTTGGAGACAGTTTGGTTACGCCCGGAGAGATGGTCCTCATGACATGTTAATTCCTGACATAGTTTTTGACTTCGACAACGATGCACAAGGACTTCGCCAGAGATTTATCAGAGCTTGGAGGATGCCCAGTAAGATAGAAAGCAAGACACTGGGGCACAGGAATTCCATCCCATTGGAACCTTATCTCAAATGGGTGCGAGCCCGCTCCTAGAAGTTAATAATGCCTTATCCTTATGTGCTCCCCGTGATCAAAGAGCCAGTCTTGGAAGGAGAGGTGTCCTACACTATTCAACATCCCGACATGCCCACATCCTGGGAAGAGATGCAGAAGAGTTGGATCCAGCTTAAGGAAGAACGGAATTCTCTTGTGACCAGCCTACATGCTAGTGAAAAGAAGGTCTTGGAGCTCACCCGCCTATTGCACGAGGAGAGGAATCTCAACACCTACATAGCTCCAAAGAGGATGCGTAGTGTCTTTTGGGATTGATTTGCTTTGTAAAATGTGCCCATGAGGCTTTGATGTACTGAACAATCATTTCCTTAATGATAACGTGTGTTCCTTTTTGTCTACAACAAATTTGAACTTTCGAACCCTTGAATGCATTGCATAAACACATATCATTCACCATGTGCATAGCAGGTTTTCTTCTTTTCAGGTTGCTTACTGTTCTTCGCTGTTTATTTCAGCATCATGAATCCTGACTCATCATCAACCGAGATGTCTATCAAGGCTCTTCAGGCGCAGAACGCGCAATTTCAGGAATTGATCATGGGTTTGGCTCAGGGCCAAGAAGAGCTGAAGGCTTTGCTCCTGAAGAAGGAGAAGAAGAAGAAGAGAAATGTTCTTTTCAACTCGGGCCGAAGGTTTAGCAACACTCTGCAAAATGAAGAGGCTGGTTCTTCTATAGGCAAGAGCAGTCCCCAAGGGGGAAAAGGTCCTAGTCCAGTAGTCTCTGACAACGAGACTGACTTTGATGAGGAACAGTATCCTCCTGCTGAAGACCGGTATAAGCAGTTGGAAGACAGACTGAATGCTATGGAGATCCAACAAATGCCTGGGCTGGATTTCAGAGACTTGGGCTTATCTACTGGTGTGATAATTCCTCACAAGTTTAAGGCACCATCCTTCACCAAGTATGACGGGGCGTCTTGTCCCAAGCTACACCTCAGATCTTATGTGCGGAAGATTCAACCGTACTCAGTGGACAAGAACTTGTGGATCCACTTCTTCCAGGAGAGTCTTTCAGGGACTCATCTCGAATGGTTCTATCAGCTGGATGGGACCAAGGTTCGTAACTGGGAGGAGTTGGCTACTTCTTTTTACAAGCAGTATCAATATAATGCCGACCTTGCTCCTACACGTACCCAACTCCAGGGTATGTCGCTAGGGTCAAGCGAAGGTTTTAAAGAGTATGCACAGAAGTGGAGGGATCTGGATGGCAGGGTGCAACCTCCGTTAACTGACCGTGAGCTGGTGGATATGTTCTTGGGGACCCTCTCTGGGCCATTTTTCAATCATCTTATCGGGAATTCGTCGGCAGGGTTCACTGATCTTATTCTGACTGGGGAGAGAATAGAGGCTGGAATGAAGTCTGGCAAAATTCAGAAGGGTGCATCTGCAAGTTCTGAGAAGAAGCCCTTTAAGAAGGAGGCCAGTGTTGTATATGGGTCTAGAAGAGAAGAGAAACTTGAGCGCCGCCAATCTTTTAACGCGGTGATGATTGCTAAACCTGTTGCCGCTCCTCGGCAAACCAATCCTCAAAGGGCTGAAAGACCCAGAAGAGAGTTTACCCATTTGAGTATGACCCTATCGCAGATCTTGCCGCAGTTGCTATCCACCAATTTGGTGACTGTTAGAGAGGCCCCGAAGGTTGTGAATACGGCTTCTCCCAAGTACAATCCAAATGCCCGCTGTGCTTATCACTCCGATAGCCCGGGGCATTCCACTGATGACTGCTGGGCCTTAAGGAATAAAGTGCAAGACCTTATTGACGCAAAAGAGATACAGTTTGAAGCGCCTGAGAGGCCAAATGTGGTGACTGCTCCTATGCCCCAGCATGGAGTAAATGCCATTGATGAAGATGTATACGCTGTTTCTGTGAATGATGTAGCTACTCCCTTGATGACTGTTAAGAGGAACCTACTACTGGCCGGTTTATTTCCGTGTTGTAGTGAAGGTTGCCTTTTCTGTGCTGTTTCCCTTTCTGGTTGTCCTTTGCTGAAGTTGGGCATCCAAAGCCTAATGGACAGCAAGGAGATTCTGTTCAAGAGGACTGCTGTTCAGTTTGTTCCGGTGGAAGAAGTTTCTGTTGTTACAATCTTTAATAATCCGATCAAGGCTCTCCCGAGGAAGCCGGTTAAAATCATGACTGTCGCACCCGTTGTTATTACTGTTCCGGGGCCTCTCCCCTATGAATCTGATAAGGCTGTCCCCTGGCACTATGGGGCAGACGTGTATGTGCATGGAATCAAGCAAGAGTTCAACACTGGCACCAGCATCAGCAATATCACTGGTCCAGCCAAAGTTACCCGCAGTGGCAGGCTCTTCTCGCCTGACATTGCGCCACCCGCTATTCAAAGACCCCTCACTATAACACCTGCAAGTGTACCTGTTCCCAGTTCTGATCAAGTTGTTTCCCCTGATGCCGAGTCATCTAATGCTCGGGGCAAAGGGATTGAAGATGAGCCTGCCCGGATGGAGGCACCAAAATCTGTGAATGCTGAGGCCTCCCAACAAGAGATGGAGGAAATTCTGAAAATAATCAAGAAGAGTGACTTTAATGTTGTTGAGCAGCTGGGGCATACCCCCTCCAAAATTTCCATGCTCTCCTTGCTACTGTGCTCAGAGGCCCATGCTAAGGCCCTGATTTCATTTCTCAAGACGGCCCATGTGCCACAGGAGACATCTGCAGTCCAGTTTACTGATTGCGTAGCCAATTTGACAGCCGACAATGGGTTGGGTTTCTCGGATGCTGACCTTACTGCTAAGGGAAAGGACCATAATGATGCCCTGCATGTCTCTATTGAATTCAGGGGCACTATTCTTGCGCACGTGTTGGTGGACACTGGTTCTTCCCTGAATGTGCTACCCAAGAAGGCCTTAGACCGTTTGGATTGTGAGGGCCTGGAGCTGAAACCTAGCAACATCATCGTCAGAGCCTTTGACGGTTCTAAGAGGATGGTTCATGGAGAGGTGGACATTCCTATTCGTGTGGGTTCTCAAGTATTCGACTCTACTTTCTATGTGATGGATATCCTTCCATCGTATTCTTGTCTACTGGGTCGACCTTGGATCCACAAAGCTGGAGCAGTGACCTCTACCCTGCACCAGAAGCTCAAGTATCCCGTCAGAGGGAAGATTGTCACTGTGCAGGGAGAGGAGGAGTATATGGTGAGCCATTTGAATTCCTTCAGGTATATTGAGATGGACGGGGAGTTTATTGAAACCCCCTTTCAGCATTTCGAAGAGGTGCCTCCAACTTTGGCAGCAGCAGAAACAGTGGTTGAAGAGGACTTTCCATTGAAGATGGCTTCCTTGAAGGATGCCAGGGCTGTGATCAAGAAAGGTGAATGTGCTAACTGGGGCAGGCTCCCTGATTTTACACCTAAAACTGACAAGTTTGGACTGGGTTTTACTGTAGAGGGTCAGAAGGTTGTGCGCAAGGCAAAGACCAGAAGACCTCCTGTGCTCATTACCAATCCAGGAGTGAATGCTGTTGGGGACGAAGATGAAGTGGAAGAGTCAGAATTTGAAAGCTGGATCTACCCGACGACTGATGGCGGATTGACCAACTGGATTGCTAAGGATCATACTCCTGTTACTTTTGTTACGCAGTAATAAACTCCTTTGTTTCGTTATTTGTAATAAACAATTAAAACTCTATGGCCCGGTGTCTTACCCGAGGCACCGTTGGCTTCATTTGTGAGGGTATATTAATTGTCATCTCATATATCATGAATAAAGATCTTGGACGTTTTCTCGCATTTCAAATCTTATGCTCCTTTTCTTTCTTTCTTTCCTTATATATTGCAAAACAGCTGTATTTACACACACTCACTCATACAGGTTTCAATCCACTCTGGATCTCACTGGTAACGACTCTGCTACTGCCAGTTATGACTTTGAAAATCCGATCAACTTAGCCGAAGACGAAGGTGAAGATGATTATGAAGTGCCTGGCGAGCTTGCAAGACTATTACTTCAGGAAGAGAGGGCAATTCAACCACACGAAGAGCCAGTGGAAACGATAAATCTGGGTACTGATACGGACAGAAAGGAGGTAAAGATTGGTGCCAACCTAGAGCTCAGCGTGAATCAACGGTTGACTCAGATGCTACATGATTATATGAAGATCTTTGCTTGGTCCTACGAAGATATGCCCGGGTTGGATACCGACATTGTGGTCCATCACTTGCCTACCAAGGAAGACTGCCCTCCGGTCAAGCAAAAGGTCCGCCGTATGCGTCCAGAGATGTCTGAGAAGATCAAAGCCGAGGTTATGAAACAGTTTGATGCCGGGTTCCTTGCAGTGACTTCTTACCCTCATTGGGTTGCTAATGTGGTACCAGTACCTAAGAATGATGGAAAGGTCAGAATGTGTGTCGACTACAGGGATCTGAACAGGGCCAGCCCCAAGGATGACTTCCCCCTACCTCACATTGATGTCCTTGTTGACAATACTGCTCAGCATAAGGTGTTCTCTTTCATGGATGGTTTTTCAGGTTACAATCAGATCAAGATGGCACCTGAAGACATGGAAAAAACTACCTTTGTTACTCAGTGGGGCACCTTCTGCTACAAGGTCATGCCTTTTGGACTGAAAAATGCTGGGGCAACCTACCAACGTGCCATGGATGCTTTATTTCATGACATGATCCATCATGAGATAGAAGTGTATGTTGACGACATGATCGCAAGGTCCCAAACTGAGGAAGAGCACCTTGATCATCTGCAGAAACTGTTTGACCGTCTGAAGTTGTACAAGCTGAGGTTGAACCCGAACAAGTGCACCTTCGGGGTAAGATCTGGAAAGTTGCTAGGCTTCGTTGTAAGTGATAAGGGTATTCAAGTGGACCCTGCCAAAGTTAAAGCCATTCAAGAGATGCCAGCTCCTAAGACAGAGAAAGAGGTCAGAGGCTTTCTAGGACGCCTGAATTACATTGCTCGGTTCATCTCACACCTAACTGCTACCTGTGAGCCAATCTTCAAGCTGCTGAAGAAAGATCAGGTGGTACGTTGGAATGATGAATGTCTGGCTGCTTTTGACAGAATCAAAGAGTATCTCCAAGAACCACCCATCCTTATGCCACCGGTTGAAGGGAGACCTCTGATACTATACCTAACAGTACTTGACAACTCAATGGGGTGTGTGCTGGGGCAGCATGACGAGTCTGGCTGAAAAGAGCACGCCATTTATTACCTTAGCAAAAAGTTTACCGACTGTGAGACCCGATACTCACTGCTTGAGAAAACTTGCTGCGCTTTGGTATGGGCTGCTCGCCGGCTGAGACAATATATGCTGACTCACACCACCTTGTTGATCTCAAAGATGGATCCTATAAAATACATATTTGAAAAGCCTGCTCTGTCTGGGAGAATAGCAAGATGGCAAATGATCTTGACAGAATACGACATCCAGTACACGACCCAGAAAGCCATCAAAGGAAGTGTATTGGCAGACCACTTGGCACATCAGGCAGTAGACGACTATCAGTCAATGGACTTCTAGTTTCCAGACGAGAGCATCATGATAGTGACTGATTGTGAAGTACCTGGACCGGATGAAGGACCTGAGGAAGGATCCCGATGGTCTATGCACTTTGACGGAGCCTCCAACGCTTTGGGTAACGGTATCGGCGCTGTAATCATATCCCCTCAAGGCACTCATACTCCACTTACGGCCCGACTATGTTTCAACTGCACCAACAACATGGCGGAGTATGAGGCATGCATCATGGGTCTCCAAGTTGCGATAGACTTAAGGATCAAGTTTCTGAGTGTCTTTGGAGATTCCGCCCTCGTGATCAATAAGATCAAAGGAGAGTGGGATACGAAACATCCGAATCTTATTCCTTACAAAGAATGTGTATTGACCTTGATTCCCCACTTCACAGAGATAACCTTTGAACATTTCCCGAGAGAGGAGAATCAGTTAGCGGACGCGTTAGCTACCATGTCTTCTATGTTCAAGGTCAAATGGGACAATGAGGCTCCCCGGATCATTATCTGGAAACTGGACGAATCGGCATACTGTTGTGATCTTGAGACTGAATTGGTGACTGAGAAGCCTTGGTACCATGAGGTGAAGAGATATTTGGAAGCTCAGGAATACCCTGAAGGTGCGTCTGTCAACGATAAGAAATTTTTGAGAAGGTTCGCGGACAAGTTCTTCCTTAGCAACGACATTCTGTATAAGCGAAACCATGATTCGACCTTACTGCATTGTGTGGATAAAACTGAAGAAGAAAGGATCATGGAAGAGCTACATGAAAGGAACTTCGGAACACATTCCAGTGGACACACTATGGCAAAGAAAATCCTTCGGGCAGGGTATTTCTGGTCCACAATGGAAGCCGACTGTTACCAACACTCTCGGACATGCCATAAATGCCAGATATATGCAGACAAGGTGCATGTTCCTCCAGTTCCTTTAAATGTTCTGACTGCGCCTTGGCCGTTTGCAATGTGGGGCATAGACATGATCGGTGAGATTAAACCTACGGCATCCAATGGGCATCGCTTCATTCTGGTGGCGATTGATTACTTCACGAAGTGGGTGGAAGCGGCTTCCTACGCTACGGTAACCAAGAACATTGTGGCGCGGTTCATTCGGCACAACCTGATCTGTCGGTACGGCGTCCCAGAAAGGATCATCACGGACAACGGTACCAATCTTAACAACAAGATGATCACTGAGCTCTGCGAGCAATTCAAGATACAGCACCACAATTCTTCTCCTTACCGGCCGAAGATGAATGGGGCTGTAGAAGCAGCGAATAAAAATATTAAGAAAATTGTGCAAAAGATGACAGTGACTTATAAAGATTGGCACGAGATGTTACCGTTCGCTCTACATGGGTACCGTACCTCAGCCAGGACGTCAACCGGGGCAACTCCTTTCTCCTTGGTCTACAGTATGGAGGCAGTCTTACCGATCGAAGTACAGATACCCTCTCTCCGGATAATGAAGGATGCAGATATGAACGAAGATGATTGGATCCAGACACGACTTGATCAGCTAAACTTTATTGATGAAAAAAGACTTGCTGCTATCTGCCACGGTCAGACATATCAGAAACGGATGATCAGGGCATTTAACAAAAAGGTCAGACCACAAGAATATCAAGTTGGGGATCTGGTAATCAAGCGTATCATCCTTCCTCAGAGTGATCCAAGGGGCAAATGGACCCCTACGTACGAAGGACCATTTGTGGTTAAACATGTGTTCTCAGGAGGAGCCATGATTCTAACCAACATGGATGGTGACGACCTTCCTCACCCCGCCAATGCAGACATAGTAAAAACATACTACGCATGAAAAAAAAGACCCGCTAGGTTGACATACCTAGGAAAAAATTAGGGCTTCCCGACGAACCAAAAAGGTTCGGGCAAAATGAAGGGATGAAATGAAAAAATCTATACACCCGACAAGTCGAAAACTTGAAAAGGCGGCTTGGGCAAAAATGGGTATCCCGGTGGACTAAAAACCCGAAAGGGCGGTCCAGGCAAAAGTTAGGAATAAAGCGTAATACTATGTCTCATTGGATCACCTTGCATCCAGAATCCAGTATCTACAGCAAATACAGACGGCATCGATCAGTCAGCTTCATCTTCAACTAAGGTCATCAAGTGATGAGACGCTCCGAGATATAAAGGCAATAGCAGAGTTGAAACCCAGTGGATCATTCATTTCACACAGCTGTTTTATTTTCCTTTGTACAAACTTGTATAAATTCTTTTTGTTCGGCGGCGTTCTCCTACTAGGACGTCAGCCTCTTGTACATAAACGCCTATTTTACAGGCAAATTCAAAATCAATACAAAAATCACTTTTCAGTGCCAATTGTTTTTCCTTTTCTGTTTTGTTTTGCGAAGAACGTCCAAGGTTCAATTTGTGATATATGCATTGACAATAATTTGCTAACTCATGAATATTTGCATACGTAACAAAGGATTAATTACAGGTAACATTAGAAACAGGGGCAATAAAGAGTTGTCCAAGCAATCTAATTGTTCTGTCCTCCAAGGTATCAAGGTAGGTTCAGCTGAAGAACATAACCAGTACATCTTAATTCCCCAGAGAGTGAGCCAGTAAGTCAATACACTCTCGCCAAGCAAAGTTACAGTCAGCCTTAAGGAAGTTGGGTATCCTCAGCAAATCTCAACATTCCTCCAACGATATACAGATATTCTTAACAAGCATCCCCGGAAATCTTGATCTAAGATTGTTCCCCGACGGCATATCAAACATTCAACAGAGTCATTTCCCCAATATAGTTCAAAATATCCCCAGGAGAGTCCAATCAAGATTCCCCCAAGAAAGTTTGAACCATCTCCCCAAGCAGTAAGCTTATCCCCAGTAGATTCTGGAAGCTTATCCCCGCAGAGCACGAACGCGTCTCCCGGCTTTATTCAAAGGATTATTTCCCTACCAGGATATAACTGGGTTATCCTCAGCCAAAAGCCACGGAAAGATCGTCCTCGGTGAAGTCTTCTTATCCCCAGCGAAGTCTATTAACACTTCCAACACAACAATGGTATCCCCAGCGAAGTTACCATCAACATTCCAGCAAGTACCTCTCTCCCCACAGAGTGTTGCTTCCCAGCAAGATCGCTAGAGTACTTTTCTCCCCGCAGAGTAATCCATTCGCCAAGTTTATTCCCCAACGGAGTTATCTTCTCCTACCGGTATTCTTGCAACTATCATCCCCAGCGGAAGTAAAGATCTATTCTTCAACATCAGCCCAGGAGTGACTTCCCGGCACCCGTCAAGGATTTATTTTCCTAGACAAAAACATACATTCATAAACATCGCACTTCCATACATTATAGCATGCATATACGCATCATATCTCGCAACCTCATTTATGTTGGGAACATCATTGCTTGATCATATCACGCATTGCATATGACTAACCTTTACCTTTCAGGAAAGATCCAGTTAAGTTCTCAGCTATGTTCAAGAGTTTTGCCTGGTTCAGTTAAATCGACCCTAAGATTTTTCTGTTTCTTATCCAGTCAAAGGCCTTCTCTGGTTCAGTCAGATCGACCCTAAGATCTCCCTGTTTCTTATCCAGTTGAAGATTTCAAGACCTAGACCGGTTCAGTTAAATCGACCCTAAGATTTTCCTGTTTCTTATCCAGTCAAAGGCCTTCTCTGGTTCAGTCAGATCGACCCTAAGATCTCCCTGATTCTTACCCAGTTGAAGATTTCAAGACCTAGACCGGTTCAGTTAAATAGACCCTGAGATTTTCCTGTTTCTTATCCAGTCAAAGGCCTTCTCTGGTTCAGTCAGATTGACCCTAAGATCTCCCTGTTTCTTATCCAGTTGAAGATTTCAAGACCTAGACCGGTTCAGTTAAATCGACCCTAAGATTTTCCTGTTTCTTATCCAGTCAAAGGCCTTCTCTGGTTCAGTCAGATCGACCCTAAGATCTCCCTGATTCTTACCCAGTTGAAGATTTCAAGACCTAGACCGGTTCAGTTAAATCGACCCTAAGATTTTCCTGTTTCTTATCCAGTCAAAGGCCTTCTCTGGTTCAGTCAGATCGACCTTAAGATCTCCCTGTTTCTTATCCAGTTGAAGTCGTCCAAGATTCTCTCAGTGTTACTGTTGAGGTAGTAATCATCTCAAGATTCTCTCAGCGTTCCTGTTGAGGTAGTAATCGACCAAGGTTCTCTCAGCGTTCCTGTTTAGGTAGTAATCGTCCAAGGTTCTCTCAGCGTTCCTGTTGAGGTAGTAATCGTTCAAGGTTCTCTCAGCGTTCCTGTTGAGGTAGTAATCATCAAAGGTTCTCTCACCGTCCCGTTGAGGTAGTAACCATCCCTGGTTCATTCATCACTTTTGAAGCTCCGGATTCAATTCCTGTAACCAGTCAGGGCGCATCTATATAAAGAGTTTGAAGACCAGCTCCTGTAGCAGGTCAGGTAATCATTTTCTTTTTTCAGGTACGCAAGTTCTCGCTAAGGAATCTCTTACGCGATCAACACCCAGATGGCATCTATAAGCCCATCCACCTTCCATCATCTCTTAGCATGGCATCTATAAGCCCATCATCCTATCCAGCAATCTTCAAATGGCATCTATAAGCCCATTCCCACCATCACACTACTATGTGAGCGCAAATTTCTAGGCACTCTAGTGTCCAATCATCTTCCACCTTCGGATTCCGAAAGGCACGTCAGCCAATCTGCATCCTCAGGTCTAAGAAGATTGAACAGGGGCAACTGTTGTACCCCAAAATTTGCCCTCCCATATTCTTCAAGATTTGCAAAGAGCATGCTTCAAAATCTCCCCAAGGGTTGCATAGTTCAAGGGCCTCCTAACAGTCAAAAACTAGGGTTTTGGTTCTGGCAAAGAAGTTGAAGTTTCCAAGGGTCCAATCAAGTCCCACATTCCTATAAACAAGGTCAAGCATCCTCATGTCAAGTTTCAAGACTCACAGCACAAAATTGCACAGTCAAAAACCCTAATTGCTCAACAGTCAACTGTAAGGGCAAAATGGTCATTTGACAGTCAAAAGTTCAAATTTTTGGTCAACATCTTATTTTGAAGCCACAAACATCATTTGATCAATTATTGATCATGATTCTCAAGGCATGGCTCAAAAAGTCTCAAGATGCAAAAGTTTCCATATTTGGACAGTTGAAAAAGTCAACTGTAACTTGACCAAGGCATAACTTCCACATGGTTTATCATAAAAATTCCATCCAAAGCTCATTTTGAAGAGAAAGACATTTCCTACAACTCCTCTTCACACTTCAAGTCCAAACAATGCTCTCACAAAAAGTTATCAATTTCAACATTATAGGTCATTTTCAAAAGTCAACAAAAAGGCACTTTAAGTCAAAGACCATAACTTGAGATTGGTAAATCAAAATGACATGGGACCAAAGACATTGGTTAGAGGACTTCAAGACCTTTCCAAAATGTCCAAGAACATGATCAAAGCGTAAACATTGAGCAAGATATGCCTTGTGGAAGTTGGGAAAGTTTTGGGAATTTTGAAAAATCAACTTTACTTCAAATGCCTCAAAATTGCTAATGGGCCACATTTTCTTCCAAGATTCATCATCCAAAGGCTATGCACGACCATTTGGCCCAAAGGGGATTTATTTCATCATTTTTATTATTTATTTGAATTTTTAATCACAATTAATTCATTTAATTAAATAAAATATGGAAAAAATACTAAACAAATGCATTTGAATCTTTTTATGCAGCATTTGCTCTCCTTGATTACTCAAGATTCGTGCACACCCAAAGAAGGAAGGATTTGGTCATGATTGGTATCAAAACACATGAAAAAAGATTGAAAAAATATGCCATTAAAATCAAATATTGGATTCATCAAAACATGGATCTTTTGGCTCAAATCTTTACCCTAATTCATCCCTCATATAAGTTAGAAGCTAAACCTAATGGACACAATCTCCAAGCTGTGCCTAAAGCCATAGACAAACTTTGCACTTTTTCAAGAAAATTTCAAAACTGTTTTCCTAGTTTCAGCGTGTTTCAAAGCAAAACAATAATTCCATTGCACTCCTGATACATCTAGGAACCTTCCCCAATCGAAATCAGACCTCTGCACCTCAAGAAACGGTAGAACACAATTACCCTGTATACGAATTTTTCCTTAATCGTATTCGAATCTACACGCCATATCAATGCATTTTGATTATTGTATTATGCTAATGTGTTGATTCTGAAGCTAATAGTATAGTTTAATTGAAGAATGCTTGCATATATGGAGAATTGCCATGAACGATGCCTAGGGTTTCAGGAACCTTGATTTAGGGCTTCCTTATTCTGTAAAAATTGAGACATGAGACCTACACCATTGAACTCAGCGCACTTAAAAGATCCAGAATCACTAGTCGCGCTCAATTTATGAGCCACCATATGTTAATCGCTATTATCTTGTTCTTCATTTAGTGGGGGTTTAAAACCCCCGCTATCTAACTGTTTTTTTTCAGGGCAAAACACACAAACGAGGAAGAAGATGAGTTGTCATAGCCTGGTTGGATCATTCAAATATTTTAGCGCATTTTTTTGTTTTTACCAATAAGCGTGCTTTTTCACATATAATAATATTATCCCCTTATATTTATAAATGAACACGCAGCTCAGTTGGTGGAAAGCATCATTGGCAAGCTCTGGGACCTGGGTTCGATTCCCAGGTCCCCCATATTTTTCAATGAATTTTGTTTTCACTTGATCTCATGCAGTGTACGCCCAGGAGTTCATCATACATCCACCATCCAAGCTTGCCACATGGCCACTGAGATGAGTCCAATGGCCTTGATCTGGAGACCACCATGTGCATAAGTCAGACGTGTCACACACAAGCCAATAAAGTCAAACAAGGCCTTAAAACATTGGGCCTGATTGCTACCATAATACCTCCAAATCGGGGTCAACACCCCCAAGTGTTTGTATTTCTTTTCTTTTTCCTATTTTTTTTTTATTATCTGTTTTAATTTAATTATTTCCTTTTAATTCATAAATTAATATTTTCATAACATAAAAAATACCCAAAAAATTCAGAAACTATAAAAATAAAAAATATAGTTTATTTAATGTTTTCTTTGTAAATAAATTTAACAATTAAGTTAATTTTAATTCAAGGTTTAAATCTTAATATTTTTTTTAATAAACTAAAAAAATGTAGAAATAGGGTTTTATACTTTTTTTCCTTTTTTTCTTTTTTCATCCTATTTAATTATTAATTATTATTTTGTAAATAAACTTGCCATTAAATAATTAGGTTAATTCTAGGTTTAATTTTAACATTTTTTTAATAAATTAAAAATAGTTTAGAATTAGGGATAATTAACTTTTCTTTTTAATTCCATTAATTCTCATTAAACTCCATAAATACAAAAAACTCCAAAAAACAATTTCTTTCTTTTATTTAACTTAATTAATTTGTTAATTATAATTTAATTTCCTAAAAAGGGTCCAACGCCCTCGCATTCCCGACTTTAATTTTCTTCGCATTTTTATTTCTTTTTGTGAATATTCATGTAATTCTCCCAAAGCCATGTAATAGCTTAATTAGACATTTACCTTTTCCGCATTTTAATTTTATTTCAAATCGGGTCTTGGATTTATTTGGCGATGTGGACCCGCGCCTTTTGTAATAGCGTAGGACCTTTTAATTCCGCATCTTTTAACTGTTAACTATTGCATGAAAGAATGAATGTCAAAATAAAAACAACGCGTAGATCACCAATGCATGAACAAAATAAATGTAAATGAACATGACACACAAATCACACACCACCCCTAGGGTACGCCTCACTGTTGCCTTGCCCCTCGAAAGGTGGTCGTCGAGTAGAGGATGTTTTAGTAAGTCCTCATGTCCATGAACATGGCATGAGGGTAGCTTCTAAGGTGTCTTCCTATTGCTCCGGTGATCACCATGTCCCGAACCCTCGAATTGACCCGAACACCTCCAACGGTGGTGCTACCTGCCCCTCAATGGTGGGATGGCACTACTTTAAGGACATTTACACAGACGAATTCCTTAGGGTAGGTAGAGAACTCTAGATACTTGCTCTAATTTCAAAACAAAAATCAAAAACTCTTTTCACGCCGACACCTTTTCAAAAAGCTTTCGAAAGCAACTTTTCAAACACTCTTGAGGACTGATACAAGAGTCGAACTGAAATTTTCAAAGAAACCTTTTTTAAAACCCACAGTTGAAAAGCAAACAAACAATTTTTGAAAACACAAATGAGCATGTATATAAGATCCCATGGATAACCATGGATAGAAAGGGTGCTAACACCTTCCCTTTCTATAAATCTACCTCCCGAACCGAGAGCAATCTCTATAAGGAATTTTTTTGTGCTTTTGTCCTTCCATTTGGAGAAAATAAAAGACAGTGGCGACTCTTGCTTCCGTGACATTTCGCGAACAAGCGTTAAACAGTCAGTTCCAGATCCACCGATCACACATGACATCTTGTTTGACATTATATTTAGTCAAGATTTGTTTCATCCAAACCAACTGAGAACAACTTCTTCCTGTAACAACATACTCAGCCTCATTAGTGGACATAGTCACACAATTTTGCTTCTTACTGAACCAAGATATGAGATTATTTTCCAAAAATAAACTTCCTCCTGATGTACTTTTTCTATCATCAGCACTTCCTGCCTAATCAGCATCACAATGCCCAATTAAATCAGAGCTAGATCCATGAGAATATAGCATACCATAGTCACTTATCCCATTCACATATTTAAGAATTCTCTTCACATGGTTGGGATGGCTAACTTTAAGATCAGCTTGATATTTAGCATACACACCTACAACAAAGGCAATGTCAGGTCTACTAGCTGTGAGATATAGAAGACTTCTTATCATACTTCTTTAAAGACTTTGATCCACACTTACTCCTTTTTCATCTTTAGACAACTTCATATGTGTGGGAGTAGGTGATCTTTTGTGACTGACATTTTCCATCCCGAATTTCTTTACTATATTATTTGCATATTTTCTATGAGATAAGAATATGGAATCTTCCATTTGTTTAACTTGCAGACCAAGAAAGTAGGTTAACTCACCCACAAAACTTATCTCAAATTCTGACTGCATTTTCTTTATAAAATGTTGAACCATCTCATTCGACATCCCACCAATAATAATATCATCAACATAAATTTGTGCAATCATGATCTTCCCTTCTCCGTCCTTGACAAAAAGAGTTTTGTTGAAGGAGATGTCACGACACAAATATCTGAGGACAATATAAAATGCAAAAATATTAAAAGTAGTGAAAACACAAGGGATTGTTAACTCAGTTCGGTGTACAATAACATCTACTCTGGGGGCTACCAAGACAGGGACAAGTCCACTAAATATTATCAATTCATAGACCCTCGGTAAACAACCAGTTTACGATCTAATCACTTAATCACTACCCGTGCTATACTTATACCTAAGACACACCTAGGTATGAGGCCCTCCTCAAATCCCTTCAATCACTAACATTGAAAAACAACAGATTTATCAAGTTTTAAAAACCTCAATCATTCAATACTTATAAGCTTATGAATGATTCACAACTTACAACTCAAATTACAACTCAAGTATTGAAACAATACTAGAGTGTATTACAATTAAAAGATTCATACTTCTAAAACACACAGAGTATATTTTTCTTCAATTGTTGCAGTAGTACGAATAAGGATGCAAGTCCTTATAAAGGCGCAACAGCTTCTTTATGGGCTTATGATGAAAAACCAATATTTAAATATATTGAATCCCTTAAAAATCTCCATGAGAGTAGGCCAAGATATAAACCATAAAGATGAGACAGGTCGAAAAATATTCCTTCATATTTTTCACAAGTTATAACCCGCAAATCCTGAATAAGGCGCGCTTAAAAATAGGAAACTAAAAATATGAAAACATGTTCAGATCAGTAGGAAGATGTTAAGACATCTGCTTTGACATCATTCAAAAACAGTTGAGATGTTTTACTTCAAATTTTAAGGCATTAAGAAAAACACTACCAAGGCAGTGTTTTACCAAAATTGCTACCAACAAACACTTACAATAACCGATGGAGCTATCCAACATAGTCAGATATATAATCAATGGTCTTCCTTCAACAGAAGGGAGAAAGATAGTAACTTTGAGCAAATAATCTTTAATGCTTTCAAAAGCCTTCTGAAAATCATATGTCCATACACAACCTTGATCTTTCTTTAGAAGCTTGAAGATTGGCTCACAAGTGGCAGTTGTAATTCTCTGAATTCTAGATTAATTATTTATTTAATTAATTATCATGAATATAGGAGTCTTTGGCAAGTATATGATATATCTGATATTTTGGTGTTTTATATGAGTAATTGTGAGGTTCTTTGATATTTTGATGAGTATGAGGTATGCCATGATGAATTGAGATGAATATGATGTTTAGCATGATGATTATGTCATGTTCATGTATGTCATGGAGATTATTGGGAATTAAGAATACTTTTGATAATTTAGAATTATTTGAATAATTAAGTGGAATTATTTTAATTAGTAAAATAGAGTAATATTGGTGTAGAGGAAATAAGGGCAAGGTAGTCATTTGGGAAGAGTAAGTTAGGGCATGGTGGGAATTCCACTATTTGGGGTCTAAAGGTCAAAATAAGGAATAGAGAAAGTATTTCTTTTTGGAATGATCGTGAAAAGAATATATGTTATGGAGAAAGAGACCTAGGCCACAAAGAGGCAAGGGGATTTTTTTCGTAGAACGCGAAGAGAGAGAATTGCGGCTAGGAATCTGAGGTAAGAAGTGTTTCTCATTGTTATTATAATCAATCTAAGGTTAATACAATTGTAAAATTGTATTAGGTTTTGGTTGATGATGCTTATGTGGTGTTTGATGATGAATTGACAGAACTGTGATGTTTAATTGCAAAAAAATTTGATGCATATGAAGTATGGTATTTAGGGATGTTGTTATATGATGAAAATATGTGAAGTATTGATGTTTGGAGACCTGTAATATGGTGAAACCCCAAGAATTTGGGACTGGTTTATGCAAGAAATCACAACAGGAAAACCCTGTTTGTGCAGCGTCGTCGAGCAATGACGATGTGTCTCCAGATGAAGGTTCATCGCGAGTCCTCCACTGGGAGATCCAAGAATCGATAGGATGGTGAAAAGATGGAAGCTACTAGATTGTGTTGCTCTAAGCATTGTCGGGTGAGGCAAGATGCGAAGGGTGCGTCGCTAGGCGATGGAAGTAGGTCGTCTGGCGACAGATGGAAGAATTGATTGGTTGTTTTGGATTTTCTTAAATATGCCATAACATGAGTTTTAGAACTCTATTTGAGGTGTCTTACAAAGAGTTGGATAGAGGATGCAATGAAATTTAGTTGATGGAATAAAATGAGAAATAAGGAGTTTATTCCCAATACCTAAGTTAGAGTAAAGTTAGGTTTCTTATGTCGGATTATGATGATGCTTTATTTATGATGATGTTTTATTTACATGATGATGTAATTATGATGTGTAGTTTATTATGATGATATAAAGATGTCGTGATGAAATTATTTATGGTTTATTTTTCCTTACCTATGTGCATATCTACTATGTTTATTCCTTATATCTTTTATAATGACTATGATTTACTCACCCTTTCTGCATGGAAATGTTGCCTCAATCCATGGGTAACTTGTAGGTAATTAGGATTAGCCTGTCGAAGCATTAGAGGATAGTTTCGGAGTGTGTTTATTTGTTTTTCATTGAGTAGAGTGGGTATTGCTCTAATATGTAACATCGAGATGTAATTGTTCGAATTATGAACTATGTTCTTTGTTTTGTTTCTAAGATGTTGGGTTACCTTTCATGGTACCCAAGTTGTATTGAAATTCAATTTATGAATCATGAAGTATGATGAGATTTTATGAATTTTTTATAATAAAATGTATTGAACTATGAATTCCGTTGCGAGAAGTACGAATATTTCTATTGATTGTTATCCATGAAGGATTTTGTCCTAAATAATTTTGAAATTCGTGTTATGGAGCATGACTATTGTTTGGTATGACATTTTCATGAATATGCGATTCCCTTTCATAGTTTTTTATTTTTTTATTTTCATAAGAATACATACGGAAAATATGTGGGTTTAGAACGGTGTTATATTAGTGGTATTAGAGCATGTCGGTCTGTCTAGCCAATTTATTGACTCTGTAGTGTATAACAGTGGAATATTGTTGAGATAATTTCTAACCATTGTGATTGTTATTGATGTGAAACATAGAAATGGTTGGAAGGAACGATGGTGCGGTTGTTGTTTCTTTGCAGGCTATAGCTCAGGTTGTGCAACATCATCCCAATGATGAATCTCGTGTTTTGGAGACATTTAACAGGAATCATCCGCTTGTTTTCAAGGGTAGGTTTGACCTTGATGGAGCACAAGTTTGGCTCAAGGAAATTGAAAGTATCTTTCGAGTCATGGATTCCTCAGAGGCGCTGAAGGTGAAGTTTTGTACAAATCAATTGGAAGAGGAAGCTGATGAGTGGTGGTTTGGTACCCATCAGAGATTGACAACATTAATTGAAGTTATTACCTAGGTTGTGTTCAGTAGGGAGTTTTCGAGGAAGTACTTTCTAGAGAATGTGAGCGGGAATAAATAAATTGAGTTTTTGGAATTTAAACAAGGGAATTTGACTATGACTGAGTATGCTTCAAAGTTTGTGAAACTGGAAAAGTATTATCCATATTACATTGAAGCAAATGCTGAATTCTCGAGGTGTATTAAGTTCGAGAATGGTTTGCGTCCAAAAATCAAGCGGGCGATTGGATATCAACAGATTCATGTGTTTTCAGAGTTGGTTGATTGTTGTAGGATCTATTAAGTAGACAAAAAATTTCATTCACCTCAGTACAAGAGCCTGAACGAGAAAAGAGGGAAACAGTACCAATACCGTAAGAGGCCTTATGATTCCCCAATTGATAAAGGGAAATAGTAGGCTTATGATGGGAAGAAGACAATTGTTGGGAGGAGCTCCCTATTTGTTCAAGTGCTATAGGTGTGGTGAACAAGGTCACCGATCTAATGAGTATGGTAATAAGGTACTGAGGTGCTACAAGTATGGTAAGATGGGTCATCATTCTCCTGAATGCAAAAATGATGGTCCCCCTGGTTTCAATTGCGGAGAGAAAAGTCATATCATTACTCATGTCAGAAACTAAGGAAGGATGATACTACCCAGACAAATGGTAGAGTGTTCGCACTGAGTGGATCAGAGGAATCTAAGAAGGACAACTTGATTCGAGGTACTTGATTTATTAACGATGTTGAATTGGCTGTTAGTATTGATACTGGTGCTACTCATTCATTTATTTTACTTGAATGTACTACTAAGTTGGAATTAAAATTGTCTTATATGAAGGGTGGTATGGTAATAAATACTCCTGCTAGTGGTTATGTTACTACTATTTATGTTTGTTCAAAATGTCCCTTGACTATCTATGGCAAGAGTTTTGTGATGGATTTGGAATGTCTACCCTTACACCGAATTGATGTTATCCTTAGACTGAACTGGTTGGAGTTTAACTATGTTCATATAAATTTTATAATAAGGCTTTAAGGTTCCCTAAGTTCAGTGATAATGGAGGATTGATGTTGTTGACCTCTAAGAAAGTGAATGCACTTTTATAAGATGAAGCCTTGATGTTTGAAATGTCTGCGTCATTGCAATTTGATGGTAAAAATGCGAATATGGAACTACTGGTTATCTATGAATTTCCATAGGTGTTTCTAGATGACATCAGTAAATTACTCCCTAAATATAAAGTGGAGTTTTCTATATATTGGGTACCAGGTACGAGTCTGGTATCAATGGCTCCTTACAGAATGTCGGCTTTTGAATTGAGCGAGTTGAAGAAACAATTAGAAGAGATGCTCAAGAAGAAGTTTGTTTGACCGAGTGTTTCTCCGTGGGGTGTGCCTGTGTTGCTAGTTAAGAAGAAATATGGAAGTATAAGAACATGTGTAGATTACAGACAATTGAATAAAGTGACGATTAAGAATAAGTATCCACTACTGAGGATCGATAATTTGATGGATTTGTTGGCGTGTTCTTGTGTTTTTAGCAAGATTGACATGAGGCCGGGTTATCATCAGATTCGAGTTAAACTAGATGATATTCTGAAGACGGATTTATGAACGAGGTATGGTCATTATGAATACACCGTGATTCCATTTTGTATATCTAATGTGCCAGGTGTTATCATGGAGTATATGAATCTGAATTTTCATTCATATTTGGATAAGTTTGTCGTGGTGTTCATTGATGATATTCTTATTTATTCTAAATCAAAATAAGAGCATGTTGAGCATTTGCGAACGGTGTTGCAAGTGTTAAAGGAAAATAAATTATATGCAAAGTTGTAGAAGTTTAAATTTTGGCTAAAGGAAGTTAGTTTTCTTGGGAATATGATTTATAGTGGAGGGATAGTTGTGGACCCTTCTAAAGATGATGCAGTGTCGCAATGGGAGACTCTGAAGTCTACAACTGAGATTCGATGTTTTCTTGGTTTGGTAGGTAACTATTGAAGGTTCATTGAAGGATATTCTAAGTTAGCATTATCGTTAACTCAGTTGACTCGAAATGGTCAAGCTTATGTCTGGGATGTTACGTGTGATGAAAGCTTTGTAGAATTAAAGAAAAGGTTTGCGACTGCTCCGATATTAATTTTGCCTAACCTGAGTGAGTCTTTTGTGGTGTATTTGATGCACCTATGATGATTCTTAGTGGTGTACTGATGCAAAATGGTAAATTTGTTGCTTGTGCTACTAGGCAACTCATAGTTCATGAAAGGAATTCTCCTATGCACGACTTAGAGTTAGAAGCGATGGTGTTTGTATTGAAGATTTGGAGACATTATCTTTTTGGTTCTAAATTTGAAATGTTTAGTGATCATAAGAGTCTAAAAAACTTGTTCGAATAGAAGGAGTTGAATATGAGACATGAAAGATGGCTTTAGTTGTTTAAGGGTTATGACTTTGATTTAAATTACCATCCTTGTAAAGCAAATGTAGTTGTTGATGCATTGAGTAGGAAGTCGCTGCATATGTCAAGCTTATGGTTCGAGAGTTAGAGATGATCGAAAAATTCAGAGATATGAGTTTAGTGTGTGAAGAGACTCCTAATAGTGCAAGGTTAGGAATGTTGAAGCTGACTAGTGGTATTATGGAAGACATCCATGAAGGTCAGAAGTTTGATTTGAGGTTGTAGCGGTAGAAATATTAAGACTAAGCCATTGGATTGACTTGTCTTATACAGATCAAAATAAAAATCGCCACCGCACTTTATTATTTCCAAAGGAATGGGAAAAGAGCGAATAACCCAAAATAGGGGGGAAAGATTCAACGTAAGGGGGTCGGTTATGAAAAGGGAAGGTATTAGCACCCTAAACAACTAAGGTACTCCACAAGAACCTCTTTGTAAAATCTGTATATTTTGACTATAAAATGTTGTAGGTAAAATAGATTGCGGGAATGAGAAAACAAATATTCTTTTTAATGATTTTTGCACCCGCCGCGGTTGCGAACCTTTAGTTCCTACGAAACACCTTCTGTGCAATAGGGGATCAGGGTACTCATAGTTCATCTTTAAAATTTTAAAACAAATGTGTTGGTTAATTTTATGAGATAAGACATCATCGTTATTGTCTGTGTGGAAAACATACTTACTACCCAGAATCATGAGAAAGTAGAATTTACATCATCTCAAAGTGGATGATGCGAGTTGGATTTTAAAATCAACGATGCCTCACTCAACACCCAAGTGGAAAATATCTCACTTCACTATATATTGTAGAAGTATAGTTGTTTGCATCACTACAAGGATTGACAAGAGTCTAATCTTTTTTTGATAAAATTTTAAAGATAAGAGCCAAAATGCAAAAATGGTTTGAATGAGATTGATTGACTTTTAGTCTTTTCACAAAAATGTCAAGGTATTATTAAGTTGATTGAAGTTTGTTTATGAAAATGTTTTGAAAATGCATGGACCTAAGTCCAAGTTTATTATGAAAGTGGTTCAAATTTAGAAACAAGAAGAGTTTTCAAAAGGCGGGAGAAGATTTTTGAAATTAAAGAAGATGGGAGGAGATGAAGGGACTATCCTAAAGCATAAGGTAAAAGCTAGGGAGAAGAACCATCTAACTAATAAGAAGCCAACACTTGACATTATGAGTTAAGATAGAATTCCCATTCTTTGGATTGAAACCAAGCAAGAAAAGATACTAGACCTCTTGAGAAGACCAAACTTCAAATGTATTAAGTCTTCACAAAAATTGGGCAAAGTAACGGCTGTATACAGATGAATTCCATATTACAGACAAAGTATGTAATCACAATAACCTGCAAATAAAACAAACAAACAACCCAATGTCTTGAGGCAAACCTCAAGAACTCCAGACAAAATATCAATTAAAGTCACAAGGTCTCCAACATAAGTCAAGGTCTCTAATCCTAAGTCCAAGAAGTCCAATACTCCATAATGCCAAGGACAGTAACCAAGTCGTCCAAGTAACATTAAAGTTTTTTATGGTTCATGTTGAGTATTAAGTATCTTCAAAAAGGAAAAGAAAAGCTCGAGTGAGCAAAATAAAAATGGCATAAAAGTAAATTCTCAAGTGAGCAAAGATGAAAAATATCATGAAATGTAAATGCTAAAATAAATGGTACATAAAGTAAAGAGCATAAAATAATGTCTATTGTTAGAATTTAATGGTTAGTTGGATGACCATATTGAAACTTACATTTGGAACTCATTAGAGGATTGGTAGAACCAAAGACTCTTAACAACAAGTTGAATTTTATTTTTGTTAAGTATATCATCCATTTAATAATCTTCAAGGCAACATTTAATGATCAATGATGTTTAAGTGATCCGCGTTGACCAAAACTGATGAAGATCCATTGGAGGATTGGTAGAACCAAAGCCTCCTAACAATGAATCTCAAGGTTATTGGATCAAAGGAATCAAATTAACATACTTGGGCTCGCAAACATATGTTTGGGCCATGAATGATCATTTTTTCAAATCGGGACAAAATTTAGCGCTATGTTAAGAAATCGTAAGTGGACTTATGTGGAAGTCGCACCTATTTTGAGGTTGGTCAATAGAAATCTATGTACTTCATGTTTGGATAAATGATATAGAGATCATCATCCCATAACATGTAGCACAATTAAAAAAGAAAGGGGTAAGATGAAGAGGGAGGGGAATGAATAGCTAACTTGGATCACTACCTCAAATTTATTTCATCTTTAAATTCAATCACTCGTCTAGATGGATTAAAGTACTAAATATATCATTAATTCAAAGTACAAAAAATGAATTGAATAATTCACTCTTTGATAGATTTGAATTAATGAACATTTATCCAACTTCATCTACACTCAATGTCCTTTGAATTTACAAAGAAATTGGATATTTAAAATTGCAATCCAAATCAACCATCAAAAGGAGTGAGTAGAAAAATATATATGGATCAAAACAACCTTAAAACAAGGAAGAAAAAAACATTTTTGTTCTGTTGCAATCGATTGCACTATGGCAACAAACGATTGCATCAGTTCATTTTTATAAAAAAAACGTGAAAATTTGTTGTGACAATCGATTGCATTATTACAATAATCGATTGCACCCTGTTAAAAACAGAAAAACATCATTTCAAAAGGTCAAATTCTTGTTCAAACTTTCCATCAAACACCTTATGATCATGGATTCAATTGAGCACAAAAATTGCATTAAATTATGAGAAAATAACACCAATGGAATCACAAAACAATGCTCAATGAATCAAAATAACTTCAAGAATTTGCTTCAATTCAGCCCCAAGAATTAATTTCCCAAGCTTGGATATAGATAATTGATGAAGAAAAAGGTTTTGGATGAAGGTTTATCTCAAAGATTAGTAAGCTTCAATGAAAAGCTTACTAACTTTTTTTTTGAAAATGGACCTTTGAGTGAATTTGGTAGATGGGAAGAATTGAGATATTTTTAGCAAGGCGAATTTGGATATCAAAAGCTTATCATTTGAATGAAATGAGGGCTCTATTTATAGAGTTTAGGCTTGGGATTAGTGGTGATTTGGTAATTAATTCTTGGAGCCAAAATTTGAATTAATGACAAATTTTTCAAAAAATGAAAAATTGGAGCCAAAATTTGAATTAATGATATATATTTCAAAAAATGAAAAATTAACACCAAAATTTGAATTAATGATATATATTTCAAAAAATGAAAAATTGGCACCAAAATTTGAATTAATGATATATATTTCAAAAATGAAGAAAAATTGGAACCAAAATTGACAAGCTTGAAATTGCTGATTTTTTTCAAATTTTAACTCTCTGCAATCAATTACATTGTATGCTCAATCGATTGCATCAGTGTAAAAATGATGCAAAATGCACTCTGTGCAATCGATTGCACCCTAAGAGCAATCGATTATACAATGAAAAGAAATGGAAAATTTTAATTATTTTTTCTTTGCAAATAGATATTTTAGGAAAATAATAACGGAAAACCTTATTTGTCAGATGCTTTGACTCGGTACCTATAAAACAAAAATATTCAAAGACAAATATTTTTTCTTTGTATTTTGATTAGAAGTTAGTCGACAACACATATACAAAATACACAATTAAGGTGCTTGGAGATTCCTCAAGAGAAAACATAAAGATTGGAGATAGAAAAAGAGGAAAAAAACCAACCCTAATGTGATCTTGTTGCATTGTGATGGTATAAAATGATAAAGGAATCTTAGGGGGAAAAATTGGGGTACAACAGAGGTTAGTCAACCAATTAACTTTTATTAACCAAGGTAAAGGAGATAAGTTTAGAATTGATGAGAGTCGTCTAATGAGGTTTGGTGATAGAGTGCGTGTTCCAGATGTTCCAGAGCTTAAGAGGAGTATCCTTGAAGCAGGACATAGAAGTGGGTTATGTATTCATCCCGGTGCTACGAAGATGTATCAAGACTTAAAGAAGTTATTTTGGTGGCATGGTATGAATAAGGAGATTAGTTAGTTTGTTTATGCTTGTTTGACTTGTTAGAAGTCGAAGATTGAAACATAAGAAGCTTATGGGTCTTATGAAACCTTTGAGTATTCCATAGTGGAAATAGGACAATGTTTCCATAGATTTTGTGTCAAGTTTTCCGAAGACTGCTAAGGGCAACGATTTAATTTAGATAATATTAGATAGGTTGATTAAGTCAACTAATTTCTTACCAATGAAGATTAATCATCCTATGGAGAAGTTAGTCGATATATATATGGATGAGATTGTGAAGCTACATGGAATACCTTCGAGTATCGTGTTGGATAGATATCTGAGTTTTACATCGAAATTTTGGACATGTTTGCAGAATGCCTTTGGTAGAAAGTTGAAGTTGAGTTCCGCATATCATCCGGAAATGGACGGTTAGACAGAGAGGACTATTCGATCTTTCGAGGATTTGTTGAGGGCTTGTGTTCTAGAACAAGGGGGATCTTTGGATAGTTACTTTTCATTGATTGAGTTTACTTATAGTAATAGTTTCCACTCTATTATTGGGATGTCACCGTATGAAGTGTTGTATGGTAGGAGGTGTAGAACTCCACTATGTTGGTATGAGTCGGGCGAGAGTGTTGTACTCGAACCTGAGGTTTTACAAGAGACAATTGAAAAGATAAAGATGATCCAAGAGAATATTAAGGCTTCTCAGAGTCTTCAGAAGAGTTACCATGACAAGAGGAAGAAAGATCTCAAATTTCAAAAAGATGATCATGTGTTTTTGAGAGTTAGTCCAATAACCGACATTTGTAGAGCTTTGAAGTCAAGAAAACCTACGCTGCATTTTGTTGGTCCGTATCAGATATTGGAAAAGATAGGGGATGTGGCTTAACGATTTACTTTGTCGCCATCACTTTCGAAAGTATATTCAGATCCTTCGCATGTGATTCAAATTGATGATGTACAGGTGAGAGATAACCTAACTGTTGAAACATTTCCATTACGAATAGAAGGTCAGGAAATGAAAAAACTGTGGGGTAAAGACATTGCATTACTAAATGTATTGTGGGGTGGACCAGCTAGTGAATGTTGGACTTGGGAACACGAGGATCAGATACAAGAGTCTTATCCAATGTTGTTTTCGCCAAATAATTTTCTATGGCAAGAATTATTTTAAGTGAGGGAGAATTGTAACACCCTGAATTCTAGATTAATTATTTATTTAATTAATTATCATGAATATAACAGTCTTTGTGAAGTATTTGATATATGTGATATTTTGGTGTATGAGTAATTGTGAAGTTTTTTTTATGTTTTAATGAATATGAGGTATGCCATGATGAATTGAGATGAATATCATGTTTAACATGATGGTTATGTGATGTTCATGTATGTCATTGAGATTATTGTGAATTACGAGAACTTTTGATAATTTATAATTATTAAAATAATTAAGTGGGGATTATTTTAATTACTAAAATAGAGTAATATTGGTGTAAAGGAAATAAGAGAAAGGTAGTCACTTGGGAAGAGTAAGTGAGGATATAATGGGAAGTCCATTATTATGGGTCTAAAGGTTAAAACAAGGAATAAAGAAAAAATTTATTTTTGGAACGATCGTGAAAAGAACAAATGTTGTGGAGAAAGAGAGCTAGGGAACATAGAGGCAATGGGATTTTTCCATAGAATGCGAAGAGAGAGAATTGCTGCTAGGAATCTGAGGTAAGGTATGTTTATCATTGTTATTATAATCGATCTAAGGTTTAGACAATTGTATAATTCTACAAGGATTTGGTTGATGATGCTTATGTGGTGTTTGATGATGAATTGATGGAATTGTGATGTTTAATTGCAAACAATTGATGCATATGATGTATGGTATTTAGGGATGTTGTTATATGATAAAAATATGTGAAGTATTGATGTTTGGAGACATGTAATATGGTGAAATTGCAAGAATTTAGGACTGGTTTTTCGCAATTGGAAAACCTTATTCGCGAAGTGTCATCGGGCAATGAGGATGTGTCTCCGGGAAAACGTGCATCCTGAGGCCATCACTGGGCGAGCCAAGAAGTGATATGATTGTGAAAAGATATAAGCTAATAAAGTTGTTCACTCCAAGCGTCGCCAAGAGAGGCAAGACGTGAAGTTTGCGCCGCGAGACGATGGAGGTGAGTCGTCGGGCGACGGATGGCAGAATTGATTGGCTATTTTGGATTTTTCTTAAATGTTCCATAACTTGAGTTTTAGAACTCAGTTTGAGGTGTCGTTTGAAGTGTTGGATAGCGGACGCAATGAACTTTAGTTGGTGGAATAAAATGAGAAATAAGGATTATATTCCCAAAACCTAAGTTAGAGTAAAGTTAGGTTCCCCATGTCGGATTATTATGATGCTTTATTTATGATGATGTTTTATATACATGATGATGTTATGATAATGTGTGTTTATTTTGATCATATAAAGATGTCGTGTTGAAATTATGAATGATGATACATTTTGATTAGATATGGTCGTATTTATTATGTGTTACGCATCATGCATTCATGGCATAGTTTAGGACTTAGGTCCAGTGATGGTAATTAGGACTCTGGTCCAGTGACGATGGTAGGACAATAGTCCAGTGAAGGCATATATCCCATAGTCTGGATTGAGTGCAAAATTGTGAAGTGCTCTAGTTCCAAGCGCGAATTGATCCTATTGGTGGGGGTCTTTGGAGATATCAATGACTGAGTCATCAGTGAAGTTTGGGTACTGTAGCAGTGAAAATCAGAGATCAAGCTATTAATTAACTTGACTCGTAAATAAGCAAGAGTCGCCATTGCGCTTTATTATTTCCAAGGGAAAAGCGAAAATCGCGAAATAAAACCCATAAATATGCAAAGTGCAATACTAAAAGTAAAGAAAAATACAATTTATTTGAAAGAGATCGAAGTTTCGGGGGTTGGTTATACAAAGGAAATGTACTAGCACCCTATGTATCTATAGTATCCTATAGGAACCTGTTAAAATTTCTGTTTTTGGTTAAAGTTGGTTTTCTTGCTAAATGAGTGTGGGGATGAGTCTTTGAAAATGCGACGACCTAGTGTCGAAGTTTTTAGCTTAAAAGAGGTGTGAGTTTTTTAAAATTAGGGTTTAGAAAAGATTTGTTTTTAGATTAATAAAACTAAAAAAATGTACAAAGGGGTTTTCACACAATCGTATTAAATATATTCTATGACATGAAGTCAATGAATTCGATTTTTCCTTTGGAGTTAGACAAACATAATATAAAGACTAAATGATCGACAAAGGGAAATTAAATAAATAGAAATTAAATAACTAAATAATTAACAACCAAAAATTAAACAAAATAAAGAAAGACAAAATTATACTAATATATATTTTTGGTATTTTTTAAAGAGGGTAAGAAATAAATAATTATAATCCTAATCTAATAGTTTTTTTTTGTATTTTTTGTATGGATTTTTAAATGAAAATAAGGCAAAAGACTTAAAAATTAGAAATAAAAAATAAAGTGAGCAAATAAAAAATACATAAAGAAAATAAAATGTTATAGATGATAAATGACATAAAAGTAAAGAGAAGAAAATATAAAGTGTGGAAATATAAATGATATTAAAGTAAAGTTAGTACAATATAAAGTCAATAATCTGATTTGGGATAAGTGTAACTTCATATAGAGCATAAATGTATGTACCCATACATGTTAGAGAAACAACACTTTGAAGTTCATTCTCTTATACATGTAGTACAATTAACAAATATGGGAGATCAAGACAAAGTCAAGGAAGATACATTATGACAAACTTATCATCAATCCCAAGTACCTTGAATGTTCAAAGAATCATTTAGAGGTAGATTGGAAATAATGAAAGTTTATTAAATATTCGACAAGCTTAGTTGAACTAAAAAATCTCAAATACTTTCCAAATTGATCCAAATAAAAATTAAAATAAAATAGATAAAGAAGAATAAGATGAAGTCTATAATAAAAATACTATAAATGTCATAACTTTCTCAATTTTTCAAGAAATTAAACAAATGAATAATGAAAGTTTATCTACTCAATCTCACGACCAAGGATCCATGCTCAAAATAAGTAAATAAAAAACAAAAAATTACAGAAAAAAATGAAAATTAAACAACATTAAATCACTTTTACTTTTGGAGGTTCAAGAACACTTTTAAACTCTTGATTTTGAATCAATGGAGTTTCCTTCCAAAATGGTGATAATTATAGTACTAAATAAATAAATAAATAAATAAATAAAGAGTAAAAATACCATAGAATTAAATAAGGAACAATTATAATAGCCTACCTACTCAATAAAAGGAAGAAATGACTTGAAAGAAAATGAAGAAAAAAAAAAGAAGAGATTTTTTACTTAATTTAGTGAATGATTTATGGTATTGTTCCTCCAAATGAAAGAAAGAAATGTCTTATTTATAGGGTGAATGAGGTGAGAGTGTTGATGTGGCAATGCATGTGACTTTATGAGAATGGTTCTTGGCCATTGATAAATCCAAGTGGACAATCCTTGTGAAGTGTTTGTACTACATTATAGTAGTCTCAACTTTTCTTTATTGACATAGAAAAACCAAAAGACAAAGTAATAATAATAATAATAATAATAATAATAATAATAATAATAATAATAATAATAATAATAATAATAATAATAATAATAATAATAATAATAATAATAATAATAATAATAATAATAATAATAATAATAATAAAAACTAAAAATGTTAGTAATATTAATAAATACAAAAGTAGAAAATAAAAGAGACATTAAATTAACTATTTATGATTTTTTTTCTTGAATTAAAATAAATGAAAATATAAGTGCAAATTAAATGATAAAAAATAAAATAAATATAAGAAAGTAAAAGAACTTTTATAAATTTTTCTAGACTTTTTTTGAAATAAATGGTACCAGTATAAAAATTTAAATTAATAAAAGAACATATTTTTGATAATTTTTTAGTAAAGAGGTAAAAATAGTAAATAAAAAAATAACATGATGCTAAGTACATTTTTTTGTAATTTTTTTAAATGGAAAAGATATCAGGAATAAAACACAATAAAAATCAAATTCCACTAAATTCATAAACGACTTCTAACATTTCTATTTTTCGTGGCTTTTCAAAGCATAATCAGCTCTTGACTTGTTAAAAGAAATTGTAGATGGTGTAAAGGAGAATCTTATGCAAAAGGAACGCCTCAAAAATGTCGAAATTTGAAGAAGTTATAAAATTTTGAAATCTAACTCATGAAATGGAAAAAAAAATAGGTCAAACCACTCGTGAACACTTGTTATGCAATGATGCAAATGGATGGTGGGATCTTAGGTCAAATATTGGGGTATGACAGCTGCCCCTATTTAAGTTTCTTCTATTCGGAGATATGAAGATTGAAATCTTCGTTTCGACGAGATTGAAGATACTTAAATATATAATACAAAATTTTTGGTCCTAAGATATCACAATGATGTTTACGATATGATATGGATGCAATGCTCTGAATTTTATAGGGAATGACGCCACATGAGACAAATTATTGCTGGAGAAACCAAGCACATGATAAAGTAATCCCACAGGGGAAGAGATTATAACTCCACTAGGGAACACAGCCACACTTCGAATGAGAGACTCTTATTGGGGGACAACTTTGAGAGAAGAAAAATTACCGACTCTATCAGGGAAGACGCCTTGCATAGGCTGTGAAAAGATAAATGGTTACTAACTCAAGATGATGGTAAATTTCCAACTCAGTGTCAAAGGTAGAAAATCAAAGAGATATTGACTCACAGATGACGATTAACTACCAACTCAATATTTGAAGGTAGAATCGAAAAAGATACCGACTCATAGATGATGGTAAACTGCTAACTCAATAGTTGAATGTAGAAAAGCAAGAGATACTGAATCACAGATGACAGTAAACTACCAACTCAATAGTTGAAGGTAGAAAAGCAAGAGATACCGACTCATAGATGACGGTAAACTACCAACTCAATAGATGAAGGTAGAAAAGTAAGATACTGACTCACAAATGACGATAAACTACCAACTCAATAGACGAAGGTAGAAAATATAATAAACTTTTCCACGACGAACGGGTTACCATTTCTTATTTATCAAGTCTTCCACTTGAAAAGGATAATATGCAAACTTCTCTGTGGGACTTTTCCGGAGAGATGCCATTTGTTGTTGATGAGAAAATTCTGAAAAGTGATACCATTTTCTGTTGATGAGCAAAATTCTCAAAAGAGATGCCATTTGCTGTTGATGAGAAAACTTCTCAAAAGAGACGCCATTTGCTGTTGAAATAACATATTGTCGGGGATACACAAGTTTCTCAAATAAAGAGGCCGCCACTTGCTGTCAAACAAAAGATTTCAATATAGTGTTATAAAGAGACTATTGGGAATGAGAATCAATAAATTCATCAGGGATAGACAAACTGCTCATGAAGAGACAATCATTTTCCATAAAAGATTAAATCTAGAAATAATCAAGTTGCTCAAATAAAAAGTCTGCCACTTGTCATCAAGTTGAGATTTCAAAAGAGTGTTGCAACAACACTACTATGGCACAAAGTTCATCTTCAATGGAAACCATGAATAAAATCTTCTTGAGGAGAAAAAAGTATTTATAGGCGTAAAAAAATGCACTCTCAATCTAGGTTTCACAGCCTAGAGAAATCCGCATGGTAACATCTATAGGAGAAGAAGCTCAATCCAAGAACAAAAATGGAGAAAAATAGTCAAACAAGACTCTACCAAATGAGGAATAAACTCAACTGGGACTTATCCTATGCTGATATGAAAGGAATGCTAAAATAAAAACCCTTCCACGAGGAATAAACTCAGTGGGGAATTAAAAAGGATGTACACTTTCTGCTTAAGTTGTCATTCTATTTGGAAAGAGGAAATAAGTTACTTGGGGATAAACACAACCATTAGCGATGGACCCAAAAACCTACAGAAATGCGAATGTGCGTGAATGATGTAATTGTGAATGAATAAATGAAATATCATGTATATGCTGACAAAATAGACAAAATAGATAAACTGGAGATGAAAAGACATCACAGTACAAACAAATACTCGGCTAATCTGGATAAGATGGAAACATTACTGGAGATAGAACAAAAGCCATCTACGAAGCATATTTTTGGTATAAGACTCTAATCTCTCTGGAGAGGAAGATACTTTTCGATAGAAAATACAAAGTCCAATCTTCTAACATCAATAATCTATTGAAAGGAGAACAACATGAACTCTGCTGCAGTTAGAGAAAAAACCTTGCTTAGCTGGAACTACTGGGGAACACCACCATCCGATAATGTGTGCAAAGAAGGTCACATATCTTGACAAATATGGATTGCCCATGAAACTATTTTTGGATGCCCCAAGTTTACTTACTGATAGACTGCATGATGCAAGACAATTATTGCGAATAACTTCACTTCTTAAATGCCCTAAGTTACATGGTTTACGAGAAGAAATCGTCTCAAGTGGATTTTACATAAGACCTGGCATCCAAAATTCCCTAATGTCTTCAAACTCTGGGATAGATTCATTGAATCTTGACGTGACTGCCCCATATTGACTGCATTTGGAAAGACATAGTCTTCAAATTTTCCCCATGAGAGAAATCAAAATATGAAGGCAACAAGTTGTTCATGCTGAAGGTCTTCAGGCGACATGCCCCTGGCTATGATCAATCTTAGAAATGATTCTCCAATTACTTAACAAAGTTTCAGACCTCAAAGGTTAAAATCATCACTGGTGCTTATATGTAAACTTCCTTGACATTAATCAATTGTTTTTACAATTAGAAAAGTTTATTCTGAGAATGAAAATTCTAATACAACAGTTATGTAAGCCTTGAAGATTTTGAAAAGATGTCGCATAGCTTGCAAATTAGTGCATTATTTATTTTTGCATGAAAGATAACAAAAGCACATGATACCATCACAAATATTTTAGCACTACTTACGCGAGTCAGAAACACTATCTTGTTGGAGCATGCTTTTGAATTAAACCATGTTTCAATTAGGACTTTTGAAGGTTATAATGTGGCCTGGTTCATGGTTTTTCAGAAAAAATTATTTTAAGGCTCAAAGTTTATTTGGTGCCCACCCCCTTCATGATGTTCTTCAGTACTATATTTAGTTAATTTGATACGAGTATTCATCTCTCAAGAGGAATTAGTTGATGGTTGGTGAACCACTAACATTCTTTGGACACGATAATCACTCACTTTTATCACACGACTTTGTTCTTTGCTGAGGATTTTTATATGTTATCCTTTCTTTCCAATTATGTTTTCTCTATATTTTGCCTGAACTAATTCTTTTGAATTGATAGTCCAGTGGGATACCCTAATTTTTTCCTAAGTCGCTCATTTTCTAGTTTTCGACTTAGAGGGTTTTTTTCTTTTTTTTCTTGATTTTTGAACAAAACGTGTGACTTTAGCTTGTATTTACTTGTTGAGAGGTTTGTGACTACCTTGTTTCTTGATGTATGAGAGATAATCGTTGTGGTATCGTCATCTTGTTGATCTCCTAATGTGCGAGAGATACCCATTGGGATATCGTTTTGTTTTGATGCACACTATTTATAGGCGAAGATTAACCATTACGATTTTGACTTTTCTCATCCTTTTGAAGGATAACCATTTTTGTATCCTTAGACATGCACTCTTGATGTGATTTGAATACTCAATCATATTAACTAAACACTACCCTACCCCGGGTTAAAAAATGAGGGTTTTTTCTGAACAAAAAAGAAACTCCTACTTCAAGGCTCAAAGGGGTTAACAAGGGTTTCAATCCCTTCTATCTCCGGTGTTTGGGAATTTGAAACATTGCATGTACTTCGTTAACAGGGTTTTATCCAAAAGCATACAACCAGATATTTTGCATCTTAATATCATCATATTCCATCCAATCTTTGCCTAGGCAAGATAATGGAGAACAAGTTGGTATCATAATGTAAAAAGCAATTTTAAAATTCAAACAAATACGAGTGAAATGAATGGATTTCTTCAAGACAAACATACTAATTGTATTAAGATAATCATTCAAATGCAAACAAGTTCTACATGCAAACAGTGCAATGATAAACACGAAAGATAAAAAATGAAAAAGCATTAAAATGCTAAATAAATGAGAAGACTCTCTTCTTTAAACTCCAAGGTATCCTTCAATCATGTTTATTCTTTGGCAATGACTTGAATTGAAACTCAAGACCAATATCTTTAAATGACAAGATACCATTTTGATAAATCTCTGAACTTTGACCTTCAAAGCAAAGAAATCTTCCAAACCATGCCCAGGAGCATCCGGATGAAAGGCACAAGTCAAATCAGCTTTTTAGTACCACAAAATCTTCTCAGGAATCTTTGGTGGATATCGGGTCTGAACCAAATTCCTCTGCATTAGGACATGGAAAAACTCTGCATAGGTAGTTGGAATTGGATCAAACAGAGTTTTTCTATGATTAGGAATTTGTTGGTTGGGAGCTTCGGAAGTTGTATTTACCATAGGGATGACAGGAAAAACATGTCGTTGCTGATGATGATCTTCCCTTCTTTGGGGTCTCCTTGGTTATCGCTGCACTTGTAGATGATTTATAAGAGTTGGGTTAACCGATGGCATAAATTATGGATGATGATAAATCCTATTTCTACATCTAGGTTTCCTTTTCCCTTCTTGCGAAGTATCAATGGAGTTTTGCTCTCTTTTCTTGGGGAAGTTATCACCATACTTCTTTGCATTATCTGTCAAGGTACAATTTTCAGACAAATGTTCCGCTCCGGAATTTTCATCAAGAAGCACTGCCACATTCACTTTTTCAGAGAAATCACTGGGTGTATTGACCTTCTCATGAAATAATGATTTCAGAATTTTTTTGAAGACCTTTTCCATCTCTTCTTCCTTCCTAGAAGGATTGACTTGGGTAGCAACCAAAGTTTCAACCAAAGCAGTTAGATACTTCATACCAGCCTTCAAAGTAGTTACCTTTTCACGGAGTTCAGAAATCTCTTGCTCAATATTTTCAATCTTCCTCTTAGCGCGAGCATTATACTCTGGGACCAAAGGGAAAATAAGACTTGGGAATGACTTTCGAAAGTGAAACAAAAATGTAGAATGATGCATGGTTATGCAAATGGTAAGTTCAATTCATTTCTAAGGACCTCAAATTTGATTCAAGCGTCAAGCGAGAAATAATTAACAACAAAATGTGAAAAATAAGTTTAATACAAAGTTAAGAGCCAAAAGGCTACAAAATACAAAGCCAATAGATTCCAATCAAAAGACCTGACAGTGATCATCAAAAATACAAATCATAAATCCTAAGATGTTTCCCCAAACTCTACATCATCAAGGGTACCCCAAACTAGATTCTTATTACTCCGCTCTTGGGGCCTTTTAAATATCTTATTCGTTGTTTCGATCTTTGGTCTCTCAATTAGATCCTTGATGAGCACACCCCCTTCTATTGATAATTCTTTCTAGATGATCAACCTCTTCTTGAATCTGAAGGATGTAAAATTTTTCTTGTTGATCTTCATTTTCACACTTAGTGACCTTAATTTGAATTGGCATCCAAACATTGTAACTGATGGTACTCCTCTATCTAGTTTCTATTTATGAGTAATGAGCTTGATACGAGAATCAAAGATAAAGTTCCCTAGAAATGAAATTACCATGTATGTCACAAGCATGTCATGATGTTTATGAATGCATGAATGTATGGCTATGCAACAAACACATACAAGGTTCAAAGGTTTAACATCACAATCATGGAGTCAAAGGGTGAGAATCAACCTGCAAGGTATTTACTAAGGGTTTATAACCTGCCGAACAAGGTTCTAAAAAGTACCCAAAGTGTACATCTTTCATTCAGATATTACCAACGTCTCAATTACTCGGTAATTAGTAATATTCGCAAGAAAAACTCGTTTGAGTGCAGCATCGCGTGACGGCTACTTCCGGATTACTCCGTCATAGTCTCCACACTACATCTAAAAGGCCAAGATGGGTTAAGTGTTCTACGGCTCTCAGCTTTACTGGCTCCCAGGTGAAAGCAACAATGTCTTCCCGATTACTCGGTGTTGTACCCCAAAATTTGCCCTCCCATATTCTTCAAGAAATTGCCAAATCAAGTCTCAAAATTCCCCAAGGGTTGCACAGTGCAAGAGCCTCCTAAGCAGTCAAAATTAGGGTTTGTGTTCTGATCAAGAAAATGAAGTTTCCAAAGGTCCAATCAAGTCTCACATGCCCACAAATATGGTCAAGCATCCCCATATCAAGTTTCAAGGCTTTCAGTACAAAATTGCACAGTCAAAAACCCTAATTGCACTACAGTCAACTGTAGGGGCAAAATGGTCATTTGACAGTCAAAAGTTCAAATTTTTGGTCAACATATCATTTTGAAGCCACAAACATCATTTGATCAATGCTTGATCATGATTCTCAAAATTTGGCTCAGAAATCATCAAGATGCAAAAGTTTCCTTATTTGGACAGCTGAAAAAGTCAACTGAAATTGACCAGGGCATAACTTTCACATGGATTATCAGAAAAAATTCCATCCAAAGCTCATTTTGAAGAGAAAGACATTTCCTACAACTCATCTTCATACTTCAAGTTCAAGAAATGCTCTCACAAAAAGTTATCAATTTCAACATTATAGGTCATTTTCAAAAGTCAACAAAAAGGGACTTTAAGTCAAAGGCCATAACTTGAGATTGTTAAATCAAAATGACATGGGACCAAAGGCATTGGTTAGAGGATTCAAAGACCTTTCCAAAATGTCCAAGAACATGAGCAAAGCTTAAAAATTGAGCAAGTTATGCCTTGTAGAATTTGGGAAATTTTTGGATATTTTGAAAAGTCAACATTGATTCAAATGACCTAAAATTGCTAATGGGTCCATTTTTCTTCCACAAATCATCATCCATGGCATGTGCACGACCACTTGGCCCAAAGGGAAGTTTTATTCATTTTTTATTTATTTATTTGAATTTTTATTTATATTAATTCATTTAAATCAAATTAAATATATGAAAAATACTTAACCTAAAGTTTTAAATCTTTTTGTGCATGTTTTACCCTCAAGATTTCGTGCATATGCAAATAAGGAAAGATTTGGAGAGATTGGAGATGATTTGAACCAAAAACACATGGAAAAAGATATGGAAATCATGGTGAAAAAAATCAAATATTGAATTCTTTAATTCATGGATCTTTGGACAATTTCTTTGACCTAATCTGTTCTATACATAAGCAAAAACACAAACCTAATGCTCACACACACGCAGCTGCTCAGAAAAGCCATTATCAAACTTGAAATTTTTCTCAAAAACCTCAACTCTGAAAATCACGTTGGAGGGCGATTCAAGGCAGAATTTTTGTTTCAATAGCTTGCTCAAGCATCATTGAACGTTTCCCAATCAAGAACATCCATCAAAACCTCAGGAATTGGTATACAGAACCTGGAATATCTCATGAAAAATTCATAATCGTGTTTTAAAATCTATGCATCTTCATAACATTTTATTCATTGATTCATATTCCTGATGAAATTCTGAAGCTAACCAATATATTTAATTGTATTTTTATGTGCTATATACGATTTCGCCATTGATGATATTTAGGGTTCAAGAAACTTGGAATTAGGGCTTTTGAAACTAAGAAAAATTGGCCCTCAAGACCACCACCATTCAACTCAGCGCATGTGGACGAAGATAATGGAACTATCGCGCCTAATTTATGAGTGCCCTAGTGCTAATCGTTATTTTCTGTAAAGATACTTTCTGCAACGGTGTAAAAACCGTTGCTTATGTTGTTTGTATTTCAGGAACATGAAGAAGATGATGTGTTGGCCGGCGCTGATTGGAAGGTTTAAATTTCGCGCATTTTGAACCACTAACGCTTTTATTTCTTTTATAATATTTGTTGATCGTTTAATATTAAATGCGTATGAGTTGGTCCAGTGGCAAGCGTTGTTGTTGTTAATCCTCATGACCTGGGTTCGAGCCCCAGGTCTTCAATAATTTCAATGTTATTTTTCTATTAACCATCACATGCAGTTTCGCTTACTGAAGTCCATAATACACCATCAGAATCCAGCGTACACGCGTCTTGGAGCATCAGATCAAAGGCCCTGGATTGGAGAACGCCATACACCCTAGTCAATGCGTGTACATGCGTCCTAAAAAGTCAAAGAGGCCATCAATTTGAGTGGGCCTGGATTGCTATAGAATGCCTCCTAATTTGGGATCTGAACCCCCTTTGGTTTGCAATTCTTCCTATTTTCTTTATCATTTTTATTTTCTATTTTTCTTCTTTTAATTATTGTTTTAGTAATTAATTTTATTATTTTCACAAAATATAAAATACACAAAAAAATCAGAAAAGATAAAAAAATATAATAAATATTTTTATTTCTAATATTTTCATAAATAAATTTGCATGTAATTATTTAGTTTTAATTTAAGTTGTAATTTTAATACTTTTAACAAAAAATCTAAAAAATGCAGAAATAGGTATAATTAATAATTTTTCGTTCCTTTTTATTTTTCTTTCCTAAATATATCAAATAATTAAATATTTTAATTTTTATAATTAAATTGCATGAAAATAAAAATTAGGTTTATTTAGATTAAAAACTTCAATATTTCTTAATAAAGTAAAAAACGACTAGAATTAGGGTTTGCCTCTTATTTTAATCTTAATTAATTCTTTTCCTCATTAAATTCCTAAAACACTAAAAAATACCAAAAAAATAAATTCTTTCCTTCTTTCAATTTTAATCAATTCCATGTAATTTAACTTTGCAAAAAGGGTCCAACGCCCTCGCTTCGTTTAATTCTCATTAATTCGCGTATTTATTTTATTTCATTATAATACTTATGTAATTCTCCCGAAGCCTTGTATTTAATTACTCGCATCTTTTAATTCTTTATTTACCTTTCTTTATTTTCTGTCAAATCGGGTCCTGGTTAATTTTGGCGATGTGGACCCGCGCCATTTGTAATAGCTTTAGATTTTTACATTCCCGCAATATTTTTAACTGTTAAATGGCATGAAAGAATGTATGGACAAAAAATAAAAAATAAGCGTAGAACACCATGACATGACAAAAGATAAATGCAAATGAAAACGACACACCAATCGCACACACCACCCCTAGGGTACGCCTCACTGTTGCCTTGCCTCGAAAGGTGATCGTCGAGTAGAGGATGTCTTAGTAAGTCCTCATGATCCGAGAACCTGGCATGAGGGTAGCTTCTAAGGTGTCTTCCTATTGCTCTGGTGATCACCATGTCCCGAACCTCGAATTGACCCGAACACCTCCAACGGTGGTGCTACCTACCTCTCAATGGTGGGATGGCACTACTTTAAAGGACATTTACACAGACGAATTCCTTAGGGTAGGTAGGTTCTCATAGATACTTGCTCTAATTTCAAAACAAATTCAAAAATACTTTTCACACCAACACATTTTCAAAAAGCTTTCGAAAGCAATTTTTCAAACACTCTTAAGGACCGATACAAGAGTCGAACTGGAATTTTCAAAGAAACTTTTTTAAAACCCACATTGAAAAGCAAACAAACCATTTTTGAAAACACAAGTGAGCAAGTATCTAAGAGCCCATGGATAACCATGGATAGAAAGGGTGCTAACACCTTCCCTTTCTATAACCTACCTCCCGAACCGAGAGCAATCTCTATAAGGAATTTTTCTGTGCTTTTGTCCTTTCCAATTGGAGAAAATAAAAGACGGTGGTGACTCTTGCTTCCGCGACATTTCGCGAACCAGCGTTAAACAGTCAGTTCCAGATCCACCGATCACAGAACTGGCGACTCTGCTGGGGAATAAACTTAAAGTGAGGTGTAACTTAGGGCTAGTTCATAACTATGTTTTCAATTGTTTTCCTTGTGTGCTTTAAATTGTGGGTTGCATCGGAGTTACATAGATCCTAACCCGGATCTGGGGATACCCTGTTTAGGTAGCATAAGCTATGAGGGACCTGTCCGGCGTAGACCGACACAGGTGAAGCAGTGGCTACGTTGGTGTGGCACCTTGGTCTGTACCGATATCCCTTGTGTCGCAGCGAGGAGAATATGGGTCTTCTAAGGAGTCATTAAGCACCAACAACCTTAGAACCTTAATTGACACAACTTGGCCTTTAGAATTGTAGCAGTATGCTACGCCCATTGAGGCTAAACTCTCGTGATGGTTCTGCCCGCAAGAAAAGATTGCGATGCTGGAGTTATGACCGATTGAGGGTAGTCAATGATATTGGGATCCTCTAAGAACCCGGTTACTTTTGATTAGGACAGGTATGAACCAACAAATTGAAAGAGGGTAGTACCTAGACCTCATGCTGGCCTAAACTTTAGGGGCTTGCCTTGTGTGACTTGTGTGCCTTACCATGTTTGCCTTTGTATCTACATGTGGTGTGCTTTATCATAACATCATAACATCATGAGCATTGCATGCATCCTGCATAAGGACTGACCATTTCAAAGACAAGAGGGTTTCATCTTTGCTCTGTTTTGTAGGACATTATGATGCCTGTACGAAGGAATACTATCCGGTTCAACTTTGTTCGTTCACCTGAGTTGCTTGATGAGTTGGTTAGCAGAATTCCAAATACCACTTCCTTCATTCAGAGGCATGGTTCCCTTCTCGGTTTAGTCACTTCAAAGCGGGATCAACAGTTGATGAGTGTTCTGACCCAGTTCTATGACCCTCTGTACCAGTGCTTCACCTTTCAAGACTTCCAGCTGGTCCCTACCCTGGAAGAGTTCTCTGATTTTCTTAGTATCCCTATCTTGGATCAGACTCCCTTTACTGGTTGGGAAAAGACCCTCAGGCTTGAGGATGTTGCTGCAGCTCTTCCTTTGACCCATTAAGAGGTAACAGACAACTGGGTAACTAGAAGCGGAGTTAAGGGTTTCTTGGCCAAGTTTCTGATTGGTAAAGCTAACGGTTTCTGGAATGACCTGGACTTTAGGGCATATGAAGACATCTTGGCTCTCTTAATCTATGGGTTAGTCCTGTTTCCTAATCCTGACAACTTCATCAATGTCACTACCATAAGGATCTTTATGTCTCAGAATCCTGTGCCCACTCTCTTGGGTGACATCTTGAAACAACTTCATGCCCGTACTACCCGAAGACGAGGAACCCTATGGTGTTGTATCCCTTTGTTAGTGAGGTGGTTTATTTCGCACCTCCCCAAGTTCGTACTGAAGAACCAAGAAGGAAGAGGTTGGGCTCATAGGTTAATGTCTCTGACCGATAAAGACATCATTTGGACTTGCAGAGGTTTGGATGAGATAGCTATTATTGATCGATGCGGGGAATACCCTAATGTTCCTCTGATTGGTACCCAAGGAGGGATCTCTTACAATCCATGTCTAGCACTCCGTCAGTTTGGAAGAGCAAGAAGAGCAGGTCCCCATTAGATGTTGGTGCCTCACATCAGTTTTGAATTTCAGGTGGATAGTGAAGAGCTACGTCGTAGGTTCATCAAGGCTTGGGATAAGGTTCATAAAGCTGACCCACAAGAGTTAGGGCCAAAGACCTCTTTACCTATGGAAGCCTACTACAAATGGGTTCGCATCCGTGCTCAGAAGTTAGGTATGCCGTATGAAGCTGTCAGACCCGTCATTCTTGAGTGTCCTGACAAAGATGGTGTTACTCCAACTGTCCTCCCTCCTCAGATACCTACTGATTATGAGACATTGAAGAGATCTTGGTCGCAACTGCGAGAAGAGCGGGATTCTTACTGGGAAAAGTTCAACGAGCAGGAATCAAAGATCCAGAAGCTGACCAAGCAGTTGGAGAATGAGAGAGCTCTGAATGCCTACATCCGTACTGAGAAGATGAGACCATGGGATCAATAAGGAGCCCTAGATGTGCTTTTACAGTTTTATTTTCCTTTTTAGTATTTCTTTTCATGTAACGCCTAAGGGCAACCTGTTGAATAATTTCAGTTTCAAAGTTGAATTTAATGAAGTGTGTTCCTTTTTGTTTACAAAGTTGATTCTCGATTGTCTTTGAAAACATAATCCATACGCATTTCATACATCATGTGCATAGCAGGTTTTTCCTCTTTTCAGGTTGCTTACAGTTCTTCGCTGTTTATTTCAGCATCATGAATCCCGACTCTTCATCAACTGAGACCTCCATCAAGGCTCTTCAGGCGCAGAATGCGCAGTTTCAGGAACTAATCAAGGGTCTGGCCCAAGGCCAAGAGGAGCTGAAGGCTATGCTCCTGAAGAAGGAGAAGAAGAAGAAGAGAAGAACTGTTCTGTTCAACTCGGGCCGAAGGTTCGGTAATGCTCTGCAGCAGGAAGAGGCTGGTTCTTCTGTTGGCAAGAGTAGTCCTCAGGAAGAAGCAAGGGTTCCTAGTCCGGTAGTCTCCGACAACGAGACTGATTTTGATGAAGAGCAGTACCCTCCTGCAGAAGACAGATACAAGCAACTGGAGGATAGGTTGAAAGCTATGGAGGTTCAACAGGTACCTGGGCTGGATTTCGGAGATCTGGGTTTGTCAACTGGTGTGATCATCCCTCACAAGTTCAAAGCACCATCCTTCTCTAAGTATGACGGGGCGTATTGTCCCAAGCTACATCTCAGGTCCTATGTTCGGAAGATGCAACCGTACTCTGCGGATAAGAATTTATGGATCCACTTCTTCCAGGAGAGTCTTTCAGGGACTCATCTCGAATGGTTCTATCAGTTGGATGGGACCAAGGTTCGTAACTGGGAGGAGTTGGCTACTGCCTTCTATAAGCAGTATCAATATAATGCCAACCTTGCTCCTACACGTACCCAACTCCAGGGTATGTCGTTAGGTTCAAGCGAAGGTTTTAAGGAGTACGCTCAGAAGTGGAGAGACCTGGCTGGCAGGGTGCAGCCACCATTGACTGATCGGGAGTTGGTAGACATGTTCCTGGGGACCCTATCTGGGCCGTTTTTCAATCATCTTATCGGGAATTCGTCTGCAGGGTTCACTGATCTGATTCTGACTGGAGAGAGAATTGAGGCTGGGTTAAAGTCTGGAAAGATTCCGAAGGGTGCATCATCTAGTTCTGAAAAGAAACCCTTCAAGAAGGAGGCTAGTGCCGTGTATGGTTCCAAGAGATCAGAGAGACCTGAGCGCCGCCAATCTGTCAGTGCGGTAATGATTGATAAGCCTGCTGCCGCTCCTCGGCCGACCAATCCTCAAAGGGCTGAAAGACCCCGGAGGGAGTTTACCCGGTTAAGCATGACCCTATCGCAGATCCTGCCACAGTTGCTATCCACAAATTTGGTGACTGTCAGGGAGGCTCCGAAGTTCCCCAATACTGCATCTCCTAAGTACAACCCGAATGCTCGTTGTGCTTACCACTCAGATAGCCCGGGGCACTCTACCGATGACTGTTGGACGTTAAAGAGCAAGCTGCAGGACCTTATTGACGCCAAGGAGGTACAGTTTGAGGCATCTGAGAAGCCTAATGTAGTGACAGCGCCCCTGCCTGCTCATGAAGTGAATGCTATTGGGGACGAAGACGAAGTGGATGAAGCTGAGTTTAATAGCTGGATTTACCCTGCGACCGACAGTGGACTTAACAATTGGAGTGCAAAAGACAATCTCCCTGTTTCTCTTGTTACTGAGTAATGAATTCCTATGTTTTGTTATTTTGTAATAAACAATAAATAAACTCTATGGCCCGGTGTCTTACCCGAGGCACCGTGGTTTCATTTGTGAGGGTATATAAATTGTCATTTCATATATCATGAATGAAAATCTTGGACGTTTTCTCGCATTGCAAATTTTATGCTCCTTTTCTGTCTTTTCTTCCTTTACATATATTTCAAAACAGCTGTATTTACACACACACTCACTCATACAGGTTTCAATCCACTCTGGATCTCACTGGTAACGACTCTGCTACTGCCAGTTATGACTTCGAAAATCCGATCAACTTAGCCGAAGACGAAGGTGAAGATGATTGCGAAGTGCCTGGTGAACTTGCAAGACTGTTGCTTCAGGAAGAGAGGGCAATTCAACCCCATGAAGAGCCAGTGGAAACAATAAACTTGGGTACAGAGACAGACAGGAAAGAGGTAAAGATTGGTGCCAACCTAGAGCTCAGCGTGAAGCAACGGTTGACTCAAATGTTGCATGACTATATGGAGATCTTTGCCTGGTCCTACGAAGACATGCCCGGGTTGGATACCGATATTGTGGTCCATCACTTGCCAACTAAGGAAGACTGCCCTCCAGTTAAGAAAAAGGTCCGTCGGATGCGTCCAGAGATGTCTGAGAAGATTAAAGCCGAGGTTATGAAGCAGTTTGATGCCGGGTTCCTTGCAGTAACTTCTTACCCTCAGTGGGTTGCTAATGTGGTGCCGGTACCTAAGAAAGACGGTAAGGTCAGAATGTGTGTCGATTACAGGGATCTGAACAGGGCCAGTCCCAAGGATGACTTCCCCTTGCCTCACATTGATGTCCTTGTTGATAATACGGCTCAGCATAAGGTGTTCTCTTTCATGGATGGCTTTTCAGGTTACAATCAGATCAAGATGGCACCTGAAGACATGGAAAAGACTACATTTGTTACTCAGTGGGGCACCTTCTATTACAAGGTCATGCCATTCGGGTTGAAGAACGCTGGGGCAACCTACCAACGTGCCATGGTTGCTTTATTTCATGATATGATCCATCATGAGATAGAAGTGTATGTTTACGACATGATCGCAAGGTCCCAGACTGAGGAAGAGCACCTAGATCATCTGCAGAAGTTGTTTGACCGGTTGAAACTGTACAAGCTGAGATTGAACCCGAACAAGTGCACCTTCGGGGTAAGATCGGGAAAGTTGCTAGGCTTCGTGGTCAGTGATAAAGGTATTCAAGTGGACCCTGCTAAGGTCAAAGCTATTCAAGAGATGCCAGTTCCTAAGACAGAAAAGGAAGTCAGAGGCTTTTTAGGACGCCTGAATTACATTGCTCGCTTCATCTCACATCTGACTGCTACTTGTGAGCCAATCTTCAAGCTGCTGAAGAAAGATCAGGTAGTGCGTTGGAACGATGAATGTCAGGCTACCTTCGACAGAATCAAAGAGTATCTCCAAGAACCACCTATCCTTATGCCACCGGTTGAAGGGAGACCTCTGATACTATACCTGACAGTACTTGACAACTCAATGGGGTGTGTGCTGGGGCAGCATGACGAGTCTGGCCGAAAAGAGCATGCCATTTATTACCTTAGCAAAAAGTTTACCGACTGTGAGACCCGATACTCACTGCTCGAGAAAACTTGCTGCGCTTTGGTATGGGCTGCTCGCCGGCTGAGACAGTATATGCTGACTCACACTACCTTGTTGATCTCAAAAATGGATCCTATAAAGTACATATTCGAGAAGCCCGCCCTGTCTGGGAGAATTGCAAGATGGCAAATGATCTTGACGGAATACGACATTCAGTACACAACCCAGAGAGCCATCAAGGGAAGTGTATTGGCAGACCACTTGGCACATCAAGCTGTAGATGATTATCAGTCAATGAACTTCGAGTTTCCGGATGAAAGCATCATGATAGTGACAGATTGTGAAGTACCTGGACCGGATGAAGGACCTGAACCAGGATCCCGATGGTCTATGCACTTTGACGGAGCCTCCAATGCTTTGGGAAATGGTATCGGCGCCATAATCATATCACCTCAAGGTACTCATACTCCACTCACTGCCCGGCTGTGTTTCAATTGTACCAACAACATGGCGGAGTATGAGGCGTGCATCATGGGTCTTCAAGCTGCGATCGACCTAAGGATTAAGTTTCTGAGTGTCTTCGGAGATTCCGCTCTTGTGATCAATCAGATCAAAGGAGAGTGGGATACGAAACATCCGAACCTTATTCCTTACAGAGAATGTGTATTGACCCTGATCCCCCACTTCACAGAGATCACCTTTGAACACTTTCCGAGAGAAGAGAATCAGTTGGCGGACGCGTTAGCTACAATGTCTTCTATGTTCAAGGTCAAATGGGATAATGAGGCTCCCCGAATCTTCATTTGGAAACTGGACGAACCGGCATACTGTTGCGATCTCGAGACTGAATTGGTGACTGAGAAGCCTTGGTACCATGAGGTGAAGAGATATCTAGAAGCTCAGGAATACCCTGAAGGTGCATCTGTCAATGATAAGAAGTTCCTGAGAAGATTCGCAGCAAAGTTCTTCCTTAGCAATGGCATCTTGTACAAGCGAAACCATGATTCAACCTTACTGCGTTGTGTGGATAAAACTGAAGCAGAAAGGATCATGGAAGAGCTACATGAAGGGACCATTGGTACACGATCCAGTGGGCACACTATGGCTAAGAAGATCCTTCGGGAAGGGTACTACTGGTCTACAATGGAAGCTGACTGCTACCAACATTCCAGGACATGCCATAAGTGCCAGATTTATGCAGACAAGGTGCACGTTCCTCCGGTTCCCCTGAATGTTCTGACTGCGCCTTGGCCGTTCGCAATGTGGGGCATAGACATGATCGGCGAGATTAAACCTACGGCATCTAATGGGCATCGCTTCATCCTGGTAGCGATTGATTATTTTACGAAGTGGGTTGAGGCAGCATCCTATGCTACGGTAACCAAGACTGTTGTGGCACGGTTCATTCGGCATAATCTGATCTGTCGGTACGGCGTCCCAGAGAGAATAATTACAGACAACGGTACCAATCTGAATAACAAAATGATCGCTGAGCTCTGCGAGCAGTTCAAGATACAGCACCACAATTCTTCTCCTTACAGACCAAAGATGAATGGGGCTGTAGAAGCAGCAAATAAGAACATCAAGAAAATCGTGCAGAAGATGACAATGACTTATAAAGATTGGCACGAGATGTTACCGTTCGCTCTACATGGGTACCGTACCTCAGCTAGGACGTCAATCGGGGCAACTCCTTTCTCTCTGGTTTATGGTATGGAGGCAGTCTTACCGATCGAAGTGCAAATACCCTCTCTCCGGATAATGAAGGATGCGAATCTGAACGAAGATGATTGGATCCAGACACGACTTGATCAACTCAACCTCATTGATGAAAAGAGACTTGCTGCTATCTGTCATGGTCAGACGTATCAGAAACGGATGATCAGGGCATTTAACAAAAGGGTCAGACCACAGGAATATCAAGTTGGGGATCTGGTAATCAAGCGAATCATCCTTCCTCAGAGTGATCCAAGGGGCAAATGGACCCCTACGTACTAAGGGCCATTTGTGGTTAAACAAGTGTTCTCAGGAGGAGCCATGATTTTAACCAATATGGATGGTGACGACCTTCCTCACCCCGCCAATGCAGACATAGTAAAAAAATACTACGCATAAAAAAGACCCGCTAGGCTGACATGCCTAGGCAAAAATTAGGGCTTCCCGTCGAACCAAAAGGGTTCGGGCAAAATGAAGGGATGAAAATGAAAAATCTGTACACCCGGCAAGTCGAAAACCTGAAAAGGCGGCTTGGGCAAAAATGGGTATCCCGGTGGACCGAAAACCCGAAAGGGCGGTCCAGGCAAAAATTAGGGATAAAGCGTAATACTATGTCTCATTGATCACTTTGCATCTAGAATCCGGTATCTACATCAAGTTCAGACGGCATCGATCAGTCAGCTTCACCTTCAACCAAGGTCATCAAGTGATGAGACGCTCGGAGTTATAAAGGCAATAGCAGAGTTGAAACCCAGTGGGATCATTCATTTCACACAGCTGTTTTATTTTCTTTTGTACAAAATTTGTATAAACTCTTTTGTTCGGCGGCGTTCTCTTACTAGGACGTCAGCCTCTTGTACACAAAACGCCTATTTTCAGGCCATTCAAAAAAATCAATACAAATATACTTTTCAGTTAAACGTGCCAATTGTTTTTCTTTTTCTGTTTTGTTTTGCGAAGAACGTCCAAGGTTCAATTTGTGATATATGCATTGACAATAATTTGCTAACTCATAAATATTTGCATACGAAACAAAGGATTTTATTACAGGTGACACTAGAAACAGGGGCAATAAAGAGTTGTCTAAGCAATCTAATTGTTCTGTCCTCCAAAGGTACCAAGGTAGGTTCAGCTAAAGAATATGACCAGTACATATTAATTCCCCAGAGAGTGATTCAGCAAAACAGTGCATTCTTCTCCAGGCAGAGTTATCAAGTCTCAAGGAAATTGGGTATCCTCCAGCAGATCCCAACATCCCCCAGCAGTATACATATAAGCATCCACGGCAGTCTTGGTCTAAAGATTGTTCCCCGACGGCAGACCAACATTCAAAGGAATCACTTCCCCGACATAGTTCAAAACTTCCCCAGGAGAGTCCAATCCAGTTCCCCAGGAAGGTTGGAATCTATCTCCCCAAGCAGTAAGCTTATCCCCAGTAGATTCTAGAAGCTTACCCTCGCAGAGCACGAACGCGTCGTCCGGCTTTATTTAAAGAGTTATTTCCTTAACAGGATATAACTGGGTTATCCTCAGCCAAAAGCCACGGAAAGAGCGTCCTCGACAAAGTCTTCTTACCCCAGCGAAGTCCATCAACACTTCCAACAACAAGGGTATCCCCAGCAAATTATTATCAACATTCAGCAAGGCATCCCTCTTCCCACAGAGTATTGCTTCCCAGCATGGTCGCTAGAGTATCTTTTCTCCCCGCAGAATCTTCCATTTGCCAAGTTTATTCCGCAACGGAGTCATCTTCTCCTACCGGTATTCTTGCAGTTATCATCCCCAGCGGAAGCAAAATCTATTCTTCAACATCAGCCCAGGATATGACTTCCCGGCACCCATCAAGGATTTAATTTCCTAGACGAAAACATACATTCATGAAACATCACATACATCATTATAGCATGCATAGACGCATTATGTCATACAAATCTCATTTATGTTGAGAACATCATTGCTTGATCCATATCATGCATTGCATATGACTGACCTTTACCTTTCAGGAAAGATGCAGTTGAAATTCTCAATCATATTTCAAGACCTAGACCGATTCAGTTAATCGACTCCAAAGATTTCTTACCCAGTCCCAGGCCTTCTCTAGTCCAGCTAAATCGACTCCCAAAAGATTTTTCTGATAAAGACTCAGTAGAAGTTATCCCAGATTATAATTGCCTATTGGTGCCCTCTCCGACGGTGAGTGAGGTGATAATTCCTTTTCCTATGGTTCCCTCTCCGACGGTGAGTGAGGTGATAATTCCTTTTCAGATGGTTCCCTCTCCGACGGTGAGTGAGGTGATAATTACTTTTCAGATGGTTCCCTCTCCGACGGTGAGTGAGGTGATAATTCCTTTTCCTATGGTTCCCTCTCCGACGGTGAGTGAGGTGATAATTCCTTTTCAGATGGTTCCCTCTCCGACAGTGAGTGAGGTGATAATTCCTTTTCAGATGGTTCCCTCTCCGACGGTGAGTGAGGTGATAATTCCTTTTCCTATGGTTCCCTCTCCGACGGTGAGTGAGGTGATAATTCCTTTTCAGATGGTTCCCTCTCCGACGGTGAGTGAGGTGATAATTCCTTTTCAGATGGTTCCCTCTCCGACGGTGAGTGAGGTGATAATTCCTTTTCAGATGGTTCCCTCACCGACGGTGAGTGAGGTGATAATTCCTTTTCCTATAGTTCCCTCTCCGACGGTGAGTGAGGTGATAATTCCTTTTCAGATGGTTCCCTCTCCGACGGTGAGTGAGGTGATAATTCCTTTTCCTATGGTTCCCTCTCCGACGGTGCGTGAGGTGATAATTCCCTTTCAGATTATAATTTCCTTTGGTTTTCTTCCCGATACTGCGAAGATGGTAATTCCCACCAAGATTTTCTCAACGAGCGTTGTTGAAGTTAAAGTCACCCAAGGTTCTCTTACCATTCATGCTAAGATAGTAACCATCCCTGGTTCATTCATCATCTTTTGAAGCTCCAGACTCAGCTCCTGTAACCAGTCAGGACATATCTATGCCAAGCATCTGAAAACCAGTTCTTGCAACGTGTCAGGTACTCATGTTTCTTTTGCAGGTATGCAGGTTCTCGCTAAGGAATCTCTTACGCGATCAACATCCAGATGGCATCTATAAGCCCATCATCTTATCCAGCAACCTCTAAATAGCATCTATAAGCCCATTCCACCATCACTGCTACTATGTGAGCGCAAATTTCTGGGCACTCTAGTGTTCAATCATCTTCCACCCTCGGATTACGAAAGGCACATCAGCCAATCTGCATCCTCAGGTCTAAGAAGATTGAACAGGGGCAACTGTTGTACCCCAAAATTTGCCCTCCCATATTCTTCAAGAAATTGCTAAATCAAGTCTCAAAATTCCCCAAGGGTTGCACAGTGCAAGAGCCTCCTAAGCAGTCAAAATTAGGGTTTGTGTTCTGATCAAGAAAATGAAGTTTCCAAAGGTCCAATCAAGTCTCATATGCCCACAAATATGGTCAAGCATCCCCATATCAAGTTTCAAGGCTTTCAGTACAAAATTGCACAGTCAAAAACCCTAATTGCACTACAGTCAACTGTAGGGGCAAAATGGTCATTTGACAGTCAAAAGTTCAAATTTTTGGTCAACATATCATTTTGAAGCCACAAACATCATTTGATCAATGCTTGATCATGATTCTCAAAATTTGGCTCAGAAATCATCAAGATGCAAAAGTTTCCTTATTTGGACAGCTGAAAAAGTCAACTGAAATTGACCAGGGCATAACTTTCACATGGATTATCAGAAAAAATTCCATCCAAAGCTCATTTTGAAGAGAAAGACATTTCCTACAACTCATCTTCATACTTCAAGATCAAGAAATGCTCTCACAAAAAGTTATCAATTTTAACATTATAGGTCATTTTCAAAAGTCAACAAAAAGGGACTTTAAGTCAAAGGCCATAACTTGAGATTGTTAAATCAAAATGACATGGGACCAATGGCATTGGTTAGAGGATTCAAAGACCTTTCCAAAATGTCCAAGAACATGAGAAAAGCTTAAAAATTGAGCAAGTTATGCCTTGTAGAAGTTGGGAAATTTTTGGATATTTTGAAAAGTCAACATTGATTCAAATGACCTAAAATTGCTAATGGGCCCATTTTTCTTCCACAAATCATCATCCATGGCATGTGCACGACCACTTGGCCCAAAGGGAAGTTTTATTCATTTTTTATTTATTTATTTGAATTTTTATTTATATTAATTCATTTAAATCAAATTAAATATATGAAAAATACTTAACCTAAAGTTTTAAATCTTTTTGTGCATGTTTTACCCTCAAGATTTCGTGCATATGCAAATAAAGAAAGATTTGGAGAGATTGGAGATGATTTGAACCAAAAACACATGGAAAAAGATATGGAAATCATGGTGAAAAAAATCAAATATTGAATTCTTTAATTCATGGATCTTTGGACAATTTCTTTGACCTAATCTGTTCTATACATAAGCAAAAACACAAACCTAATGCTCACACACACGCAGCTGCTCAGAAAAGCCATTATCAAACTTGAAATTTTTCTCAAAAACCTCAACTCTGAAAATCACGTTGGAGGGCGATTCAAGGCAGAATTTTTGTTTCAATAGCTTGCTCAAGCATCATTGAACGTTTCCCAATCAAGAACATCCATCAAAACCTCAGGAATTGGTATACAGAACCTGGAATATCTCATGAAAAATTCATAATCGTGTTTTAAAATCTATGCATCTTCATAACATTTTATTCATTGATTCATATTCCTGATGAAATTCTGAAGCTAACCAATATATTTAATTGTATTTTTATGTGCTATATACGATTTCGCCATTGATGATATTTAGGGTTCAGGAAGCTTGGAATTAGGGCTTTTGAAACTAAGAAAAATTGGCCCTCAAGACCACCACCATTCAACTCAGCGCATGTGGACGAAGATAATGGAACTATCGCGCCTAATTTATGAGTGCCCTAGTGCTAATCGTTATTTTCTGTAAAGATACTTTCTGCAACGGTGTAAAAACCGTTGCTTATGTTGTTTGTATTTCAGGAACATGAAGAAGATGATGTGTTGGCCGGCGCTGATTGGAAGGTTTAAATTTCGCGCGTTTTGAACCACTAACGCTTTTATTTCTTTTATAATATTTGTTGATCGTTTAATATTAAATGCGTATGAGTTGGTCCAGTGGCAAGCGTTGTTGTTGTTAATCCTCATGACCTGGGTTCGAGCCCCAGGTCTTCAATAATTTCAATGTTATTTTTCTATTAACCATCACATGCAGTTTCGCTTACTGAAGTCCATGATACACCATCAGAATCCAGCGTACACGCGTCTTGGAGCATCAGATCAAAGGCCCTGGATTGGAGAACGCCATACACCCTGGTCAACGCGTGTACACGCGTCCTGAAAAGTCAAAGAGGCCATCAATTTGAGTGGGCCTGGATTGCTATAGAATGCCTCCTAATTTGGGATCTGAACCCCCTTTGGTTTGCAATTCTTCCTATTTTCTTTATCATTTTTATTTTCTATTTTTCTTCTTTTAATTATTGTTTTAGTAATTAATTTTATTATTTTCACAAAATATAAAATACACAAAAAAATCAGAAAAGATAAAAAAATATAATAAATATTTTTATTTCTAATATTTTCATAAATAAATTTGCATGTAATTATTTAGTTTTAATTTAAGTTGTAATTTTAATACTTTTAACAAAAAATCTAAAAAATGTAGAAATAGGTCTAATTAATAATTTTTCGTTCCTTTTTATTTTTCTTTCCTAAATATATCAAATAATTAAATATTTTACTTTTTATAATTAAATTGCATGAAAATAAAAATTAGGTTTAATTTAGATTAAAAACTTCAATATTTCTTAATAAAGTAAAAAACGACTAGAATTAGGGTTTGCCTCTTATTTTAATCTTAATTAATTCTTTTTCTCATTAAATTCCTAAAACACTAAAAAATACCAAAAAAATAAATTCTTTCCTTCTTTCAATTTTAATCAATTCCATGTAATTTAACTTTGCAAAAAGGGTCCAACGCCCTCGCTTCGTTTAATTCTCATTAATTCGCGTATTTATTTTATTTCATTATAATACTTATGTAATTCTCCCGAAGCCTTGTATTTAATTACTCGCATCTTTTAATTCTTTATTTACCTTTCTTTATTTTCTGTCAAATCGGGTCCTGGTTAATTTTGGCGATGTGGACCCGCGCCATTTGTAATAGCTTTAGATTTTTACATTCCCGCAATATTTTTAACTGTTAAATGGCATGAAAGAATGTATGGACAAAAAATAAAAAACAAGCGTAGAACACCATGACATGACAAAAGATAAATGCAAATGAAAACGACACACCAATCGCACACACCACCCCTAGGGTACGCCTCACTGTTGCCTTGCCTCGAAAGGTGATCGTCGAGTAGAGGATGTCTTAGTAAGTCCTCATGATCCGGGAACCTGGCATGAGGGTAGCTTCTAAGGTGTCTTCCTATTGCTCTGGTGATCACCATGTCCCGAACCTCGAATTGACCCGAACACCTCCAACGGTGGTTCTACCTACCTCTCAATGGTGGGATGGCACTACTTTAAAGGACATTTACACAGACGAATTCCTTAGGGTAGGTAGGTTCTCATAGATACTTGCTCTAATTTCAAAACAAATTCAAAAATACTTTTCACACCAACACATTTTCAAAAAGCTTTCGAAAGCAATTTTTCAAACACTCTTGAGGACCGATACAAGAGTCGAACTGGAATTTTCAAAGAAACTTTTTTAAAACCCACATTGAAAAGCAAACAAACTATTTTTGAAAACACAAGTGAGCAAGTATCTAAGAGCCCATGGATAACCATGGATAGAAAGGGTGCTAACACCTTCCCTTTCTATAACCTACCTCCCGAACCGAGAGCAATCTCTATAAGGAATTTTTCTGTGCTTTTGTCCTTTCCAATTGGAGAAAATAAAAGACGGTGGCGACTCTTGCTTCCGCGACATTTCGCGAACCAGCGTTAAACAGTCAGTTCCAGATCCACCGATCACACTCGGTAAACAAATACTATAGTCAAAGGGGCCTCCACTGATTGGGGGATCTATTCCTCCTTTTTCGGGATTACTCCCTCAAAGTTAACATGACTATACCGCCCATACTATCCTAAGTGTACTTAATCTGGGTATAGGACTTGTCTGTTGTAATCAACACCCAAAGAAACCACAAAATAACACAGATAACCAAACAACAAATAATAACAAAAACAAATATAACAAATTAGGTTTAACCCACTTAAAAAATTTATTCCCCAGCAGAGTCTCCAATTCTATAGTAGTGAAAATCGGAGATCAAGCTATTAACTAACTTGACTCACAAATAAGCAAGAGTCGCCACCACGCTTTACTATTTCAAAGAGAAAAGGGAAAAGTGTGAAATAAAACATATAGATATGCAAAGTAAGTGCAATACTAAAAGTAAAGAAAAATACAATGCATTTGAAAGAGATCGAAGGTTCGGGGGTTAGTTATAGAAAGGGAAGGTACTAGCACCCTATGTATCTATAGTATCATATATGAACCTTTTGAAATATATATTTTTGGTTAGAATTGGTTTTCTTGCTAAATGAGTGTGGGGATGAGATTCTGAAAATGCGACGACCTAGTGTCGAAGTTTTTGGCTTAAAAGAGGTGCGAGTTTTTTAAAATTAGGGTTTATAAGAGATTTGTTTTTAGATTAATAAAACCAAAAAAAATGTAAAAAGGGGTTTTCGCACAATCGTATTAAATATATTCAATGACATGAAGCCAATGAATTTGATTTTTCCTTAGGAGTTAGACAATTAAAATATAAAGACTAAATAATCGACAAAGGGAAATTAAATAAATAACAATTAAATAACTAAATAATTAACAACCAAAAATTAAATAAAATAAAGAAAGACAAAATTATACTAATATATATTTTTGGTATGTTTTAAAGAAGGCAAGAAAGAAATAATTACAATCCTAATCTAATAGTTTTTTTTGTATTTTTTGTATGGATTTTTAAATGAAAATAAGGAAAAAGACTTAAAAATTAGAAATAAAAAATAAAGTGAGCAAAGAGAAGATAAATATTCAAGTGAGCAAAGAAAAAATACATAAAGAAAATAAAATGTTATGAATGATAAATGGCATAAGAGTAAAGAGAAGAAAATATAAAGTAAAGTTAGTACAATATAAAGTTAATAATCTGATTTGGGATAAGTGTAACTTCATATAGAGCATATAATGCATGTACCAATATATGTTAGAGAAATGACACTTAGAAGATCATTCTCTTATACATGTAGTACAATTAACAAACATGGGGATCTAAAAAAAGTCAAGGAAGATACATTATGACAAACTTATCATCAATCCCAAGTACCTTGAATAATCAAATGACTATTTAGAGGTAGATTTAAAATGATGAAAATTCATTAAATATCTGACAAGCTTAGATGAACTAAAAAGGCTCAAATTCTTTCCAAATTGATTCAAACAAAAATAAAAATAAAATAGATAAAAAAGAATAAGGTGAAATCTATAATAAAAATACTATAAATGTCATAACTTTCTTAATTTTTCATGAAATTACACAAATGAATAATAAAAGTTTATCTACTCAATCTCACGACTAAGGATCCATGCTAAAAATAAGTAAATAAAAAACAAAAAATTACAGGAAAAAAATGAAAATTAAACAACATTAAATCATTTTTACTTTTGGAGGTTCAAGAACACTTTTAAACTCTTGATTTTGAATCAATGGAGTTTTCTTCAAAAATGGTGATAATTATAGTACTGAATAAATAAATAAATAAATAAATAAAGAGTAAAAATACCATAGAATTAAATAAAGAACAAGTATAATAGCCTACCTATTCAACAAAAGGAAGAAATGACTTGAAAGAAAATTAAAAGAAAAAAAAAAGAAGAGATTTTTGGCTTAATTTAGTGAATGATTTATGGTATTTTTCCTCCAAATGAAAGAAAGAATGGTCTTATTTATAGGGTGAATGAGGTGGGAGTGTTGATGTGGCAATCCATGTTACTTTATGAGAATGGTTCTTGGCTATTGATAAGTCCAAATTGACTGAAATTCTGGTTTCAGATATGTGATGTTGAATGAGATGTCACGACACAAATATCTGTTTGCAAGTAAGGTATAGTAAAATCAAAAGCTATAAAAATACAAGAGGTTGTTCACCCAGTTCAGTGTACAACAACACCTACTCTGGGGTATCAAGCTAGGGACAAGTTCACTAAATAGTAACAATTCATAGACCCTAAGTAAATAACATGTTTACAATCTAATCACTTAATCACTACCCAAGATACACTTCTACCTAAGACTCACCTAGGTATGAGGCCATCCTCAAATCCCTTCAATCATTTACAGTGAAGAACTTAACAAAATTAATAAGTTTGAAACACTTCAATCATTCAATGATTAAAATAATATGAATGATACACAATTAACAACCCAAATAACAACTCAAGTATCTAAACTAATACTTAGAGTGTATTACAAATAAAAGCCTAGACTTCTAATCAGAAATAAAGTATTCTTCTTCAAAATTTTCTTGTCTTTGAATAAGTAAGCAAGTCCTTATATATGCGAAGTTTTGGGTTTGGGCTTAAAAATAAATATTCAAATTGTGATACGGTGGCAGAAACGACTGTTTTGAAAATGTTGGTTTGCGTTTTGCGTTTTTTGTTCGCAAAATGTCGCGGTAAGCAAGAGTCGCCACCAACTTTTGTTTTATCCAACCGGAAAGGAAAAAAGCACAGAAAAATTCCTTTTTCGAGATATTCTGAGTACGGGGGGTAGATTATAGAAAGGGAAGGTGTTAGCACCATTTCCATCCATGATTTTCCATGGGCTCTTAGGTACTTGCTCATCTTTTAAAATTGATTGTGTGTGTTTGTTTTGAAAAGTTTTGTTTTATTTCGTTTTAACCCTTGTTTCTGTCCTCAAAAGTGTTACGAAGTTGTTTTTGAAAACTTTGTTTGAAAAGTGTTTGGTGTAAAAAAGTTTATTTCGAGCAAGTACCTACTAGCATCTACCTACTCGAAAAAAGATTGTTTATGTTCTTGTTTCCTTTAGACCGTGCTATCCTACTATTGAGTAGTATGTAGCACCGTCGTTGGAGTTGTAAGGGTCAATTCGAAAGGGACGTGCGATCACTAAAGAAATGTTAGGACGTCTTAGTAATAGCCCTAAAGTCTTAAGATCATATTCGAGGCAACATTTCCGAGGCAACCTTTCCGAGGCAACATTTCTGAACGGGACATTTGATCTTTGTTTAGACAGTAGGGAAACCACTAAGACACTCTATACTTAATAACCGTTTACCGAAGGCAACCGAAGTGAGAGTATACCCTAGGAGTGTGCATGTGCGAGTGATTTGATTTCAGTTATTATCTTTGCATATTAGGGTTTTCTAGCCGTTTTAAATTATCATGCAATCTTGTCATACAATCCTATTAACATACATCTAACAGTTAATATTTGCGAGAATTAAAATGCGAGAAATAAAACCTACGCTATTACAAGGCTTCGGGGTAGGGATTAATTACATAGCCAAAAAACTCGTAAAACGATAAATAAAAGAAAAATCCTAGATTAAACTATTACATACCATGGGCAGTTACATTAATATTGCAAAAATTAATAAATGCGCGCGATGAAACGAAAACGAGAGATTTAGGGTTTTGACCCCAACTACCTAATTGTAATTTACAAGAAAAATCATTTTTTGTGGTTTTTATGCTATTTTGAGAAAATAAAGTTTTAATTGAATAAATAAGAAACCTAATTACTAATTAATTTAAATTTAAGAAAAATATTTAAATTAACCTATTTTTGTATTTTTGTGTATGGAGAAAAGAAATAAAATTTAAATCACAAGTAAACCCTAATTTTTCCTAATTGATTTTAATTACATAAAAAGTTAGAACTATCCTAAATTAAATTTAAACTAATATTAAATTAAATTTAATAAAATAAAAAAACCTAATTCTAAATTTGTGAAATTTGATTTTATGATTTTTTTGTGAAAAAGAAATTCATTTTGTTAGAAAAAAAATTTAAACAAATTAAACTAAAAAAATAATTAGAGAAAAGAAACAGAAAAAGGGCCTGGTGTTGCTTAGCAAGAAGGGGGTATGATTTGGCAAATCTGAGCCCAATAAGCTCCTGGCCCCATTGACTTTGCCAATCCCATGTGCTTGCTTGACTAGGCGTATGGTGGACCCTCAGGGATAAGGCGTTGGATCAGTAGCCTTGATGATCTGATGATGGGATATTGATGATGCATGGTAGACTTGTGGGACACTAGTACACCTGAATATGTGAGAAAAAATAATATTAAGCAAAGTTGGGACCTGGGGATCGAACCCAGGCCCTTAGGCGTTCTCACACTGCGCGCTTACCAGCCGAGCTAGCTTTGCTAGTTGTATAAATGATAACAAATAAATATTATATGATAAAAACAAAAAACCAAATTCTGAAACACGCAAAATTTGAATGGGCCATTCACCACCTGCCACGCCATCATCTTCATCGTGGCTTTTTTCGTTTTAGATCATATACTTTTACCTACGGACACTGGGCATAGGTACAACCCTGTGCTTCTGCAAAATTTCATATAGGCGTGATAAATGACAACCAATGGTACCAATCAACTCGTTGCAACCTCACGAGCATCATGGTACCATTATCCATGCCCAATTGTTCATGTAGACAAAACCCCTAAAAACGAAACTAGAACCCTAGCCATGGCAACTTGTTGTATAGTCAATAAAAATACAATTGGATATAACCATTATCTTGCAAGCATCTCAAGGATTAAGAATATATCAATGAATCATGCTAAATATGCCAGAATTATGATATTCGAATTCAAGAAAAGAGATGAGCCGTGTGACTCTTACGGTGCGATTCTGAACGTGGGAAAGCTTGTTAATGGTTGCAATATGATCCAGGGATATCCAGCAAACGATTGGGATGGTTAGAATGCCTTGAAGTGATCTGAAATGTGGAAATCAGTTTTCCACTTTTCTTGAATTTTTTGAAACTTGCTTTCACTTTCGCACTCCTCCAACCTCTTTGTTTTTGGTCTGAAATTGTTCCTTATGTATCCAAGAATGAATTAGGGTTGCAACTTTGTTTCAAATCTTATCCAATTAGGATCATTGATTCATGATTTGATCATTGTGCAAATCTTTCCAAATCAAGAAAAATGAAATCTTTTTGTATCCATATGAGCCTTGCATGATTTGATCTTTTTTCCAGCTGTGTAATAATCCTAAACATGCATAAAATCTCAAGATTTGATTAGCTTTTGATATTTTTACTATTTTATTTTGATTTTATTTGATTTAATTGAAATAAAATCAAAATAAATAACAAAAATAAAATAATGACAAGTGGACAGGCTCATGGGTCTTGGGTCACATTACAAACTCAGTGCAAGCATAAAAAGTTGGGCCCATTTAGCAAAAAATGCAATTTGGCCACATTTGACTTTTGGCAATTTTGCAAAAAGGGTCAACTTTGCGAATGCATAACTCTTTCAATTTTGACCCTAGAGATGTGTTCTTGAGCTTTTTAGAAAGCTTAAGATGTCCTCTAAGCAACCCTTTTTGTCTCGTCTAAATTTAGTCTTCCATGTTCATGTATGAAGCTTTGACCCAAAAGGTGTATTTGTTGACTTTTCAAAATGACCTATAATGTCCAAATTTATATCTTCTTGTGAGTGCATATTTTGAACTTGGGATATGTAGATTAATTGTAGGGGATTACATACTCTTAAAAATGAGCTTTGGATGGGTCATTTTTTATAAAGTATGAGAAAGTTATGCTTGGTCAAAGTTGAGTTGACTTTTCCTGCAAAACCCTAATTTAGCAACTTTTGGGTTTTGATGAATTGTGAGCAATCCTTGAGGAATCATGATCAACCCTTGACCAAATGATGAATAATACTTAAAAATGAGAATGTTGACCAAAAATCTTGAAGTTTGACTGTATGTGGGCCACAATTGACTTTTGCCCTAACACAGTCGATTTTCAGGCCTTTGAGCAATTGACTGAGCAAACTTCCTCTGCAAGGCTTGAAACTTGACATGGGTGATCTTGAGAACATATTAGGACAATGGTGAGAATTTGGGATCCTTTGGACTCAAACATCTTGATTCAAACTGAAACCCTAATTTGAGGTAGACTGCCTTAGGAGAGAGTTTGTCTGGTTAACCCTTGGACTTCCTTGAGCAATTTGAGGACCTCACTTGAAATGTATTGAGAAATATGGGAGGGAAATTTTTGTGGTACAACACAAATCTTTTGAATATTTCCACAAAAACAAGCCAAGATAAAATTATGCAATTTGAAAAATATTCCTCCATATTTTTCGCGGCCTGTAGATCAGAAATCCTGAATTATAGAATGCTGGAAATCAGGAAACAAAAGACTTAAGTGGTTTTGGGCTGAGATCAGTTTAGTAGGAAGGTGTCAAGACATCTGCTTTGACATCATTCAACACTGTTTTTCTCCAAATGTTAAGACATTTAGAAAAACATTAACAAGTCATTGTTTTACCAAAATTTTTGCCAACCAACACTTACAAACTCCCCCTTTGGAAAATTTTGGCTAAAACATTGTTAAAGAATATTATCAGAGCAGCAGCACAATTATCAGACATTATTAGGGCAGCAGAAAAAGCAAGGCAATCAAGATATACATTCAATTAGTAGTTAGCTATTAGCACTTGAAGATGTCAAAACATCTTCTGGGACATGAGGCTCCCCCTAAAGTATTGAGCTCTCCCTCAATCAATGGTCAGTGGTCAATCAGTTGCCAGTGGTTATTCAGTCAATCACTCACTTTCTCTCCCCCTTTTTAGTCACAATATGCCAAACAAACGGATGCATTAAAAGGAATATTAGTATTAGGGTATACACCCTAAAATTCAAATTTCAAGCACATTCAAGTGCCAAAAAAGAAACAAGGTGTTCAGAGAAACATCAAGTAGTCTAACTATCATCCAGACCAGTTGACTTGGTTGAACTAGAACTTCTTTCCATATTGGAATTTTAATCTTCAGAGCTCACTGCATCATCAAGGTTGTTATCCTTTTGCAGGTCCTTGATCATCTTTTCAAATATTTGCTTCCTAGATGAGCTCACTCTGATCACATCATTTAATTCCTTGGAGGCTTCCCTTAGTTCATTGATCATTTCATCCTTAGTGGAGGTCTTTTCAGTAGGAAAAGATGTTAAAACAATGTTTGGGACATGTTTTCCTGAAAAAAAGCCTAAAATAGAGGGTCAACGTAGACTCCCTCTTGCACATAACATCATTTCCACTTAGGATTCCAGGATGTTGATTTAGGATAATTCCACGGACGAGGGAAGGAAAAGCAATTGGCATTTAATGGCACAAGTTCCTACATGTTTGATGGTCTGATCAAAGATATAAGTCCCATAATAAATAAAAAAATTGGTTTCCAATAGCATAAATGAACTTTCTTAAACCAATGGAGATGGTTGAAGTGTGATTAGTGGGAACCCAATTTGCAGCTCCAATCCTATGTAAAATTACATATTTCACACTCATTTTGCTGACATGAAGTTTGATTTTCATTGGCCACTCACTTACTTGATTAGCAGTAATGGCTCTACACACTTGATTGTCTGTTACTTCCAGCTCACAACATACATCTTCAGACCTATCTAGAAATTTGTTTATAATGGAAGGAGAAAATTCTACACACTTTCCTATAACAAAAACCTTTATATATTCCTTACTCTTTGGTCAGCACAGTCAACAGGAATATTAACAATAAACTCCTTAGCAAGAGTTTCATAGCAATTTGCAAACTTGGTAACTGTTTTCATTAGTCCTGCATAGGAGATCAAGTATGTGATTTCCTTACATTCCAAGGCACCAACTCCTAGTTCTCTCTCCATGGAAATCCTTCTCTGATACACATACTTCCATTTCTCAGCATTCCCAATAGACTGGAAGGAGACATTGTCAAGTGGGGCATCGGGGACCCTAAAAACCAATTTCTTATTTGCAGACTTTTTGATAGGAGAGATGTCCTGGACATCTTGCTCGACATTATACTCAAAGTCATTCTCTTAAATTAGAACAACTTTATTCTTACTCTTAGTCCTTTTTACATCATCCTCATCATCATCATCAGTAGAGGTAACAAGTCTAGCTTTTCTCTTTCTAGAAGGAGGGACCAGTTTACTTCCTGCTTTTAGGGGCCCATACATGGTTTTCTTCTTAATTGTTTTGGAAGGGGGTGTGATACTTGCATCTTTCACTCTTCTGGAATTGTCAGAGAGCTCTGCAACATTGACTATATTCACATCATTGTGACATTCTCCATCCTTGGAGGTAGCAACATCTTGTTTAGAAGGAGAGTTTTCTTCAACATTTTGTTCAACATTTTCCTCAACATCTTGATCAACATTTTCTTCTTCCACATCTTTTAGGGAAGAGGTAGCAAGATTCTCAAGTTTGCTATAAGAAGCATCATTCTTAGATGATTAAGCAACATCATTTTTAGGATTACTTCCTTTGTCATCAGGAGGAGGCATGCGAGCAAGGGGAATAGAAATCCAAAACACAACAAATCCTTCATTTAATACCTGTCCACAAGCCTTCTGATGCTTCTATCAACATTGACAATTTCTTCTTCAGCTCTATTATCAGTAGTAGTAGAAGATTTACCTTTATCATCTTTAGATTTCTTAGTTGGTGATGTTCTAGGTTTCTTGACCTTTTTATCAAGCGGAGGGATCGTTGATAAAGGAGTAACATATAATACTCTGTCAAGAGAATGATTTTCATTTGCAGATTTTGAGGAAGATGATGTGTGATGTTGAGACATGTTTGAAAAATTTCTAGCAAGGAGATGAGGAATGGCAAGGGTTCTTCTTCTGTTGAGGAGAATGAAGAGTTTGTGAAAGTAGAGAGAAGAAATGTAGTAGCATGTGGGAAACAATTTGAGGCAGTCTTTTAATGATTGTTTTCTAAAATTTATTTGTTGGAAACACAAATAACATAAGATCACTTTAATGGAATTCCCACACACTTTTAATTGCTACAAACCCTCATATAAACTTATCCCTAATTTCCCCCATTAACTTCTCAAATTGATTAGCATCCAAAGCTTTTGTGAAGATGTCAACCATTTGCAATTCAGTGGCTACATGTTCTAAAGCAACAATCTTTTCTTCAACAAGCTCTCTTATGAAGTGATGACAAATGTCAATATGCTTGGTCCTGCTGTGTTGAATTGGATTCTTTGATATGTTTATGGCACTTAAATTGTCACAGAATAATGTCATGACATCTTGTTTGACATTGTATTCTGATAATATTTGTTTGATACAAACCAATTGAGAACAACTGCTTCTTGCAGCAATGTACTCAACCTCAACAGTGGATAGAGACACAAATTATTTTTTTGCTGAAACAAGATATGAGATTATTTCCCAGAAAGAAGCATCCTCCTGATGTACTCTTTCTATCATCAACACTTCCTGCCCAATCAGCATCACAAAAAACTAGTTAAGGCAGAATTTGATCCATGAGAGTACAACATACCATAATCACTTGTCCCGTTCACATATTTAAGAATCCTCTTCACATGGTTGGCATGAATAACTTTGGGATTAGATTGATATCTTGCGCACACCCCTACAAAAAAGGGAATGTTTGGTCTGCTAGCTGTGAGATATAGAAGGATGCCTATCATGCTTCTTTAGAGACTTTGTTTTACACTTACTCCTTTTTCATCATTAGTCATCTTCGGATGTGTCGGAGCAGGGGTTCTTTTGTGACTGGCATTCTCCATCCCAAACTTCTTCACTATATTCTTGGCATACTTTCTCAGAGATAAAAATATGGAGTCTTCCATTTGTTTAACATGCAGACCAAGAAAATAGGTTAATTCTCCAACAAGACTCATTTCAAATTCAGACTGCATTTGCTTGACAAAATGTTCCACCATATCATTTGACATCCCTCCAAATACAATATCATCAACATAGATTTGAGAAATCATAATATTCCCGTCTTCTTCTTTGATAAAGATAGTTTTGTATATGCCACCTTTCCTATATCCATTCTCCCCAAGGAATTATGTCAGTCTTTCATACCAAGCTCTTGGAGCTTGCTTCAATCCATACAAAGCTTTCTTCAGTTTATAAACATGTTTAGGAAAACGTGGATCAACAAATCCTTTTGGTTGTTTAACAAAAACTTCTTGATTCAGGTACCCATTCAAGAAAGCACTTTTTACATCCATTTGTAACAATTTAAATTTCAAAATGCATGCAACTCCCAACAGTAGTATGATTGATTCAAGTCTAGCCACAGGAGCAAAGGTTTCATAAAAGTCGACTCCTTCAATTTGAGTGTATCCTTGAGCAACTAACCTTGCCTTATTTCTAGTGACCACCCCGTTTTCATCAGATTTATTCTTCTATACCCATTTAGTGCCAATCACATTTATCCCTTCTGGTCATTGAACTAGATCCCAAACTTCATTTCTACTGAGTTGTTCTAGCTCTTCTTGCATAACATTAATCCATAACTCATCAGTTAGGGCCTCTTTCACATTTTTAGGTTCAATTTTTTATACAAAACAAGAGTTAGAAATCCCTTCTCTTGATCTGGTAGTAACTCCCTTGTTTGGATCTTCTATGATGAGCTCCTTAGGATGATCTTTCTGAGTTATGATTGAAGGTCCTTTATTAAGCTGACTAGGCTGGGGATCTTCTTGAGGAGGATTAGAATCAATACTTGTGTCATTTGATTCAGTTGGACTATCAAGAAAATATGTTCCAACATCTTCTAAGACATCTTCTTCAACGTTCCATCCTCTATCATCAATAGTAACAATTATTGACTCCATCATAACTTTGGTTATGGAGTTAAAAACTTTGTATGCTCTGTTGTTTATAGAGTAGCCCAGGAATATTCCTTCATCACTCTTGGGGTCCATCTTCCTCCTTTGTTCGCGATCAGCTAAGATGTAACATTTACTTCCAAAAACATGAAAGTATCTTACAGTTGGTTTTCTTCCCCTCCATATTTCATACAAAGTAGCTGAAGTGCCTTTGTTATGAATATAGCATACAGTATTCATAGATTCAGCCCATAAATGGTAAGGTATCTTCTTAGCATGAATCATGGCTCTGGAAGATTCTTGGAGAGTTCTATTCTTGTGTTCTACAATCCCATTCTGTTGAGGAGTAACAGGAGAAGAGAATTCATGGATGACTCCTTTAGAAGAGAAAAACTCAGCAAATTTGTTGTTCATAAATTCCTTTCCATGATCACTTCTTATTCTTATGACATGGCTTTCCTTTTTCTTTTGAAGTTTTTGACAAAGATCTTTGAATACTTCAAAAGTTCCAGACTTTTCTCTAATAAAGTTTATCCATGTGTATCTATAAAAGTCATCCACAACAACATAGGCATACTTCTTACCACCAATACTTTCAACCTGCATAGGTCCCATCAAGTCCATGTGAAGAAGTTCAAATTTTTTTGATGTAGTAAGATGTTGAGTCTTCTGATGTGACATTTTAGTCTACTTTCCAATTCGACAGTCACCATATACCCTTCGTTCTTCTATCTTGAGCTTAGGAATCCCTCTCACTGCTTCTTTAAAAATAATTCTCTTCATGCCTTTCAGATGCAAGTGCCCCAATTTTTGATGCCATAGTTTAACTTCATTCTCTTTGGCTAAACCAGATGTTGGGGAGAGGTTTAACTCTTGAGGAACCCATAGATAACAATTGCCTTTAGATCTGATTCCTTTCACAACAACTTCATTCTTTTAATTACACACAAGACATTCTTCCTTGGAGAAGTTAACTTTGAATCCTTGATCACATGGTTGTCTTATACTTATCAGGTTAGCTGTTAACCATTTTACAAGTAACACATTATCAAGCTTAGGAACTCTTGAACAGTCAAGCTTTCCAACACCTTTTATTTTTCCTTTTTCTCCATCACCAAAAGTCACATAACCGGTGGAATGAGATTTGACATCCACCAACAGATTCTTGACACCTGTCATGTGTCTAGAACAACCACTGTCGAAGTACCAATCATCTTTGGTTGATACTCTGAGAGAGGTGTGAGCAATGAGACTTCTAACATTGGACTTGGGAACCCACTTTTTCTTCTTTTTCCTATTTTGGGGAATCTTATTAGTTTAGGAAAGAGGAGTATTTTTAGGATACCCGTATAGATTGAAACAGAAGGGCCTTATATGTCCAAGTCTTCCATAGTGATGACATTTCCAGGGCTGGGGATTTTCTTAGGTGTGATTAATCTTTTTCTTCCGATGAGTTTTACCATGATGTGCTTTCTTCACATGAGGTTTCCCAAGATGACCTTTCTTATCATGATGTTTGCCCACATGTTGAGATATCTTATTCGACATCTTTGGTTTAGCTTTGGAATGTGTAGATACAAATGCAGGCTGTTCTGAGTTGGGTTCCATTTTCTCATTAAATCCTAAACCACTCTTATCTCTTGTCACTCTTCTTGCTTGGAGAATATGTGTCAGACCCATTATTCAGCATCTTGAGATATTTGATCATTCTATCTAGATTTGAGTTTAGAGAGGACACTTCACTTTACAGATCAGAAATAGTTTTAAGATGCTCTTCCCTTTCCTCCTTTAGATGAGTTATAAGGGCTTTCTGTTTCTATCCTTCAAGACAAACTTCTGCACTTCTGAGACATAATTCTTTGTATGAAATATCTAACTCATCCAAGGTTAGTTCCTTATCACTAGACTCTTCATCAGATATATATTTACCTGTCAATGCTTTCACATATTTGGCAGATTCTTAAAGATCACTCTCTGAGTCCTCTTCAGACCAAGTAATAGATAGATTCTTCTTCTGTTTTTTATATATGTAGGACATTCATCTCTAATGTGACCAAAGCCTTCACATTCATGACATTGTATTCCATTCCCTTGAGAAAAATTTTCTTCAGCCCTTTTCCTTCCCACCTCATTTGACTTATATATGTCAGATGGGATGTTCTTGACATTTGACCTTTGTTTCCTGTCCATTCTTTTTATCACTTTATTAAATTGTCTTCCAAGCATAGCTAGGGCATTTGATATTCCACCATCTGTATCCAGATCACAATCCTCTTCTTCATCTTCAATATTATATACAAAGGCTATGCTTTTGTTTTTCTTCTCAGATCTTTCATTTATGCTTAATTCAAATGTTAGAAGGGATCCAACAAGTTCATCCACTTTCATTTTGTCAATGTCTTGGGCTTCTTCTATAGCAGTTACTTTCATATCAAATCTCTTGGGAAGAGACCTGAGCATCTTTCTCACCAATTGTTCTTCAGGTATTTTTTTCTCCTAAACCACTCGAGGCATTAGCAATTTCAAGGATGTTCATATGGAATTCATTTATACTTTCATCATCTTTCATCCTTAAATTCTCAAATTTTGTGGTGAGTAGCTGAAGTCTTGACATCTTAACTTTGGATGTGCCTTCATGAGTAGATTGAAGAATTCCCCACGCATCCTTAGCAACTTCACATGTATTCACCAATCTGAAAATATTCTTGTCAATTCCATTGAATATAGAATTCAAGGATTTAGAATTTCCAAGAGCAATTTCATCTTCTTCCTTAGACCAATCTTCTTCAGATTTTAATTCAGAAGTGGTTTCTCCATTCTCTCTCAATTTGACAGGGTGGTTCCATCCTCTTAAAACAGCATCCAGGTTCTATTGTCTAAGGACATTAAAAAGGCAACCATACGTGGTTTCCAGTAGCAATAATTTCTTCCATCCATAATGGGTGGTCTGTTCACAAATCCTCCTTCCTTGTCTATAGTACCAGAAAGCATCTTCCCTGGATCTCACCCAGATAAAGAGCAGGATGCCTGCTCTGATACCAATTGAAAATCCGGTTTCAAATATGTGATATCGAATGAGATGTCACAACACAAATATCTATTTGCAAGTAAGGTGCAGTAAAATCAAAAGCAGTAAAAACACAAGAGATTATTCACCCAGTTCAGTGTACAACAACACCTACTCTGGGGGCTACCAAGCCATGGAAAAGTTCACTAAATAGTATCAATTTATAGACCCTCGGTAAACAACCATTTTACGATCTAATCACTTAATCATTACCCAAGCTAAACTTCTACCTAAGACTCACCTAGGTATGAGGCCACCCACAAATCCATTCAATCACTTACAGTGAAGAACTTAACAAAATTAATAAGTTTGAAGCACTTCAATAATTTAATGCTTAAAAGCTTATGAATGATACACAATTAACAACCCAAATAACAACTCAAGTATCTAAACTAATTCTTAGAGTGTATTACGAATAAAAAGCCTAGACTTCTAATCAGAAAGAAAGTATTCTTCTTCAAAAGTTGCTTGTCTTTGAATAAGGAAGCAAGTCCTTATATATGCGAAGTTTTGGGGTTGGGCTTAAAAATAAATATTCAAATCTTTTGAATATTACCACAAAAACAAGCTAACATAAAATTATGCAATTTGAAAAATATTCCTCCATATTTTTCGCAGTCTATAGATCACAAATCCTGAATTATATAATGCTGGAAATCAGGAAGCAAAAGACTTAATTGATTTTGGGCTGAGATCAGTTCAGTAGGCACATGTCAATACCTCTGCTTTGACATCATTCAAAACAGTTTTTCTCCAAATGTTAAGACATTTAGCAAAACATTAACAAGTCATTGTTTTACCAAAATTGCTGCCAACAAACACTTACATTGACAATCAATGTGAAGTGTTTGTACTACATTTTAGTGGTCCCACATTTTCTTTATTGACACAAAAAACAAAAGGACAAAGTAATAATAATAATAATAATAATAACTAAAAGTGTTAGTAATAATAAATACAAAAATAGAAAATAAAAGAGACATTAAATTAACTATTTATGATTTTTTTCTTGAATTAAAATAAATGAAAATATAAGTGAAAATTAAAAGATAAAAAATAAAATACTTATAAGAAAGTAAAAGAACTTATATAAATTTTTCTAGACTTTTTTTGAAATAAATGATACCAATATATAAATTTAAATTAATAAAAGAACATATTTTTGATAATTTTTTAGTAAAGAGGTAAAAATAGTAAATAAAAAAATAACATGATTCTAAGTACTTTTTTTTTGTGATTTTTTTAAATGGAAAAGAAATAATGAATAAAAAACAATAAAAAACAAATTCCACTAAATTCATAAACGACTTCAAATATTTCTATTTTTCGTGGCTTTTCAAAGCATAATCAGCTCTTGACTTATAAAGAAAAATTGTAGATGATGTCAAGGAGAATCATATGCAAAAAGAACTGCTCAAATATGTTGAAATTTGAAGGATTTATAATTTTTTGAAACCTAACTCAAGAATTGGCACAAAAAAAAGGTCAAACCACTCATGAACACTTGTTATACAATGATGCAAATGGAGGTTGGGATCATAGGTCAAAAATTAGGGTATGACAGGTACCACATGCATGAGTCTATGGAGTTGCATTACATTCTATGTGACATTGTATAATGATTTGATTTGATACTTGGTGATAATTGGCGTGTAAGGATATGTTGTTGTACTTTGATGAAATTGTGAAGTTGTAAGTATAACATGAGGTTCTGATGATGTGTGATGCCTTACCTATGTTCATATCTTCTATGTTTATTCCTTATGTATTTTTTAATGATTATGATTTACTCCCCCTTTCTGCTTTGAAATGATACCTCTATTCGTGGGTAACTTGCAGGTGATCAAGATTAGCCCGACGAAGTATTAGAGGATATCTTTAGAGTGTGTTTATTTACTTCCCACTAAGTAGAGTGTGTCTTGCTCTGACATGTAACATCGAGGATTGTATTTTTTGAATTATGAACTATGTTCTTTGTTTTATTTCTAATATTTTGGGTTACCTTTCATGCTGTTGTACCCCAAAATTTGCCCTCTTCATTTTTTAACTTTGATTGGTGTTGTACCCCAAAATTTGCCCTCTCATTTCACAAGGGATCACCTTGGATCCCAGGTTTTCTTCTATCAAGTTTCCAGGCCTTGAACTATCAATTTTTCCAAGCAAGTCATTCACAAGGGCAAAATGGTCATTTGCACACTGAGAAGTCTAACTTTGTCTTTTGGATCAAAATCAAATCTCAGAGATCATGTTTCATCAAGACATGTTAGAATATGAAGTTTGTTTCGTCAAGAAATTCAAAAGCCAAATTTTACTTTGGAAAAGTCAAATTTCTAAATACTTGGAATTTTTCTAAGTGTTTAAGAATTATGACAATTTCAGAACTTTTGACCAGATTATCACCATAACATTCAGCAAATTCTCGACACTCTCAAGGCAGAGTTTGTTCAGATCTTCTGGGAATGTTTTCACAAAAGCTTCAGTCAGAGTTTGCCAGGGTAATTTAAAGAAGGTTAAGAAGCATGCTGCAAGCTTTCTAAAAAGTCTGAAAGTTCCTTCAGAATATGATGGAGCCAGAAGATAAGAGGATCAAAAGATTAGATGATACGCTGAAGCATAACTTCTAATCCAGAGTCAAGAAAGGATGCAGAGTTTCACATGGCAGGATTTCTGATTTGATAAATCTCATCATCATTTAATGCTCACAACCACTTATGAGTTTTTATCCAAAGGATTTCCCCCACGTGTACCCCTACTGTCTTTGGATGACAAACTGTTGTGCAAAAGTATGCTAGGTCCATGTACTATTTCTACTTTTCCTTAATTCATGCTGACAAATCCAGCTTAGGCGCTGTTAACCATCCTACTTGATGCTTTGAACCACACTTGTTTAAGCTTACTTCAAGAGTAATTCAGCATCTAGCATATGATGTTGGTGCCCCTTGACCCCTCCAAACTACAAAACTTTTGCCTATAAATAGAACACCTTTGGCCATTGAAAAGAGGTCGGAAAAATTTGAGAGAAAGGTGTGGAATTTGAGAAAGAAAAGCCTTGAACCCCTGCAAAAATTCCAAGAGTCCAAAAAGATTGCAAACACAAAAATACAAAACCTTAGCATTTGATTCTTGCATTAAAGCTCCATTTTTTCTCAAGTTGTTTCCTGACCAAAACCACCCATACAGTTTCTAATATACATTCAAAAGCAATCCAAAATTCTGTAATCAAACAGTAACACATTCTCCACCAATATCCACTTCAAAGGATCAGAACTTTATCCCTTGGTTGTTCCAGAATTTTCTAAATCATTTACAGCCCAAGTTGAAAGTTTCCAACCTGCTGAAAACGTGAGGAAGCTGTTTAGAACACCACAAGTGGTCAGAATCAGATTCTAGCTCCCAAAATATTTCCCAGCTACAAGGTAGGTTCCTGCTGACTCTCATCATATTATTTAAGCATGGTCAGATCTTGCATATTTAACACAACGTAGATATTCTGATCCCGATGATGTACATATTCTGAGATTTCATGCATCTGCCTGCCTAAATAGAGGGAATTCTAGTTCAGAGTTTCATAAAGAAATTAGGACTCAGAATTAGGATTAGCAAATTCATGTTGCTTCTAATTTGTGTTTGATATTTCTTGAAACTTGTCATAATTGTCATGTGTGCAACTTCTGTTCTGTTAAGAAATGACTAAGTTGCAGATGTTCTGACTAGCAAAGAGAGAGACAAAGTTCTGACAGTTGCATCAGAACTTCTGAAAACTTCTGAATTCTCAGAAGATCCAGAACTTTTGAACTTCCATATTTCTACTAACGTTGTTTCTGTTTGTGCAGTAAGTCAGAGTCAGAACTTCTAACTTCTTCAATTTTCAGCATTTGTGCTGATTCTGTTTTGTTTCTCTTTTATTAATTTTTTTGCCATCATCTTTATTTTTTCATTAATCAAAAATACCAAAAATATTTCATATTCACATATTATATTTTCTTTTAACATAAAAAGACAAAAAAAATATTTTCTTAAACAAAACTTATTTCTTTTCTTAAAAAGCATTTTACATTTCCTGTACATTCTTATCTATTTCAATATGGTTGTAATAGTAACTTAGGGTTTAATTTACAATCCCCATTCATAAATATGTACCCCCATCCCCAAAATATTGTAATAGCATAGAACTTTACATTTCCGCACTGTTATTGCTTTCATATATTGTTAGTAACTAGGGTGTGTATGGCAAGACTAAAACCAATGTTAGAAAACCCTAATTCAAGACCAAAATTATTCATGCAATCAAATACACTTGCACACTAGCACCCCTAGGGTGATTCCACTTGTTTCCTTACGAAAATGGCCATGTTATGCATGTGGGATGTCTTAGCACAAACAAAATCAAAAATACAAGATCATAGTCCCTCGATGACACTATCAAAGTTGCCTTACAAAATGATCTTAGTCCCTAAAGAAAAAATGCTAAGTCATCTCACAACATTGCTATCATGGTCATATGATGACCCAACGCTTGTCCCTTCACATCCAACGATGGGGCTTCTTACCAAAATAATGATAATATAACAACATCTAAAGGAGTAGGAAAAGAACATATAAGTCCTTTTGAGTAGGTAGATTACTTTTAGTTGCTTGCTCAATTTCAAAACAAACATCCTTTTTATTTTCAAAAACAATCACATACACCTTAAAAACATTTTCAAAACACTTTCCAAACGTGAAATATTTTCAAAAGCTCAACACTTTGTATATGTTCTTACGAACGAGAACTGTTACAAAAGTTTGCCTAAACGATGGAACCTTTTCAAAAACACACAAAGCACAATTTCAAACAAAAGCAAGTGATCTAGCAAGTAACTAAGAGCCCATGGAAAACCATGGATGAAAAGGGTGCTAATACCTTCCCTTTTCATAATCTACCCCCCGAACTCAAGAAAACATCTCTAAAGGTCTTTCCTGTGCTTTTTCACCTTTCCTTATTCGATAAAAGAAAAGTCGGTGGAGACTCTTGCTTAACCGCAACATTTGCAAACACAAACGCAAAACTCCAAGTCAATTCTCCCACCGCATCACAGAACTGGCGACTCTGTTGGGGATTACTTAAAAAGTGGGGTTACCTTAGGGTTAGATCACATTTACTTGCTTTAATTTGTTTGAATTGCTTGCTTTACATTATTGGTTCGTTGTTTGGGTTTGTTTTGTTCGTCTACCCGGATCTGGGGCACCTTTTTAGGTAAGTAGCAATAGATTGTGGAAACTGTACGGCATAGACGGATATGGTTGAAACAATGGCTATGTTAGTGTGACGCATTTGTGGGTACCGGTATCCCTCGTGGTGAATCAAGGAGAATACGGGGCCGCTGAGCGGCGTCATGAAGCACTAACTGACCTTAGAACCTTACTTGACCAACTTGGCCATTAGGACGTAGTGAGATAACCGGTTTCAGTGTAGAGCTGAAAATTGGTTGATACTCGATACTACACTAATTGAGGCTGGACTTTTGGGATATCTCGGCCGCAAGAAAAGATTGGTTGTGCTGAGACAATGCCTAAAAGAAAGGTCAGTGATATTGAGATCCTTTAGAACCTGATCTTTATTACTAGGACAGGTTAAGCCAACTAAACTTCAAAAGGGTACTTACCTATAAGACCTAATGCAAGCCTAAAACATAGGGATTAGTTTGCTTTGTGTGTATCTACTTACTTATACATAACATCATAAACATCATAAAGCATCATACGCATACTCACTAACCATTTCAAGGATTTAGAAATTTATCTTTGTTTTTGTTTTGTAGGTCATGAATTCCGGTCGAAGAAACACCATCCGAATTAGCTTTGTAAAAGCACACCCTCATCTTCAAGAGTTAGCCTCAAGAGTGCCCGAGGATTCTCCTTTTACCAAGAAATATGGTCGACTACTCAGTTTGGCTACATCCAATTTCCAAGAGGAGATAATGTGTGTGCTGTTCCAATTCTTTGATCCCGTACATCATTGTTTCACTTTCCCGGACTATCAATTAGTACCTACACTGGAAGAGTTCTCTCTACTCTTAGGGGTTCCCGTGCTTGATCAGATATCGTTCACCGGCATAGAAGGGATTTCAAAGCCTGAAGTCATCGCCGAAGCTTGGCATCTGAAAAGAGATGACGTCATAGCCAATTGGGAGACAAGAAGTGGGGTCAAAGGTTTCCTAGCCAAGTTTCTATTGGAGAAGGCTCGTTCATTCTGGGATGACATGGATTTCCAAGCTTTTGAAGACGTCCTGGATCTCCTCATTTATGGTTTGGTTCTGTTCCCCAACTCGGACCAATTCATAGATGTTAATGCCATCAAAGTCTTTATCTCTAGCAATCCCGTACCTACCTTATTGGGAGACATCTTGCATTGCATTCATACACGCACCATGAAAAAAAGATGTACTCTCTTGTGTTGTATTCCCTTACTCGCCAAATGTTTTGTCTCACATCTAACTCAATTAGTACTGAAGAACGAGCAAAGATTGACATGGTCTCAAAGGATAATGTCCCTCACCCATTCTGACATCCATTGGTGTTCAAGATCCTTGGAAGACGTCTCCATCATTGACCGCTGTGGGGAATTTCCTAATGTCCCTTTGCTTGGTATTAGGGGAGGTATCACCTACAATCCTTGTTTAGCTCTTCGACAGTTTGGGTATTCCCGAAGAGATGGTCCTCATGAAATGCTCATTCAAGGTCTGGTGTTCGACTATGACAAAGAAGACCAAGGTTACCGTCAAAGATTTATACGAGCTTGGGGTATGGTTAACAAAGTTGATAGCAAGATGTTGGGGTGTAAGAATTCCATTCCTTTGGAACCTTATTTTAAATGGGTGCGGACTCGCGCTCAAAGTCTTAAGATGCCTTATGAAGTCGTCTTACCTGTTATCATGGAGCCAGTAGTTGAGGGAGACGTTCCACATACTATCCTCTATCCTGATATGCCTACTTCTCTTGAAGATTTGCAAAATGCTTCGATTCAGTTAAGAGGAGAGCAAGACACCTTTGAAGCTAAGTTCTATGAGGGCGAGAAGAAGATATTAGAGCTTATAAGGGAGCTTCATTAAGAAAGGAGTTTAAACACATACATTGCGACAAAGAGGATGCGCAAAACTTTTCTATCTTAAGAGTTTACTTTATGCTTTTGTAAGCCCAGGAGGCGTGTTTGTATTCAAATCAGAACTCTTTAATGCAAGTTAACGTTTGTTCACTCTTTGTCTATACAAATTTAAATTATTTAAATCCTTGAAATCATTTGCATATACATATTCATGCATCATATCGTAAGCAAGCTTTTCACAACAGATTTCCTCATCTTTCTACGGGTTATTTCAGTAAGGATGGATCTCAAACAAACAGTTAAGGACTTGCAAGCTCAGAACATTAAGTTCCAAGTCACCTTGATGACCTTGGCCAAAGGGCAGCAAGAGCTAATGACATCATTAACAACCAAAAAGAAGAAAAAGAAGGCCTTCATCAACATGGGGAAGAGATTCAAAGAACCAATTCGCCAAGTCGAAATAGTCAAAGACTCATCTGAGGAGGATGAGAACCAAGCAAAAGAGGCAAGAAGCACCTGTGCTGAGGGTGTGAATGATGAAGCTTCTGAAGATGAGGATCACTTTGATGAACAATACCCACCTGCTGGTGAGGAAAAGTACAAAGAATTGGAGGATAGACTAAAGGCAGTTGAAATTTAAGCTGTGCCTGACTTGGATTTTAGTGATTTGGGCCTAGTTCCTGGGGTCGTCATTCCTTAGAAGTTCAAGGCACCAGTCTTTTCCAAGTATGATGGGGTCTCCTGTCCCAAACTACATCTAAGATCTCATGTGCGCAAAATACAACCACACACTACTGGCAGAAAACCGTGGATTCACTTTTTCCTAGAGAGTCTAGTTGGAACTCAGATAGAGTGGTTTTATCAATTAGCAGGTTCCCACATCCATATGTGGGAGGATTTGTCCACTGCCTTCTATCACCAGTATTAATACAACACCGACTTGGCACCAACGAGAGTTCAGCTTCAGAATATGACCATGGGAAGTAACAAAGGATTTAAAGTATATGCCCAAAAGTGGAGGGACCTTGCCAGTAGGGTCCAACCACCTTTGACCGAAAGAGAGCTAGTTGATATGTTTATGGGCACGTTAAGTGGTCCATTCTTTAACCTGTTAATTGGAAGTTATTCGTCCGAATTTTGCGGTGTTAGAAGCAGAAAAATTCCTATGGCATCTAGTTCCACATCCAACTCTGTCAGAAGGCCCTTCACTGGAAAAAAGTAAACAAATGTTGTGTATGGGGCAAGAGCCCATACCAAGAAGGACCATCATTCACCTGTAAACATTGTGTTAATTTCCAACCCTCAACCTACTCAAAGGCAACCCTCCAACCATCAGAGACCTGATGTTTCCCGACGACAATTTACAAGAATAAGCATGTCATTATCACAAGCCTTACAACATCTGCTATAGGCTAATTTGGTGAGTCTGCGTAATCCAAAATCCAACCCTGTTGTTTCCTCACCTAATTACAACCCAAATGTGAAATGCGCATACCATTCCAACAGCCCCGACCATGAGACCGATCAGTGATGGGCCTTGAAGAACAAAATTCAAGATTTGATAGATAACAAGACAATTGAGTTTGATCCACCCGCTACTCCAAACGTGATAACTGCGCCAATGCAAAAACATGGCAAAGGGGTTAATGCCATTGATGATGTTACTTTTATTACATTTGTCGAAGATTTAACCACTCCCTTGACCATTGTGAAAGCTAATTTGCTAAAAGCCGGTATGTTTCCCGGATGTTCCAAAAAAATTTCCTGTTGTGATCAACGAGAAAATGGATGCGAGCTACTGAAGAAAGGTGTGCAACGCCTGATAAATACCCGCAAGATTCTATTCCAAAAGATTCCCACCATAAAAAATTCAATCGACAAAGCTGAAGATTTAGCCATCATAACAATTTCAAAAAACCTCTTAGGATCTCATCCCAAGGTCCTATCAGGATTTCGAACCAACCGATCATTGCTCCTCTCATAATCACTGCTGTCGAACCTGTTCCATACATCTCTGATAAAGCGGTACCATGGAATTACGGTGCTGAGGTTTATTACCATGGGGTAAAACAAGATTCTTGGATTGATGATAATGAAGCTGGTGTTACTAATGTTACTGATTCTAGTAAAGTCACAAGAACAGGAAGGGTCTTTTCCCCTGTTATCTCACCACCAACCACTACCACAGTTCCAATCCGCATACCCAATGGCAATTCTGGTGCCAGTACTAAAGGGAAATGGAAAGAAGGTGAGCCTGCTAGGGTAGAGGCACCTGCTAAAACGTTTGTTATAGAAGAACCATCCACTCAAGAGATGGAGGAGATTCTGAAGATCATTAAGAAAAGTGACTTCAAAATAGTAGAGCAGTTGGGGCAAACCCCTTCTAAAATATCAATGTTGTCCTTATTACTATGTTCTGACGCCCATGCACAAGCTTTGATTAAGTTTTTGAAAAAGGCTCATGTGCCTCAAGAAACCACAGCCGACCAATTTGAGAACTGTATTGCAAGTCTGACAGCTGACAATGGTCTGGGGTTCTCCGACGCAAATTTAAATCCCATGGGAATGGATCACAAAAAAGCCTTGCATGTTTCTGTTGAATGTAAGGGGACCACTTTGGCACATGTTTTGGTTGACACAGGCTCATCTCTAAATGTGTTACCTAAAGGCGCTTTAGATCGGCTAGACTGTGAAGGTTTGGTTTTGAAGCCAAGTGATATTGTCGTGAGGGCATTTGATGGGTCGAAAAGGATGGTTCATGGAGAGGTGGATCTCCCAATTAAGGTTGGTTCACATATTTTCAACTCCATATTCTATATAATGGATATACGACCTGCGTATTCTTGCTTGCTTGGGCGCCCATGGATCCATGGGGCAGGTGCGGTCACTTCTACTCTCCACCAGAAGTTAAAATATCCAGTTCAAGGGAAGGTTGTCAGTGTTTGTGGCGAGGAAGAATTTATGGTAAGCCATCTCAATTCTTTGAAGTACGTAGAAATGGATGGAGAATTCATAGAAACTCCTTTCCATACGTTTGAAGTTATGGCCGCCACCAAAATCTCCTCCAACACTCCAAGAGCTGATAAAGTTATCCCCAAGATGGTTTCTCTTAAGGATGTGATGTGGGGTCAACTCCTCGATATCCCGTTCAAGGAAGACAAGTTTGGGTTAAGTTTCACCTCCCAAGCTCAGAGAGAAGTTAAAAAGGCTCGTGCTGGAAAGCCGCCTCTCCACCTAAAAAATCATGAAGTGAACGCTGTAGAAGACTCCGATGATGAGTGTGCTTTTGAAGACTGGATCTACCCAACAACCAAAGGGAAGCTCAACAATTGGCATGCAAAGGATTTCACTCCTGTTTCTTTCATTGATGAGTAATTACTGTTTACTTTTTCTATCAATTCGAGAACTCTATGTCTGTAATATTATTTCCAAACAACGACTTTTAAGCCATGTGCCTTGCTCGGGGCACTTTGGTCCATTTGTTAAGGGTTTTGCTCATGTTTCATCTATCATATGATAATTTAATATAAACCATTGGACCTCTTTGTATTCAAATTTTATGTTCATTGTCTTTCATTTCCTTTATTACATTTTTCAATAGCCATGTATCTTACATGCACACACACACACACACACATTTGCAGATCATCATCCAATCTGGATCTTATTGTTAACAACTCTACTATTTCCAAGTATGATTTCGAACATCCAATTCACCAAGATGAAGACGAAGGCGAGGAAGATTGTGATATACTAGGAGAACTAGCCAGACTTCTATTACAAGAGGAAAAAGCTATTCAACCACATGAAGAGTCAGTAGAGGTTATCAACTTGGGTACTGAGTCGGATAAGAAGGAAATCAGGATCGGTGTTAATTTGGAAAGCAGTGTTAAGAACAAATTGGTTCATATGTTGCGCAATTATGTGGAAGTATTTGCTTGGTCTTATGAATATATGCCTGGGTTGGATACCGACATCGTGGTTCATCGTCTGCCAACTAAAGAAGACTGCCCTCCTGTTAAACAAAAGGCTTGTCGCATGAGGCCTGATATGTCTGAAAAGATCAAAGCCGAAGTAATGAAACAGTTTGATGCAGGGTTCCTAGCTGTGACAAGCTATCCTCAATGGGTGGCCAATATAATGTCGGTGCCAAAGAAAGACGGGAAAGTTCACATGTGCGTAGACTATAGGGATCTGAATAGGGAGAGCCCCAAGGATGACTTCCCACTACCACACATTGACTTCTTGGATGATAATACTTCTCAGCATAAGGTCTTCTCATTCATAGATGGCTTCTCAGACTATAATCAAATAAGGATGGCTCCCGAAGATATGGAAAAGACTACTTTCGTTACACGATGGGGCACCTTCTGCTACAAGGTCATGTCGTTCGGATTAAAGAATGCATGGGAAACATATCAAAGGGCTATGTGTTGTACCCCAAAATTTGTTGTCCCATATTTCTCAATACATTTCAAGTGAGGTCCTCAAATTGCTCAAGGAAGTCCAAGGGTTAAACAGACAAACTCTCTCCTAAGGCAGTCTACCTCAAATTAGAGTTTCAGTTTGCATCAAGATGTTTGAGTCCAAAGGGTCCCAAATGCTCACCATTGTCCTAATATGTTCTCAAGATCATCCATGTCAAGTTTCAACCTTGCAGAGGAAGTTTGCTCAGTCAATTGCTCAAAGGCCTGAAAATCGATTGTGCTAGGGCAAAAGTCAAATGTGGCCCACATACAGGAAAACTTCAATATTTTTGGTCAACATTCTCATTTTGAAGTATTATTCATCATTTGATCAAGGGTTGATTATGATTCCTCAAGGATTGCTCACAATTCATCAAAACCCAAAAGTTGCTAAATTAGGGTTTTGTAGGAAAAGTCAACTCAACTTTGACAAGCATAACTTTCTCATACTTTATCCAAAATGACCCATCCAAAGCTCATTTTGAAGAGGATGTAATTCCCTACAAGTCATCTTCAGCTCCCAAGTTCAAAATATGCACTCACAAGAAGATATGAATTTGGACATTATAGGTCATTTTGGAAAGTCAACAAAAACACCTTTTGGGTCAAAGCTTCATACATGAACATGGAAGACTCAATTGAGATGAGACTAAAAGGGTTGCCTAGAGTACATCTTAATCTTCCTAAAAAGTCTAAGAACACCTCTCTAGGGTCAAAATTGAAGGAGTTATGCATTGGCAAAGTTGACCCTTTTTGCAAAATTGCCAAAAGTCAAATGTGGCCAAAATTGCATTTTTTGCTAAATAGGCCCAATTTTTTATGCTTGAATTGAATTTGTAATGTGACCCACGACCCATGATCCATTCCACTTTCCATTATTTTATTTTGGTCATTTTGTTTGATTTTATTTCATTTAAATCAAATAAAATCAAAATAAAATAATGAAAATATCAAAAGCTAATCAAATCTTGAGATTTTGTGCATGTTTAGGTCTATTATACAGCTGGAAGTGAGATCAAATTGTGCAAGGCTCATATGGATACCAAAAGATTGCATTTTGCTTGATTTGGAAAGATTTGCACAAAGGATCAAATCATGAATCAATAATCATAATTGAGGGAGATTTGATACAAGTTTGCAACGCTAATTCATTCTAGGGTACATAAGGGACAATTGCAGACCAAAAACAAAGGGATTGGAGGCGTGTAAAAGAGAAGACAAGTTTCAAAAAATTCAAGAAAAGTGGCAAACTGATTTCCACGTTTCAGATCAATTCAAAGCATTCTAGTCATCCCAATCAATTGCTGGACATCCCTGGATCGTATTGCAACCACTAGCAAGCTTCCTCACACCCATAATCACACTGTATGTTTCAGACAGTTCATCCCTTTTCTTGAATTCAAATATCTCAATTCTGGCACATTTAGCATGATTCATTGATATATTCTTAAACCTTATGATGTTTGCAAGCTAATGGTAATATTTAATTGCATTTTCATTAACTGTACAGCAAAGTGCCATGGTTAGGGTTTTCTCTTTGTGTTTAAGGTTTTCTTGTACAGGGACAATTGGCCATTAATAATGGTACCATGATGCTCGTGAGGTTGCAACGAGTAGATTGGTATCATTGGTTGTAATTTATCATGCTTGCACAGGTTTTTGGAGATGCATAGGGTTATACCTATGCCTGGTGTCCGTAGGTAAAGGTCTTCTGTCTAAAACGACAGAAGCAACGAGGAAGATGATGGCGTGGCAGACGGTGAATGGCCAGTTTGAAAATTCGCGCGTTTTGAGATAAGCTTTTTGTTTTTACCATATAATATCTGTTTGTCATTCTTTGTACAACTAAGCAAGCCAGCGCTGGTGGTGAAGCCTTTGGTCTTTGATGCACACGTCCTGGGTTCGATCCCAAGCGTGTGCATTTTATTTTTCTTAATATTTCCAGGGTAATTCAGTGTATCACATGACAAGGCATCCACCATGTATCATCAGCGTCCAACCACCAGATCATCAACAAGTCAGATCTAAGGCCTTCCCAATGAAGGTCCACCATGGGCATAAGTCAAGCGTATGCATGGGATTGAAAAAGTCAAAACGGGCCAGGAGTTATCGCGCTCAAAATTGCAAGCCACACCCCCCTTTTTCTGAAAACTACCAGGCCCATTCTTATTCTTTCTTTTTTATTTTCTTTTATTTAATTTAACTTGTTTAATTTATTTTTTCACAAAAAAAACATAAAATCAAATCTCACAAATTTAGAATTAGGTTTTATTTTATCAAATTTAATATAATATTAGTTTAAATTTAATATAGGTTAATTCTAACTTTTGTATATATTTAAAATCAATTAGAAAAAATTAGGGTTAACATGTGATTTAATTTTTATGTCTTTCTCAAAATAAAAAAATAGGTTAACTTAATTATTTTTTCTTAATTTAAATTAATTAGTAATTAGGTTTTTTATTTATTCAATTAAACCATATTTTCTTAAAATTGCACAAAAACCACAAAAAATATTTTTTCTTTTAATTAGGTTTAGTCGGGGTCAAAACCCTAATCTCTCATTTTCGATTCATAGCGCGCGTCTATTATCATTTTTGCAACATTAATGTAATTGCTCACGGTATGTAATGGTTTAATTAGGATTTTCTTTATTTATCGTTTTTACGGGTTTTTTGGCTATGTAATTAATCCCTACCCGAAGCCTTGTAATAGCGTAGGTTTTTATTTTCTCGCATTTTAATTCTCTCAAATATTAACTGTTTAGATGTATGTTAATAGGATTGTATGACAAGATTGCATGATAATTTAAAATTGCTAGAAAACCCTAAATGTGCAAATATAATAATTTGAAATCAAATCACTCGCACATGCGCACTCCTAGGGTATACTCTCACTTCGGTTGCCTTCGATAAACGATTATTAAGTATAGGGTGTTTTAGTGGTCGCCCTCCTGTCTAAACAAACATCAAATGTCCCGTTCGGAAATGTTGCCTCGGAAGGGTTGCCTCGAAAATGTTGCCTCAAATATGATCTTAAGACATTAGGGTTATTACTAAGACATCCTAGCATTGCTTTAGTGATCATACGTCCCTTACGAATTGACCCTTACAACTCCAACGATGGTGCTACCTATTTCTCAATAGTAGGATAGCGCTGTCTAAAGGAAATAAGAATAGAAACAATCCTTTTCGAGTAGGTAGATGCTAGTAGGTACTTGCTCAAAATCAAAGTTTCCACACTTACACTTTCTCAAAACTAAAGTTTTCAAAAACACTTTGTACCACTCTTGAAGAAAGAAGCAAGGGTTAAAATTAAGTAAAATAAAACTTTTCAAAACAAACACACACAAGAAATTTTAAAAGATGAGCAAGTACCTAAGAGCCCGTGCAAAACCACAGATAGAAAGGGTGCTAACACCTTCCCATTTTATAATCTACCCCCCCCCCCCCCCCCCCCCCCCGTACTCAAAATCTCGAAAAAGGAATTTTTCTGTGCTTTTTTCCTTTCCAGTTGGATAAAATAAAAGTCGGTGGCGACTCTTGCTTAGCGCGACATTTTGCAAATAAAAAAACGCAAAACGCAAACCAGTATTTTCCAAAACAGACGATTCTGCCACCGTATAACAGAACTGACGACTCTGCTGGGGAACAAATAAGTAGGGTATACCTTAGGATTTAGTTCATCATAAATTGCTTCTCTTGTTTGTTTTGGTCGCTTTACTTTTAAGGGTTTTGTTTGGGAGTTACTATAGATCCTACACCCGGATCTGGGGACACCTTTTAGGTAAGTAGCAATAAACTGTGAGGGAACTGTACGACGTAGACCGGTATGGTTGAAGCAGTAGCTACGTTGATGTGGCACATTGGTTGGTACCTGTATCCCTTGTGGAGAAACGAGGAGAATACGGGGCCGCTATGTGTGTCGTTAAGCATTAACTGACCTTAGAACCTTTAATCGACCAACTTGGCCATTAGGAAGTAGTGAGATAGTCGGCCTCGGTGTAAAGCTGAGAACTGGTTGATACTCGATGCTACACTCATTGAGACCATACTCTCGAGATAGTTCCGGCCGCAAGAAAAGATTGCGTGAGCTGAAACCATGACCGATGGAGGATGCTCAGTGATATTGAGAACCTCTAGAACTTAATTACTTTTACTAGGACAGGTTGAAACCAACTAAACTTCAAAAGGGTAATACCTTAGACCCCATGCAAGCCTTAAACTTAAGGGCTTTTGTGTGACTTGTTTTCCTTTGCCATGCCTGTTATCTGCTATACCTGTTGTTTTTATCATAACATCATGCATCTTAACATGGCATTCATACTTCATTGTACTAACCATTTCAAAGACCAAGGGAATTTATCTTTGTTCTATTTTGCAGGTTATGGCTTCCGTACACAGAAATACCATCCGAGTTAACTTTGTGCAAATACCTGCTCAACTCAAAGAGTTGGCCTCAAGAGTTTCTAAGACTTCTTCATTCATTAAGAGACATGGTCAGCTTCTTAGCCTGGTCACCTCAAAGTTTGATGAGCAGATGATGAGTTTGCTTTTCCAGTTCTTCGACCCTGTGCATCATTGCTTCACCTTTCCAGATTATCAACTGGTTACCACTTTGGAAGAGTTTTCTCACTTATTGGGCATATCCATCCTTGAGCAGATGCCCTTCATAGGTATGGAAGAGACTCCTAGACCAGAAGACATTTCTCCAGCTCTGCATCTAAAAAGGGCTGATGTATATCCAATTGGGAAACACGAAGCGGGGTTGAAGGTTTCTTAGCCAAGTTTCTGATAGATCAAGCTCAGCTATTCTGGGATAGTTTGGACTTTCAGGATTTCGAAGATATCTTGGCTCTCCTTATCTACGGTTTGGTTCTATTCTCGAATCCAGATTCCTTTATAGATATGAATGCGGTTAAGGTTTTCCTTTCTTGCAATCTTGTGCCTACTCTACTGGGTGATATCTTGCATGCCCTCTACACTCGTACTGTGCGTAGAAGAGGGAATCTTATGTGTTGTATGTCGTTGCTGTCGAGGTGGTTTATTTCGCACCTCCCTAAGTCTGTGTTGAAGAATGAAGAAGGTTTGGGATGGTCTTACAGGATAATGTCACTTGCCCATACTTGCCCGTCGGAATTTTATACGAGCTTGGGGCATGGTGAACAGATCTGACCCTCAAGAGCTAGGACCAAGGACTTCCCTTCCTATGCAGCCTTACCTCCAATGGGTCCGAGCTCGTCCCCAGAAGTCGGGGATGCCTTATGAAGCCGTATTGCCAATGATTGTGGAGCCCACCAATGAAGAAGGCATTCCTTACATAGTTCTATATCCTTACATGCCCACTGATCCTGGGGCATTGCAAAGGTCCTGGATTCAGCTGAAAGAGGAAAGGGATACTTATCGAGAAAAGTACCATGAGCAAGAAAGGAAGATCTTGAAGCTCACCAGGCATCTCGAGGAAGAAAGAACGATCAATGATTACGTCAGCACAAAGAGGAAGCGTCCATGGGATTTTTGATTTTGCTTTTCTAGTTTAGATTTGTTTTCCATATTATTTCCTTGTAACGCCTTAAAGGCATTGTTGAACCTTTTTACAAGTTAATCTAATAAAGTTTGTTTATTTTTGGTTTGCAAATTTAAATCTCCCAAAGTCTTTGAAATCATTACATACGCATCCCATTATCATGCACACCATTACAGGTACCATTATAGGTTTCTCATCTTCTTCGCTGTTTATTTCAGCACGAAATGTCTTCTGATCAAGCTATCAAAGATCTTCAGGCACAAAACGCCCAATTCCAAGAGATGTTCTTGAGCTTGGCTAAAGGGCGAGAGGATTTGAAGACTCTCATTCTGAAAGAGAAGAAGAAGAAGAAGAAGAAGAAGAAGAATATCGTTCTTCTGAATATGGGTAAAAGGTTTAGGGATAAGGTGAAACAGCAAGCTGATCTGACCTCTTCATCCATGGAAGGGGAGAACCAAGAAGAAGAAAAGGGCCCCAGTCCTGCCATCTCTGATGATGATACAAACTATGATGAGGAGAAATATCCTCCTGCCGAGGATAGGTACAAGCAGTTAGAAGACCGTCTGAGTGCTATGGAGATTCAGAAGATCCCTGGGTTGGATTTCGGAGAACTAGGATTGGTGTCGGGAGTGGTGATCCCTCATGAGTTCAAAGCTCTGGTTTTTCCCAAGTACGATGGAGTATCCTGTCCAAAACTCCATCTTCGCTCGTACGTCAGAAAAATCCAACCCCATACTGCTGATAGAAATTTGTGGGTGCACTTCTTTCAAGATAGTCTGTCAGGGACTCAGCTTGAATGTTTTTATCAATTGGAAGGAGCCAATGTCCGAAACTGGGAAGACCTTGCTGCTGCTTTTTACAGGCAGTATCAGTATAACACCGACCTTGCTCCCACTCGTACTCAGCTTCAGGGTATGTCAATGGGTGCAAGCGAAGGTTTTAAGGACTATGCTCAAAAGTGGAGAGACTTGGCTGGAAGAGTCCAACCCCCTTTGTCTGATAGAGAGTTGGTTGACATGTTTCTAGGAACGCTATCTGGTCCATTTTTCAATCATTTGATCGGTATTTCGTCATTTGGGTTTACTGAGTTGATTTTAACTGGAGAGAGAGTAGAAGCTGGTATCCGAAGTGGTAAGATACATAAGGATACTTCATCAAGTGCAGTAAAGAAGCCTTTCACCGGAAAGAAGGAAGCTAGTGCAGTCTACGGCCCGAGGGGCCAAAGCAGACCTGAACACCGTCAAGCAGTAAATGCAGTAGTGATATCAAGACCAACAGTTGCTCCACAATGCAACAATCAACAAAGGGTGGAAAGACCACAGAGGCAGTACACTCGGCTCAATATGACCTTGTCTCAAATTATACCATAATTATTGAAGACCAATCTGGTAACTCTGAGGGAGGCCCCAAAGAACCCCAACACCACATCTCCCCACTATAACCTGAATGCCCGCTGCGCCTATCACTCCGAAGGTCCAGGTCATGATACAAACAACTGTTGGGCCTTGAAGAACAAGGTACAAGATTTGATCAACGCCAAAGAGATTGAGTTTGACGCTCCAGAGAAGCCCAACGTCATAACTACTCCCATTCCAAAACATGGTCATGGAGTAAATGTTGTGGATGATGATTCATTTATGACCTCCGTGGAAGAAATTTCTACTCCTTTGATGATAGTAAAGAAGAATTTGTTGTTGGACGATTTATTTCCAGGCTGTGGTGAAGGTTGCCACACGTGCTCAATTCTTCCTGCTGGTTGCCACTTACTGAAATCAGATGTCCAGCACCTGATGGATAACAAAGAGATCCTGTTCGAAAAAACTATGATTCCGTTGGTTCCAATTGAAGATGTTGCCATCATAACCATTTTTGCCAATCCTTCCCAGGTTTCCTCGAGAAAGCCTGTTAGGATTGCACCCGTCCCAAGAATTACTCCGTTAATAATTACTGTCCCTGGTCCTATCCCATACACTTCGGATAAGGCTGTCCCTTGGCACTCTGGGGCTGATGTTTATTACCATGGAGTTAAACAAGACTTAAATAGTGAGGAGGCTGATGCTGATGTCAGCAATATTGTCGGGGCTAGAAAAGTCACCAGAAGTGGAAAACTCTTTTCTCCCGAGATTTCCCCTCCGACTGTTCATAAACCGGTTGTCATTCCATCTGCAAGTACATCAGCTGCTATCCCAGTTCCTATTCCAGTTATCACCCCTGTCGCTGAGCCATCTAGGACTCGGGGCAAAGAAATCATAGGTGATCCTGCCCGGACGGAGGCACCTAAGAAGATCATTGTAGAAACCTCGAAACAAGAGATATAAGAAATTCTAAAGATTATCAAGAAGAGCGACTACAACGTAGTCGAGCAGCTGGGGTAGACCCTGTCAAAAATCTCCATGTTGTCCTTGTTATTATGTTCTGAAGTCCATGCAAAGGCTTTAATTGCTTTCCTCAAGACTGTGCATGTTCCGCAGGAAACTTCAGTCGATCAATTCAAAGACTGCGTAGCTAGTTTGATTGCCGACAATGGGTTGGGTTTCTCAGATGCAGATCTGACTGCTAAAGGAAGAAATCATAATGACGCTTTGCACGTCTCGATCGAGTGCATGGGCACTACTATGGCCCATGTACTGGTAAATATCGAGTCCTCATTGAATGTTCTGCCCAAGAAAGCATTAGATCGTCTAGACTGTGAAGGTTTGATTCTGAAGCCGAGCAATATTGTGGTCAGGGCTTTCGACGGGTCAAAAATGATGGTGCACGGGGAGGTGGACGTCCCTATTAAAGTTGGCTCTCAGACTTTCGCATCTACTTTCTACGTGATGGATATCAGACCATCGTATTCTTGTTTGCTGGGTCGCCCTTGGATTCATAAGGCTTGGGCAGTGACTTCTACGCTCCATCAAATGTTGAAATATTCGGTAAAGGGGAAGATTGTCATGGTACAAGGTGAAGAGGAGTACATGGTAAGTCATCTCAATTCCTTTCGCTACATGGAGATGGATGGGGAATTCATAGAAACCCCTTGTCATAACTTTGAAGAGGTCCCCCAGACCTTGGCGTCAACTGAAGTTTCTACTAACAAACCTCCGATGAAGATGGATTCTCTCAAGGATGCCAGGGCTGTAATTGAAAAATATGGGTGTGCAAATTGGAGTCAGCTCCCTGATTTCACACACAAAACTGACAAATTTGGTTCGGGATTTACTACAGGGGCTCAAAGGGCTGCTAGGCGTGCGCGAATTGGAAGACCTCCTATGCATATCAGCAATCAGGGAGTTAATGTGCTTCAAGACAGTGAAGAAGATTCAGACATCGACAACTGGATCTACCCTACAACCGATGGTGGATTGAACAACTGGACGGCGAAGGACTTCATACCTGTTTCTTTTATTCCATAGTAATTGAGTTTTGTTTTGAAATTTGCAATAAAAAGTTTGAAAATTTACGGCCCGGTGCCTTTCTCGAGGCACCTTGGATTTGCTTGTGAGGGCTTATTATTTTTCATTTTCATATATCATCAATAAAGCATTGGACGTTTCTTGCATTACAAAATTTTGCGCTCCTTGTTTTTCTTTTTCTGTCTCTCGCTTTATCAAAAACAGTTATTCTCTTACACACACTCATGTGTCGTAATGCATATCCATATCCACTCTGGATCCCATTGATAACGACTCTGCTACTGCCAGTTATGACTTCGAAAATCCGATCAACCAAGCTGAGGACGAAGGTGAGGATGATTGTGAGGTGCCTGGAGAACTTGCTAGACTGTTACTGCAGGAATAAAGGGCCATACAGCCTCATGAAGAGCCATTCGAGTCAGTGAACTTAGGTACAGAGGAAGACAGGAAAGAGGTTAATATAGGTGCGAATCTGGAGCCCAGTGTCGAACGACGGTTGATATAGATGCTACTCGACTATGTTGAGATCTTCGCTTGGTCTTATGAAGATATGCCCGGTTTGGACACCAATATTGTGGTTCACTACTTGCCAACCAAAGAAGACTGTCCTCCGGTGAAGCAGAAGGTTCACCGTATGCGCCCCGAGATGTTTGAGAAAATCAAAGCTGAGGTCATGCAACAGTCTGACGCCGAATTTCTAGCTGTCACTTCTTACCCGCAGTGGGTCGCCAACGTTGTTCGAGTGCCCAAGAAGGATGGTAAGGTACGAATGTGTGTGGACTATAGAGATCTGAACAGGGCGAGCTCCAAGGATGACTTCCCACTCCCTCACATTGATGTTCTGGTCGACAACACCGTGCAGCATAAGATCTTCTCCTTCATGGATGGTTTTTCTGGTTACAATCAGATCAAGATGGCTCCCGAGAACATGGAGAAGACAACCTTCATTACACAGTGGGGCACCTTCTGTTACAAGGTAATGCCTTTCGGGTTGAAGAATGCTGGGGCAACTTATCAACACGCCATGGTTTCTTTATTCCACGACATGATTCACCATGAGATTGAAGTTTATGTTGATGACATGATCGCCTGATCCTAGACTGAGGAAGAACACCTTGAGCATCTCCAGAAACTGTTCGACAGGTTGAAGATGTATAAGCTGAGGTTGAACCCGAACAAGTGCACCTTCGGGGTAAGGTCTGGTAAGCTGATGGGTTTCGTTGTCAGTGATAAGGGTATTCAAGTGGACACTGCCAATGTAAAGGCTATACAGGAGATGCCGGCTCCCCGCATAGAAAAGGAAGTTAGAGGCTTTTTGGGACGTCTAAATTACATTGCAAGATTCATTTCACATCTGACTGCTACTTGTGAGCCAATCTTCAAGCTGCTGAAGAAAGATCAAGTGGTAAAATGGAATGATGAATGTCAGACCGCTTTCAAAAAGATCAAAGAATATCTTCAAGAACCGCCAATTCTGATGCCTCCAGTTGAAGGAAGACCTTTGATCTTATACTTGACAGTGCTGGATAATTCAATGGGGTGCGTGCTAGGGAAGCATGACGAGTCTGGCCGAAAAGAGCATGCTATTTACTACCTTAGCAAAAAGTTTACCGACTGTGAGACCCGATACTTACTGCTCGAGAAAACTTGATGCGCTTTGGCATGGGCTGCTCGATGGCTGAGACAGTATATGCTCACTCACACCACCTTATTGATCTCAAAGATGGATCCAATCAAGTATATCTTCGAAAAGCCTGCCTTCTCTGGAAGAATAGCAAGATGGCATATGATCTTAACTGAGTATGACATCCAATACACAACCCAGAAAGCAATCAAGGGGAGTGTACTTGCGGATCATTTGGCGCATCAGGCCGTGGATGACTACCAATCCATGAATTTCAAGTTCCTGGATGAGAACATCATGTTGGTGCCGACTGTGAAGAACCTGGACCGGATGAAGGACCTGAGGAAGGATCCCGATGGTATATGTATTTTGACGAAGCCTTAAACGCGTTGGGTAATGGAATTGGCACTGTGATACTCTGTTCACCGCCCGATTATGTTTTAACAGCACCAAAATATGATGGAGTATGAAGCATGCATCCTGGGTCTGCGAGCTGTTATTGACTTGAGGATTAAGTTCTTGAGTGTATTCGGAGATTCTGCTCTAGTGATCAGTCAGATCAAAGGTGAGTGGGATATGAAGCAACCAAATCTTATTCCTTACAAAGAGTATGTATTGACGCTGCTCCCGCACTTTAAGGAGATAACCTTTGAACACTTCCCAAGAGAGGAGAATCAATTAGCGGACGCGCTAGCTACCATGTCTTCTATGTTCAAAGTCAAGTGGGACAATGAAGCTCCCCAGATTATAATTGAGAGGTTGGACGAACCCGCACATTTCTATGACATTGAGACTGAAGAGGTAGCAAATAAACCCTGGTTCCACGAAGTGAAGAGGTATCTTGAGGCTCAAGAGTACCCCGAGGGTGCATCTGTTAATGATAAGAAGTTTCTGAGAAGGTTCGCTGCGAAGTTCTTCATTAGAAATGGGATCCTTTATAAGCGTAACCATGATTCAACCTTACTGAGATGTATGGACAAGAGCGAGGAAAAAAGGATCATGGCCGAGTTACCTGAAGGTACTTTCGAAACTCATTCCAGTGGACATACCATGGCAAAGAAAATCCTACGGGCAGGATATTATTGGTCCACTATGGAAGCCGATTGTTATCAGCACTCTCGCACCTGTCATAAGTGCCAAGTCTATGCTGATAAGGTGCATGTACCTCCAGTTCCTCTGAATGTTTTGACAGCTCCTTGGCCTTTCGCAATGTGGGGCATCGACATGAATGGCGAGATCAGACCTACTGCGTCTAACAGGCATCATTTCATTCTGGTGGCTATTGATTATTTCACGAAGTGGGTCGAGGCAGCTTCCTTTGCTATAGTAACCAAGAATGTCGTGGCGCGGTTTATCTGACACAATTTGATATGTCGGTATGGTGTACCGGAGAGGATCATTACGGACAATGGTACAAATCTCAACAATAAGATGATCACCAAGCTCTGCAAACAGTTCAAGATACAACATCACAACTCTTCTCCCTACCGGCTGAAGATGAATGGGGTTGTTGAAGCGGCTAACAAGAATATCAAGAAGATTGTGCAGAAGATGACAGTGACATACAAAGACTGGCACGAGATGTTACCATTCGCTCTTCATGGGTACCGTACCTCAGCACAGAAGTTGACAGGGGAAACACGCTACTCTCTAGTGTATGGCATGGAGGTAGTCCTACCCATCGAAGTCCAGATACCCTCTCTCCGGATTATGAAGGATGCAGGTTTAAGCAAAGACGACTGGATCCAAACCCGGCTTGATCAACTGAATTTAATCGATGAAAAGAGACTTACTGCTATTTGTCATGGTCAGAAGTCAAGAGTATCAAGTCGGGGATCTAGTGATTAAACGCATCATACCACCGCAAGGTGATCCCAGGGGCAAATGGACCCCCACATACGAAGGGCCATCTGTGGTTAAGAATATTTTCTCGGGAGGAGCTATGATTCTAACCACCATGGATGGTGACGACCTTCCTCACCCCGTCAATGCAGACATAATGAAAAAATACTACGCCTAATCAAAGACCCGCTAGGTTGACTGGCCTAGGCAAAAATAAGGGCTTCCCGGAAAACCAAAAGGGTTCGGGTAAAAGTAAGGAATGAAATAGAAAAAAAAACTGTACACCCGGCAAGTCGAAAACCTAAAAAGACGGCTTGGGCAAAAAAGGGTATCCCGGTGGACTGAAAACCCAAAAGGGCCGTCCAGGCAAAAACTAGGTATCAAAGCGTAACACTATGTCTCATTGGACCATCTTGCAACCAGACTTCGGTATCGACTATCAAGCTCGGACGCGCCAATCAATCTGATCTACTTTTGACCAAGTAGCAAAGTGATGAGACACTCTAAGATATAAAGGCAATAGCAGAGTTAGAACCCAATGGGATTTTTTCACATAGATGTTTTTCTTTCTTTTTTTCACAAATTGTAATTTCTATCCTTCGGCGGCGTTCCCTTACTGGGACGTCAACCCCCTGTACAAAACGCCTATTACAGGCCAACTTCAAAAATCAATACAATTCATTTTCACAAGAAATTTCAAACTTGTCTTTCCTTTTTCTGTTTTGTTTTACAAAAAGCGTCCAATAATTCATTTTTGATATATGCATTTGAAAATAATTGCTGCTCATAAGTGTTTACATAAGAAACAAAATACAATTACTCGTAATTCCAAGAACAGGGGCAAACAAGAAATGTCCAAACCTTACAGTTGCTCTACCCACCGGGTACAGGGATAGAGCCAGCTTGAGAATATAACTAAGGGTACATACATTCCCTTCAGAGTAGGAAGTATCCAAAAACAATGGTGTTAGCTCTCCCCGGCCGAGGTTCATAATCACGAATAAGTTGGCAAATTTCTCCCCAAGCAGAGTTTATCTATCACCAACAATAGAAGTTAACCATCAGTGGAGTTTATTTCTTCCACTGGCAGAAATTCAATCCCCGATAGAGTTCATCATCACCAGCAACGGTAATTCATCCCCAACGGAGTGGTTTCTCCAAATCAGCAGATCATCCAGCATAATATCTTTCTTCCCCATAGAGTCTCTCCCGGCGGAATATTCTCAAGCAGAACGGACGCAAGTATCCGGCTAATCATCTTCGGTCACTATCCCTAGCAAGAACAGAGAACTCAACTCCATGTACTCTTCAACAGCAGTCCAGGATTCATTCTCCCCTACCGGAGAATATCACAAAAACATTGCATATCCATACATCGTGGCATACGCATGTGCATCATACAGCACAATCTCATTTATTTTGAGAACATCATTACTCAATACATTTCATACATCATGACATTACATACGACTAACTCTTTACCTTTCAGGGAAAGATACAAACAAGTTCTCATAAGTTTCCTCTGGTTCAGTCAAATCGATACCGATTTCTATTCCAGTTCAAGTTATGAAGCCCGGAAATTGAACGGATAGTATCTTGATCTCTCCAAAATACTACGAAGCATGGAATCGACCAGATAGTGGTATCTCTTAAATACAGGCTATGAAGCCCGGGAATTGACTGGAAAATAGCTTAACCCCTCAACAAGTTATTGTGAAGCCTAGAATCGACCAGATAATGGTATAAGACGCTGTGAAGACTAGATCAAGACCAGATAACGGCAAAGGACATTGAAGCCTGGGAAATGACCAGATAATAGTATAAGGTACTGTGAAGCTTGGAATTCGACCAAATAGCAGTTTACCTGGCCAATTACTATAAAGCCCGGAAATTGACCGGATATTAGTATGCCTTAAATTCAAGTTGGAAGCCCGGATGCGACCGGATAACTGCTTGATTCTTTCTGAAGCCTGGAGCACGACCAGATAAGAATTGAGAAATTGCAAAGCCTGGAGAACGACCAGATAGCAAGTTTAATCTCATCTCCCCAGTAAGTCACTGTAAAGCCTAGAGCACGACCAAATAGCAGTCGGTCTTATTTTCCTCAGCAAATCACTGTGAAGCCTGGAGCACGACCAGATATCAGTTCATTTTAACCTCCTCGGCTAAGAGATGATTCCCCAGTAGAGTAACAGACAACTGAAGTTCCTAAAACTCTATCTCTCTCGATACAAAGAACAGTGCTCCCCGGTGTAGTCCTCCTCAACAACGGTTGTACGGGTTCTCGCAAAGGAATCTCTTATGCGATTGACACTTCTTCTGATGGCATCTTTAATCCCATCTTCCGTCATTGACTTCCAAATGGCATCTATAAGCCCATTCCCTACATCGCAAGACGAGTACCACTTCATGCGAGTGCAAATTTCTGGGCACTCTAGTGTTCAATTATCTTCTACCTTCGGATCACGAAAGGAAGACAAGCCAATCTACATCCTCAGGTTTAAGAAGATTGAAGAGGGGCATCTGTTGTAACCCAAAATTTCCCTCCCGTATTTCTCAATACATTTCAAGCGAGGTCCTCAAATTGCTCAAGGAAGTCCAAGGGTTGACCAGACAAACTCTCTCCTAAGACAGTCTACCTCAAATTAGGGTTTCAGTTTCCATCAAGATGTTTGGATCCAAAGGGTCCCAAATGCTCAACATTGTCCTAATATGTTCTCAATATCATCCATGTCAAGTTTTAAGCCTTGCAGAGGAAGTTTGCTCAGTCAATTGCTCAAAGGCTTGAAAATCGACTGTGCTAGGGCAAAAGCCAAATGTGGCCCACATACAGTCAAACTTCAAGATTTTTTGTCAAAATTCTCATTTTGAAGTATTATTCATCATTTGATAAAGGGTTTATCGTGATTCCTCAAGGATTGCTCACAATTCATCAAAACCCAAAAGTTGCTAAATTAGGGTTTTGTAGGAAAAGTCAACTAAATTTTGACCAAGCATAACTTTCTCATACTTTATCAAAAATGACCCATCCAAAGCTCATTTTGAAGAGGATGTAATTCCATACAATCCATATTCAGCTCCCAAGTTCAAAATATGCACTCACAAGAAGATATGAATTTGGACATTATAGGTCATTTTGGAAAGTCAACAAACACACCTTTTGGGTCAAAGCTTCATACATGAACATGGAAGACTCAATTGAGATGAGACCAAAAGGGTTGCTTATAGGACATCTTAATCTTTCTAAAAAGTCCAAGAACACCTCTCTAGGGTGAAAATTGAAGGAGTTATGCATTGGCAAAGTTGACCCTTTATGCAAAATTGCCAAAAGTCAAATGTGGCTAAAATTGCATTTTTTTTGCTAAATGGGCCCAACTTTTTATGCTTGCATTTAATTTGTAATGTGACCCACGACGCATGATCCCTTCCACTTGACATTATTTTATTTTTGTCATTTATTTTATTTTATTTCATTTAAATTAAATAAAATCAAAATAAAATAATGAAAATATCAAAAGCTAATCAAATCCTGAGATTTTGTGCATGTTTAGGTCTATTATACAGCTGGAAGTGAGATCAAATCATGCAAGGCTCATATGGATACCAAAAGATTACATTTTTCTTGATTTGGAAAGATTTGCACAAAGGATCAAATCATGAACCAATAATAATAATTGAGGGAGATTTGATACAAGTTTGCAACCCTAACTCATTCTAGGGTACATAAGGGACAATTGCAGACCAAAAACAAAGGGATTGGAGGCGTGTAAAAGAGAAGGCAAGTTTCAAAAAATTCAAGAAAAGTGGCAAACTGATTTCCACGTTTCAGATTAATTCAAAGCATTCTAGTCATCCCAATCAATTGCTGGACATCCCTGGATCGTATTGCAACCACTAGCAAGCTACCTCACACCCAGAATCACGCTGTAAGTTTCAGACGGTTCATCCTTTTTCTTGAATTCGAATATCTCAATTCTGGAACATTTAGCATGATTCATTGATATATTCTTAAACCTTATGATGTTTGCAAGCTAATGGTCATATTTAATTGCGTTTTCATTAACTGTACAGCAAAGTGCCATGGCTAGGGTTTTCTCTTTGTGTTTAGGGTTTTCTTGTACATGGGCAATTGGCCATTAAGAATGGTACCATGATGCTCGTGAGGTTGCAATGAGAAGATTGGTACCATTGGTTGTTATTTATCATGCTTGCATAGGTTTTTGGAGATTCACATGGTTATACCTACGCCTGGTGTCCGTAGGTAAAGGTCTTCTGTCTAAAACGACAGAAGCAACGAGGAAGATGATGGCGTGGCAGATACTGAATGGCCTGTTTGAAAATTCATGCATTTTGAGATTAGCTTTTTGTTTTTACCATATAATATTTGTTTGTCATTATTTGTACAACTAAGATAGCCAACGCAGGTGGTGAAGCCTTTGGTCTTTGATGCACACGTCTTGGGTTCGATCCCAGACGTGTGCATTTTATTTTTCTTAATATTTCCAGGGTAATTCAGTGTATCACACGACAAGGCATCCATCATGTATCATCAGCGTCCAACCACCAGATCATCAACAAGTCAGATCTAAGGCCTTCCCAATGAAGGTCCACCATGGGCATAAATCAAGCGTATGCATGGGATTGAAAAAGTCAAAACGGGCCAGGAGTTATTGGGCTCAAAATTGCAAGCCACCCCCCCCCCCCTTTCTGAAAACTACCAGGCCCATTCTTATTCTTTCTTTTTTATTTATTTTTAATTTAATTTAACTTGTTTAATTTATTTTCTAACAAAATTAATTTCTTTTTTCACAAAAAAAAATCATAAAATCAAATCTCACAAATTTAGAATTAAGTTTTATTTTATCAAATTTAATTTAATATTAGTTTAAATTTAATTTAGGTTAATTCTAACTTTTCTATATATTTAAAATCAATTAGAAAAAATTAGGGTTAGCATGTGATTTAATTTTTATTTCTTTCTCAAAATAAAAAAATACAAAAATAGGATAACTTAATTATTTTTTCTTAATTTAAATTAATTAGTAATTAGGTTTTTTTATTTATTCAATTAAACCTTATTTTCTTAAAATAGCACAAAAACCACAAAAAATGATTTTTCTTTTAATTAGGTTTAGTCGGGGTCAAAACCCTAATTCTCTCGTTTTCGATTCATCGCGCGCGTTTATTATCATTTTTTCAATATTAATGTAACTGCTCACGGTATGTGTGATACGGTGAGAAAACTGAATTGAGGTTTTGCGTTTGTGTTCGCAAATGTTTCGGTTTAGCAAGAGTCGCCACCGACTTTTTATTTTATCCAAAGGAAAGGTTAAAAAGCACAGGAAAGACCTTTGAGATGTTTTCTTGGGTTCGGGGGGTAGATTATGAAAAGGGAAGGTTCTAGCACCCTTTTCATCCATGGTTATCCGTAGGCTCTTAGTTACTTGTTTAGATCACTTGTTTTTGCTTTTCAATTGTTTGAAATGGTGCTTTGTGTGTGGTTTTTGAAAATGCTTTGAAAAATGAGGCCTTGTCTAGGAAATCTTTGTAATGATTCTTGTTTGAATATATACAAAGGTGTTTGTCTTTTGAAAAGATATTTCAATGTTTGAATGTTTGATTTGGGAAATGTTTTGAAATTGTGTTATGAGATGTGATTGAAAATAGAAAGGATGTTTTGCAAGTTTTGATCAAGTAACTAAGAGTTGTCTACCCTATTTTACTCAAAGATCTTTCGTATACGTTTTTAACCATTTTGATAGTGTTGTTTTACCATTGTATTTGGTAAACAACCTTGTATTTGGATGTTAAACGGGACAGGCGCGGGTCATCGCATACAATCATTGAAAGCAACTTGTGAGACGCTCTAGCAATTTTGTAAGGGACGAGATCGTTTTATCGAAGGCAACATCGAGGGTCATCGAGGGACTACGATCTTTGTTTATCGAAGGGTCATTTGCTAGAGTGTCGCGTATTAGAGGGACATGATTGTGTTTCCGAGGCAACAAGCGAGGTTACCCTAGAGGTGCTCGTGTGAGAAATGTATTGATTTCAAGTTATTTATTCTTGGATTAGGTCATCTAGCAATTGATTTTTGAATCTTTCCATACACGCCTAATTATTATACAGTATATAGAAAGCGATAAATTGCGGAAATTAAAAGTCTAAGCTATTACAAAAGTATTCGGGGATGGGGGTACAATTATTACAAATGGGGATGAGTCTCACAAGAATAACAATATCCAAATATCAAGTATTACAACCAAATCGAATTGTCGCGAATCAATACAAAGCTATAACAAATTATGAAATAAAGAAAATCAATAAATAATGAAATGCATGTATTTACTTAAAAATAAACAAAAGAAATCTATTCTAAAAAAGAAAGATTAAATATTTTATTATTATCATTCTTTTTATTTTATTAATAATGAAAAAAAGTTTAAAGGAAGCAAACTAATTAAATTAATGTTCTTTTTGGTATTTTCATTATGTGCAAGAAAAATAGAAAGAAAATGATTAAAATAAAACTAATTGAAGAAATCAAATTTATTTTACAAAATGAAGTTTTAATTTATTACTTACTATATTTTTTTAACAAAATAAAAAGAGATAAATTAAGAAAAAAAGAAAATTAAACTAAACTAATTCATTTTTTGGTATTTTCTTAAATGTAACAAATTAGCAAAGATAAATTAAAAAAAATAAAATCAATTTTAATGGTTAATTTAATTTGATAAAAACAATATCGAATTTGATGAATTTATTAATAAATAAAAAGAAGTAAATTAAAAAAAATGAAAATGGGCTTAAGATTTGTGGAGATTAGGCCTAAAACAAAAAAAAAACAAAAAAAGGTCAGAATGGAGGGGGTGCGCTATTTGCATGGACTTCTGGGCTTGGATTTAGATGGCCCAATGCATTTGTTATTTCGTTTAGGGTTTGTGGAACAATTAGGGTTTGTGATTCTTGCTTCACAGCGGCACCGTTTGTCTTCGTTTTCTCTTCATCTTTCTCAGCCTCAAACGCTCTGATTTTCCCCTTCCCTAAGCCGCCAGAGCGTTCTCTCCTCCTCTCATCTCCTCACAATGATCAAAGGTTTCGTTTGACGGTATGGTTCAGTTTCATTTTTATTTAGCATTTTTCGTTTGATTCGCATGCTTTGTTCATGTTTAGTTTGTTTAACCTATTGTATCATGTGTCTAAGACGCAGTAAAGGGATTTGAAGAGAAGTATACCTGTGAGATTTTCTGGAAAATGGAGAGGAAAGAGGTTGGACTGAGTGCTCCTTGGAGGCTGGACACGAGGGGAAGAGATGATGACGATTTGTTCTGAAACCTTTTGATTGTTTGGTATGATTTTCTTCTTCTGATTTGAACCTGAATGATGATGCTTGCCGCTTTCGTTATTTATTTCCTCTCTCTTGCATTTGAATGATGATACTTGTTGCTTTCTAAAACTCTGTTGTTGATGATGATTGTTGAAAGTTTCTGAAACCTTGTTTTGAAATGATTGATAATGATGATGATTCTAATTTGAACTGAGTTTTGATTATTGGTAGTGGATGTTGATGATGATTGTAGTTCTGAAACTTTTATTTGCAAAACGAAAGTTTGGTTGATGGTGATTGTAGTTTGGTATTGATTTGGAAGTTTTGGAAACTTGGGAAGTTTAGTTCTTGGCTGTTGTTTGTTGAAATATTTGGTGATATTGCTCCACCTCTGACTCTGTTTCCTGTAAGTTTGAGTTGTTGGAAATGGCTTTTTACAGGTTTGATGGTTGTTTTGGCCCTATTTGATGGCCTCTTTAATGTTTGATTTTGATAACAGGTTGGGAGTTTCTGTTTGATTGTGCATGTTTTGTAGTTTGGTGCTATCCAGGTTTTTGTTTGTGCAATGTTTGCACAGGTTTTTTGTGATTTGTTTGATAACAGGTTGTGTTGTTTTGGAAATGTTATTCAGTTTAACAGGTTAAAGGGTTTTGCAGCTTCAGGCTTGTTGCTTGAAACTGTGATGCCGTGTTTTTTAGAGATTGTTGTGAAACTGTTTGCACAGGTTTTTATGGTTTGGTCAGCAGGCTGTTTCTGCAAGTTTTTGTTGTGGGCTTGGTTATGCAGTTTGGTTCTGCAGGTTTTGTGATTTGTACTGTATAATGTTTTTGCAGCCTTGAAAAATATTTTGTGGCTTTTTGTTTTGACCACACTGCTCTCTCTTTTCTTCTTGTTGTTTGATGGTATTATAACTAATTGCTTGTGACCTGTGACAGATTTTTTTAGCCCACTATACAATCTCAAAAAGGTGATATCTCTCCTCTCTCTTTCTCTCTCAATGATAAAGCAGTTTTTGCTTTTCTACTTTTCCTAAAAAGTTTGCCTTATTATTGGAAAATGATGATAAAGTTGTGACAAGCCTTTTGCTTGTTATATGGTTTACCTCCTGCTTTTTACTTTTGGCCTGCTGTGTTGTAATTATCCTGCTGCATTTCTTGTGCTGCCTGCCTTTGTTTGCATTCAGTTTGGTTTATTGCAATACTTGCATCCAGTTTGCCTTTGTATGCTGCATTATTTAGTACAGTTTGGCGCCTTGTTGCAAGGTTGTTGTCTTGCTGTTTGGTTTGGTTTGTCGTGTTGTTTGGTTGCTTTGTAACTTGCTTTGTACCCAGTTTGGCACCTTGCTTGTGTTGTTTGTACAACAAGTTTCAGTTTGCCTTTGTATGCAGTTTTGCTTAGTTGAAATGTTTAGTTTGCCATGCTATTTGGCCTTGTTGCAATTTGGCTGTTATGTTTTCATTTTGGCGCCTTGTGCTTTGCCTTTGAATAATTTTGCTTTTGCATTCTTCAACTTGCATTTTTATTTTTCCCTTTATGAACCAAGAAGAGCATTCTTCTTGTGATTTGCAAAGAGAAAAATAAAACGTGATGAAAAATAGCACTCTGATTCCAAACGGCAAACTTTAATGATGAATATTTTCTTTCTTTTTTGTTTGAAAATTCTATTTAATGCTCAATCAACTGTACTAATCTTTTTTTCCTTGTCTTTCTTTCATGTGAGCGTAAATTGGACGGTGACAAAGCAGAGGAAGCCGGAGACTTTGTGGCGAGCACGGGAGCAATGGAAGCTTAGGCTTAGACTTTTTTCTTTGATAGATTTTCCATTGATTGTAATAATTTATTTTTCAATAACTATACGTTGTAAAAACCTAAAGCATATGAATAATAATTTATCTTTGTATCAACATCTGAAATAAATGAAAAATCTTTGTGAGACAATCTGATATCCAATAAAATCTTCTACTGTCAATATCTTGCAATTCTTCCTTCAAGTCTTCACTGATTATTTAAGATTCCTGATTTAAAATAACTGAAACTGCATTCCAATAATTTCAATACAGATAACTTAAACTTTAAGTAATCCAATAACTCTGCAATCTCGTAACCTTGCAACAACATTACAATCAAGATACGCACTGTGTAGTCCAATAAACAAGCAAACGTTTCATTCCATTAACAAAGCAAATGTCTTATTCCATTAACAAAGCAAATGTCTTAACAGACGCACATTATCTAGTGAACTTGGATCAGACAAAACCTGAATATTCCAAATGACAGTCTCAACTCCCATTTCCTGTCCTAGATAAATAGGCCTTGAGAACAACCAATAACCTTTCAGTAAGCTTGAGAAAGCGTGAAAACATGTGACAGTTAACTGAAGTTCTGAGAATTCAATTTCTTCTGAGAAATGCGAGAGAAACCCTAATTCTTGATCTACTGCCAAAGAAAAGTCTGTCTGATCGATTCCTGAGCCAATCTTGAGAAAACCCTAGGGTTGTGATTTCTTGAAAAAAGGGAGGGCAAATTTTGGGATACAACAGGTGCCCCTGTTCAATCTTCTTGAACCTGAAGAGTTAGATCGGCGAGTTTGCCGTTCGTTACTCGAAGGTAAAAGATGATTGGACACTAGAGTGCCCATAAATTTGCACTCTTCAAAGTATGGTTGAGGGAATGGGCTTAAAGATGCCATTTAGAGATGTGACAGAATTTTGTCGGAGATGGGCTTAAAGATTCCATCCAAGAATGTTTGTTGAATTGTATGTTGTAGGTGAGTATCAGAAAGGTATCCATGTCTGGAACGTCTTTGAGCTGGGGATCTGAATAAGCAATAGATTAGCATTCGTGTTTGGAGCATCCGTAAACTGTTTTCATGAGCTGAATCTGAACAAGCGATAGATTAACATCCGTGTTTGGAAGCATCCGTAAACTGTTTTCATGATCCTTGAATTTGAATAAGCAGTAGATTAGCATCCGTGTTTGGAGCATCCGTAAACTGTTTTCATGAGCTGGATCTGAACAAGCGATAGATTAACATCCGTGTCTGGAAGCATCCATAAATTGTTTTCATGAGCTGAATCTGAACAAGCGATAGATTAGCATCCGTGTTTGGAAGCGTCCGTAAACTGTTTTCATGATCCTTGAGGTTAGTAGCTTGTTAATCTTATCCTGAAAAGGGTAAAATATTAGCCGAAACACAAAGTTATGTTGCATGAAATGTATGATGCAATATATGTGTTTTATCAATTTTCATGATATATGAATGTAATGTATGTGCATGTAAGCTGATGAGTTGTCTTGCTGAGGAAGATAAATCCTGGATAGCTGGAGATAGTAAAATCTTTGACTGTTGCCGGGGAAAATAAATCTTGGACCACTGTTGAAGAGTATGTGTGTCTTCAAGCTTTGCTTAGAATACTTCTACCGGGCATTCCTGTTTTGTTGTTTGAGGAGAACTCTGCTGGGGAATATTTGAAAACTCTGTGGGGAATTGAGAATGATAATCTTTATTGTGCTAGGGGAATTTGTGCTGAGGAGTCAAGAATAAGTATCTTCGATCTGCAGGGGATTAAAAACTCTGACAAATTTATGATGAGAGTAAAGAAGGCTCTGGAAACTTCACTGGAGAATCAAGGATGAGAATATTCATTCTGTTAGGGAGTAAAAACTCTGTGGGGAATAGATTATATTGTTAGGGAGTAGCTATCCTGCTGGAGAGTAAGCTCAGGACTCTGGGGAAAAGCTTATTCCTGTTTGGAAGAAGTTCAAGAGTTTAGGTTGTATGCCACTTTGAGAATGAGAATCTTCATTCTGTCGGGAATATTAGAAACTTGGGTTGTATGCCACTTTGAGAATGAGAATCTTCATTCTGTCGGGAATATCAGGAATTCGGATTGTATGCCAATCTTCCGAGGAAGCAAGAATGAGAATCCTCATTCAGGCGTTTGGGTTAGGAGGTTGGGTGTATGCCAATCTTCTGAGGTTTCAAGGATGAAAATCTTCGTTCTGTTAAGGATTAACTGTTATCTGGTTGATCTCCAGGCTTCACAGTGTCTTGTATTGCTATCTGGTCAACATCCAGGCTTCACGATACTTTACTTCCTATCTGGTCAATGTCCAGTCTTCAGAAGGAAATGAAATGGTTATCCGGTCGCCTCCGGTTTTCCCTTTGATTTTGGGGCCTACTAATATCTGGTTGAATTCGGGATTCAAAGTAATTGGCCGAGTAAACTGTTATTTGGTCAACATCCAAGTTTTACAATATACCTTACTGTTATCTGGTCAACATCCAGGTTTCACAGTGTTGTAATGCTATCTGGTCAACATCCAGGTTTCACAATACCTTACTTCCTATCTGGTCAACGTCCAGTCTTCAGAAGAATATCAAATGGTTATCCGGTCAACATCCGGGTTTCCCTTTTGATTTTGGGGCCTACTAATATCCGGTTGAATCCGGGCTTCAAAGTAATTGGCTGAGTAAACTGTTATTTGGTCAACATCCAAGTTTCACATTATACCTTACTGTTATCTGGTCAACATCCAGATTTCATAGTGTTGTATTGCTATTTGATCAACATCCAGGTTTCACAATACCTTACTTCCTATCTGGTCAATGTCTAGTCTTCAGAAGAATATCAAATGGTTATCCGGTCAACATCCGGGTTTCCCTTTTGATTTTGGGGCCTACTAATATCCAGTTGAATCTAGGCTTCAAAGTAATTGGCCGAGTAAACTATTATTTGGTCAACATCCAAGTTTCACAATATACCTTACTGCTATTTGGTCAACATCCAGGTTTCACAGTGTTGTATCGTTATCTGGTCAACGTCCAGGCTTCACGATACGAATGTTGTGAGAAATTGATTGCATCTTTCCTGAAAGGTAAAGGTTAGTGGCATGACATAAATCAAACAATGACGTTATCAAAATAAATGAGATTGCATTGTATGATGTCCTGATGTATGAATGTGTAATGTTTTTCAAGACAACCTCTCGCTGGGGAAAATAAATCCTGAACTAGTGATGGAGAAAAGAGTTGAATTCTTCGTTTCTGATAGTGGAAAATCTGGTGACCTCAACGGGAAAAAATTTCAGGAATTCTCGAGGTCGACTTAGCTGGGAAGAGGTTATCAAAGATCGAAACATTGGCTGGGAGCCATCTTATGAGAAGGATTTCGGAGAGATTTATCACTGCCCCAAGTAGCGAGTGCTTATGGCTTCGCCAGGAAATGTTTGACTTTATACAACCCTTGGTTGGGATTGACGTTCAATGCCTCAAGTGATGGTGACAGAGACTTGCCCCTGGCTACTCTGTACTTGAGAGATTTCTTGAAATCTTGACTGGACTGCCCCAGGTTTATTGGACTTTGAGAGATTTCTTGAAATCTTGACTGGACTGCCCCAGGTTTATTGGACAATGCCATGCCAAGTCCCCTTTTGTTGATAGGATATTTTTGCAACGGAAGTGTCATCCCACTTGAAGTGATTTTGTTCATTGAGAGAGCTTTCGTTCATCGGAACATTCACTGTGTGAATTTCTTTGCTGTCAAACAAATAGCCATATGCAAACAACGATATTCAAATAATGCAAAGTTCATGCTTGTATTGAAATTTTGAAAAATGCGTTTTTTAGCAGAAAACTTTTGTAAGAAAAATTTAACTCAGGATTTAGAGCAAAGCCTTACAGGAGTCGGGATACCTTTTATAATAGTATGCTTTCGAACTAACCCGTGCTTCAATTAGTACTTTTGAAGGGTTGTAACGTGGCTTGGTTCACGGTTTAAGAAACAAAGGATAAAGGCTCAAAGTATATTTGTACCCACCCGCTCTTCGTGATGTTCTTCAATCCTAAACTCAGTTAATTGTGCGTTGGAACTCCAAATGAGTCTGGAACAAAGTTTTGGTGATGGTTCACACAAGTTGCATTTGTTGGAAGGCAGTCATTTTTGCAACATTTTTTTTTCATGTTGTTGAGGATTTGTAATGACCTCTTTCTTTTTATTTGTTATCCCTAATTTTTGCCTGACTGTTCCTGTTTTTGAGATTTACAGTCAGCGGGATGCCCCATCTTTCTTAATCCTCCTTTGTAGGTTTTGGCTTAGTGGGTTTTTCTTTTTGAGAGGTAATGACTGCCTATGAGATAAGGAACCATCACTGTCTTTTGGTTCCAAAGGAATGTTTTTTGATGTCGTTCATCGTATTACAGGATGAGAGTTTGCGACTTTAACACGCATTTGAATTAACTGAGAGACTACCCTGCCCCAGGTTTGATTAAAGGTTCCAATTTGTGTTAAAACAGAAAACTTCTACTTCTTTGGCTCGAAGGGGTTGACTAGGGATTATCTTCCTTATAACTCCAGTGTTTAGGATTTGAAAGAAACGCATGTACATCGTCAGCAAGGTCTGTCCAAAAGCATATTGTATGAGATTATGGCATTGTTTTCGTCATCCTCCCTCTAAAGGCTTGTAACTTTTAGCAAGAGTTAAATGTCATAAAGAAATTAGAAAGCATAGTCCAAGAATAGTGAAAACGAATGGATGAATTCAAGACAAACGTATGCAATGCATTAATGAAACAAAGTTTGACATTAATAGATAATTGTTTGAATAACGAAAGAAATTACAACTTGAAAATTCAAATGAACCCAAAGCCTCTTAGTACGAACTTGTCATTTCAGGTGGAGAACCCTCAGCGGAAGATTTTCATCTGGCCATCCTGTGTGAATTCCAGCACTCCTCTGTCAATCAAGTCTTGGGTCTTGTTTTTCAAAGCCCAACAGTCATTTGTATCATGCCCAGGACTATTGGAGTGGTATGCACATAATGCATTGAGATGATAGCTAGGATCAGAGGTATTGAGATTCTGAAGGGGATCCCTTAATACAGTCAGCTTGACCTCCAACAAGCGTTGCAGTACTTGTGATAATGGCATGTTAATCTCAGTGAAGCTCCTTCCAGATGCATTTTGCTTACGCCGATTACCCTGTTGATGCCAGTGAGGTTGTTGTTGGGCTTCTGACCCTGAAGCAAATTGGGGAGATTTTCCCTTGGCTTCCTGTCTCAAAGGAGGCTGAATGGTGACTTGATCTTAAACCCTAGTTGTTTGCTCCAATTGGTTACATCCATCTCGGTGCAGTTTGTTGATGAGAACCTTTAACTCCTCTTGTCCTTGAGCCAGGTTTTGAATAAGAGCCATCTGGCCCACCAGTTGTCCCATCATTTGGTGCTATGCAGGTTTTTGTTTGTGCAATGTTTGCACAGGTTTTTTGTGATTTGTTTGATAACAGGTTGTGCTGTTTGGAACTGTTATCTAGTTTAACAGGTTAGGGGGTTTTGCAGCTTCAGGCTTGTTGCTTGAAACTGTGATGCAGTGTTTTTTGGAGATTGTTGTGAAACTGTTTGCACAGGTTTTTGTGGTTTGGTCAACAGGCTGTTTCTGCAAGTTTTTGTTGTGGGCTTGGTTATGCAGTTTGGTTCTGCAGGTTTTGTGATTTGTACTGTATAATGTTTTTGCAGCCTTGAAAAATATTTTGTGGCTTTTTGTTTTGACCACACTGCTCTCTCTTTTCTTCTTGCTGTTTGATGGTATTATAACTAATTGCTTGTGACCTGTGACAAATTTTTTTAGCCTACTATACAATCTCAAAAAGGTGATATCTCTCCTCTCTCTTTCTCTCCTAATGATAAAGCAGTTTTTGCTTTTCTACTTTTCCTGAAAAGTTTGCCTTATTTTTGGAAAATGATGATAAAGCTGTGACAAGCCTTTTCCTTGTTATATGGTTTACCTCCTGCTTTTTACTTTTGGCCTGTTGTGTTGTACTTATCCTGCTGCATTGCTTGTGCTGCCTGCCTTTGTTTGCATTCAGTTTGGTTTATTGCAATACTTGCATCTAGTTTTCCTTTGTATGTTGCATTGTTTAGTACAGTTTGGCGCCTTGTTGCAAGGTTGCTGTATTGTTGTTTGGTTTGGTTTGCCATGCTTTTTGGTTGCTTTGTAACTTGCTTTATACCCAGTTTGGCACCTTGCTTGTGCTGTTTGTACAACAGGTTTTGGTTTTCCTTTGTATGTAGTTTTTCTTAGTTGCAATGTTTACTTTGCCATGCTATTTGGCCTTGTTGCAATTTGGATGTTATGTTTTCATTTTAGCGCCTTGTGCTTTGCCTTTGAATAATTTTTCTTTTGCATTCTTCAACTTGCATTTTTATTTTTCCCTTTGTGAACCAAGAAGAGCAATCTTCTTGTGATTTGCAAAGAGAAAAATAAAACGTGATGAAAAATAGCACTATGATTCCAAACGGAAAACTTTAATGATGAAAATTTTCTTTCTTTTTTGTTTGAAAATTCTATTTAATGCTCAATCAACTGTACTAATCCTTTTTTCCTTGTCTTTCTTTCATGTGAGCGTAAATTGGACGGTGACAAAGCATAGGAAGCCGGAGACTTTGTGGCGAGCACGGGAGCAATGGAAGCTTAGGCTTAGACTTTTTTCTTTGATAGATTTTCCATTGATTGTAATAATTTATTTTTCAATAACTATAAGTTGTAAAAACCTAAAGCATATGAATAATAATTTATCTTTGTATCAACATCTGAAATAAACGAAAAATCTTTGTGAGACAATCTGATATCCAATAAAATCTTCTACTGTCAATATCTTGCAATTCTTCCTTCAAGTCTTCACTGATTATTTAAGATTCCTGATTTAAAATAACTGAAACTGCATTCCAATAATTTCAATACAGATAACTTAAACTTTAAGTAATCCAATAACTCTGCAATCTCGTAACCTTGCAACAACATTCCAATCATGATACGCACTGTGTATTCCAATAAACAAGCAAACGTTTCATTCCATTAACAAAGCAAATGTCTTATTCCATTAACAAAGCAAATGTCTTAACAGACGCACATTATCTGGTTAACCTGGATCAGAAAAAACCTGAATATTCCAAATGACAGTCTCAGCTCCCATTTCCTGTCCCAGATAAACAGGCCTTGAGAATAACCAGTAACCTTTCAGTAAGCTTGAGAAAGCGTGAAAACATGTGACAGTTAACTGAACATCTGAGAATTCAGTTTCTTTTGAGAAATGCGAGAGAAACCCTAATTCTTGATCTACTGCGAAAGAAAAGTTTGTCTGATCGATTCCTGAGCCAATCTTGAGAAAACCCTAGGGTTGTGATTTCTTGAAAAAAGGGAGGGAAAATATTGGGGTACAACAGTATGTAATAGCTTAATTAGGATTTTCTTTATTTATCGTTTTTACGGGATTTTTGACTATGTAATTAATCCCTACCCCGAAGCCTTGTAATAGCGTAGGTTTTTATTTTCTCGCATTTTAATTCTCGCAAATATTAACTATTTAGATGTATGTTAATAAGATTGTATGACAAGATTGCATGTTAATTTAAAATGGCTAGAAAACCCTAAATGTGCAAAGATAATAATTTGAAATCAAATCACTCGCACATGCGCACTCCTAGGGTATACTCTCACTTCGGTTGCCTTCGGTAAACGATCATTAAGTATAGGGTGTTTTAGTGGTCGCCCTCCTATCTAAACAAAGATCAAATGCCCCGTTCGGAAATGTTGCCTCGGAAGGGTTGCCTCGGAAATGTTATCTCGAATATGATCTTAAGACATTAGGGTTATTACTAATATGTCCTAGCATTCCTTTAGTGATTGTACGTCCCTTACGAATTGACCCTTACAACTCCAACGACGGTGCTACCTATTTCTCAATAGTAGGATAGCGCTGTCTAAAGAAAATAAGAATAGAAACAATCCTTTTTAGAGTAGGTAGATGCTAGTAGGTACTTGCTCAAAATCAAACTTTTCACACTTACACTTTCTCAAAACTAAAGTTTTCAAAAACACTTCGTAACACTCTTGAAGACAGAAGCAAGGGTTAAAACTAAGTAAAACAAAACTTTTCAAAACAAACACACACAAGTAATTTTAAATGATGAGCAAGCACCTAAGAGCCCGTGGAAAACCACGGATAGAAAGGGTGCTAACACCTTCCCTTTCTATAATCTACCCCCCGTACTCAAAATCTCAAAAAAGAAATTTTTCTGTGCTTTTTTTCTTTCCAGTTGGATAAAATAAAAGTCGGTGGCGACTCTTGCTTACCGCGACATTTTGCGAATAAAAAAATGCAAAACGCAAACCAGCATTTTCCAAAACAGTTGGTTTTGCCACCGTATCACACTATGGTTGCTTTATTTCATGACATGATTCATCATGAGATAGAGGTATATGTGGATGATATGATTTCCAAATCACAAACTGAAGAAGAAAATCTCGATCACCTGCATAAACTATTCGAGAGACTGAAGAAGTACAAACTGAAGTTAAACCCTAACAAGTGCACATTTGGAGTACGCTCTGGAAAGCTTCTAGGTTTTGTTGTCAGCAGTAAAGGAATTGAAGTTGATCCTGCCAAGGTAAAGGCCATCCAAGAAATTCTAATCCCCCATTCTGAAAAAGAAGTCAGAGGATTCTTGGGTCATCTCAATTACATTGCCCATTTCATATCACACTTAACTGCCACTTGTGAGCCACTCTTCAAACTCTTGAAGAAAGATCAGGTAGTCAGGTGGAACGATGAATTCCAGATTTCCTTTGACAAAATCAAAGAGTATTTACAAGAACCTCCTATTCTCATGCCTCCAGTTGAAAGAAGACCCTTGATCATGTAATTGACAGTACTAGACAATTCTATGGGGTGTGTTTTGGACCAACATGATGAGTCTGGCCGAAAAGAGCATGCTTTTTATTACCTGAGCAAAAATTTTACAGACTGTGAAACCAGATATTCATTGCTCAAGAAAACTTGCTACGCTCTGGCATGGGCTGCTCATCGGCTAAGACAGTATATGTTGAGTCATACCACTTTGTTGATTTCTAAGATGGACCCAATCAAGTACATCTTCAAAAAACCTGCCCTTTCCGGACGGATAGCCAGATGGCAAATGATCTTGACTGAGTACGACATTCAATACACGACTCAAAAAGCCATCAAAGGAAGTGTACTAGCAGATCATTTGGCCCATCAAGCCGTGGATGATTATCAATCAATGAATTTCGACTTCCTTGATGAGAACATCATGCTGGTAATCGACTGTGTGAAATCTGGACCGTATGACGGACCTAAACAAGGATCCCGATGGACTATGGTATTCAATGGGGCTTCCAACTCCTTAGGTAACGGAATTGGTGTTGTGATCATCTCTCCTGATGGTTGCCACACTCCTTTCACTTCCAGACTATGTTTCGATTGCACAAACAATATGGCCGAGTATGAAGCATGCATCTTAGGTCTGAAAGCTGCTATTGACCTAAGGATCAAACATTTGGATGTGTTCGGGGATTCCGCCTTAGTGATCAGCCAAGTAAAAGGAGATTGGGACACTAAACACCCTAATCTCATCCCTTACAAGGAACTTTTTCTATCCATGATTCCTCACTTCGAAGAGATCACTTTTGAGCACTTCCCTAGGGAAGAAAACCAGTTGGCTGGTGCTTTCGCAACCATGTCTTCAATGTTCAAGGTGAGATGGGATAAGGAAGCCCCTATGATAACAACTGAAATATTCGATGAACCTGCACATTGCTATGAGCTAGACACCAACTCAGAAAAGCCACGGTACCATGAGGTGATGAGATACTTTAGAACACAAGAATATCCAGAAGGGGCATCTATCAATGACAGAAATTTCTTGCGAATATTTGCATCAAAATTCTTCCTAAGTAATGGGATATTGTACAAGTGCAACGATGATTCAACTCTACTCCTATGTATGGACAAGAAGGAGGCAGAGGAGATTATGGAAGATATGCACGATGGTCTTTTAGGTACTCACTCAAGTGGAAATGCGATGGCTAAGAAAATCATAAGAGCAGGTTACTATTGGTCAATGATGGAGACTGATTGCCATCAACATTCAAGGACTTGTCATAAATTCCAAATCTACGCTGACAAGGTCCATGTGCCTCCTATCCCTCTGAATGTCATGACCGCTCCATGGACATTTGCAATGTGGGGCATTGACATGATCGGAGAGATCAAGCCCACAGCTTCCAACGGACATCGCTTCATTCTTGTTGCTATCGACTATTTCACCAAATGGGTCGAGGCCGCCTCGTTTGCCTCAGTCACAAAGAATGTGGTAGCCAGATTCATCAGACACAAGCTCATCTGCCGTTATGGTATCCCCGAAAGGATCATCACCAACAATGGGACTAACCTCAATAATGCTATGCTTACTGAGCTTTGCACTCAGTTTAAGATCATGCATCACAATTCTTCTCCATATAGACAAAAAATGAATGGCACAGTCGAAGCGGCCAACAAAAATATCAAGAAGATTGTGCAGAAGATGGTAGTAACCTATAAAGATTGGCATGAGATGTTGTTGTTTGCTCTACATGGGTACCGTACTTCATCTAGAACATCAACTGGGGTAACTCCCTTTTCTCTAGTCTATGGCATAGAAGTTGTTCTGCCAGTGGAAGTTCATATTCCCTTGCTGAGGATTATGATTGAGGCAGGCTTAGGCGAAGACGAGTGAATTCAAACGAGATTGGATCAGCTGAACTTGATTAATGAAAAATGATTAGTTGCTATTTGCCATGGCCAGACATATCAAAAACGGATGATTAAGGCTTTCAACAAAAAGATCAAGCCTCGAGTATATCAAGTTGGTGACTTGGTGATAAAACGCATCATTTTACCACAAGGTGACCCCAGAATAAAATGGACTCCCACCTATGAAGGGCCATTTATTGTCAAGAGAGTTTTCTCTGGCGGTGCCATGATGCTGACTACCATGGATGGTGAGGATTTCCCACATCCTATAAACACGGACATAGTTAAAAAATACTACGCATAAGAGACCCGTTAGGTTGACACATCTAAGCAAAAAAATGGCATCCCGACAAACCAAAAGGTTTGGGCAAAAATTAGGGATATATGCAAAAGGTTGTACACCCGGCAAGTTGAAAACCCGAAAGGGCGACTTAGGCAAAAAAGGGTATCCTGGTGGACCAAAAACCCGAAAGGGCGGTTCAGGAAAAAATTAAGGATTAAAAGCGTATGACTATGTCCCGTGGAATCAACACAGTCAATTCTATCACCAAAGTCCAAATTCAAATGGTTCAGGATCAATCCAATCAACTTCGATCAATGACAAGAGACGTTCGAAGACATTGGGGAAATAGTAGAGCTGGAAGGCAATGAGATCATTTCACATGGCTATTTGTTTTTCATTCTCAATTTTATTTTCCTTTTGAAGATTTCCTCTTACTAGGATCTTCGTCTCTTTGTACAAAAAATGCCTATTCATAGGCAAAATATCAATACAAATACACTTTGATGTGCAAAATTTTCTGTCTTTGTTTTGAATGCAAATTTGTCCAATGACTAAAATTGAATGAACATATGCATATGAACAAAATTAAAACTATTTGGCACATGTGTCCTGCTAAGAAGCAGCATCACAACAGAGCATCAGCACACAGCAGTAATAAGCATCTCTTTAATGTATATGAAATAGCCCCACAGAGTTATCTCATCATCATTATCCCACAAGGATGGCAGCAACAAACCTTTCCCCAACAGAGTGGCCCACAAAGTCTATTTGCATAGGAAAATCCCTGACCAAAGTCTCAACCTCTTGGCCGCTTTCTCCCCAGCTAAGTCAATTTTGACAAGATTAAAGCCTATGGAATTCTTTCTTAAAGGAAATTCACCTCCTCAACAGGGTTTATTCCCCAACAGAGTTATTTCCCCAGCCGAGTTCAAAAGCCTCAACATACAACAATCAAGACACCATAAATTGCCCGACTGATCCTATTATCCCCAGCTGAGCCCATCATCCCTAGCTGAGCCCATCATCCCCAGTTGGGTGTATCCTCCCCAAGCTGAGTCTGCCTTACCTGATTGAGTCTATACTCTCCAGTTTGAATTTCCCTTTCAGATTATTGAAAATCTCAGGGTCACAACCCCTAATCTCCAGTAAAGTTGTCAGCAAAGCCTTATCAACTTCAAGATGCTATGAAACCTGGATCCGACCAGATATTTGCACAATTTTTGAGTTACTGAAGCCTGGACCCGACCAGATAACCGTTTGACTTCTTCAATTACTGAAACATGGACCCGACCAGATAACAGTTTGAGTTACTAAATCCTAGACCCGACCAGATAACAATTTGAGTTACTAAATCCTGGACCCGACCGGATAACAGATGATCTCAATTTTGAAATTCTATGAAACCTGGACCCGACCAGATAATAGCCTAGCTCTTCAAACATATAGAAGAACCTGAACTCAATCCGACTATGGTTTAACCTCTTATCCCCAGTAGAGTTGCCTTCATATCCTCAACAAATTGTTGAGAAACCTGGACCCGACCAGATATCAATTTTCATTTCCATCTTTTGAAATGATTTATTATGAAACTTGGACCCGACCAGATAGCAATCATCCTCAGAGATTCGTTGTGAACCCTGGAAATCGACCAGATAACAACTAAATCCCCAAGCAGTTTATTGTGAAACCTGGACCCGACCAGATAACAATTGACCGCATCGACCTCAGAAATCTGCAAAGCCTGGACTCGATCAGATAACAGTTTTCAAGCAGTTTATTGTGAAACCTAGACCCCACCAGATAACAATTGACCGCATCAAACCTCAGAAATCTGCAAAGCCTGGACCCGACCATATAACAGTTTTCAAGCAGTTTATTGTGAAACCTGGACCCAATCAGATAACAATCGACCGCATCGACCTCAGAAATCTGCGAAGCCTGGACCCGACCAGATAACAGTTTTCAAATAGTTTATTGTGAAACTTGGAGCCCGACCAAATAATAATTAACTATGATCCTCAGAAAGACACTATGAAGCCTGGACTCGACTATATAATAATACAGCTTTCCAAAAAGCATGAAGCCTGGATCCGACCAGATAGTAGTTGCCATTCCAAGTTACTGCGAAGCCTGGATCCGACCAGAAAACAGTTAACTTCTGTATCCCCATCAAGTTGTTGTGAAGCCTGGATCCGACCAGATAACTATTCAATATCAAGGAATTTTCTGTAAATCCTGGGATCCGACCAGATAACAGTTAATTCTTCTCATACTCCAGTAAGTGGTTGTGAAGCCTGGACCCGACTAGATAGCAGTCGACTACTTCATCCTTAGCAACTGAGAAGCCTGGATCCAACTAGATAACAACTAAAATTGGAGCGATCTTCCCCAGCAAAAGCATCATTTCAACAAAATTTGAAGATATGCATATTATTCATCTCCAACAGGCAATCAGCGATTCAATCTCCCAGAATTTCTTCAGCAGTAGTCAGGGATTTATTTTCCCGGACAAAAACATACACTTCACATTCATACATCATAGCATGTACACACCATACACATTTGGCATGATACCACATCTGGTGAACATCATGCAAACATCTGCATTTTACTAACCCTTTTCTCACAGGTATAACATCAAGTTTTAGTATAAATCAACAAGAAATTTGTGTTGATACTTCTTCCAGCGTTTACCAACACTCCTCCAAATAGCATCTATAAGCCCATTCACCATCAATCTTCAAGTGCAAATTTCTGGGCACTTTAATGTTCAATCATCTTTCACCTTCAAGTCATGAATGGAGGATCCGCCAATCTAACTCTTCAGGTTCAAAAAGTTTGAACAGGGGCAGCTGTTGTACCCCAAAATTTTCCCTCTCATTTCACAAGGGATCACCCTGGATCCCAGGTTTGCTTCTGTCAAGTTTCCAGGCCTTGAACTATCAATTTTTCCAAGCAAGTCCTTCACAAGGGCAAAATGGTCATTGGCACACTGAGAAATCTAACTTTGACTTTTGGATCAAAATAAAATCTCAAAGATCATGTTTCATCAAGACATGTTAGAACATGAAGTTTGTTTCGTAAAAAAATTCAAAAGTCAAATTTTACTTTGGAAAAGTCATATTTCTAAATACTTGGAATTTTTCTAAGTGTTTAAGAATTATGACAATTTCAGAACTTCTGACCAGATTATCACCATAACATTCAGCAAATTTTGGACACTCTCAAGGCAGAGTTTGGTCAGAACTTCTGGGCAAGTTTTCACAAAAGCTTCAGTCAGAGTTTGCCGGGGTAATTCAAAGAAGGTTAAGAAGCGTGTTGCAGGCTTTCTAGAAAGTCTGAAAGTTCCTTCAGAACATGCTGGAGCCAGAAGATAAGAGGATCATAAGATTAGATGCTACACTGAAGCAGAACTTCTAATCCAGAGTCAAGCAAGGATGTGGAGTTTCACATGGCAGGATTTCTGATTTGATAAATCTCATCATCATTTAATGCTCACAACCACTTGTGAGTTATTATCCAAAGGATTTCCCCCACGTGTACCCCTACTGTCTTGGGAAAACAAATTGTTGTGCAAAAGTATGCTAGGTCCATGAGCTGTTTCTACTTTTCCTTAATTCATGCTGACAAATCTAGCTTAGGCGATGTTAACCATCCTACTTGATGCATTGAACCACACTTGTTTAAGCTTACTTCAAGAGTAAGTCAGCATCTAGCATATGATGTTGGTGCCACTTGACACCTCTAAACTACAAAACTTGTGCCTATAAATAGAACACCTTTGGCCATTGAAAAGAGGTCAGAAAAATTTGAGAGAAAGGTGTGGAATTTGAGAAAGAAAATCCTTGAACCCCTGCAAAAATTCCAAGAGTCCAAAAATATTGCAAACACAAAAATACAAAACCTTAGCATTTGATTCTTTCATTAAAGCTCCATTTTTTCTCAAGTTGTTTCCTGACCAAAACCACCCATACAGTTCCTAATATACATTCAAAAGCCATCCAAAATTCTGTAATCAAACAGTAACACATTCTCCACCAATATCCATTTCAAAGGATCAAAACTTTATCCCTTGGTTGTTCCATAATTTTCTAAATCATTTACAACCCAAGTTGAAAGTTTCCAACCTGCTGAAAACGTGAGGAAGCTGTTCAGAACACCACAAGTGGTCAGAATCAGATTCCAGCTCCCAGAATATTTCCCAGTTGCAAGGCAAGTTCCTGTTGACTCTCATCATATTATTTAGGAATTGTCAGATCTTGCATATTTAACACAATGTAGATATTCTGATCCTGATGATGTACATATTCTGAGATTTCATGCATCTGCCTGCCTAAATAGAGGGAATTCTAGTTCAGAGTTTCATAAAGAAATTAGGACTCAGAATTAGGATTATCAAATTCATGTTGCTTCTGATTTGTGTTTCTGATATTTCTTGAAACTTGTCATAATTGTCATGTGTGCAACTTTTGTTCTGTTAAGAAATGACTAAGTTTCAGATGTTCTGACTAGCAAGGAGAGAGACAAAGTTCTAACAGTTACATCAGAACTTCTGAAAACTTCTGAATTCTCAAAAGATCCAGAACTTCTGAACTTCCATATTTCTACTAACGTTGTTTCTGTTTGTGCAGTAAGTCAGAGTCAGAACTTCTGACTTCTTCTATTTTCAGCATTTGCGCTGATTCTGTTTTCTTTCTCTTTTATTATTTTATTTTTCCATCATATTTATTTTTTCATTAATCAAAAATACCAAAAATATTTCATATTAACATATTATATTTTCTTTTAACATAAAAAGACAAAAAAATATTTTCTTAAACAAAACTTATTTCTTTTCTTAAAAAAGCATTTTACATTTCTTGTACATTCTTATCTATTTCAATATAGTTGTAATAGTAACTTAGGGTTTAATTTTCAATCCCCATTCATAAATATGTACCCCCATCCCCCAAAATATTGTAATAGCGTAGGACTTTACATTTCTGCACTGTTATTGCTTTCATATATTGTTAGTAACTAGGCTGTGTATGGCAAGACTAAAACCAATGTTAGAAAACCCTAATTCAAGACCAAAATTATGCATGCAATCAAATACACTTGCACACTAGAACCCCTAGGGTGATTCCACTTGTTGCCTTACGAAAATGGCCATGTTATGCATGTGGGATATCTTAGCACAAACAAAATCAAAAATACAAGATCATAGTCCCTCGATGACGCTATCAAAGTTTCCTTTCAAAATGATCTTAGTCCCTAAAGCAAAAATTCTAAGTCATCTCACAATATTGCTATCATGGTCATACGATGACCCAACGCTCGTCCCTTCACATCCAACGATTGGGCTTCTTACCAAAAAAAAGGGTAAGATAGCAACATCTAAAGGAGGAGGAAAAGAACATCTAAGACCTTTTGAGTAGGTAGATTACTTTTAGTTGCATTCTCAATTTCAAAACAAACATCCTTGCTATTTTCAAAAACACTTTCCAAACGTGAAATATTTTCAAAAGCTCAACACTTTGTATACGTTCTTACGAACGAGAACTGTTACAAAAGTTTTCCTAAACGATGGCACCTTTTCAAAATACTTTCAAAAACACACAAAGCACAATTTCAAACAAAAGCAAGTGATCTAGCAAGTAACCAAGAGCCCATGGAAAACCATGGATGAAAAGGGTGCTAATACCTTCCCTTTTCATAATCTACCCCCCGAACTCAAGAAAACATCTCTAAAGGTCTTTCCTGTGCTTTTTCACCTTTCCTTATTAGATAAAAGAAAAGTCGGTGGTGACTCTTGCTAAACTGCAACATTTGTGAACACAAACAAAAAACTCCAAGTCAGTTCTCCCACTGCATCACAATTGGCTTATACTCTTGTTAGCATATACATGCAAGCATACCATTGAATCCATACACATGGGATCAAGGCATTTCATTAACGCAATAAAGCTCTAATATTTTTCAAAGCATGCCGAGTTGTGAAAGATTTGGGTGTTTCCAGTAAATTTAAAGCAGTGCGAATTGGAAACAGTATTTCAACTGATCTGAGTTTAAAAATTTGTATCTCTTGTGTGGGAATGGTGTTTTGGGTGATTCTTAAAGATTCGAAATCGTCTGGATGTCGTCTCCAACTTTCGTGTTTGAACCAAAAATTAACCCTTGAAGAAAGGTATCTGAATATGCAATTCTCTTGGAAGTTATACAGTTAAAATACAAAGAAAAGTGTGTTGAATCGTGGTTTCGTGTGCATTAGAAAATTCATAACTCCGGGCTGGAATATCGTATACGCGCAGTTTTGATTTCCAAAATTCTGTCTAAATGTCTTGTTGATGTCGTCTTTTGAGGTCAAAAGATGATTCACTAAGGAAGGACCCGTGAACTTTGAGTTTCTAAAAACATGTTTGTGCTGAACCATAATTCATTAGTATTAATGTTTGATACGAAAAATTCACATCACGTTCGATATTTATCATATTAAGCTGAGACCGGAATCGTTGGTTCAAAAATTTCGTCTACTACAATTTCTCTTCAGATGGAAAATTTATTGGCTTGACACAATAGAAATACTGCACAGGAAATTATTTGGCTTGACACAGTATCAGTGAAACTTCAAAAATTCATAACTTTCTCTTTTCTTATCCGATTTAGCCCGTTCTTTCAGCAATGTGTCACAAATTTTAGGATCTTCATTTTTAGTTTTGGAGTCTGTTCGAGATTTTGTATAGACGATGATATGGCACTTTTTTATGTATCAGGTTTACATTGTCAAATGGAGGCCTAATTCAATTTCTCATCCAAGGCCCAATTGGCCTATGTATATAATCTTGAAATCTGAATTTTCAAGAGAAAGCTCTCATAATTCAATAATTCTCATAAACACTCTAAACTTTCCTCTCAACTCTCTAAAGGATTAAATCAAGGTTCTAGACTTTTTTGATTAAGAACATTCAAATACTTTTTCAACAACTTTTAAAGATCAAGCAAATCAAGAGAAATTCTCCTCCAATTTTTGATCTATTCGTTGCGATCTCCAAACCTAAGTCTCCTCATCATTTCTATCAGTGAATTTTCTTGAATTAAGTACTTTTGAAATAAGTGATTATTTGAGAAGCACTTTTTGATCAAGCATGAATTGAATCTAGGTTGAATTTTGATATTAGAACTTAGATCTAGTGCTAGAATTGTGAATTGATCTGAAAATCATGTGTAAATCTGGGATTGGATAATTGAATTAAGTGATTGTTGCACGTAAGTGCTTAATTGTTAAATCAAATGGTTGATGTTGCACGAAGCCTAATTGTTGACCTTATATCAATCATGTGTTGTTGGAATCTATGCTTTGAATTATGAAAAATCATGTGTTGAATTTGAACATGACATGTGTTTGATAAAATGTTGGAACTATGATCTTGCCTTGAATAGAATCAAAAGCTTATACAAACCATGAGCCAAATCTCAAAAAATTATCAAAAAACTACTTTATGCCTGAAGGTAACCGGTTACCCAGTTATGGTAACCAGTTACCACATTTACGGTAGCTATTTCCCCAAATTTTTGAGTTAGGGTAACCAGTTACCCAAATTTCGGTAACCGGGTTCCCAAGCCAAAAATCAGCAAGTTCCTTTTTTTATTTTGTTTCATTTCTCGTTGTGTTTTCTCTTTTGGCTTAGTTTTTTCTTGTTATTTTATACATGTGTGTTAATTGTGCAAGGACTCATACTAAAGGATTATCATGATGATATTAATTTGTGTTCCACTTTATTTGGGGAACATGAATTCAATATTATTCTTGATTCGTGTTTCGTTTTATATGTGAGATACGGATGTGATTCGGACAAGCTTATGCTTTGACCCTCACGACTTGAGGAGTACACATATTTGTTGTGTTTTTGTATAAATTGTATTTTTATGCAGGATAACTTTTGTGGTGATTTCCAATGCATATTATTTGTGTCTTGTTTTCACCCTGTTACTTCGAGGAATATGTTGGACATCCGATTTATGACTTGCTTTGTTTGATGATACTAGCCTACTCGAAGTTCTTTAGGTTTCTTATTTTTGATTGCTTGCTTGCTATGGATTACTATATGTTTGGAATTGCACTTCCTCCTTTTTGTTTCTTTCGTTATTTACAATTTTATAAATTGTTCTGGGAGCCCCCATAGTGGCAAATTCGCTGTTTAAAGAGCCTGTAGCAAGCATTCCGCACTTTATTTTCTATATTTGTTGTTCTTGTGTTGGATTCCTTTATTGTTGATCGATGAGTCACTAAATTTAGAAATTGAGATCACGCCTTTTCTCTAAGTGCATGCTCACTATAGGATTTTATCGCTTTCCATTGTTTCTTATTGATCGATGAGTCACTCAATTTAGAAATTGAGATCACAACTTTGCTCTCAGTGCATACTCCCTCTAAGATTTTATCGCTTTCCTTTATTTCTTGTTGATCCATGAGTCACTCAATTTAGAAATTGAGATTACGACTTCGCTCTCATTTCATGTTCCCCATAGGATAGTTTTGTTAGACTTTCTTTGGCATATTAGCCCATGTATGATTTCTCTAGGTGTGCTCTCTTGAGCCTTTTGGTTGTTTATTGGTTTTCCTACCTCGATCCTCAATATCTTGGTTAGGCATTCTACTTGGTTAGCGTGGGCTATTCATAACACATTGTGTATGCTCTCTTGAGCTATCTCTCTTAATCCTATTTGACTTGCTTACTTGATTTCATCCTTGTGTGCATGTTTTGAGATGATTTACCCTCGACATATTCCCTTAGGAGCTTTCGATTCATCTATAGATGATGATTCAAGATAAACATAGATTTAGGTGATAGACCCTTGCTATGTTACTTTATGACTTCTTGATTTATCTATAGATGATGTTCGAGATAGACATCAGGATTGTTATCCATGCATGTCAACATAGGGTAGAGATTTCCCTTCAAAACTAAACTTTAGGATCAATCATTGTATGATAACATTAGGGATTATATTTAGATAGTATCCCTTAGATGTTTTATTTTCTTTGGCATCCTTTGCATATAAAACAAAAACCTTATTTTTTCTTGGCAAATGCGTAAAACATCTAAAAATTTCAAACCCTTTTTTTAAGGTAAAAAACACCAACCAATTCCTTTCTTTTTGCCAATCGACTTTTCTCTCTTCTAAGAGCGTGTTAGTTCCTTTTCATTACAGGTCGTAAGATTCCAAAGGTCAATCCGCGGTGGAGTGATTGAGTTTAACATTTTTCATATAAAAAAGAGAAACCCATCAAAACAAGTGAGCCGAACTATGACTTCTTTGATTCCTTAAAAGGGATACGTAGGCATTGGGGTAGGGCCTAAACGAGCATAACTTTATTTTCCCTATATTATTTTCTCATTTCTTTTGCATGCATTCCCTCTTTCTTTTTACTTTAAACCCTAGACATAGATTTGAACACACCCTTAGATTAGAACAACAAGAATGGATACCCTAGAGTACTATGAGTGTTTGGGGTGCTAATACCTTCCCCTCGAGATACTGACTCCCTTACCCGATGTCTCGGTCGTTTGGACGTGATTTCTCCATTATCAGGTTTACTTAATGTTTACCTTTCCCTTCCTGTGGGATAAAATACTTTCGATGGAGACTTCATTGATTTCATGATCAATTAAAATTCAGTTGGTTATTTCAGCTGGCAACTTCATTGGGGATGAATGACCTATTGCTAGTCCATCCCGGAGTCGATCTTATCTCTTATTTTATTTTCTTTGGGTGTTTATTTGTATGCTTTCAGTTTATTCGTTTGTACATGTTTATTTAAGGTTCTGGGTTATCTGACCTTACCCTATCTTAGTTTTCACCTGTGAGTGGGGATGGACTTGATTATCACAGGTACAGTTGGTGACTATATTTTGATGGTGACAATGTTAATATGGTGACTATATTCTATGGGTGATCACTTTGTACTGATGGTTCTCAGATTTATTTTCTAAGTTTCTGATCCGTGGACCAAGAGGTTCATGTGGGTTCATGTTATGGATTTTTGATCCAAATGCACCCAGGATGTTCAGAAAGTGCACAACAGTTAATCAACATTATGGAACATTTAATCCCATGTTTGTTGCACTTGCATCATAAGCATACTTATTTTCACAAAAAAAAGAAATGTGTAAAAAAATGTATGCATCAAAAAGAGTTGACTCGCACGTTCTTTCTATTTCCAAGGAATCTTACTGGTTAATATTATGTTGTGTTTATCCATCTCATACTGAATAAAAATAAAAATTAAAAGCATACGGGTTCCTTGATATAATTAAACATGGAATTGCATCCACACATACACCTCATGCATATTCATGCATTCATAACAGGCATTCAGAGTTGGGGAAATTCTTATTCAGATATGGTATTCTTATCAAGACTACAAATCTTGACTCTTGGATGCTTCATGATCAGAATTAAGCTATGGAGCAACTTCATGGGGAATTAGATGTGATGAGAGTTCAGATGGGGCTAATTATGGTAGAAATGCAAATTATGGCTTGTCGTCAGGAAATTCTAAAAGAGGAAAAAATTTCGGTTGAAAACTAGTTGAGTTTGGTTATGAAAGAGTTGAAGAAGTAAGGAAATCATGCACCTGATGTTGTAACTGAAGTTATTGGTTCTCCTCATCCTTTGGGACATGTTGTAACCAAACTATTCCTTATCCTTAGCCTATGGTATCTCCTCCAGACCATGGGGGACTTCTTGGATCTCCGCCATAAGAGACTCCTAAGCCTTCCCGCCAACTGCTAATTTCTTCTCCCCAGATCAAATCAAGGGATGAGGTTTATCCCCAAAGAATAGAAGATCAAGAGGATAAGTTTGAGCCAAAACCAATGATTTATTCCCATCTATTATCGCGCTTGCCCAAGTTTCAACTGACCAAACTCCTTACAGTAAAACAATCTTCAAATTTCCATCATAATAAGGATGTCGATACTCATTGTGACTTCCATTCTAGAGGAACTGGTCATGATATTGAAAACTGTAAGGCCTTGAAGCATACAATTTAGGGATTGCTTGAAATAGTGGTATTTTTATTCACTCTAGAAGGTCTTGGCATTCGAGTCAACTACATTCCAACTGAAACGAAGAAAGGGGTAATTTTTTCTCGTTCTCAGGGCTTTACTTTGCATCTCAGGTTGCCTAAATCCCAGTTAGGGGCGAGACCTAAGAAATAGATGCTAGGAAATATCCCCCATATGCTCTCTCGGGTCAGTAGAGGATAAAGGAGACACCAAGAGAGTTTGACATGATTCATATTCCTTATGGACAATTACTGACCCGCTTGCTTAAATATAAGATGGTTAAGTTGCCAGAACTTCCTCCTACCTTGACATGGATTCCTGAAGGCCACGAAAATAAGGTTTGTGAGTACCACTATTGGGAATCCAACCATTCAATTGAGGAGTGTACAGAATTCAGGTGCAAAGTTCAATACTTCATTGACTCTAAAGTGATATCATTCACCCCAAATAGTCTGCATATAAACTGATGTTTCCTGCTCAGACAACTGTCAAGATCAACAAAGTGCATCTTCTGAAGAAACAAGTCCATATGGAGACTAGTCCAACATGGAAATTTGAAATTACATTTGCATTCTCATTTGTAATCTTTCTTGTTTTGTTTCAGCACTTTCTTGTATGCAAAACTTGCTTATTTTTTAATACTAATCATAATGCATCGAATATGTTTGTCTTTAATTAATTCATTCGTATTCACTCATAAATTATTTACTTGGATTTTGATACTTAACTCTTGTTAAATAAAGAAAAATACCTTTGGAGGGAGGATGATGAGAAATATACCTATAATTTTAAACGGTATGCTTTCGAGTAAAAATAATGCTAACGATGTACAAGCATTGATTCAAATTCCTAAACACTAGAGATATAAGGAAGTGAAACCCTTGTCAACCCCTTTGAGTTTTGAAGTAGGAGTTTATTTTCTTGGCAAAAAAACCCTCACATTTAACCCGAGGCAAGGTAGATTTCAGTTAATCTGATTGATCGTTCAGAACTCATCAAGAGTACACATCTAAGGATACAACAATGGTTATCCCTCATCTACCAAGGATCAAAGAAGTCACAATCACTTCCAACAAATCTAATACGACATGAATATCAACTACTTGTTCAAAAGTAAAGAAAGGGAAATTATGAAAGAAAGAGACAAAAAGCCTTGCTAAGTCGAAACTTGAAAAACAAGTCGCTTAGGCAAAAGTCATGGAAAAATTCAGGGAAAGCAAAAAGCGTAAAAGCGAAAAAATGATTACAAAAAAGTCCTACGCAAGGAACCAACTTATGTGATTAGACACCAAGAATGTAAGAGGCGAGTGACTTCCATGTCCAAAAAACCTCATTTGGCTCCTCACCCATTGCAAACTTATCTTAAGATATGAGTGCTCGCATCGAGTTAACTAAACTTAGGGCTGGAGAACATCATGGAGAATGGGTGGGCACCATATTTTTGAGCTTTAAATACTTTTTCTAAAACCATGAACCAGGCCATGTTACAACCCTTAAAAGCCCTAACTGAAGCATGGGTTAATTCGAAAGTGAACTATAACGAGAGTACGGTAATCTGACACCTAGGAGGCTTGCTAAAACTTTTGAGTTGGTATCACTACATCTTTTTTACTTCCTTTCTTTCGCAAAATTTCGATGTTTCGACATGTTTTCAATAAATATTTTAAACTTCAAGACAAACATGAGCTTTGCATTAGAATTATCATTCTTAGAATAAATACTTTTTGCATATGAATAAGTGCTTAAACATTAAGTGAGCTTGCATAATGAGAATCAGATGGAAGCTTGATTATCTCGAGGAACAAATTGCTTCAAGAAATTTTTGAAGCGCAAATTATTTTTGAAGACGATCTTAATCTAGGCCAGACCTTCTATTGACTCTGTTGAGTAAAAGAATACTAGTTTGAGAAATGATCTGAAGCAAATTGCAAAAGTTGATTTCCCAGAATCTCTGTCAAGCAGCGGTGCATTACTTTCAATTGGACGTGAGGGACATATTGCTTCAAGTATTTGCATAAACATGAGGAAGTTCAAGTTGAGAAGTACAATTGTGTACTAACCTACTTTCAAGATGTAAACCATCCACCCTAAGGTTGTGTTGTTTTCATAACTCCATGAGCATGAGACGAAGAAAAGGTTTGTCAAGACTCTGTTGAGAAAAGGAAATAATATGAATACTATGTTGAGTAAGTATTCATCCAATCTAAGGCACTCAACTTGGGATTTAATCTCTCAAAGTACAGTAAAACTAGGGTAGTTATGTCGAGATTTGACACATTTATCCGAGAATCAGTTGAGTAGAGGAGAATCTTTCCAGAATCTGAGGATGCATGGGCATACACTAAAGCATGGTTGAAAACATATCCAACTTTGGTTAGCTAGGAGTCGTGTTCTAAAGTTCATAACATTGAGGCATATTATCTTTATGGTACAGATATCATGAAGCCCTATGAAGGAAATTTTATTCAAAGGCCCTATATACTGGGACAAGAACTTATGCATGGGCATTTACTCCACTTAAGGCTTGATCAGGTTAAGTCCATGTGTTGGCTAAACAACTTGTTGAATTTGAAGAGCATACCGGGAAGTCAGGATCGTTATCCTCGTCTCGTCAGAGAATTAGGTCCATTTATTGATGTTCCTTGATCAGAAGTCAGGATCATTATCTCCAATTGAAGTTTGGATTGTTATCTTCAGTAGGATACGAGCAGGAACGCAAAGAGCGTGTGAGGTTGTTGCCTATACAAGGTTCATGCTTGAAACATTGTTTCCTAGAAGGAGTTCCTTTCCGAGTAAAGGATTTGTTGCTACTTGACAAAGGCCTGTCTTCTAAGGGGTTTCTCTTCAGAGATCTTTATTTCCTAGCGAAGCATTTCTCACTTCTCTGCAGGAGGAGAATAAATCTTCTCCCAAAAAATTTAGGAGTTGTTTGAAGTCAAGATGATTTCTTCTCAATGGACTGGAATTTAATTTTGCAGTATCTTCTCAAAGTCCACTTTTCAGTGGCATTCCTCCTCGTAGTTGACATGATGAAGTTGCAATCTTGCATGGTAGTTTTTACCCAGTGGTCGGTAGTTCAAACTGTTTATTCCTCAATAGAGATTGCCATTCCCCAGATGGGGCATGTTGCCACAATTTTTGTTTTTGCAAGTATTGTTGGTCTTTTAAGACAAGAAGCACACCAACAAATGAACTAAGGAGGGTCTGCATGCGACCAACATGAGGATTTTTGCATAACACAATCCAATTTCCCCTGTGAATGCTCAAATGTGCTCAAGGCAGAATCATGGATCTCCAACAATGTCTTACCTTCGCTTGAGTATGCTCTGCCTCTTTATTGCAGTCTATTCTTTCTGGGTTTCTTGGAAGGTTATTGACGTATTACCCTTGAAGGCAACATTTTATAGTTCCCCTAGTGAGATTAGCCCTTGTCTTCCTCGTAAAGTACGCATGCTACTCCTCAGTGAAGTTTGAACTATTTTCTCCAGTTCGATCTTCCTGTATCAGAGTTTTCTTGAAGAGACTCCCAATTACCCATAGGAGATTCTAGTTTTGTATTCCTATGGAGGCGGGTTTTTCTACCCGATTTGAATTGATTTCTTCTTCCAAGTGCAAGTCTTTGGTGACGTGAGTCTTACAAGAATAATTGTTTCTAGTGCAGTTGGTGTTGTTGATTCCATTATCCAAAGCTTCTTTGTTACTCAGTGGAAGAGGTAGCTTTATGCCCAGTCGATGCTGAATTTCAAGGATACTCTGGAATAATTTGCCTTTTATTCCCTAATGAAGCAAGTTTTCTCTTCCCAGTGAAGCAAATTTTTCTTTCCCCATTGGAGTAGGTATCCTGCCTCCCCAGTGTGGTGCACATTATGGTTCCATTCATAACTCTTCCATCCCCGGTGATAAAAGGTGTTTTAGATATCCCCAGTGGAGCTTCTATCCCAAAACGCCTGGTTCTTCTCAAGAAAAGATTTTCATCCTGGTGGTGTTATCTCTAGTGAGATTGATTGTGTGACTCCCCGTGAAGTTCTGTTTTACCTGGGGAATTCCCCCTATCAAGGTTTCTTGAAGAGATGATAGATCATCAGGCCTTCTTATACCCGAATGGATCAAGTCCCTTGCTTTATCTAGGGCAATATGCATTGATGTTTGTCGTTCAAGGGTCTCTTATCCTCAATAGAAGAGTATTACTGGAAAGTTCCCCAATGGATTTCCAAACTTCTGGTTGTGGTTTGAAGGTTTTCTCTTCTTCCCTAAGTGAATTTTATCACCTCTAGTCATTACCCCAAGTGTGGTCAGAATAGAATTCTTTTCATTTAATAATTTATATGATCCCTAGTAAAATTATCTATTCCCAGTTAAGTTTTCCTCATTTCAGACAGAACGGGATTGGATTTGTTCCCCGGGGAGTTAAGAGTTAGATCAGAGTTCAATATTCTTTCAGAGCTGCGATTTATGTTTGTAGTATTCTCCCCATGAAGTTATTTGCCTGGTGATAGAAATCTTCAGATGCTTTTGGGTCTAAATTGCGATTCCCCACTAGAGTTCAGATTAATTTCTCTTTGCAGAAGATCAAATGTACGAAGATAATTGTTCGGGAGATCATCATCTCCTCAATATCCTGATTATTGTCGTGTGTTCCCAATGCATCGCTAAAACATGCATCATTTCACTACATCTACCAAAATAGAAAGAAAAATTCAAACATGCATAAGTATAAGAAAATTGTGTTTACCTTCAGTAACCAGGTTGCTATGCACGCAGATTTAATTTTTTCCTCCATCGGAGTCTAGTTTGTATCACAACCATTCAGGTCTTTGGTATTCTCCATTTCCCCAGAAGTTTTGATTTCTTCCTGCCCTTGCATGTCTTCGGTTATTTTTACCCGTGTTGGCTTAGCCGTTTGAGTGAGAGTAAGAGTCAGTGTATAACCTTTCTTATTTCTTAAGTATTTGAGTATCCATACTTGGTTTGTGGTAATTCAGATGATTTCCACTCTTGAAGAATCATGTATTGCTTCTGGCCTGAGGGATATTGTAGTTCTTGCGCATTCGCAACCTTTTTAAAGTCTAACCTATGTTGGAAATCCTTATTAGAGTCCCCTTTGGCTGGTCCCTTTTTCTTATCGAGTTCACCTTTGATCAATGTCCTCTGGGGGTTCTACTTAGTTGATTCTTTGTCTTGGGTTTATCTGCATTGATCGGGTGTTCCTTCCGTTAGCTATGCTAATATACCCTACGAGAGTCTGTTTTGGTCGGTCTCTTTCTTGTGTGTGTCTAATGTTGACCAAAAATACATATCTTTATCCCCGACAAGTTTGTTTTAGTTTGACGGTATTTCTTCAAAATCCTATCCTCGGTTAGTCTCCTTGTTGTTTTTAGTTCGCCTTTGATGCGAGCGTTCTATGTTCAATCTTTGAGTATCTCTTTTTAATTCAAGAGATCTATATTTGATATCCGATTGAGATTGATTTGACAGATTTCTATCGTCCTTGATATTCGGTTGAGATCGATTTGACAGATTTCATCCATTCTTGATATCCGGTTGAGATCAATTTGATAGATTTCTTCCATCTTTGATATCTGTTTGAGATCGATTTGACAGATTTCTTCCATTCGTGATATCCGGTTGAGATTGATTTGATAGATTTCTTCCATCTTTGATATCCGGTTCAGATCGATTTGACATATTTCTTCCATCCTTGGTATCTGATTGAGATCGATTTAACAAATTTTTTCCATCCTTGATATCTTGTTGAGAATGATTTGAGAAATTTCTTCCATATTTGATATCCGGTTGAGATTGATTTAGCAAATTTCATCCGTCCTTGATATGTGGTTGAGATCGATTTAATAAATTTCTTCCCTCTTTGATATCTGGTTGAGATCGATTTAACAAATTTCTTCCATCCTTGATATCCGGTTGAGATGGATTTGACATATTTCTTCCATCCTTGATATCTGGTTGAGATCGATTTGACAAATTTCTTCCATCTTTGATATCTGGTTGAGATTGATTTGACAGATTTCTTCCATCCTTAATATTCGGTTGAGATTGATTTGACAGATTTCTTCCATCTTTGATATTCAGTTGAGATTGATTTGACATATTTCTTCCATTTTGATATCTGGTTAAGATTGATTTGACAGATTTCTTCCATCCTCGGTATCTGGTTGAGATCGATTTGACATATTTTTCCATCTTTGATATCTGGTTGAGATCGATTTGACAAATTTCTTTCATCTTTGATATCCGGTTGAGATCGATTTCGAAGATCTCTTCCTTTTTAGTTTTCTTCGATCGAGTTTTTGTCATTAGGTCTCTTTTGTATCTGATATCTTTGTTAGAGCCTGATATAATTGGTCTCTTTCTTGAATACCTGATATTTGTCTCGTATGTCTAATCTTGACTTGGCATACATCTTCTGATAAAAATAACTAAAGTTTCATCCTAACCCCACCGGTTTCATAGTGCAAATTTTACGGTTCCACTATGGTTGTTCGAAAGGCGTCCTCCAATCTCACACCCTGGTTAAATAAGATTGAATAGGGGCAGCTCTTGTACCCCAAAATTCGCCCTCTTCATTTTTTAACTTCCATTGGCTTATACTCTTGTTAGCATATACATGCATGCATATCATTTAATCCAAACACATGGGATCAACTAAATTTCATCAACGCAACAAACTCTCATATTTTTCAAAGCATGCCGAGTTGTGAAAGATTTGGGTGTTTCTGGTAAACATAAAGCAGTGCGAATTGGGAACAGTACTTCAACTGATCTGAGTTTAAAAATTTGTATCTCCTTTGTGGGAATGGTGTTTTGGGTGATTCTTGAAGATTTCAAATTGTCTGGATGTCCTCTCCAACTTTCGTGTTCGAACCAAAAATTAATCCTCGAAGAAAGGTCTCTGAATATGCAATTCTCTTGGAAGTTATACAGTTAAAATACAAAGAAAAGTGTGTTGAATCGTTGTTTTGTATGCATTAGAAAATTCATAAATCCCAGATGGAATGTCGTATGCGCGCGATTTTTATTGCCAAAATTCTGTCTCGATGTCATCTTGATGTCGTCTTTGGAGGTCAAAATATGATTCACTAAGGAAGGACCCGTTAACTTTGAATTTCTGAAGACTTGTTTGTGCTGAACCGGAATTCATTGGTATTAATGTTTGATACGGTAAAATTCATATCTCGTTCGATTTTTATCATATTAAGCTGAGCCTGGAGGTGTTGGTTCACAAAGTTTGTCTACTACAGTTTAGCTTCATATTCCAAACTCAAACGGTGACTCGAAGGCTTCCGTTTTTGGTCCGTTCTGCGTGTGATGTCATAGAAATATTCAACAGGAAATTATTTTGTCTGACACAGTGTCAGTGAAACTTCAAAAATTCATAACTTCCTTTTCATTTATCTAATTGAGCCCGTCCTTTCGGCTACGTGTCAAAAATATGATGATCTTCTTTTTTCATTTTGGATATTGTTCGAGATTCTGTATGGATGATGTCGTGGCATATTTTATACGTATCAGGTTTACACTGTCAAATGGAGGCCCAATTCAATTTCTCATCCAAGGCCCAATTGGCCCATGTATATAATCTTGAAATCTGAATTTTCAAGAGAGAGCTCTCATAATTAAAAATTCTCATAAACACTCTAAACTTTCCTCTTAACTCTCTAAAGGATCAAATCAAGGTTCTACACTTTTTTGATCAAGAACATTCAACAACTTTTTCAACAACTTTTAAAGATCAAGAAAATGAAGAGCAATTATCCTCTAATCTTTGATCCGTTCTTTGCGATCTCCAAACCTAAGTCTCCTCATCATTTATGTCAGTCAGTTTTCTTGAATTAAGCACTATTGAAATAAGTGATTATTTGAGAAGCACTTTTTGATCAAGCATTAATTGAATCTAGGTTAAATTTTGAATTTAAATCTTAGATCTAGTGCTAGAATTATGAATTTATTTGAAAATCATGTGTAAATACAAGATTGGATAATTGGATTAAGTGCTTATTCGACTTAAGTGATTGTTGCATGAAAGTGCTTAATTGTTAAATCAAATGGTTGATGTTGCATGAAGCCTAATAGTTAATCTTATATCAATCACGTGTTGTTGGAATCTATGCTTTGAATTATGCAAAATAATATGTTGAATTTGAACATGACATGTGTTTGATAAAAGGCGTGAACTATGATCTTGCATTGCAATAGAATCAAAAGCTTGTACAAACCATGAGCCAAATCTCAAAAAACTGTCAAAAAACTACGTTCTTCCCGAAGGTAACCGGTTACCCAGTTATGGTAACCGGTTACCCCACTTATAATAGGTATTTTCCCAAATTTTTGAGTTAGGGTAACCGGTTACCTAAATTCCCGTAATCGTTTTCCCGGGCCAAAAATCAACAACTTCCTTTTTTTGTTTCATTTCTCGTTGTGTTTTCTCTTTTGGATTAGTTTTTCCTTGTTATTTTTTACATGTGTGTTGATTGTGCAAGGACTCATACTAAGGTATTATCTTGATTATATTAATTCATGTTCCACTTTATTTGGGAAACATGAATTAAATATTAATCTTGATTTGTGTTTCACTTTATTTGCGAGATACGAATGTGATATGGACAAGCTTATGCTTTGACCCTCATGACTTGAGGAGTACACATATTTGTTGTGTTTTTGTCTAGATTGTATTTTAATGCAGGATAACTTTTATGATGATGTCTAATGCATATTATTTGTGGGTTGTTTTCACACCATTGCTTCGAGGCATATGTTGGACATCCGATTTCTGACTTTCTTTAGTTGATGATGCTAGCTTACTTGAAGTTCTCTGGTTTTCTTATTTTTGCTTGCTTGCTACGGATTATTATCCGTTTGGTATTGCACTTCCTCTTCTTTATTTCATTCTCTATTTACAATTTTCTAAATAGTTTTCTAGGAGCCCCCATAGTGGAAATTTCGATGTTTAAAGACCTGTAGCAAGCATTCTGCACTTTATTTGCTATATCTGTTGTGCTTGTGTCGACTTCCTTTCTTGTTGTCGATGATTCACTCAGTATAGAAATTGAGATCATGACTTCACTCTCAGTGCATGCTCACTATAGGATTTTGTCGCTTTCCTTTGTTTCTTGGTGATATATGAGTCACTCAATTTAGAAATTGAGATCACGACTTCCCTCTCAGTGCATGCTCCATATAGGATTTTATCTCTTTCCTTGGTCATTGATCGATAAATCACTCAATTTAGAAATTGAGATCATGACTTCGCTCTCAGTGCATGCTCCTTATAGGATTTTATCGCGTTCCTTTATTTCTTGTTGATTGATGGCTCACTGAATTTAGAAATTAAGATTATGACTTCTTTCTCATTGCATGTTCCCCATGTGAATTTTTGTTAGGCTTCCTTTGGCATGTCAGCCTAGATAGGATTTCTCTAGGTGTGCTCTTTTGAGCCTTTTGATTGTTGATTTGTTTTCCTAACTCGATCCTCGATATCTTGGTTAGGCATTCTACTTGGGTTAGCGTGTGCTATTCATGACACATTGTGTATGCTCTCTTGATCTAGCTCTCTTGAGCCTATTTGACTTGCTTACTTGATTTCATCCTTGTGTGCGTGTTTTGAGATGACTTACCCTGGGCATGTTCCCTTAGGAGCTTTAGATTTATCTATAGATAATGATTCGAGATAGACATAGTTTAAGGTGATAGTCCCTTGCTATGCTCCTTCAGGACTTATTGATTCATCTATAAATGATGATTCAATATAGATATTAAGATTGTTATCCATGCATATCAACATAGGGTAGAGCTTTCCCTTCAAAACTCAAATTTAGGATTTATCATTGTATGATAACATTAAGGATTAGATTTAGATAGTCTCCTATGTTGGGGACTTTCAACTTTAGGTTTTAGGGTTTTTACTTCAAGGTTTTTTATTTATTTATCTATTTATTGCATTATTTATTTATTGCATTAATTTAATTATTGTCTATTGTTTATCATCATATATACTGCATGGCGGGATTTCTTATTTCTCAAAATATTTTCAATAACCCTTAAAAAGAAGTTTTGTCTATTAGCTTAGGGGGTACATCATTCCCGCGAGTTTATGTGACGACTTCGCCTAGAGTCGGTGAACTTATGAAAAAGGAATACGTATCGAGAGATATCCTCTTGACGATTAGGAATTTGGAAGGACACCCATGACTCTTTGTAACGACCTTAACCTAAAATCTCATGACGAGACCTTTCACGACTTTGAGATGAAAGTTTCGGTCCATAAAGAGGCTCCACCTAAGGGAGGCCCTTGTACCTTTTCCCTCTGGTGATATTTATGATACCCTTAAGGAAACCACCTTCTGGGAGGGTAGGACAACCGTAGGTCAAAACTAAGGAGCCTACCTTCTAAGGGTACTTATCACAAAAACCCAGTCACTGAACCATACATCCTTACCTTATAGGGGTACTAATTACAAAAATCATGTCACTCAACCTTACACCTATGCATTGATACATTTCATATATTCGCCATACATTTCATATATTCATCACCCGTTTCTTTCTATTTGTCTTATTCACAGGGGGTATAAAAGATAATGATAAACTCAAGATCTCGGTGATTGTCTTTAAAAATGGATACCGAAGGAAATAACTTGTCTGTGTCAATGCGCCAAACATGTCTGAAATCAAATCCACAAAAGGGAAATAATATGCTGAAGACTTTCTCAAGCTTTGTCCAGCAATGGGGGATGATTTCAAGAGCAGATATCTGTAGGCGCACCTAGAAGACTTATTTCCCTTTGCTTGACTTCATGCAAATAAAGATTTGGTTTAAGATTGTAATATTTTTCAATATCTGAATTATGTTACCTTCAATAAAGGCATTTTGTTTCCGCATCTTGTTTGCGTATCTATTTTAAAGATAGTCACCAAGTAAAATAATAAGCAAAAGACAAGCATGTTCCCAGATGAATAAGACATTTAAAACAACAAACCATTTCATGTTCATACATATCCATCTGCATGCAAGCATTCATAAACACATGCATATCGAAACTCATCTTTTTTTTTTGTAAAAAAAAATCTCTCCAGTAAACCATTGGTAGAAGAAGATCTCCACCTCCTTGGATTTCATATCAAACCAGGGCCTACCAACAAAAAGTAATGGAGAAAATCGAGGAAACTCAAGCTGAATTCAAAGAGGATCTCGACCAAGTAAAGGGTGATGTAATTTTGATGAAAGGAGATCTAAGTCAAGTTCTCCTAGCTTTGAAGAACATCATTGATAGGCAAGACCAGATTCCCAGGGTAGCTTACGAAGAAGTAGCCCAAACGATTGGTGCATCAAGCGGTCACCAACTAAGGGAAGAGCCAGAAGTAGGACGCCAAAAGTCCATCATGGCCCAACAAGAAGTTGAAACTAAAGGGTTTGTCCCACCACCACCAAAAGCAGGGGCATCACATACCCTATAGATTCCAACCAATAATGCAGACAACTACTTGGACCTACAATACGGAGACCACGACCCAAAGGATGCCAACCAAGCACTCTTAAAGACGACTAGTACTCATGTTGTTGACAATCCACTGGTAACGAATCAATACGAAGCTCTGGAGGAAAGATTAAAAGTTATGGATGGTTTTGATGCTTTCAAAGTAGACGCTCTCGAAATTAGTCTTGTTCCTGATTTGGTTATTCCGCCGAAGTTCAAAGTACCTGATTTTGAAAAATACAAGGGGCTCACTTGTCCAAAAAATCATCTGCGCATGTATTGTAAGAAGATGCATGCCCATGCCCACGATCAGAAGCTGATGATTCATTGTTTTCTAGATAGCCTGAGTAGGGCGTCTTCAGGCTGTTATATGCAATTGGAGCGAACACATATTCGAACCTGGGAAGATCTTGCTAATTCTTTCCTAAAGCATTTCAAATATAACCTGGACATGGCGCCTACCCGTATGCAACTCCAGAATTTGTCCCAAAAGAAAGAAGAGTCCTTCAAAGAGTATGCTCAGAGATGGAGGGAGATGGCATCCCGTGTGCCACCACCACTATTAGAGAAAGAATTAATAGAAACATCCATGGGAACTTTGCAAGGGCTATATTATGAGAAGATGGTTAGAAGTATCTCTTCGGGATTCTCAGATCTAGTGACTATTGGAGAAAGAATCGAGACCGGAATAAAGAGTGGGAAAATAACAGGGGGACCATCAAATGCTCCCTACCATTCAAGAAGGCCTGCTTCAAACTACCCCAAAGGAAAAGAGGGAGAAATTAATGTGATAACCTCACAACCAAGGACACCACAACCATTAGTGATCCCACAAGGGAAACAGCAAGGCAGAAGGCCGCAAAGAAATTTTGATCCACTTCTGATGCCGCCCAGTCAGTTATTACAACACCTGGTCAAGGCATCCTTAGTGGATGTCAAGCCTCTAGCATCCCCAGTCGGGCCGCTCCCGCAAAAGTACAACGCCAACACCAGATGTGAGTATCATGCTAATTCTCTTGGACATACCATAGAGTAATGTTGGCCATTCAAGCATAAGGTCCAAGACTTGTTAGAATATTAAGACATCACTTTTGAGAAACCTAACATCAAATCAAATCTTATGCCTCCGCACGACGGGCCGATAATAAATTCAATTGAAGTAGTCACTAACTTTGGGGAAACTAGACGAGCATAAACCCCGATAAACTTGCTAAAGGAATATTTGTTGGGATGTGGATTCCTGCTAGAACACAATGAAGCTTTAAAGAGAACGCTACAAAATCTAGTGGACCAGGGGATAGTCCAATTTGAACCATACCCTAAAGATGAACATAAATCTACTCTGAAGGGTGAAGCACGATTTCCTCTGATCCAAGAGACCTTTATAGAGCATGACGGACATGTGGCAAAGATATCCAAAAAAGTCAACACCAAAAAGGCAACTGACTTCATCCGAGAATGTTCCCTAGGAGAAGAACTCAAAAGATGGACTACTGTGGAGATTCCTGAGATCTTTTTCTTTCCTAAGTAATTTTTCTTGTTTTTGAAAGAACCTATGTTAAGCCTGGGGCATAGGGGTTGCTTGTAAGAGTCCCCCTGTTTTGTTTCAGAAAATATTTGCAATTAATAAAAGTTATATTTTGTTTTCAATTAAGATCCCTTTATTTATCTTGCATTTATATCTTAAATTTTAAAATGGAAATACTTTCTCTACATATGCCTTTTCAAATAGTCTTATACTAAAATCTGCACCAAAACATGATAACGGTGCAAATCCATGCCCAAAACCACCGATAATGCTACTGCTGCGACCCAATATAATTTTGATGCTCCTATCAACCAAGATGAAGAGGAAGATGATGAAGATCTTGAACTCCCTGAGGAAAGGGCGAGGGAAATAAAAGGAAAGGCTGAAAATATACAACCGTATCAAGAGGCTATTAAGACCATTAATCTGAGCACAGGGAAAGATCCGAAAGAAACCAAGCTAAGGGGAAATGTTAGAGTGGAGCCATAAAGAAGATGATCAAATTATTGCACATATCTGCTTGTTCCAACAGAAACAGACCAAAGTTTAGATACAAATATTGCTGTAAAAATAAGCAACTACGAAATACCAGGACTTAACAAAGGACCCGAGCCAGGGGCATGTTGGATGATCACGTTCGTCGCGGCTTCAAATGCACTGGGGCACAATATAGGGGAAGTTTTGACTCCTCCCAAAGAATGCTCACAAGCCATATACCAAGTCAACGGTGAATGGGATACTAAACATCCAAAACTGATTCCCTATCGGGATCATGTTTTAAAGATGTCATTGGAACTTTAAGAGATCACTTTCATCCATATCCCATGAAAAGAAAATCAAATGGCAGACGCTTTGGAAACTCTCCCGGCTATGTTCAAAATAACTTGGCCGAACTACGAATCGCACATCACAAACAGACACTTCAAAGATCCCACACATTGCCTTGGTATTAAAGAAGGGCCAGACAACAATCCTTGGTTTTACGACATCAAGAAATACCTCAAGAAACAAGAACATTCAGAAAATGCCTCCATCATCGACAAACGAATTCTATGGAAATTAGCCTCGAAATTCTTTCTGAGTGACGGTGTACTGCACAAGATGAACCACAACATGGTCTAGTACTCCAGAAGATTCTGCTACCTTTCCTCGACTCACGGGATAAATGGACACCCAACTATGAAGGTCCATACGTATTCAAAACAACATTCTCCACTGGTGGTCTTATCCCCACAATAATGGATGGGGAAGAAATATTGCATCTGGAAAATTCAGACACGGTCAAAAAATACTATGTATAAGAATATTGCTAAGCTCGAACCTCAAACAGGCGAATCAGGCAAAAAGGAGTGTCCCAGTAGATCGAAAACCCTAAAAGGCGGTCCAGGCAAAAATTAGGGGCATATAACAAAAAATTATCCCGGTGGATTGAAAACCCGAAAGGGAAATCCAGGCAAAAATTAGGGATCATTCAAAAAGAAATAAAGAACAAAAAGACTGTGATCTAAACCTGGGACTAAGAGCCATTATAAGGATATTAGGGAACAATAGCAGAAATTATTATTTTTCATTGCCATTTATAGTTTTAAATTTTTTTGTAATTACCTCTTTCTAGGAATTGCATCTTATACTTTCGCCTATTTATAGGCATATCAACAAAACATTTGCTTTCTTTGCATCTTTCAAATTTTGTTTTTCTTTTCTCTGACTTGTTTACAAAATACTATGATTATTACTTCTGAATATTGTCTTTAAAATCATTTCGGGGAAATTAACAAATAAAAGCTTTTGATAAAACATCGAAAAAATGTTTTGGTTAGAAAAATGTCGAAAGAGATTCCACGTCTACATCCATGCACATGTCTACTCCTGCGTCTACAATACAAATTCTATAAACATGTCCACGTCTACGCCTGCGCTTACAACATAAAAGTCTACACATATGCCAATACATATGTCTACGTCTACACCTGCACTTACCATACAAAAAATCATTGTTCAAAATCTTGCTAACACTTTTTCGCTGCGTTCAAATCAAATTCAAAGATGCCACGACAATACAACATACAACGCTAGGGGTTGGTAATTCAAAACCAATGGTTTAAAGGAGAGAATTATAGAACTAGTCCTCATAACATTTCAAGGCATACACACATTTTACACACATTTCACACATACATTTTGCATATCCAAAGCATACATACACTATACATTTTTGCATACAATACGCATATACTCAGGGTTCCACACATCAAATATCATACATTTTGCATACATCCAACCATCTCAATATCAGACATCATACGCATGTATCATATAGCAAAAAAACAGTCCCACCCTAGATTTAGCAATCTAAGGGTCAACCAACAAAACACTTCTCCTACGATTCAACCTGTCACTTAAGTCTTCATGCTATGACACGTTTAGCCCATTTCCTAAGTCTTTATGCAGCAGTGCATTCCCTTATTTCGTGACACAGATCATCGCCTCAGACTTCATGCAGCGATGCTCAAAAACAAAATCTATCCTATCGCCTCAGACTTCACGCAGCGATTTGCGAACCTAACCCATTGCCTAAGTCTTCATGCAGCAGTGCGTTCCCTTATTCCGTGACACAGATCATCACCGCATACTTCATGCAGCGATGCTCGAAAAAACAAAATCTAGCCTATCACCTCAGACTTCACACGGAGATTTGCAAACCAACCTCATTGCCTAATACTTCATGCAGCAATGCGTTCCCTTATTGACACAGGCCATCGCCTAAGACTTCATGCAGCGATGTCCGAAAACGAAATTTAGCTTATCTCCTCAGACTTCACGTAGCGATTTGCGAACCTAACCCATTGCCTAAGACTTAATGCAGCAATGTGTTTCTTTATTCCGCGACATAAATTATTTCCTCAGACTTCATGCAGCAATGCTCGAAAACCAAAATTTAGCCTATCGCCTAAGACTTCACGCATTGATTGGAGAACCTAACCTATTGCCTAAGACTTCATGTAGCAATGTGTTTCTTTATTCCGTAACACAGATCATCGCCTCAGACTTCATGCAACGATGCTCGAAAAGAAAACAAAGATCTAGCCTATCGCCTAAGATGTCATGCAGTGATTCACGAACATAACCCATGACCTCAGTTTTCAAGCATCCATGCATCATCAATTATTGTTTTATTCATCCTCCAAATGGGTGAATAATCAAAACCAAACCAAGACATACAAGATTGCGCTCTTAAGCTCAAAACTATCAGCCTCATCAGGAAACCCTGGTGAGCGATATATCATCTCCTTTTCCTATTTCCTCATGACTCATGAGGGTATGCAATATCAACGTGACCTTATGATTGGTCAGACAAATTTTGGGTATTCCAAGTATTCAATAAACTCTCAATCAGAATGCGACAGGCCCGTGTCTTCTCGCGCTATTCGATTGGAAGATAATTGAATGCGCCAGGCCTGAGTGGATGTGGATCTGCATTTCGATATGTGAGTGTGTGTAAGAGCATATCTATCTTTGATAAAATAAAAGTTATAAAAAGAAGAAAAAAAAAGAGTGTAAAAATTTTCTTGCAAAAATGTCCATGATTTATTAATGACATATGAAGATGAAATAACAACCCTCACAGATGGACTATTATGCCTCGGGTAAGACACAGGGTTTTAAAGTCTAAATTGTTTAAATTTTACAAGTCCGAAAATTTTAAAAGATAATTACTCTTGAATAAAAGTAATAGGAATAAAATCTTTGGCCTCCCAATTGTTGAGTCCTCTGCCGATAGTTTGAAAAATCCACTCGTCCATGTTACAGCTGCTATCACTGTCCTCCAATGCATTAACTCCCTGAATGCTGATGCGTAAAGGTGGTCCCCCAGCTTGAGAACGTCGAACAGCTCTTTGGGCCTCCGTAGTAAAACCCAAACCAAATTTGTAAGATTTGTAGGGAATATCCGGAAGTTTACCCCAGATGGTACATCCACCTTCCTTGATTACTTCTCTAGCATCTTTTAGAGAGGCCATTTTTAATGGGAGTCTGGTAACCTTCAGAGTCTTGGTAGTAGTCTTGGTTTCTGCACCCGTTTGTGGGACCTCCTCAAAACTCTGACATGGGGTCTCAATGAACTCACCGTCCATTTCAACATACCTGAAAGAGTTCAGGTGACTAACCATGTATTCCTCCTCCCCATGGACTGTGATGATCTTTCCCTGGACTGGGTACTTTAACATCTGATGTAGGGTGGAAGTGACGGCACCAGCCCCATGGATCCAGGGTCGACCCAACAGACAGGAATAGGATGGGCGGATATCCATCACATAGAAGGTTGAATCAAAAGTCGGAGTTCTAACTTTGATAGGGATCTCTACTTCTCCGTGCACTTTTCTTTTAGAACCATCGGAGGCCCTCACCACAATGTTGCTAGGCTTTAATGTGAGTCCTTCGCAATCTAACTGGTCAAGAGCATTCTTGGGAAAGAAATTTAGCGACGAACCTGTATCCACAAGAACATGGGCTAATGTAGTGCCCCTGCACTCAATGGAAACATGTAAGGCATCATTGCGTTTCCTTCCTTTGGGATTTAAGTCAATGTCAGAAAAAACCCAGCCAATTATCAGCAGTTAGACTGGCCACACAATTCTCAAATTGATCAATGGAAGTCTCTTGGGGCACGTGGGCGGTCTTCAGAAATTTTACTAAGGCCTTGGCATGGGCCTCAGAGCATAAAAGCAAAGCCAACATTGATATTTTTGAGGGGGTCTACCCCAACTGCTCTACGATGTTGTAGTCACTTTTCTTGATTATATTTAGTATCTCTTCCATCTCCTTGCTAGAATCTTCAAGAATGACCTATGGATGTGCCTTCTTCTGGACAGGCTCAAACAATACCTCTTTTCCCTTTGTCTCGGTAGCACGGATAACAGTAGGATTATTAATAGGAGTTTCACTGAGAATGCTGGTAGGAGCGGTAGATGGAATAACTACAGGGGTAGTAATGGTATTTAGAGAGATCTTGGGGGAGAAAACCCTTCCACTTCTTGTTATCTTACTGGTCCCAACGATATTTTCAACGTCAGGATCAGTGTCTTTTGTAACTTTTTCTTTGATAGCTAGTAGATCTTGCTTGACGCCATGGTAATAGACGTCAGCCCCATAGTTCTAAGGAATAGCTTTATCCGAAGAATATGATATTGTCCCCGGCATGGTGATGATTAGGGGAGCAGACTCTGGAACAGATGTAATCCTGACGGGTTATTTGGTGGAGACCCTGGGAGGCTTGTCAAAAATGGTGATTATTGAAACATCTTCAAAGGAATTTTTGGAAAGAGGAACTTTCTCTAACATGATTTCTTTGTTAACCATCAGACGCCGGATGCCCATCTTCAATAACAACCAGCCATTTGGTAGAGACATACATAATTGACAACTTTCATTACAGCTCGGAAACAGACTGGCTTGTAATAGATTTTGTTTAACAGTTAAAATGGGAGTAGTTAAATCTTCCACGGAGGAAACAAAACAATCATCATTAACAACATTTACACATTGACCATGTTTGGCCATTGGCGCCGTTATTACATTAGGTAATTCTAAAGGGGCAAACTCAATCTCTTTCGCCACGATAAGGTCTTGTACCTTTATCTTCAAGGCCCAACAATCGTTTGTATCATGCCTTGGACTTTCAGAATGATAGGCATATTGAGCATTCGGGTTGTAGCAAGGAGAAGGAGTATTGGGGTTCTTGGGAGATTCCTTTAGAGTCACTAGATTTGACTTTAGTAGATGCGGAAAAAATTGGGACAAGGTCATGTTGATCTGGGTGAATCGTCTCATGGGTGCCTCTGGACTACGTTGATAGGTTTGTTGTTGATTTGGTAAGGATTGTAAATCATAATAGCCCCTACCGTCGGGAAACGTTCAGTTTTACTTTGATTTATGTGGTCATATGCAACATTGACCTCCTTCTTTCTTGTAAAGGGTTTCTTCACCGTGCTTGAGGATACATCCCTTTAGATTTTACCGCTCTTAATACCGGCTTCTACCCGCTCACAAGTCATGATTAGTTCAGTAAATCCAACCGAAGAGCTTCCAATCAGATGGTTGAAGAATGGACCAAACAACGTGCCCAAGAACATATCCACTAATTCTGTCAGATAAAGGGGGTTGGTCTCTTCCCGCGAGATCCCTCCATTTTTTGGCATAAATTTTGAAACCTTCACCAGTGCCCAAAGACATACCTTGCAGTTGTGTTCGAGTTGGAGCTAGGTTAGCATTATACTGATATTTCTTGTAAAACACAGTAGCCAAATCTTCCCAATTGCGAATATTGGTTCCTCCCAACTGATAGAACCAATCCAAATGCGTCCCTAACAAGATTTCTCGGAAGGAATGTACCCATAGGTTCCTATCAGCATTATGGGGTTGAATTTTCCTGACGTATGACCTTAAATGCAGCTTTGGACAACAGACACCGTCATATTTAGCGAAGGTTGGGACCTTGAATTTCTGCGGGATGACAACCCACGAGACAAGTCCTAGCTATTCGAAATCCAGCCCAGGTAACCTCTGTATTTATCATCAGCAGGGGGATATTGTTCTTCAGAGTAGTCCACTTCTTCTTCTTCTTCAGACTCTGGGGGGTCATTTCCTTCCTTGTTTTTTCCTTCTTGATTATCTCCTTCACCCGACGAGGTTGTGAAATCTAGAGTTCTCCTAGCTAATCCTTTGAACCTTCTTCCCAAATTCAAGACACCGACTAGTTTCTTCGCTTTCTTCTTCTTGTCTTTGATCATCAGAGCCTTCAAGTCATCTTGTCCTTTAGCCAGAGCCAAGAACATTTGTTGGAATTGAGTGTTCTGTGCTTGAAGATCCTTTACTATCTGTTTAATATCCATCTCATTAAAATAAACAGTAGAAAGTTAAGGAAACCTGTTGTATGAAACCTTTTTGTGTTATGATGAATGAAAATGCATATGCAAATGATTTCAAGGAAATTAGAGATTTAAATTTGTTTAGAAAAAAAAGGAAACACACATTATATTAATAAATCCAAGTTCGAGTACATCATGCCTCTTTGGGCTTACAATGAAATAAATAAAATGCAAAAACTCCTAAGACAAAAATGTTGAACGCATCCTCTTCGGTGGGATGTAGGCGTTCAAACTCTTCATGAAGCTGCTTGGTGAGTTCCAGAACTTTCTTCTTGATGGCTTAGAATTGGGCTTCGAAATTGTCTCGCTCTTCCTTTATCTAAATCTAATCCTTTTACAAGCCTTCAAGAGAGGTAGGCATGTTGGGATGAAGGACAGTATACGGGATATCTCCTTCAGCAACAGGCTCCATGATAACAGGGAGGATGGATGGGTAAGGCATTACGAACCTCTGAGCACGAGCTTGCACCCACTTAAGGTAAGGCTAAAGGGGAATAGAATTGTCGTGTCCCAATGTCTTACTATTCACTTTGTTTACCATCCTCCAAGCTCGTATGAACTTCTGAAGGTAGCCTTTATCGTCGCTCTCGTAGTCGAACACCACACCTTGGATGAGCGCATCATGTGGACCATCCCTTCGTGCGTACCCAAACTGCCGCAAAGCTAAGAAAGGGTTATAAGTGATACCTCCCCTAATGCCAAGTAGAGGGACATTAGGGAATTTGCCACAATGGTCGATGATAGTAATGTCCTCCAAGGATCGAGAACACCAGTGGATATCCGAATGTCTGAGTGACATCAACCTATTGGACCATCTCTAGCCTTGCTCGTGCTTCACAAAGGATCGGGGGAGATGTGAAACATACCACATAGTCAACAGAGGAGTACAACACATGAGGGCTCCTCTTCTCTTCATGGTGCGAGAATGGATAGAATACAAGATATCTCCCAACAAAGTTGGCACTGGATTACGAGATATGAAGATTTTGAAAGCATTTACATCTATGAGTTGGTCAGGATTTGGAAATAGTACCATCCCATAGATGAGAAGAGCCAAAATTTCTTATAAAGCTTGTAAATCTAGAGTGTTCCAATAGTCTTGAGTGTTTTGTAACAGGAACATGGCTAGGAACCCTTTGACACCACTTGTTGTTTCCCAATTAGCTGTGACGTCAGATTGTTGCAAGTGTAAAGCTCGGGCAACTTCCTCGGGGCTGGGGTCTCTTTCAGTACTGTTGAAAGGTAGTTGATTGAGAATATGAATTCCTAAGATTTGAGAGAATTCTTCCATAGTTTCTATAAGCTAGTAATTGGGGAAGGTAAAGCAATGGTGCAAAGGGTCAAAGAATTGGAAAATCACCTTCATCATATCTTTATCAAAGCTTGAGGTAACCAAGTTTAGAAGTCGTCCATGTCTTTTGGTGAAGGGAGAATTCTCAGGGACCCTTGATGCTAACTCCTTGAGCAGAAAAGGTACTCGTACAAGGTTGAATTGGATTATGTTCCTGCGAGTGGGAGTCATGTCCTACAAAACAGAACAAGGATGAACCTTAAAATCCTTGAAATGGTTAGTCTAAAATGCCATGGTATGATGTCATGATGTTATGTACAAGCATATGCAGAAGTTAATCAAACAATTACTTAGGTTTAGGCTTGCATGATGTTTATAGGTAAGTACCATCTTGAAATTTAGTTGGCTCAACTTGTCCTAGAAAGTAAACGGGTTCTACGGAATCTCAATATCACTGATCTTTCTTCATCGAGCATTGTTTCAGTGCAAGCCTCTTTATTGGCGACCGAAATATCCCGAAAGTATGATCTCAATGAGCGTAGTATCGAGTATCAACAAACTTCGTACTGCACCAAATCCGGCTACCTCACTACTTTCTAATGGACAAGTTGTTCAAGTAAAGGTTCTAAAGTCAGTTAGTGCTTCATGATACCATACAGCGGCCCTGTATTATCCTTGACTACTCAAGGGCTACCGGTAACAACTAATGTGTCACACTAACATAGTTATTGCTTAGACCATGTCAGTATACCCCACACAGTTTCCATAACTTATTGCTACTTACCTAAAAATGTTCCTCAGGTCCAGGTAAAGGATCAAAACAAACCCAAACAAGGAACCATAACATAAAGCAAACAAATCAAACAATGAAAAGGAAGTAAAGGTGATCTAGCCCTAAGGTAACCCCACTTATAAGTATACATCCCTATCAGAGTCGCCAGTTCTGTAATATTGTGGGAGAACTGACTTGGGTGGTTTGCGTTTGATCGCAATTGTTGCGGATAGCAATAGTCACCACCGACTTTTCTTTTATCCAAGGAAAGGGTGAAAAGAACAGGAAAGACCTTTGAGATTATTTTGTTGAGTTTGGGGGATAGGTTATGAAATGGGAAGGTATTAGCACCCTTTTCATCTGTAGTTATCTCAGGCTCTTAGTTGCTTGCTAGGTCACTTGCTTTTGTTTGAAAATGTGCTTGTGGTGTGGGTTTTGAAAGTATTTTGAAAATGAATGTCTTTTTAATTGTTCTCTTCTCTATAAGAACGCGTAGAAAGTATTTTGTCTTTTGAAAAATGTTTCAAAGTTAAATTGTGAGTGTATAAAATGTTTTTGTTGTGAGTAAGCGAGCAACTAGGAACACCCTACCTACTCAAAAGGTCTTAATGTTCGTTTCCTCATCCTTTAGATGTTGATATCTTACCATTGATTTAGTAAGAAACCCCCATCATTGGATGTGAAGGGATGGGCGCGGGAAATTTGTATAGTCATAGAAGGAAACCTATGGGACATTTTAGCAATATCTTTTAGGGACTAGATCGTTTATCGAAGGCAACATTGAGGGTCATCGAGGGACTACGATCTTTTATCGAGGTCTTTGCTAAAACGCCCCTATTCGAGGGACATGACTATTTTTTAAGGAAACAAGTGGAATTACCCTAGGGGTGCATGTGTGTGAATAGTGTGTTTGATTGCATGCATTTTGTCTTTTGAACCTTTGGTTATCTACTTGTTGTTGTTATCTTGCCATACATCCTAGTTACTAACATTTACATAAAAGCAATAAAATTGAAAAAAATGAATCCTACACTATTACAACCATATTGAAATAGCAAGAAAATATAAAGACAGAATAAAAATATAAATATAAATAAGAAAAGTGAGCTCTTTCGATTCAGGAAGAAGCATCCTTCGATTCTTCACTTTTTGACATCTTTCAATTTGTATCTGGAGTCAGCAAGGTTTTGTCCTTCATTTGAGGCCTGGAGGAAGCAAGGTTATGTCCTTCGTTTGAGGCCTAGAGGCAGAAAGGTTATGTCCCTTGTTTGAGGCCTGGAGGAAGCAAGGTTCTGTCTTCGCCACAGGCTCCTTGCTGACTCCTTTGACTCTAATTATGCTAGACCCTCAGGTTAATATTCGAAAGGATTTAGAATTTAGCCAATCGAAAGGCACAATGAACCTGTCTTAAATTATTAAAATTTAACATTCAAATGTAACTACAGGCCAGGGGTTAGCACAAAATTATTGGGTCTCAAAGTCCCAAGCCTAACTAATCATAGTTGAGTTTTCAACATATGGGAAGTCAGAATCGAAAACTAAAACATGGTCAAGCTCCCTATATGAAATATCTACATTTTTCTTTATTGGCATGTGCACATGATATTAAAATTGAATAGATTCAAGTTTGAAGGGAACTTACCTCTTGAATTTCTTAAATCGAAGGAAACTTCAAGTGCCTTCCTTGGTGGAGAATGGGAGTTCGTTGGGACCTTCCTGAGACTAATCAAGTTACCACTTTGTGCAAGCGGTCACTGAATGGAAGGAGGTTGTGTGAGTGGATTGAAGGTTTTTTTTATAACATGTAATGGAATGACTCAAAGGGCTACTGTATGGTAGTTGGGGAACTAGGTCGAAAGTTATTTAGATGGTCACTTGGGGGGTGAATCGAAGGTTCTTTTTATAACAAAAAGGGGTTGAGTTTTTCATAAGTGTTTGAAAAAATGTTGGGAAGTGTTTGAGAATTTTTGGAATTTTCACAAGTGTTCTCTTGAAATCCTTCAGGCGCCCCTAACATGTGTGGTGGAGTCTCTTATTTATAGATGGCCTGGGCTGATGTTTTATGAGGGAAAACAAAAGATTTAAACAAAAAATGCATGATGTATTTGTAGCTTTTGAGGGACAATGTTTGTATGCCATTTTGGTGCAAGGAAAAAGGAAGTGTTGCAGGACTATTGTGCAGCAGTTTTTGAGTTTTATGGCCAGTGTATCAGGCCTGAACCTGGCAGTGCATGGGACTTGATCAACAAGTACCTTTGGCATCTCAACCTTTTGTCTTGACCTGCTAGCCTTGTCTTTCGACCAGACTCTTCAACAACCATTTCTTTTTTTAAATCGAAGGGTCATTCGAATGGCTCATGTGGATATCTTTTGAAGGGGCACAAATAAGTGTCTTTCAACCAGGCCCTTCATGGGTTCCTTCGAATGGTCCAAATACATGCTCCTGGGGTGGGTCAGTAAAACATGTCATTCGATTGGGACATTCAGACATGTCTGGCAAGTCCTTCGAATCTGCCACCATGGTACTTCTTTCGCATGAGACAAAGGCATAGTGGAGAATTTGTGTGTTGAAGCAAGCCATTTCCAAGGGGGATACTGCCCACTCAAACTTTCCTACAAGGGGGCATGTGGCCAAACAAAAGGTGTATGCAGGAGGTCCCTGCTTTGTGACTTTATGCAAACATGCAAGATATTATTGCTAAAATGAAGGCTTGTATGAAGGGAACCATATGCCCAAACAAAAAGTGTGACAAGAAACTTGTACTGAAGGATTCACACACCCCAAATGAAGGATGCATGCATGGGATGAAAGGCTCAATCAAAGCTTACAACACTAGGAAGGCCATTGCCCCAAAGGAAGGAGTCCTGCAGGAGGCAAGATGTGTGATCGAAAGAGGGCAGAAGAGAGGTTTTGGTCTCCTGAATCGAAGGACATCATCATGAGGCTTTTTGCCTAGTGAATTGAAGTTATTTGATGATAAGTGTTTCCCTGTTGAAGCTTGTAACAAGTTGCTTCAAAGGGTGACTTTGGCCTTGTGCATGTTAACATGGTAGGAAATTATGCCTTGTAATTCTTGGTTAACACGCATGAAAGATTCTATATGGCCAAACGAAAGGTTTACACAAACGTTATAGTGCTCAAATGAAGTAGGAAATGAACTTGCCCAAATGAATCCAATGCCCCAATAGAAGCATGAAATGAACTTTCCCAAAAGGAATTCAACACCCAAACGAAGGATGCAACCAAAGCCTACATCGAAGGAGCCAAAGTGCCCAATCGAAGGATGTAAAATCGAAGAGAACTTGTTTTTCCTTTAATATTGTCAAAAAGAGTATTTTCATCTGTTTTGTCCCTTTTTAGCAAGTTCCTCTTTAATCTTGATGCTGAAAATTCCAAATATATTTGTGTAGGTTTGAATTTTTGGGAGCCCCTTGTGTGAAATGTCTTGAGAAATGAGAGGGAAAATTTTGGGGTACAACACTGGGGCATAGGGGTTTCTTGTAAGATTTCCCCCGTTTTGTTTCAGACAATATTTATGATTACTAAAAGTGATATTTTGTTTTCAATTAAGATCCTTGTCTTTCTCTTGCATTTATTCCGTAAATTTAAAAATGACAATACTTTCTCTGCATATGGATTTTTTTAAATATTCATATACTAAGATTTGCACCAAAACATGATAAAGGTGCAAGCCCAAAACCATCGGTATTGCTACTGCTGCGACCCAATATAATTTTGATGCTCCTATAAACCAAGCTGAAGAGGAAGATGATGAAAGATCTTGAACTCTCTTAGAAAATGCAAGGGAAATAGCGCAAAAGGCTGACAACGTACAACCGTATCAAGAGGATATTAAGGCCATTAATCTAGGTACAAAGGAAGAAAACAAGCTAAGGGGAAATGTTAGAGCGGATCCGTAAAGAAGCTGATCAAATTATTGCACATATTTGCTTGTTCCTATAGAAACAGGCCAAGGTTAGACACAGACATTACTATAAAAATAAGCAACTACAAAATACCAGGGCCTGACAAAGAACTCGGCCTAGGGGCACGTTGGACACTTATGTTCGACGTGGCTTCAAATGCACTGGGGCACGATATAGGGACAATTTTGACTCCCCCCAAATAAGGCTCACAAGCCATATACAAGGTCAACGGTGAATGGGATACTAAACATCCAAAACTGATTCCATATTGGGATCATATTCTTAAAAATGGCTACGGAATTCACAAAGATCACTTTTAATCATATCCCACAAGAAGAAAATCAAATGGAAGACACCCCAGCAACTATATCAGCTATGTCCAAAGTAACACGGCCAAATCACGAACCACGCATCACAAGCAGACACTTTGAAGAACCCGCACATTGCCTTGCTATCAAAGAAAGACCGGATGACTATCCTCTATTCTACGATATCAAGAAATACCTCGAAAAGCAATAACATGCCTCCAGCATCGACAAATGAACTCTACAGAAATTAGCCTCGAAATTCTTTCTGGGTGACGGTGTATTGCATAAAATGAACCACAACATGGTCTAGTACTCTAGAAGATTCGCTACCTTGCCTCGACTCACGCGGTAAATGGACACCAAACTATGAAGGTCCATACTTAGTCAAAATAACATTTTACGGTGGTGGCCTTATCCCCACAACAATGGATGGGGAAGAACTACTGCACCCGGAAAATTCAGACGCAGTCAAACGTCAAAAAGGCGACTTAGGAAAAAAGGAGCGTCCTGGTGGATCGAAAATCCTAAAGGGCGATCCAGAAAAAAAATAGGGGCATATAAACAAAAATTATCCCAGTGGATTGAAAACCCGAAAGGGCAATCCAGGAAAAAGTTAGGAATTTCATACAAAGAAATAAAGAACAAAAAGACTGCGATCTAAGAACTGCAACGAAGAACCACGAAGGGAAAGATAAATCTGAATCATACAACTCAGAAGCAAAGGAGATAAGATCATTAAAAGGATATTGGGGAACAACAGCAATAATTATCATTTTTATTGCCATTTACAATTTTAAAACTTTCTGTAATTACCTCTTTCTAGGAATTGCATCATGTATTCTGGCCTATTCAAAGGCCTTTCAATAAAATATTTTACTTTCTTTGCATCTTTCAAATTGCGTTTTTCTTTTCTCAGACTTGTTTACAAAATACTATAATCATTACTTGTGAATACTATCTTGAAATCATTCCGGGGGGTTAACAAAATAAAAGCATTTGACAAAACATCGAAAAGGCATTTTGGGTTAGAAAAACATCGAAAGAAAATCCACGTCTACGTCCACGTACATGGCTACTCCTACGTCTTGCAACACAAAAGTCTATACACATGTCTACGCCTATGTCTACACTCACGATGCAAAAAGACTATGTCTGCACCTACATCTGCACCTATGCTTGCACTCACAATACAAAGTCTATACACATGTCCACGTCTACGCATGCGCTTAAAACATAAAAGGCTACACATATGCCGATACATACGTCTACGCTTACACCTACGCTTCCAACATACAAATCTACGCATATGCCATTACCTACGTCTACGTCTATGTCTACACCTGCACTTATAATACAGAAAATAAATGTTCAAAATTTTGCTAACGCTTTTTCAGCGCATTCAAATTGAATTCAACAAAGCTACGACGATACAACATACAACGCCAGAGGATTGGTAACTCTAAGCCAATGGTTTAAATGAGATAATGCCAGGAATAGTCTTCATAACATTTCAAGGCATACGCGCATCTTACGCACATTTCATACATACATTTTATAAGGCATACATACACTATACATTTTTGCATACAGTACGCATATATTCAAGGTTCCATATCGATGTCAAACATCATACGTTTTGCATACATCCAAACATCTCAATATCAGACATCATACGCATGTATCATGTAACAAACAAACAGTCTCGCCCTCGATTTAGCTATCTAAGGGTCAACCAACATAATACTTCTCCTACGATTCAACTTGTCACCTAAGTCTTCATGTCGTGACACATTGATCCCATCACCTAAGTCTTCCTGCAGTAATGAGTTCCTTACAAACCCATTTCATCACATCAGACTTCATGCAGCGATGCTCGAAAACCCATAATCTAGCCTATCGCCACAGACTTCACGCAGCGATTTGCGAACCTATCCCATTGCCTAAGTCTTCATGCAGCAATGTGTTTCTTTATTCCATAACACATACCATCGCCTCAGACTTCATGCAGCGATGCTCGAGAACCTAATTTAGCTTATCGCCTCAGGCTTCACGCAGTGATTTACAAATTTAAGCTCATTACCTAAGACTTCACGCAGCAATGCATTTCTTTATCCCGTAACACAGATCATCTCCCCAGACTTCATGCAGCGATGCTCGAAAACCAAACTCTAGCTTATCGCCTCAGACTTCACACAGCGATTTACGAACCTAAACTCATTGCCTAAAAACTTTATACTACAATGTAGTTCTTTATTCCGTAACACAGGTCATCGCCTCATACTTCATGCAACGATGCTCGAAAGAAAACAAAAGTCTAGCCTATCGCCTCAGACGTCATGCAGCAATTCACGAACATAGCCCATGGGCTCAGTCTGCAAGCAGCCATGCATCATCAATTATTATTGTATTCATCCTACAAATGGGTGAATAATCAAAACCAAACCAAGACATACAAAATTGCACTCTTAATCTCAAAACCATATGCCTCGTTATCAAACCCTGGTAAGCGATACATCATCAGCTTTGCCTACTTCCTTGAGACTCGTAAGGGTATGCTATATCAGTGTAACCTTATGTTTGTCAGACAAATTTTGGGTATTCCAAGTATTCAATAAACTCCCAACTAGAATGTGCAAGACTCGCGTTTTCTCATGCTATTCGATTGGAAGATAATTGAATAGGGGCACCTGTCATACCCTAAATTTGTCCTACCTCGATGATTTTATTTTTTGAGATTAAAATAGAAGAAATATTTAATCAATATGGTACAGCAGTATCTGACGGCCTATCTTTATCCAATACTAGGGGTGTGTTTTAATTCAGGAAAGCGGGGCTTATTAAATCAGAAAGACTCTTGCATCCGTAAACATATTCGTAAGGCTTGTTGGCCTATGGCCCATGCGATTTGAAAATGGAAAAAAATCAAATAATAGTTAAGTTTTTAATTAATAAAACTCATTTTTAGTATTAATGTTATTAGTAAAAGGAGGAGGGTACAATTACAAATTGTAAGCCCATTAAGATTTAACATCTCATTTGTTGCTGGCTTGTTTTAGGAAAAAGTACTATTAAAATTGTCGTTGTCATTATTTAAATTGAAAAAGTATAATAAGTAATATATATTTCTTTAAGAAAGCGTGACATATTTTTTACTGTTGTTTGACTTTGTTTTAATAATGTTGGCGTTAATCATTAAATTTGTTTATGTATTAAAAGCTTTTGATTAAACAATCAACATTGGGTTAGAGGCCAATTGGGCCTAGTGGTGTCAAAGAACGTTTTTGCTGTAACAAAAAAATATAATGGAAGTGAATAATTATTGCAGGGCCCAATTAACGTTTTCATTTGTTGTTTTGTTGAAACAATTTTTTTTGGGTTATTAGATATTGAGTTTTAAAATATTTTATTAAAGATTTGAGAAAAAGACTATTTTGAAAGGGAATTGGGCCAACTACATTATGGATTTTTTTGCTGTAATGAAAAAATGCTATTGGGCTTAATTAATAGTTTTTTTCACAAAGCCTAAATTAACAATAAAACATTAACTATTCCAATCAAGCCAGATTAGCGCTTGTTTTTTTTTGCAGTAAACACCTATTGTTCAAATTCAACCAAATACTAAAACTAATCCTTTTAACAGTCCAAGCCCATAATTTTCTGTTACAAATCTATATTAAATCAAATTCAGAAATCAATTACAAAATATGGAAATTACAGTACATCTAAATATTACACGCAAATCAATTATACAGAAACAATCAGTTACATTCAATGTTACAAAATCTGGAAATTACAATACATTAATCCAAAACAATTACAGTCAATCAAATATCTTTAATCTTCCTAATTTCCGCCTATATCTAATTATAACAAAGATTTCTAAAAATCCCAAGAATTAAAAGATATAAATAGGGAAGAATACAGAATACAATGAAGAAGGGATACATAAGAAAGATCGGAAGACAGAAACCCTAATTGAAGAATAAAGGTTGAAGAAGTCGAAGAAGGAGCGAGATACAAAACTTGTTGTTAAAGATCCGAGAGAAGGACGATTAGGGTTTGATGATCTGGAACCATAATTGTCATTGATCCGCCGCCGTTACTCCGGACATCATCAACCTTTCACCGCCAACTCTCTTTTCCAGAATCTACAATCAAATAAGGCGGAGGGATTAGCTTCAACTAAAAAGCTCAAAATCAAAGAACAATCGAAATCGCGAGAGGTTAATAATAACTCTTCCTCTTTTCTTTGTTGTTGTTGTTCTTCTTGTACTTGGGTTTTTTTGGGTAGGTTGAGACAGAGGGTATTGGATTTACGTTGGGGATGGGGTTAAAGGTTGATGGTGAAGCCGCCGCCGGCCTTAGGGTTTAAGGAGAACAGGGAAGGGGTTGTGTGTCGCAAGAGAGAGGGAGACAAAGCCTTGTTGTAGCAATAAAATGAAAATGAATGTAAAAACAAAAACTTATTATGTTTTAAAATCATATACCCGCATGTTTATTATATTTATCATGCTCCTTCGCCTATCATCCGTTTGATCATGAGTGGATGGCCATGGGGCCAGGTCCACCATAAGCCACATGCACCCTCACAGCGCTCAATCAACCAGGGGTTTCCCAAACGCGCATTGGGACTAAACCCAATCATTTTTGTACCCTCCCTTTGGCCAAATTTCTGAAACAAAACTAAAATCACACCCCCAACCATTGGACCTAACTCAACTTCTTTTAGCACCCCCCCTCTTTTACTTGCTTACTAGAAAACACACCCCCCCTATTTTTTATTTTTTTTTTACATTTTTTATAACTATTGTATTTTAATTCTATTTTTTATTATTATTATTTTATTATATTTTCATAATCATTATTATTCAATCTATAATTATTATTATTATTATAAATGGTTGTATTATTATTATTATTATTATTTTTTATTTTTTATTTATTTATCATATATAATAAATTATTTTTATTCAAAAATGCATATATCTTTTCTTATATTATTTTCATTAAATATTTTTTTAATCATGCATTAATAAGATTTTTTCCAGTGAATACGATAAAAAACATACAACAAATCTCAAACTATTTTTCACAATAAACTAATCTAATCAACTATTTTTTGCAAAAGTGTTTCAAACAGATTTTGACTTACTGCGCATTTAGTCAAAATCTCCGCAATCACTACTCCCGGCCAAAATGTGAGGTGATTCAAAGTACGTTTGCAACCCCTAAAAAACATCAACCCCATACGAACTACGAATTGGGACTCTGATTCCTCTTAAGAGGATACGTAGGCATACGATCAAAAATCGTAGCGAGTTCCCCTATAAAAATTTTAAACCCTTCCCTTAATAAAATTTAAATCCAGTTTCCCCAACTCAAGCCTAAAACCTAATATCCTTGTGAACAAGATAGATGAAAGCTGCCTAACACCTTCCTTTCGTCTAAAGAAGTCCGAAACCAAGAATCTCTGTCTGCAAATTATGGTTTTTTGTTAGATTCCCTTCCATAGGATAAAAACTAATAGTGGCGGCTCTGATTCAAAATCCAGTCACTATAGCAGTGGCCCAATATTAACTTCCTTCAAATCTTATTTAAAACCCAAGTTAATAATCTCCAACTACTCTTTATATGGTTGAAAGTTATTTTCCTCGCGTTGAAGCAACCGAGAAACCTCTTCTGGGATATCAGTAAACTCCTCTTCTTCAGCCATATACACAAAATATTCAAAGTTGGGAGAGGATGCAAGGTCATTATTTTCGACGGGTATTTTAATTAATCTGCACATATGATTATTCTTGATTTTATAAACTAATAAATGCAACAAGCGATTATGCAAATTTATTTGCAGTTACTATTTATTTTGAAAGGTTTTTTCTGATTTTAAAATTCAACTAGGAACAAAAGACACAATTGGAAATCAAAAACAACTTTTATTAATGATTTTAAAATCTAAAACAAAAGACATGCCCATAAAAAATCACTTTCACCTTGGGCAGAGTGAAAGGATTTTGAAAAACAAGCAAAGACAAATTACTTAGAAATGTGAATGCAACTTGGAACATTAACAGTGATCCAATTATGAACTCTCACTCCATGCGTCACAAAATTTGGCATCTTCTGCTCTGGATCATCTTCAATGATAGCGTCAACCACTAGAGTAGTTGAATGGAGATAACTTGCACCATGAATATGTCTTGATACAGACAGAAGGCAGATTTTGACAGAACCGCTTTATTCTTATCCTTCTTTAGATAGAACCCCAGACCTGCCTTGTTCTTGTTCACGGGTGCATCAATAATCTGACCCCACGCACTGCTAGGACCTTTCTGAACCACTTTTTGTGCATCTCTAAAAGAGGTAATAGAATCACCTTTCTTATTTACTTTATCAATAGAAAAAACATGGAACTGAGTTCCAATGGCAGCTTCATCAGTTTCTACAACACTGAAAGAAGAGAAATGTTATACCAACAAAGCTTGTTCACCATTCACAAGGTGGATGTAACGGCTTATTCCTCATGGATCGAGGGTCGTCCTAACAAACAACTGTAGGCTGGGAAGATATGCATGACTTGAAAGGTGATTTAAACAAATGAGGACCTATGTATAGTGGAAACTCCACTTCTCCAATGAAAGATTTATTTGAACTATCAAAAGCCTTCTCTACAAAACCACTGTAGCGCATAGGATTTCCTTTAAATTTGAGCTTCGTCGATGTACCCTTTGGTATCACATTCAGAGCAGAGCCATTATTTATCAGCACATTGATCAAGGCTTCATTTTTGCAATTCAGAGATATGTGCAAGGCCATATTGTAATTTTTTCCCTCATCAGGAAGTTCGTTGTCACAAAAACTCATATTATTGCAAGTTTTGATATTTACCACAACACTATTAAATTGGTCAATCGGTAAGTCCTGCTCAACAAAATCTTGGTCCAAGACCCTCATCAGAGATTTTCGATGAGCTGCAGAAGTCATTAATAATGCCAGAATGGAAATTTTGGATGGATTTTGCAGAAATTGGTCCACAATCTCATAATAACTCATCTTAATAATCTTCAACAGATCTTCAACGTCCTTTTCTAACGAAACACCACTAGTCTACCCTTCTACCATCTTGGGTTCAGCTCTAGCTTCAACGATTTTCTTACCCGTATCAACACTTCCTTGAAAGGTAGGAACAAATACACGACCAATACTGAAGTAGTGAAAAACACAAGAAGGGGGGGTTGAATTGTAAAACTGAAAATCAATGCAATGAACAAGATATTTTTATCCTGGTTCGTTTGATCTCAAACTACTCCAGTCCACCCGTCAAGGTGATTTCGCCTCTCTCCAACGAGGTCTTAATCCACTATATTCAACTGAATATTACAGACTGCTTTAACAACTGCTAAAGCCTTCTTGATGCAAACCACAACCCGGTTTGTCAAGGAAACACTTTCTTACAAAGAAGATAAATCTAAGTGTGTGAATGTTTTCTACAAAACTGTATCACAACTGTGATGTATACACAATTTAAGCTTAGAAACTAGATTGTTAAACAATGATTGAATAAGAGAATGTATAGTGTTTAGCAAAACAGAGAGAAGGAAGATTTTGATCAGCTTTTGTGCGTGTAAAGATTTGGAGAGCATTAGCCAATTCAATCTTCAAAGTCTTGTTTATATAGCACTGAGATGTTTGAACGTTTGGAGCAATATTCTTGATTCAATGCTAATAACAAACTTTCCTTATCGAGCAGATCTTGTCTGGAATGAGGCCGTTGGTATTAATTTGCTTTCAATGCACAGTACCGTTGCTTACTTAATGCAAGTTCTGGCTTGGCTCATTCTGACTCTGCTTAGCTGCTGATGGACGTTGTGTTTCTTTATCAGAGTGTTGAGCGCAATTCTGTTCATCAGGCTTCAGCATATACGTGAGTTAATCTTCTGATTCTGACATTCTGATATGGCAACTTCTGATGCTGATGTCAGGAACCAAATTCTGATGCTGATTAGGTGTGATCTTGCTTGTATCAATCAGAGTATCTGCAAATCAGAACGTAATAATTTAGGAAGCAGATAGTTCATACATGAATCACATAAATAATATATCTTTTCACTTTGTTATCATCAAAACTTAAACATAGGGTAGTAGATTCAAACTTTGTTCTAACAATCTCCCCCTTTTTGATGATGACAAAAACTAGATATTTTTAAATGAAAATAACGTGAAAAGGTATCAGAGAGATGCATCAGAGTAAGAGGTTATCAAAGATAAGGGATAAAAAGATGTCAGAGTTGAGAGATACTCCCCCTGAGTTTATTGCTTCCCTTTGATTACAAGTGTTCTTCAGGATCAGATCTTTTTGCCTTTCTTTGAACATCAGAGTATCAGAGTCTTTGACTATCAGAAGCTTTGGATCAGCATATCAGAGCAGAGCTTCAGATCAGCATATCAGAGCTTTTCTTGTCAGAGCTTTGCTTTGGATCAGAGTATCAGGGCGGATCAGAGCTTCATAGCTTTTAGTCTTCAGAGTGTCCAGGAGCTTCCTTGTACCTGTAGACTTTAAGCAAAACAGAAAAAACATTTTCAAGTAATAGAGTTAGAATGTTTGAGAATTTCTGTTTTAGTTAACCGTTATTGTTTAAAATATCATTCTTGTTCTCCCCCTTTTTGTCAGCAATCAAAAAGTGTAGGTGAGTGCTAAAACAGTTAAGATCAGAAAAACTTGTCATATTAAAAGGGTTCAGCATCAAACAAAACATATTCAAATAGTAAATCAGAAAATCAAAGAAAACATGAATGAAAAAACTAAGGTTGAGGAGGCAAGTGTGTGAACAGGTTCTCCAGCATGGCTTTGATCTGATCAGCAGTCTCATTCTGCTTGTGCACCATGCTGACAACAGTGTCAATCTTGCTATCCTGCACATCCATTCTTTCTTTCATCTTCTGGTCGTTTTCATCCATCCTCTGCTGCAGACGCATGTCATTCAGCTTCAGTTCTTCCAGAGTCTGCCTGTCCAAGGCAGCTTGAGAAGCATCAGAAGTAGGAAGCTTCTGAGAGCATTCTACAACATCTTCTGCTTGACTTGCTTCAGCTTGAATGGTCTTGTCTTCTTCTGGTTGCACCTTTGAAGCTAGCTGTTTCTCAGACCAAGGTTCACTATCCAGAGGGAGCACGTCTTCTTTCAGTAGCTGACTTCCAACTTCATTCAGAAGCTTGCTGAAATTCTGTTGTGCCTGCTCATAGTTGATATCCTGCAACTTGAGGGCTTCAGCACGTACCCAAAGTCTGAATTGTGACCAGAGCTAATCAGAAGCAGCTGGGTCAATCATTCCAGGACAGACTTGCTTCAAAGAAGCAATCCATTGCTGCACACCTGTTTCAAAATTCATAATACCAGAGCCAACATCTGGTTGTTTTGGTTTAGGGATGGCTATTTTATGTTTCATATCAGCAAGACGGTCAAGACTGGTTAAGTCTATGAAGGTCCTGCTGGGGTTTTCGGTGGTTTGCTTGGCAGCTGTTTGTTTTGGAGATGGAGTGGGAGAATCAGAAATTATGATTGGACTGCTTGGTGTTTTGGGAGTATTTGGTGGTGTAGATTCTGGTGAGGATGGCAACTGTGCCAAGGTGATTGTTGTTCCACATGGCAGCTGGATTGCCAGAGGTGATGGTTGAGGTGAATGAGGTTCAGATGGTTGAGGAGAAGGAGTTTCAGAGTGATGAAACTCAGGTTGAGGTGATGGTGGATGAATTTCTGGTTGAGGAGAGGGAGATGGAATTGCTGGTTGAGGAGAAGTTGTTGGAATTTCTGGTTGTTCAGGGATAAGGGGTTCTTCTGGAATTGATGAAAGAGGTTGTTGTTGTTCTGGTTCTTCAGCAGATTGCTGTTGTTCTGGTTGTGGAGGAGGGACAATTTGTGGTTCAGAGTTTGGTTGATCAGAGGTGTGTTGATCAATGTCAGACAGCACTTTGTCAATTGCTGATGTTGTTGAGATTGTTGGTTTGGGATGTTTGGTTCTGGGTCTTCTGAGTTTTAATGCCTCAGAAGGGTCATCTTCTGGTTCAGTTTCATCTATTGTTGGGATGGGGATTGAGATTCTGTGAGAGGTTTGAGGAGGAATAGATGCTGGAATAGTAGAAGAATTTAAAACAGAAGCAGCAGATAAATTACCTCTTTTCTTGGGTGTCTGCTGGGATGATCCTTCTGAAGGTGCCTTCCTCTTCTTCGTCTTCTTCAGAGTCACTTCCTGTTGAGGTTGATGCAGAGCTTTGATAATCAGATTTGGATCTGCACCATCTGCCTTGCACGCATCCAAGTATCTGAGAACCACCTCTGGTTTAGATTCTATCTCAGAAAATAAAGGAAAGTCACTAAGAGGAACTCTTCTGCTGGTGATATCAGCAATAGGAGTAGCTCTGGGTTCCTTTTTGATATTCTCTATCAACTTCATTTTCTTCAAGTTCTTTGCGTTCAGAGGCTTCCCAACTGTTGGTTCAATGGTGCTTAATTCTTGAGCTTCTATCAGATGCTCTATCAGCCTATTCTCTGTCAGAATATCTGATATCAACCTTCCAAAGGGTATCCAATCCCTCTTGGTTCTTTCTTCTTCCCTGGTTTCCTTCACACTTGTTCTGAGATGGTTGAACAGAAGATGAGCCAAGTTGATTTTTACCTTCTGATCAATAAAGTAGATCAGAAACTGCTGATCCACATTTATGTAATCAGGTGAACTAGTTGGCTTCCTATGGTTGAAGCACCCCAGAATTATCTTAGCCCAAACTCTGTGATGATCCTTCAGATCTTTGATCTTGCTGCTGGGCACCCCATGGGTGAAAATCCTTGCAGCTATCACGCCCACATCAGCACATCTCTCAGCCATATCAACACAGCGGACGCCACCGCCACTGTAACCGATTAACCTTGCTATGTGATCCTCAGTGATCACAATCTTCTTCCCCATAACGAAGGAGGTGACTAGATGCGTTGAAGCCTTGGCATGAATCCAGAATTCCTTGACTAACATAGGGAATGTTGGTCCAACCAACCTGTCAAAATACCTTTCCCATTTTTGTGCCCTAACTTCTTCTGTTAGGTCAAAACCGTTCTCCTTCAAGCTTCCAAAATCAATTATCAATTCAGATAACACTTCAAGATTCTTCACGGGAGTGAGGAGTGTTCTTAATGGCACTTGATATTGTTCAGATGATGCTTTCTTCTGAGTACCTGCAGAAGCATTGCTGGAGGTTGCCATGTTCACACTAAAAGATTTTGAGAAGAAACTGGGAAAAACGGTTTTGCAAGAGATGAACACAGAAATATGCAGAGAATGCTTGAGTATTAGTGAGAAACTGTAAAGAATTAGAATGAGATGTTGATGTGTTTAAATAGAGTTTCAGAATATTTTGAAAAAATAAACATTTTTAAGAAAGAGAAAAATCATGATTGCATTTTAAAAGCATGATTACTTTTTATTAAATGCTTGCTGATTTTGGGGGATTTGAGAAAGATACTTAAAAACGGTTACCAGACATGTGTCTCAATGCACCCAATCAGCGCTTTGCCTTCTCAGAAGCGTGCACGCGTTCTGCTTCAGAGATTTGCTGATGATTGGATGACACTTGTTTGATGTAGTGATCAGCACGTCTGTCTTTGAGCTTAGACTCTCAGATCTTTAGACTTGCATCTGATACAATCTGCATGTTCTATCTTTTTAAGCAAATAGCAGAAGTATTATCACAGAGTATATGAATGTTACTCTCAAAAATCTGGAAGTCTTCAAGCTGACTTTTCATCCAGAGCATTTGTGTGCTACATCTTGCTGCTGCTATGTACTCAGCTTCTGCTGTTGATAGCGCAATTGTTGATTGCCTTTTGCTGGACCAAGAGATCAGATTTTCTCCCAGAAACTGGCAGCTTCCAGAAGTACTTTTTCGTTCCACTCTGTCTCCAGCAAAATCAGCATCGCAGTAGCCTACTAAGCTGTAATCACTAGATTTTCTATAAAACAAACCCAGATTAGTAGTACCCTTCAGATACTTGAAAATTCGCTTAACAGCTGTTAAGTGAGATTCTCTAGGATCTGATTGGAATCTAGCACAGATACAAACACTGAATAATATGTCAGGTCTTGAAGCAGTCAGATAGAGGAGAGAACCAATCATACCTCTGTAGACTTTCTGTTCTACATTTTTGCTTACCTCTTCTCTTTCCAGAATGCACGTGGGATGCATTGGAATCTTTGATGGCTTACATTCTGAGAGGTCAAATTTCTTCAGAAGATCTCTGATGTATTTGCTCTGATGAATGTAAGTTCCCTCTGGAGTTTGATTAATCTGAATTCCTAGAAAGAATTTCAGTTCCCCCATGAGGCTCATCTCAAATTCTGCCTGCATACACTTAGCAAATTTTCTTCCAAGAGAAGGATTAGTAGAACCAAAAATAATATCATCAACATAAATTTGACAGACTAAGATGTCATTCTTAACTGATTTACAGAATAGAGTAGTGTCCACTTTCCCTCTGGTGAACTCATTTTCTAATAGAAAGTTACTTAGCCTTTCATACCAAGCTCTGGGAGCTTGTTTCAGACCATATAGTGACTTCTTTAGTTTGAAAACATGTTCTAGATGTTTTGTATTTTCAAAACCAGGGGGTTGATGTACATAGACTTCTTCTTCTATATAACCATTTAAGAATGCACTTTTGACATCCATCTGATACAGAGTGATGCCTCTATTAACAGCAAATGAAATTAAAAGTCTGATAGATTCTAACCTGGCGATTGGGGCAAAGGTTTCTGTGTAGTCTATCCCCTCTTGCTGACTATAACCTTGTGCAACCAGTCGTGCCTTGTTTCTGATGACTTCACCTTGTTCATTTAGCTTGTTTCTGAACACCCATCTTGTTCCAATGACGTTGAATCCTTTTGGTCTGGGAACGAGATCCCATACGTCGTTTCTGGTGAATTGATTCAGCTCTTCTTGCATTGCCAGAATCCAGTCATTATCCAGAAGTGTTTCATCAATAGAAGAAGGTTCAATCAGAGACACAAGTCCCATGAGAGTTTCTTCAGAGTTTCTGAAGCTTGCTCTTGTTCTGATTGGATCTTCCTTTCTTCCTAAGATAGTCTCTTCTGGGTGATCCAAGCTGCTTCTGGGTAATCTCTTCTGAGGTTGATCAGCAGCTGTTGTAGGATTGCTAGCAGTGCTCCTTTCAGACGTTGAAGGAGTGTCTGTGTTGAGAGCTTCTGATGACTTGTCTTCAGAACCTGTAAATTCAATTTCCATACCTGCAAAAACTTCATTCTGCTTTGACTTTTCAGAGTCAAGCTTATCATCAAAACGAACACTGATTGATTCTTCCACAATCTGTGTTTCTGTATTGTATACTCTGTACCCTCTTGAGCGTTCAGAGTATCCTAACATGATACACTTCTGTGCTTTAGAGTCAAACTTGTTCAAATAATTCTTTGTATTTAATATAAAGCAAGTACATCCAAATGGATGAAAATATGAAATGTTGGGCTTTCTGTTCTTCCACAATTCATATGGAGTCTTTTCCAGAATAGGTCTTATTGAGATTCTATTCTGAATGTAGCACGCTGTGTTTATTGCCTCTGCCCAGAAGGTCTTAGCAACGTTTGTCTCATTGATCATGGTTCTGGCCATTTCTTGCAATGTTCTGTTCTTTCGTTCTACAACTCCATTTTGTTGGGGAGTTCTAGGACAAGAGAAATCATGCAGAATGCCTCTGTCATTAAAGAATGACTCAAAATCTTTGTTTTCAAATTCTCCACCATGATCACTTCTGACTTTAACGATTCTAAGATCCTTTTCATTCTGAACTTGGTTACAGAAGGTAACAAACACAGAGTGTGACTCGTCCTTGTGTCTTAAGAACTTTACCCATGTCCATCTGCTATAGTCATCTACAATTACTAACCCATACTTCTTACCACTGACTGAAGCAGTTTTAACTGGTCCAAATAAGTCAATGTGCAGAAGTTCTAATGGCTTAGAGGTAGAAACAACATTTTTGGATTTAAAAGAAGGTTTTGCAAACTTGCCTTTCTGACATGCTTCACACAGAGCATCTGAATTGAACTTCAAATTAGGAAGTCCTCTGACCAGATTGAGTTTGTTAATCTGAGATATTCTTTTCATACTAACATACCCCAATCTTTTGTGCTAGATCCACTGCTCGTTGTTAACAAACAGAAGGCATTTTACATTCTGACTCTTTAGTTCAGAAAGTTTGATTTTGTAAATGTTGTTTTTCCTCTTACCATTAAACAGGATAGTCCCATCTTTCTGACTAACAGCTTTACATGATTTTTGATTAAACATTATATCATAACCGTTATCACTTAATTGACTTATGGATAACAGATTATGCATCAATCCATCTACTAGCAGAACATTATTAATAGAGGGAAGATTTCCATTACCTACAGTTCCATAGCCAATTATCTTTCCCCTTTGATTGCCTCCAAAGCCAACGTGCCCTCCAGGCTTAAGTTCCAGGCTTTGGAACATATGCCTTCTTCCCGTCATGTGTCGCGAGCAGCCAGAGTCCAGGTACCATGACTGGTGTTTCTGACTTGCTGCTAAAGATATCTGCAACATGTATTATTTTATCCTTAGGTACCCAGATTTTCTTGGGTCCTGATTTGTTAGCTTTACCAAAACTCTGGTTGAATTTTGGTTTCACAGAGTGCTTACTGCTAGTGTATTTAATATCATGTGTGTGACCATACACAAAATGTGAATTCAGAGGAGTGTGTTTAATGGTTAAGTCCATGACATTCTTTGGTTTAGGAACCTTACCTTGGTATCCTATTCCTTTCCTGCCGTTTTTGCTAACTCCATAGATCATTGAAGCCATTTTGCTTCTATCTATGCTTTTAGCGAGGAACTTCTGGAAACTGTGATCATACTCCTTGATGATCTCATCAGCGTTGCTGGGAGTTTCAGAAATTGGTTCCTTCTGAGAGTTTTGTAAAGTGTTTTCTAATTTTGAAATCTTATTTCTCAGCTCAGAATTCTCCAATTTGAGACTCTCAGTCTTATTAGAGTCAGATTCAAGATTCCTTTTCAGGTCTCTGAATTTAACTCTAATTTGCTGATACCGTTCCAGAATCTCATTAAGGCTTTCAGCAAGTTCAACCTTGGTAAAGTTAACAACAAAGTTAGGAAATACCTCTTCAGTATCTGATTTTGAATCTGATTCAGAAGCTTCACTATCTTCTGAGATGTTAGCCATGAGAGCTATGTTTGCCCTCTCATCATCTGATTCTGAGTCAGCTTCAGATGAGTCAGAGTCATCCCATGTAGCCATGAGACTTTTCTTCTTCTCTCTTCCAAACTTCTTTTTGGGCTTTTCCCTCTGAAGCTTTGGGCAGTCACTCTTATAGTGTCCTTGCTCATTGCACTCATAGCAGATGATGTCCTTGGTGTTTGGCTTTTTGCTACTGGAGGAGCCTTCAGATCTTCTGTATCCAGAGGAAGAATCTGTCCTTCTGTATCTGGAAGAAGACTCGTTCTGATCAGATCTTCTGGGATTCCTGAACTTCCTTTGTCTTTGCTTCCACAGTTGATTTACTCTTCTGGAGAGGAGGGAGAGTTCGTCTTCTTCTGATGAGGATCCATCAGATGTTTCTTCAACTGCCTGCAAAACTTTAGACTCAAATTTTTTGTTAGATTTTAATGCTAAAGGCTTACCTTGCTTCTGAGGCTCGTCAGCTTCTAGCTCTATCTCATGACTTCTGAGGGAGCTGATAAGTTCCTCCAGAGTGATTTTGTTGAGATCTTTAGCTAGCTTCAGAGCTGTAACCATTGGTCTCCACTGCTTGGGTAAACTTCTGATGATCTTCTTGACATGGTCAGCAGTAGAGTATCCTTTGTCCAGAACCTCGAGACCAGCTACCAGAATCTGGAATCTTGAGAACATTGTTTCAATGGATTCAGATTCTTCCATTTTGAACGCCTCATACTTCTGAATGAGCGCCAGAGCTTTAGTTTCTTTGACCTGAACGTTGCCCTCATGCGTCATTCTGAGTGAGTCAAAAATATTCTTTGTTGTGTCTCTGTTGGAGATCTTTTCATATTCAGTATAGGAGATGGCGCTGAGGAGGATGGTTCTAGCCTTGTGGTGATTCTTGAAGTCACGCTTTTGTTGGTCAGACATTGTTTTTCTATCAATCTTCTGACCGCTTGCATTCACAGGGTGCGTGTATCCATCTGTCACCATATCCCACAGATCAGCATCATGTGCCAGAAAGAAGCTTTCAATTCTGTCTTTCCAGTAATCAAAGTTTTCTCCATCAAAGACTGGAGGTTTGCCGCTGAATCTGTCTCTGTCCTCATTGTTGTCATTGCTGATGTGAGAATTGTTTCCTGCCATTGTGTTTTTCTGACGCTGGATTTTGTACTGACACGGTTAAGTGTTTTAGCTCAGAACCAGGCGCTCTGATGCCAATTGAAGTAGTGAAAAACACAAGAAGGGGGGGTTGAATTGTAAAACTGAAAATCAATGCAATGAACAAGATATTTTTATCCTGGTTCGTTTGATCTCAAACTACTCCAGTCCACCCGTCAAGGTGATTTCGCCTCTCTCCAACGAGGTCTTAATCCACTATATTCAACTGAATATTACAGACTGCTTTAACAACTGCTAAAGCCTTCTTGATGCAAACCACAACCCGGTTTGTCAAGGAAACACTTTCTTACAAAGAAGATAAATCTAAGTGTGTGAATGTTTTCTACAAAACTGTATCACAACTGTGATGTATACACAATTTAAGCTTAGAAACTAGATTGCTAAACAATGATTGAATAAGAGAATGTATAGTGTTTAGCAAAACAGAGAGAAGGAAGATTTTGATCAGCTTTTGTGCGTGTAAAGATTTGGAGAGCATTATCCAATTCAATCTTCAAAGTCTTGTTTATATAGCACTGAGATGTTTGAACGTTTGGAGCAATATTCTTGATTCAATGCTAATAACAAACTTTCCTTATCGAGCAGATCTTGTCTGGAATGAGGCCGTTGGTATTAATTTGCTTTCAATGCACAGTAACGTTGCTTACTTAATGCAAGTTCTGGCTTGGCTCATTCTGACTCTGCTTAGCTGCTGATGAACGTTGTGTTTCTTTATCAGAGTGTTGAGCGCAGTTCTGTTCATCAGGCTTCAGCATATACGTGAGTTAATCTTCTGATTCTGACATTCTGATATGGCAACTTCTGATGCTGATGACAGGAACCAAATTCTGATGTTGATTAGGTGTGATCTTGCTTGTATCAATCAGAGTATCTGAAATCAGAACGTAATAATTTAGGCAGCAGATAGTTCATACATGAATCACATAAATAATATATCTTTTCACTTTGTTATCATCAAAACTTAAACATAGGGTAGTAGATTCAAACTTTGTTCTAACAAATACGGGTCACCCGACTGGCCTCAACAATGTTTTCAACATAAGATAAGGCTGAATTGGAACTTCCATGCTGTCTTCCATAATAGTTGCATTGTACTTGTAAGGTATATCCCTATCAGACTCATACCGACCAGGACCAGGTAAACATATAACACTGGGGGTTATTACAGGCTTAATGTGATATGCAATTTCCACGGGAGTGGGAATGTCAATATGTGGGACAATGACATTCACCTCAGTCTCTTCAGCATAATGAACAAGTATTTCATCAGAAATTACAAAGTCATTATTAGAAATCACACCTTCATAAGCAGACTCATATTCATCACAAGATACAAACTCATCAGAAGACACAAACTCATCAGAAGACATAAACTCATCAGAAGAAACAAACTCATCACCATGGTCTTCAATCATATTAACCTCTTTATACTCAGATCTTGGTCAGATTATATGGATAAGGCCCTCATCCATCATTTCCTAAAGATCTATACTTGTTGCATCACACCTAGGAGGATCTGTACTGCAGACACTGCAACCTGCATGATCATGTGTATAGTAACTAAATTCACAAAGATCAACATGCATTTGCATAGAATTACTTCTCACCGGGTTTACATAAAAATTCTAAAATCTCCAGGACATCTTGAAACCAGGTTCACAGTATTCCCTCATCCAAACTTGGGTAGCAGATTGGCTTGCATGTTTGGACCTATATTCTTGAAAGACATGATACCAGATCCCACTAGCTTCTGAACCTCATCTTTCAATGGATAGCAATGTTCAATACTATGCCCCGGGGCTCCCTGATGAAAGGAACAAATCAAATCGGCTTTGTAGTACGAAGGTATTTTTTTAGGTAAGGTACGAGGAGACATAGTCTGGACTAGGTTCTTATGGATTAGTGCAGGAAATAACTCACTATAGTTCATTGGGATAGGATGAAAAACTTCCCTTCTCTTATTTTTACCTTGCTGATGTGTTTTCTGATAAGCAACAGTGGTCGGAGCTACGTTAACATTTGAGGTTACCGAGGCAACGCGTTTCTAATGCTGGTGATGCCTTCTCAGAGGCTTACTTCTTATCTCTTGAGTAATAACATTTTTATCCCCTTCTTTCTTTCTGGAAAAACCATATACATGTTTCTTAAAACTACTGGAACCTTCACCCCTTGACAAACGTACTTCTCTAAGAACTTCTTCCAATCAGACGCCCATACCAACCATCTCAGTAAAGATACTGGTTGCACTGGCCACCATCTTTTCATAGTAGAACAAACCAAGAGTTTTCAAAAAGACCTCAGTCATCTCCTTTTCCTCCATTGGAGGCATAACTTGAGTAGCAACATCACACCAACGATGTGTGTACTCCTTGAATGATTCTTTATATTTTTGATCCATAACTCTCAACTGGTCACGATCGGGAGCCATATCCACGTTATACTTGTACTGCCTCACGAAGTCCTCACAAAAATCATTAATATTATGGATATTGGAACTATCTAAGCTCATGTACCACTTCAAAGTAGCACCAATCAGACTGTCTTGGTAAAAGTGGATTAGCAAGCGTTGGTCGTCAGTATGAGTGAACATCCTTCTAACATACGTCACAAGATGTGCACGAGGATAAGAATTTCCCTTGTGCTTCTCAAACTCTGGCCCCTTGAAATTAGCGAGCACCTTCACATTGGGAACCAAAAAAAGATCACTAACATTTTTCCTAAACAAATATTTCCCTTTAAGGGCCTTCATCTCTTTTTACATTTCATTAAACTGATCTTGGAAATCATTCATTCTGTCATAAAATCCCAAGCCTTCACTTGGTGCAACAACAACATGGTTGATTTCATCGTTAATAACATGAACACTATGCACAATAGGCGATGTGGAAACAATAACAGGTTGAGCAGGATGGGAAACTTAAACAGCATGAGTATAACCCTCGGAAACAAAACCAAGAGGCATTCCCCAAGGATAACCATAGAACATCTGGAATTGAGGAGCAGAAACAACAAGAGAAGCAGAAACAGGCACTGACAGTATCTTAAAAATGAGTGTTTTCTGTTGTAGTTGAGTAACATAAGGAGAATGAGATGGAGGAGGGGGTAGCTGATTTTGAGTATCCACCAACGACTCTACCAAAGCTGTCATATTAGCCATTCCAGTTTTTAAGGAAGTAACTTCTTCCTTGTGTTTCTGATTCTCTTGTTCTAAATGTTCCATCTTCTTTTTGTAGATAGCCAGAGTGCTATAAGAGTGCGACAATTTTCCGAATGTAAGAATTAAGAGAAACATATAAGACACCTAAGGAAAAACATGAATGCAAAAAAAATGTGAAAAATGATGCATGATAATGTAACAATTGCAAACATTAAAGGAATAACATATTTTGAAACACTGAATAGTCTCATTTCATTAATAATTCTTGGAAGGATTATAACTTTTTTGCATAAGTTTCACAAATCCTAAAATACAAGAGAAAACAACTAAAATCTATGGGTCCTAAGAAGCCAAGGTTGAAGAAGATCTTACTTCATGCTGACGCTTCCTTTTGAGCATCCTAATCAGATCCTTCAACTGCTTGTTCTCTTCCACAAACTTCTCGACGACTCCTTTCCATCCACCAGAAGATGGGAATAAATGAGAATAGTCTTGCTCACTGGGACTTGGCCAAAAGCTAGAGGAAAATAAATCCTCTTGCTTCTCCATCATCTCTATAGTATTTTTCTCAAGAATCTCAATCAAATCATCTTTCTCCTTTAGCTCTCCTGGAGTACTAAATACCCTATATCCAAAGTCTGTTATTTCTTCTTCCAAGCATCCTTTTCCTTTTGCATCTTGGACAACAAAAGCTAGAGCTCTTCCACATCAATTAACAAAATAGAAGTAGGTTCAGGAAATACCAATGGTTCATGGTGAGGATAGAACATCTTTAGCTTAATCGCCCTTGCTTGCACCCATTGAAGATAAGGTTTAAAAGAAGCATTTCATCTCTTTGCTAACTCTCTTCTTTCTTTTCTGTGAATAGTAAGCCATGCTTTATTGAGAAAGAAAGTTATTAAAAGCAAGTTGTTTGGCTTATCAAGAATAGGATAACCAAACTGACGACGAGCTTGAATCAGATTAATTGATACCTCATTTTGTACCAAGAAGAGGTACATTAGGAAACTCTCCATAACCATCAATAATGGTTTACGAGTCATAGATAAAACTGATCCAACAAACATTAGGATGACTAAGAGACATAATCTTCTTCCACCACTTCAACCCATATTTAGTGTCCTGAAAGGAAGCAGACTGCGGCAAATGTGAAATAAACCACTTGTACAGTAAAGTCGCACAACAAACAATCATTCCTCCACTCTTGTAATTCCTGTAATAGATAGAGTAGTAAGTCTCTCCAAGCAAGGTTGGGTTTGGATTCCCAATCAGGTAGATCTACATGGCGTTCATGTAAACAAAATGGGGTACATTGGGGAATAAGACCAATCAATAAATAAGTAAACCAATCAAGCAAGAATACTCTTCCAGGATAGGCATAAGCTGATAATCTGGAAAACTGAATCAATGGTACAAAAGATCATAGAACTGGACCAGAGTGTTGAGAATCCCATCTTCCACTTTAGCATCCAAGATACCCAAAAGTCTTCCATAATGGCCGCTGAACTTCTCAAGACTAACCACCAATGGTGCGAGCTTCTTTAACTTATACCTCAGGTTTTCTAAAACTATACTTTTGGGTGCTTCTCCTTCCAACATCCATGATCAAATACATGTGATATTTGCAAAGAGATTATTTTAAGTTCCTTAAAAATTTGGTCAAAATAATGCTCATGGGTGCATGAATGCATGATGCAACAATCACACACAAGATCACAAACATGGGGATTCATAGGTTCGATGTCACGGGCCTGAAGCCAAAGGTACTACCCACAAGGTAAGAACTAATGGTTTATGTAACCTTCAAAATAAGTTTCTAAGGAAATCTCATATTCCTCGATCTTCCTTTGGATATTACCGACGTCCCAATTTACTCGGTAATTAGTAATATTCGCTAGAAAAACTCGTCTAAGTACAGTATCTGTCATACCCCAAATTTTCCCTACCCTTATATTATACTTAGATTTAAAAAAAATCATATTATATAGTTTTTATGGGGGGTTTAAAATAGAAAAGGGGGTATTGATCTAAGATGAACCATCAATATCTTAAGGCCCATTAAAGGTGCATTCTTTTTAAGAGGGGTGTGCTTTGTAGAAAGAGGTATAATTTAAAGAGATTGTTTAAATAAATAAATAAAAACAAAAACAACATTATGTGATTTTGCTAGACCATAACAATTTATTTGTAAACACCCATTAGTCCATTTAAAATTATAAAAGGGGTTAGTACATTGCTGATCATTTAGGCCCATTAAGGTTTTTCTGATGGCCCAACTTTTTAATCAAAATAATTGGAAGTCAATTTCTGACTTTTTATTATTATTTCACTTTTACCAATTAATATAGTCAATTATTTTTATTAATACTTTTTTTGAAATTATATTCATTGTTTTAAAACATTTGATTGAATTAAAGGCCCAAACAATTAGACCTATTTAATCTTTTTGGTTCAGACAAACTTTGTATTATTAACTTGTTATTTTTATTTATAATGATTTTATTTTTAATTTAAGAAAAAAAGATTTTATTAATTGGGTTATAAAACAATTTTTTTGAATAACTGAATTTTTATCTTGTTAAGAAAAAGCCCAATTAATTGGGTCTATCTCCTTTTTATTTTTGCTGTTTCAAAATGTTTAGCCAAATAATTCAAACAAAAATAAAACATATGGCCCAAGTGAGAAAAACAATTATTGTATAGATCATCCAAGCATGGAGAAAACAAAAAAAACACATGTTCTTTAGCAAATTAATACAGATCAAGTAGTAATTGCAAGAAAAAAACATATATCATCAAAATCGGAAATGATTTAAATTGCAGGAAACATTTTTTTAACAAACTTAGAAATACATTCAAACTGCAGATTACAAATCAATACAATGTTCAATAATTTACATACCAAATTCAAATTATTTCCAAATCTAAAACCTTAATTAACTAAATTCATAAATTTTTGATTCTAAATAGCTATAAAACAAAGAGAAATAGTAACAAAAAGGACAGTGAAAAAAATTAAGATACAAAAGCAAATTTCCTTTTTCAAGTAGAGAGACGGAGATCAAAATCAGAGGAAGGTTCGCTATAAGAAACCGCCGCCATCACACTATCGCCTCCATCGCCGCCGTCTTCAGTTACCAGCAAACATAAACAGAAGGAGATTAGTGATCCAACAATTTAAGGACGAACAAGCATATTCACGCGAAATCACGATCAGAGGTAACGAACGAGACTTAACTTTCATTGTTGTTTTTTGTTTCAAGGTTGATTTTGGAGGTAGCACCGTCAGATCTGGGTGTTTGTAGTTTAGGGCTTGGTTGGGGAAGAAGGCGGTATTGTCGCCACTAGGGTTTCAGAACGGGTTTGTGTCGTTACAGTGAATGAAGAGAGAAAGAGAGTGGGGTATGAGAGGACAAGGAAGAGAGAAAGAGACAAGTGAAAATAAATAATAAAAATAAAACAAAATATAAGTTGTCTTGTAGATCCTGTGCGTGTTTCCCACCGCCACAATCATGCACCCTTGTTCCTGCTCGTTTGATTTACATCACGTGTCCCCTCGGGTGCATGCCCACCATATTCCCCAATGCTCACCCGTATGCACCCTATATGGATTCTTCCCAATGCGTTATGGGCTAGGCTCATTGATACTTGTACCCCCCTTTCATTTATTTTTACTAGCGTAAGTGTTCCTTAAACCCCCTGGCCTTCTGGGCCTGAATTGAAAATCGGAATTCAGGCCCTTCCTAACAACACCCCATAATTTTACTTCAATAGAATAATTCGCACCCCCTACTAATTTTTTTTTACTTATTATTTTCTTTATAAATTTAGTTATATATTTATTTATTTTCCGTATTTATTTATTTATATTCATAATTTAATAATTATAATTATATATATATTATTTATTATCATAATTAATTAATTAATTTAGACTTAGTTAAAAAATATTTGTTTACATTAAATCACATCTTTAAAATTATATACCTAGAAACACTTCTCGCCATATAATTTGATTTAATATTTTATATCAAAATATTAAAACCCATGATTCATTAAATTACAATATCCGTAAGCGCCACGTGGTCAATATCTGGCCACGTGATAAGGGGGTTATATCAGACTCCTCAGCTATACGTCTAAAAATATTCAAACGATCACCAAACTATTTTTCGCAAAAAATTAAGTCAACATTAATTTTTGAAAAGGAATGCGAATATATTTAAGTTAACTGCGTACTTGGTCTAACAAACTCCTCTTATTCACACTCTTAGACCACATACGCAGGAAATTCAAAATATATGTCGCAGTCCAAAGAAAACACAAAACAAACCGCGAACTACGAAATAAGACTTTGATTACTCCTAAGAGGATACATAGGCATACGATCAAAAATCATGGCGAGTCCCGTTAACTAAAATCCAAACCCTTTTCCCCTAATAATACTAAAAAATCATATTTCCCAGAATTCACTTCCAAACCTAGTATCCTTATGAACAAGGTAGAGGAGGGGGGCCTAACACCATCCCCTCGTCTAGAACCGAGTCCAAACCTAGAATTTATGAATTTCTTTTAGGGTTATTCCTTTATACTCCCTTCCTTTAGGATAAAAATTAAGGGTGGCGACTCTATTTAAAACTAGTTGCAACAGCAGGCGACTCTGCTGGGGACTCAACCCTAGGTTTAGAAGCCTTGTCCTTTTGTTTTAGGGTTTTTAAGGGTTTCTTCTTTTTGGGTTTTTTATATTTGTTTAATTATTGATTTCTTATTTAATTATTTATTTATTTTCTTTCTTTTTCTTATTCTTCATTATATTTATATGTCTGTGGCAGGATTTTAAATTTTGCAAAATATTTTTTTAATAAATCTTAGAAAGAAGGTTCGTCTATTAGCCAAGGGGATACATCATCCCTATGAGTTTATGTGACAACTTCGCCTAGAGTCGGTGGAATTCCACAAAGAAATACGTCTAAAGAGATATCCTCTATGGAAGTAGGACTTTGGAATGACACATATGGCTCTTTGTATAACCCTAAACTAAAATCTCATGATGAGACCTTTCATGACCTAGAGACGAAAGTTTCAGTCTACAAAGAGACTCCGCTTAAGGGAGGCCCTTGTGCCGTTCCATTTAGTGTTATTTGTGATACCCTTAAGGAAACCACCTTATGGGGAGGGTAAAATATCCATAAAACCAAGCTAAGAGCCTACCTTATAAGGGTTAGTGTTCAGTAAATCCTTTCATTTAACATTTTATTCATATATTCATGCAACTCTATGTTTCACATGTTCATCATACATTGTTTGATTTTGTTTGTCTTATTCACATGGTATAACGAAATATTAAAAAAAGAGTAAAGGTATTTTGTGTGAGTATCTGGAAATTAATGCCAAAGAAAAATAGCTCATTCGTATCAATGTTGCCAAGCCAGATGTTACTCAAATCAAAGTTGTAAAGGAAAGATTGTCTGAAAGGGCCATGAAAACATTTACTTGTCGCTATGGGGATATGTTGGATTTAATTAAAATCAAAGAGTAATTGGACGCTATTTCTGCTCTAGTACAGTTCTATGATCCTCCTCTGAGATGTTTCACATTTCAAGATTTCCAGTTAGCTCCGACCTTAGAGGAACAGGATAGAATTCTGAACTTCTCCAAAGAGAAGGCTTATACAGGTATTGGACAAACCATTGATATCAAGATACTGGCCGAAGGTTTGGGAATCCCTTATCCTTAGTCTGCTCTTAATTATAAGAAAGAAGGAGAAGTTCAAGGGATTAAAAGGTGTTATCTAGAGAGTAAAGCTCTTTATTTGGAAAATGACAAGGAATGGGAATCTTGTGTTAACTGTCTTGGGTTGCTTATAGTTTGTGTTGTCGTGTTTCTGCGCACTATAGACCATATTGACCCTGCAGCCATCAGTATGTTTTGGGGTACAAAATATTTTAATATAGATCCCACTCCAGCTCTGCTCGCTGATATCTACTACGACATTCATACACGCTACGAGAAGAAAAGAGGTATCCTAAACTGTTGTATTCCACTACTATACTCTTGGTTCATGACTCACCTTTACAAGGAAAGTTACTTGGTTCCAAATATGAAAAGGTATGAATGGCCTCATATATTAAGGTCTCTCACTGCTAGCTATGTTGTGTGGTATGCTAGGAAGTTAGATATCAGTGATATTGTATATAGTTGTGGGGATTTTCCTAATGTCCCACTAATCGGATCACAAGGATGAATCAATTACAATCCCACCTTGGCCCTACGACAACTGGGGTATCCTCTCGAAGACAAACCTTCAGACGAGCAACTTCAGCAATTGATTGTTCACGACATGGGCATAAATGACAGAGAGCTACTAAACAAAATCATTCGGGCTTGGAGTAAGGTTAACAAAAGAAAAGAGGAGAATAAAAATGCAGTGGCAAAAGACCCTTATACACAATAGGTTATAAACCGGGTGCAAATTATCAAACTTCCTTTTGATATAAATCCTGAGTATAAGCAAGAGGTCCCAATCACTCCTCATATATCTTTAGAAGAGGTAGATGATCTGAACATAACACTGAAGCAGGCTCAGAGGGAGAAGGAAGAACTAGAGCTCAATGTCCTTAATCTGACTAGGGAGAAAAGACAAATGCAGCGCATACTCGAATCAAAAGATCAACAGATTCAAAAAGAGTGTGAAGCATTTGAAAAGGAAAGTTTGAAAAGGAAGCTTTCAACTGAAGGGATGTTAAGTCCTACTTTTAATCTGGATTCCCATAATCAGAGGCTGGAAGATCCTGCCAATGAAATAGGAAAGTTAAATAGATGGTATCAAAAAGCTGTGTAGGAAAAGAAAGTGCTAGAGGAAGCTTTGAGGGCCTAGATCCAAAGCTTGGCCCAAGTATCTTTAGACCAAGAAGAATAGTTGAAGTACCTCACTACTAGGCTCTAGGATAGACAAGAATCAGAAGTCAGATAGCGCCTTATGAAAATGAGGGCAGAAAGACATCTGGCCCAGAGAACTGATGAGTATAGCAAGTATGCCTCAAACTGGAGGGCCCCCCCGAAGGATTTCCTAATACAGCAAAGACTCTATACGAAGCTGAGAGCTAAAAAGATGTATTGGGAAGAGCAATATACAATGATTTCCCAAGCAGGAAGGGATAACCACAAGATAATTCCCTACCTTTACCAAGAGTACCGATACTACAAGGATAAGCATGAGAAGCTCGCTTCTTGGCTAACAACATTATCGAAGACATTCCCAAAAGCTTAAAGGATGCAGAAAGTGTAATGGTCCCTCTCCTAGAGGACGTTGACAATTTTCTCAAGCTATGCATAACAATGGTCGATCGTTTCAGAGAAGACCTTCGCAAACGAGCTTAGAATATTATTTTTCCTTTTGTTTATTTCCTTTCCAGCAAGTTTACTATTTTAGAATTGTAATATTTTTCAGTATCTTAAATGTATTATCTTTTTAATGACGATTGGAATTTCAATAAAAGCATTGTATTTCCTAGCTTGTTTGTGTATTCACTTTCCAGGTACTCACCAAATAAAAAGAAGCAGAGCCTATATATATATATATATATATATATATATATATATATATATATATATATATATATATATATATATATATATATATATATATATATATATATATATATATATATATATATATATATATATATATATATATATATATATATATATATATATATATATATATATATATGCGATGGATAAGACACACAAAGCATAAATTTTAAACATCATGCATACATAATCATGCACTCATAAAAACATTACATCTCATAAATTTTCCACTCAAAACCTCATCTTTTTCAAATAATATTCTCCAGTTGAACCATTGGTAGAAGGAAACCACCACCTCCTTGGCCGCCACATCAAACAAGATCTCACCAGCTAATATCCATGGAACAAATAGAAGAGAATCAAGCAACCTTCAAGTTGAATTTGGAACAAATTAAGGGCAACATCGACTCGATTAGGGGAGATATTAGTCAGGTTCTTCTAGCTTTGAAGAACATCATTGATAGGCAAGAACAAATTTCCATAGTAGCTTTAGAATAAATAACCCAGGTGTTGTACCCCAAAATATTCCCTCTCTTTTCTCAAGATATTTCTCACAAGATCTTCAATAGCTCAAGGTTGCACAAGTGTTGACTAGACCAAGCCATCTCCTAAACACTGATGCTTCAAATTAGGGTTTTGATGTGCACGAGGTCAATTGAACTCTTAATGCCTCAAATGAGTTTCATATATCATAAAGGACCTACAATAATGCTCATGTCAAGTTTCATGTCTTGGATCACCAGTTTACTCAATCAATTGCTCAGATGACTGAAAATCAGATATATTGGGTAAAAAGTCAATTGTGGTCAACTTACAGCCAAACATTAATATTCTTGAACAATATCAATATTTTGAAGGCATATGCATCAGTTGATCAAATTTGGATCACAATTCCTCAAGAAAAATGTTCAAATCATCAAAATGGAAAAATGGTCAAAATTAAGGTTTTTACTGCGAATGACTGATTTTTGACTTTTGATTTAATACACGACTTATTGGTTTAAAACATGATATCAAGGATTCAAGGAAATTATCTTGACCTAATTTCATGGCTCAAAACATTTTTTCAAGACCAGTGGATTGATAGATGAAATTTGGTCAACTCATGAAAAAGTCAACTGTACACTGAAAACTCAAACTTTGACTTTTTGATCAACATTAAGTTTCAAAGATCAAATTCATCAAGACATTCAAGAATATCAAGCTTGATCATCAAGAAGTCAAGAAAGTCAAAAGTCAATTTGAAAAGTCAAAACTTTTCAAGACTTAAAATTTTTTCTAAGTGTTTTATACATGTTTATTTCATAACTTCATACCAAATTTTCACCATGATGCAAAATGATTCAAAGGAAACTTTCAACATGAAATTTGTAGATCTTGATGAATTCTACACTTTGTATTAGAGGGTTGATGTCCAAAAAACGCTTATATTTTAAGCTATAAGCCCATGAAGTTATGACATTTTCATCTAACACTTAGAGAAATTTTCAACAGATTTTGGTCAGGATTTTTTCCCAACTTCTTGGCATTTTTTCACATAGTTCCAAGATGATTTTGTCAAATTTTCAAACATAAAAGTTATAAAGGATATTTCAAGCTTTTCAAACCATCCAAGGGAACGAATTTATCATACTTTAGCTAGGAGATTCAAGGGCATGAAGTTGGGCATCCATTCTTGAATTGCAAGTCATTTTGTTGAAAAACAAATAATCCAATTTGCATGATGTGCTGTATAATCTTACTTTGCGGGCCTTGTGACTTACAAATCTATCCATTATCAGATTTTTACACAATTGATTGAATAATTATTCAAGTGATTCAAGTATTATCCATCGCATCATTCCATTTATGGCACAAAGGCACCATTGCCATTCACATAAATAATGCTTTATAAAAAGTTGGCTCTCCTTGAGCCTCTCAACTGTTTTTTATGCACACACAATGTCAAAGCCAGAAGCAACATGCCTAAAAACTCCTAGCCACTTCAAATCCCTTTTGTATCATGCATTGGAACATCAAATTTCACATAACTTGGTTGTTTCATCTCAACCAAACTAGAATTTTGAAAGCTTGTAAAACAAACTCTCTCATCCTCTCAAACCTCCTCTATAAATAGAGAGGCCATTTGCAAGCTAAAGGCCAGAAGTTTTTGTTGTATAGACAAGTTTCTCAAAACCCTTCGTACTCTAAAAAAACCATAACTGTCCATAAAACCTCCACTTTTGAGCTTTGAAGTCCAAATCTTTGAATCTCTCACACCTTGCAAGTTCTATCTAAAAAAAACCATCCAAACAGTCCACATACATCATATAGAAGTTGTCCAAACTCAAGAACAACTTCTGTAACATCACTATTTTCCAAACTAAAAAATAGCCACCTGCAACTTGACTTCTCTAACTCAAAATCAAAACACAAATTTCAGTTTTAAAGTAAGTGTTCTTGACTTTGAACTCTTCATACAAACATCATTAGTGGTTCATTTGTGAAGATAAAGTGTAGATATCATTGAGTTGAAGCTAACCATATGCTTGCTTTTCATTTTCACTAACCATGTGTTGAGAACTGACTTATACATGTAGCAGAACAATGTTATAAGTAAAAAACAACAGTATGAGTCGATGTATAACACTATGAGTCGACACATGTTATGTATAAAATAGGTTATGATTCGATACAAAACACGCATGTATCGATAGAAAAAAGAAATAATTCGATACAAACCACTATTTTTCGACTCATACTGAGTTTTTTTTGACTTCTAGGGGCAAGAAATGAGTATGAGTCGATACAATACGTGCATGTGTCGATACAAAGCAATATGAGTCGATACAAACCCTTATGTGTCGACTCTATGATACGGTAGGAGAACTGACTTGAGGTTTTTTGCGTTTGTGTTTGCAAATGTTGCGGTTTAGCAAGAGTCGCCACCGACTTTTCTTTTATCCAATAAGGAAAGGTGAAAAAGCACAGGAAAGACCTTTAGAGATGTTTTCTTGAGTTTGGGGGGTAGATTATGAAAAGGGAAGGTATTAGCACCCTTTTCATCCATGGTTTTCCATGGGCTCTTAGTTACTCGCTAGATCACTTGCTTTTTTTTTAATGTGGGCTTTGTGGTGTGGGTTTTGAAAGTATTTAAAAAATGTGACTTTGTAACAATTCTCGTCTCTATAAGAATGCATACAAAGTGTTGTTTTGAAAATAGTTCAAAGAGGTGTTTGTGGAATGTGTTTTTTAAAAGTGATTTTAAAAAGGTGTTCTTTGTAATGGATCTCGTCTCAATAAGAACGTATACAAAGTGTTGTCTTTTGAAAATGTTTCAAAGTGAGAGTGTTGGTGTATAGTATGTTTTTGTTGTGAGCAAATGAGTAACTAAGAGCGAACCTACCTACTCGAAAGGTTTTAAATGTTCTTTTCCTCCTCCTTTAGATGTTGCTATCTTACCATTTATTTGGTAAGAAGCCCCATCATTGGATGTGAAGGGACGGGCGTTGGGTCATCGTATGACCATGATAGCAATGTTGTGAGATGACTTAGCATTTTTCTTTAGGGACTAAGATCATTTCTAAAGGCAACTTTGATAGCGTCATTGAGGGACTATGATCTTATATTTTTGTTTGTGCTAAGACATCCCACATGCATAACATGGCCATTTTTTAGGCAACAAGTGGAGTTAACCTTAAGGGTGCTAGTGTGCAAGTGTGTTTGATTACATGCATTTTAGTCTTGATTAGGGTGATCTATTTGTTGATTTTATCTTGCCATACACACCCTAATTACTAGTATTTATATTCAAAAACGATAAATTGCAGAAATGTAAAGTCCTACGCTATTACAATATTTGGGGGATGGGGTACATATTTACGAATGGGGATTGCAAATAAAATTAAATCCTAAATTATTATTACAACCATATAGAATGGATAAGAATGTACAAAAAGATGTAAAATGGACTTATTTTATTTTAAGAAAATATTTTTGATCTTTCGTTTTAAGAAATAAAATGAAGCATGTAAAAAATAAAAATAAAATGTTTTTGGTGTCTTTTTGATTAATGAAAAAGAAAGTAATAGCAAAAATAGTGAGAAAAAGAAAAATAGAATCAGCGTATTATTGACTAAAGGAAGTCAGAAGTTCTGACTCTGGCCTGTTGCAAAACAGATATCTTGTTAGTGAAAAAAATGGGTAAAGTCAGAAGTTATGGGTCCACTGGGAACAAGGTAGTTTTCAGAAGTTCTGATACCACTGGCAGAACTTGGTCTCCCTCTCCATGCTAGCCAAAACATTTGCAACTTGGTCATTTCTCAACAAAATAGAAGATGTGCTTATGACAGTTATAGCAGGTGTCATAGTGTTTCAGAAACAAGAAATATCAGAACTATAAATCAGAGGCAAGTATGAATTTGCTAAACCTAATTCTGAATTCTAATTTCTTCAAGAAGTTCAGAACTGATTTATTCCCTGCTTAGGCAGGCAGATGCATGAGATCTCAGAATATGTACAACATCAGAAACATGATATCTACATTGTATTTTTGAACATGCAAATCTGGTAATGCTTAAGTAACGTGGTGAGAGTCAGTAGAAGCTTACCTTGCGACTGGAAGAGATTCTATGAACCGGAGTTAACCTCTACTCTGATGATGTTCTAAGCAGCTTCTTCACGTACTCAGCAGGCTGGAAGTTTTCAACTTCTGGAACAACAAAGGGGTGATATTCTGATTTCTTTGAGGTTGAGGTGGATGCAGAGTGTATAGCAGTATGAACATAAAAGTTAGGATAACTTCTAATATGTGAATCAGCAACTGCGTGGATGGTTTCAGTCAAGAAGCACTTGAGGACAAATGAAGTTTGAATGCAAGTAATCAAAAGTTAACAGTTTTTGTATGTTGCATTTACAGTTTTTGGAACTCTTGGAATTTTAGCAGGGGTTCAAGGCTTTTCTTTTCTCAAATTTTCGACCCTTTGACAGTTACAAATGTAGTTCAATTTATAGGCAAGGATTTAATAGCTTGGAGAAATCAAAGGTACAGCCATCATATGCTAGGCGCTGACTTGTTCTTGAAGCAAGTTCAAACAAGTATGGTTCAAGGAACAAAGTAAGGTGGTTAGCAGCTTTTAGTCGTGCCTAAGCTGGATTTGTAAGCATGAATCAAGGAAAAGTACCCTCAGAAGCAAAAGCGAAGCATGGGCCCAGCATATACTTTATACAAAATCTGCTTTTCAAGGACAGCAAAGGTACTTTTATGCCACACGTGGGGAACTCCTTTGGATAAAGACTCAAAAGTGGTTGTGAGCATTAAATGAGTATTAAATGATTATGAGATTTATCAAATCAGAAATCCTGCCATGTGAAACTCTGCCTCATTGTTTGATTCTGAGTCAGAAGTTCAGCTTCAGCATCATTTAGAGTGAACATCCAACTTCTGATCTTTGTATCTTATAGCTCCAACATGTTCTGAAGGAGACCTCAGACTTTCTAGGAAGCTTTCAGAACTCCTTGTAACCTTCTTTGAATTACCCTGGCAAATTATGACTGATCCTTTGTGAAAACCTGCCCAGAAGTTCTGACCAAACTCTGCCTTGAGAGTATCCAGAATTTGCTGAGTGTTATGGTGATAATCTGGTCAGAAGATCAGAACTGTAACCTTCAAATGCTAAAGGGGCATGTTCTGACCGGAGCATTAAGCATAACCTCCATATGCTGAAGAATCATGTTCTGACTGAAGCATCATGCTCTGAACTGTGTTTGCAACTTCTGGCTGCACTTGCATAGAGCCTGGCTCAGAAGTTCTGAAGTATCATATTCTCTAGACACTTAGAAAATTTCCTAAACGTTTAGAAAATTTGATTTTCAAAGTAACTTCTGACTTTTGATTTTTTGATGAAAAGTCATAGTTTGACTCCTTTGGTGTGCAAATGACCATTTTTCCCTTGTGAGTGATTTTCTTGAAAAGTTGTAATTCAAGACTTGGAACTTGATAGAAACAAACCTGAGAGTCCAGGATGATCCTTTGAGAATTGGGAGGGCAAAGTTTGGGGTACAACAGTTTCCCCTGATCAATCTTCTTAAGCCTGAGGATGTAGATTGGTTGATATGCCCTTTGTGATCTGAAGGCGGAAGATGATTGAACACTAGAGTGCCCAAAAATTTGCACTCGCATGAAGTAATACTGATTGGTGATGTCGGGAATGGGCTTACAGATGCCATTTGGAAGGCGACGGGAAATCACATGAGACGGGCTTAAAGATGCCATCCGGAAAAGATTGGTTGCATAAGAAATTCCTGGATGAGAGTTCTTGTACCTACTGTCGAGGGGGAACCTTGTCGGGGGATGTTGACTTATGCACTGGGAAGTAAAGTCTAGGAGCTTCGGTTTTCCATTATTCTACTGGGTAATTAAATATGGATTGAGGGAGTAAAAGTAGAATGTACACCCGGTCAGGGTCCAGGCTGTACAACAACTTGCTGGGGAAATATGAAATCGACCGTATCTGATCGGGTTTAGGCTTCACAGTGTTGTAACTTGATGTCTGGAGATGAGGGAGAATGAACCTGGATGGTAGGGTTACTTCGAAATAAAAGCCTGGATAATAGGGCTGTGAGAAGGAACCTGGATAGTAGGGTTACTTCGAAATGAAACCTGGAAAGTAGGGTTGTGAGAAGGAACCTGGATAGTAGGGTTACTTCGAAATGAAAGCCTAGATCGTAGGGCTGTGAGAAGGAACCTGAATAGTAGGTGTGATACGGTGGGAGAACTAACTTGGGTGTTTTGCTTTTTATCACAAATGTTGCAGTTAGCAAGAGTCGTCACCGGCTTTTCTTTTATCCAAAAGGAAAGGTGAAAAAGCACAGAAAAGACCTTTGAGATTATTTCTTGAGTTCGGGGGGTAGATTATGAAAAGGGAAGGTATTAGAACCCTTTTCATCCATGGTTTTCCATGGGATCTTAGTTACTTGCTAGATCACTTGCTTTTGTTTGAATGTGCTTGTGGTATGTGTTTTGTAAGTATTTTTGAAAATGGAACTTCTTAATGGTTCTCGTTTCTATGAGAACGCCTACAAAGTGTTTGTTTCAAAAATAGTTCAAAGGTGTGTTTGTGAGATACGTTTTTGGAAAGTATTTTGAAAATGTAACTTTGTAACGATTCTCGTTTCTATAAGAATGCATACAAAGTGTTTGTTTCGAAAATAGTTCAAAGATGAGAGTGTGGGTGTATAAAAATGTTTTTCTTGTGAGCAAGCGTGTACTAGGAGCGAATCTACCTACTCGAAAGGTCTTCAATGTGCTTTTCCTCCTCCTTTAGATGTGGCTATATTACCATTGATTTGGTAAGAAGCCCCATTGTTGGATGTGAAGGGACGGGCGTTAGGACGTTTGTATAGTCATAGAAGGCAACATATGGGACGTTTTAGCAATGTCGTTTTAGGGACTACATCGTTTACCGAAGGCAACGTCGAGGGTCATCGAGGGACTACGGTCTTTTATCGAGGGTCTTTGCTAAAACGCCCATGCTCGAGGGACATGACTATTTTCCGACAGGCAACAAGTAGAATTACCCTAAGGGTGTAAGTGTGCAAATGTTTTTTATTTACATGCATTTAGTCTTGATTAGGGTGGTCTACTTGTTGGTTTTATCTTTCTATACAAACCCTAACTTACTAGCATTGATATGAAAGCGATTAATTGCGGAAAGTAAAATTACTACGTTATTACATCATTATGGGGATGGGGTATACAAATGTAAAAATAGGGATTGCAAGAAAATTAAACCCTGATTATTATTACAAGTCTTTGAAAATTACATAATTTATAATGCAAAAAGAATAAAATATGCAATAAGATGTGAAGTGAGAGAAATTTCTTTTTAGGGTTTTTTATAGCAAAAGATTTTGTAATTAATTTCATTGAAGAAAAACCTAAGTCTAAGTTAATTGTTTAGAAAAGTGTTTTTGAGGTTTCATTTGAACAAAAAGGTTTTATAAAGTTAGGTCATTTCCAAGCAATATAACATGTCCAAAATAAACTCAAAAATCTCAAACAAAACAAGAAATTTGGTGCCCGAGCTGACACGGGCCGTGTCGGGGGACACGGGAACCCGTGTCAAGACCTGTCCATGAATTTTATGCATTTTTTGGTCCAGCCATCCTGACACGGGCGCCCGTGTCAGCCCCTGTTCATCTTTTTTTGGTCATGTACGCACCAGTAACTCTGACACAGGCCTTGTCGATTGACATGGGCACCCGTGTCAGCCTCTATTTCTATATTTTACTATGTTTTTCAACCCAAATAAGCTGACACAGGCCGTGTCATGTGACACGGGCACCCGTGTCAACTTCTGGTCTGGCTTTTGTTAGTTTTTTCTCTTTGAACTGTCTTGTTATATCTTTTGAGCGCAAAAGCAAATGATGTATGAACAATGAGATCACAGTTTGAGAAAGTTTACCTCTCGAAGCGGAAGCTTTAGGACACGTACGGATGTTTTCGGGTGCAAAGTGGTGATTGATCGAGCTCCTTTTAACCTTCTTGAAGTAGCTCCAACTTTCATTTTGTGCTGAAAATGGTTGAACCGCTCCAACCAAGTTAAGTTGCAATGTATGTTTTTTTTGAGTTTGGAAGATGATGATAGTGATGTTACAGAAGTTATTCTTATGTTTGAACAACTTCTATATGGTGTATATGAAGTGTTTGGATGGTTTGTTTGGAGAAAACTTTCAAGGTATGAGATTCAAAGATTTGGACTTCAAAGCTCAAAAATGGAGGTTTTGTGTACAAATCTGGTTTTTGAAAGCAAAATGATTTTTGAGTGTTAGTTTCTCCTCCTATTTTTCTGGCCTTTCTCTCTATTTTCTCTAACCTTTCTCTCTATTTTTCTAACCTTTCTCTATATTTTTCTAACCTTTCTCTCTATTTTTCTAACCTTTCTCTTTATTTTTCTAACATTTTTGTCTTGCAAATTGTTGTACCCCAAAATTTGCCCTCCCATATTCTTCAAAGTTTTGACAAGCATCACCTCAAATGGTTCAAACTCTACTAAATGGTTGCACAATTCAAACACCCTCCTAAGCCAGTCAAATTAGGGTTTTTGTTCTTGTAAGGAAGTTGAGGTTTTCAAGGGCTTAATCAAGTCCCATATGCTCATATACATTGTCAAGCATCTACATGCCAAGTTTCAAGGCTCACAAGGTCAAGTTGCACAGTCAAAAACCCTAATTGCTTCACAATCAACTATAGGGGTAAAATGGTCATTTGGCAGTCAAAAGTCAAAATTTTTGGTCAACATCTTATTTTGAAGCCACAATCATCATTTTATCAAGTCTTGATCATGATTCCACAAGAATGGCTCAAAAATCATCAAGATGCAAAAGTTTCCATTTTGGGACAGCTGAAAAAGTCAACTGTAACTTGACCAAGGCATAACTTTTTCATGGTTCATCAGAAAAATCCCATCCAATTCTCATTTTGAAGGGGATGACATTTCCTACAACTCATCTTCACATTCCAAGTCCAAGAAATGCTCTCACAAAAAGTTATCAATTTCAACATTATAGGTCATTTTCAAAAGTCAACAAAAAGGCATTTTAAGTCAAAGACCATAACTTGAGATTGGTAAATTCAAATGACATGGGACCAAAGGCATTGGTTAGAGGACTTCAACACCTTTCCAAAATGTCCAAGAACATGTTCATATGATCAAAATTGAGCAAGATATGCATTGGAGAAGTTGGGAAATTTTCATGAAATGGACAAAGTCAACTATCCTTGAAACTTCAATTTTTGACAAAAGGGCCCACTTTTTTCCACTTGATTCATACTTGTCCTGCCACCCACGTGTCCCATGACCCATTACAAGACCAAACATTTATTTTTACATTTTTATTTAATTTTTATGGATTTAATTCACTTTAATCCATAATAATTCAAATAAAAATCAAAAAAATGAGTTAAATGGTATCTTTGAGTTTGAATGACCTTGATGTATCATGAATCACATACCAAATTCGTGCCAAGCCTATTATGAGCATGAAATTCAAATTTTGGACAAAAAAGGCAAATGTTTTAATGGTGATAAAGAGGAAATCTCAAGACTTCATGGCAAAGGTTAAAGACTCATATTTTGTTTGATTCTCATTCACTAATATATATGCAAGCCTCCCATACAGTATACACGACCTAGAAACCTCTGAGGCAGCAAAACCAAATTCAAAAATTCCAAAGAAAAGTGTGAAACTGAAACCTCACTTGCAACATAATTCAAACCTTCCTCTTGATCAAAACACATTCCTTACACCCCCGGGAATCATTTGCAGCCAAGAACGAGCCAAAAACCCCAAGAACTCGTGCTACACAAGTCATACGGTTTACATTCTTTTTCAAAATCACAATCATCCATTCATACGTTTTTAACACTTTTTATTGATTGCATTGTGCTCACAGGATCCATACGAAGCTTTCCATATGATTTAATTTGATTATGATGCTCTAACATGAAAGTTGCCATTGTTAGGTTCTAGGTTTTTAAAGCTTTGGAATTGGGGTTTTTCACATAGTGTAAAATTAAACCTCAAGACATACATGGTCAAACTCAGCATGACAAGACGAATCCAAAACATCCCTCGCGCCCTTTTTATATTGCTTGTGTGCTTAATCGCTATTTTTGATGTTTCCAGTTTGTGGGGGTTTAAAACCCCCGCTATCTGCTTTATATTTTTACAGGAAACGAAGAAGATGAAGGACGTGCCTCCATGTGGTTGGCCAGTTCAAATAATATGCGCGCTTTTTCTCTTTCCAAACATAACTGGCATTTTCCTATATTATCTTCATTATCCAATATGTTTACAAACAAACGCGCTTGGTTCAGTGGTTAGAGACGTGGCTAGGCATCACTGGGACCTGGGTTCGATTCCCAGGTCCCCCCATAATTCCATGTTATTTTTTCTAATGCTTTCTTGTGCAACATTCCAAAGAAGGCACATCATACACCTCACCCAGGAGGGCGCCAAGTGGCCTCAGAAGCAGATCCAAGGGCCAGAAAATGATGAGCACCATGTTCAGGAGTCAACCCAGGCGCAGGCAATTCCAAAAGTCAGCAAGAGTTTGTTTCTACTGGGCCAGAAGTTCAACAATAAACCTCCAAAAAAGATCCACACCCCATGGTTCTTTCATATTTTCTTTTCTCATATTTTTTATATTTTATTTTCTTTTAACTAATTATTATTTTATTGTTATTATTTAATTAACTCATAATTAATTTTTCACAATATAAAACCAAAAAAAAATGTAAATACTTTATTAATTTCATTTAGGCAATTATTTTGTAAATAAATATTCATAAATTGAATTAGCTTTTAATTAGGCAATTTTAACTTTTTAAATAACTAAAATAAATTTAGAATTAGTTTTTTATTAACTTTTAATTTTTATTTCCTTTTATTTTATTTCATTAAAAAACATAAAAACACAAAAAATATTTCCTTTTAATAAATTAATTAATTAGTAATTAGGCTTTATTTAATTAATTGCATTTAATTCAAAAAAGACAAAAAAAAATTCATTTCTTTTCTTAAAAGGGTCAAAACCCTCAAGACATTCCCGATTAATTTTTGTCCGCGCGCATTTATTTTATTTTGATTATTATGTAACTGCTTCAAGAATGTAATAGTAATTAGGTTTATTGCTTTCTTTATTTTCCGTACTTTATCAAAACGGGTCTTTGTATTTTTGGCGATGTATAGACCCGCGCCTTGTAATAGCGTAGAATTTATATTTCCGCAATTTACTTTCCGCACCCCTAACTGTTAAATGCATGAAAGAATGTATGTAAATAAAATTAATCCGTAGCTCACAAATAACATGTACAAAAACATTAACTGAAAAACAACACACAAAGCACATGCCACTCCTAGGATACACTTCACTCGTTGCCTCGAAACGTGGTCGTCAAGTATAGGGTGTCTTAGAGGTCGCCCTTTTGTCCTAAAGATCCAGTTGCCTCGGATAAAAGGATCTAGGACATTAGGGTTACTTCTAAGGTGTCCTACCATTGCTTCGGTGACCACATTGTCCCTATAATCGAATTGACCCGAACACCTCCAACGATGGTGCTACCTACCTCTCAATGGTGGGATAGCACTATCTAAAGGACTCTTACACAGCCTAATTTCTTAGAGTAGGTAGATTCTCCTGGGTACTTGCTCTTTTCAAAACAAACAAAACAACTTTTCGCACTCACACTTTCTAAAAAGTTTTCCAAACAAATTTTTCCTACACTCTTGAGGACAGATACAAGACTTACTTAGAAATTTTTCAAACGAAACCTTTTTCAAAACCCACACACACTTGAAAAGCAAACAAATTTTGAAAACATAAGAGCAAGTACCTAAGAGCCCGTGGATAACCACGGATAGAAAGGGTGCTAACACCTTCCCTTTCTATAAATCTACCTCCCGAACCGAGAAACATTCTCAAAGAAGGAATTTTGCTGTGCTTTTGTCCTTTCCATATTGGAGAACATAAAAAGACGGTGGCGACTCTTGCTTACCGCGACATTTCGCGAAACCAGCATTCCAAAACAGTCAGTTCTATATCCACCGATCACAGAACTGGCGACTCTGCTGGGGATATTAATAAGTGAGGTGTACCTTAGGATTAGATCATACTTATGTTTTCAATTGCTTTTCTTTGATTGCTTTATATTTGTGGGCTTTGCATCGGAGTTTCATAGATCCTAACCCGGATCTGGGGATACCCTTTTTAGGTAGCATAAGCTTTGAGGGACCTGTCCGGCGTAGACCGACACGGGTGAAGCAGTGGCTACGTTGGTGTGGCACCTTAGTCTGTACCGATATCCCTTGTGTTGCAACGAGGAGAATATGGGTCTTCTGAGGAGTCATTAAGCACCAACCGATCTTAGAACCCTAATGTGACCCAACTTGGCCATAGAACAGTAGCAGTATGCTACACCCATTGAGGCTAAACTCTCGCGATGGTTCTGGCCGCAAGAAAAGATTGCGACGCTGGAGTTATGACCGATTGAGGGTAGTCAGAGATATTGGAATCCTCTAGAACCCGGTTACTTTTGATAGGACAGGTCTTAACCAACGAAACTGAAAGAGGGTAGTACCTGAACTTCATGCTGGCCTAAACTCTATGGGCTATCTGGTGTGACTTGTGTGCCTTCAAACTTGACTACTTGCATGTTTGTTATCTGACACTTGAGTTTCTTGCAGTTTTGTTTGTAGTCTTTAATTGGGACTCATTACAGGGTTTACTTACGTCACTCCACGCATAGCATAACATCATACCATCATACCATTGCATACATCCTACATAAGGACTAATCCATTTCAAGGATCTCAAGGGTTTGTGATGCAGGTCATGATGAACCAAATGTCTAGCAAGGGGCAAAGGGGATTTATTTTCCTCTAGCCAAGGTTGTCCAGAAATCCAAGCATGATGACCTGAGTCAGGGGCTATGACCCACTCGATATGGTGAGCTTTGACTCTTGAAGAAGGACTCTCAACAACATGAAGTTCCTTCAATCAAGCTACCGAATTCAAATTCTAACAATTTTCTTGTTTATCCCGCGAGATCCTTGAAAACATTGCATGCATACATATACATCATTGCATTACAGATACCCTTGGTATAGGTCTCTTACCTCCTTCGCTGTTTATTTCAGCACTGGATTCCCAACAAGACAACCAAGATCTTCATGCTCAAGAGACTCAGTTCGGGGAAATCCTCCTAAATCTATCCAAGGGGCAGGAAGAGCTGAGAACACTCCTCATGGGGACTTTGGTCAAGAACAGTCCTGAAGACGATAGGGACAAATGGCTGAAACGTCTACAAGCTGAGGTGGATATAATGAGAACCCAGATGCTGGGGCAAATGGCTCTTATCCAAGACTTAGCTCAAAGACAAGAAGAGCCCAGGGTTCTCGTCAACCAACTGCTTCGGGATAACCAACTGGGGCAAACAACTAAGGTTGAAGAGCAAGCCATCATTCAACCACCTGTGGGGCAAGAAGACAAGGGAAAAGCTCCTCAGTTTGCTTCAGGGTCACAAGCCCGGTATCAACCTCACCAGCGTCAACAGGGTAATCGGTGTAAGCGAAATACAGCTGGAAGACATTTCTTGGAGACTGGTATACCATCATCACTGATACTGAAACGCCTGTTGGAGGTCAAGCTGATTGCTTTAAAGGATCCTCCTAAGAAGCTCAACATAACCTCCCTAAAGTACAATCCTGATGAAAGGTGTGGCTACCATTCTGACAGTCCTGGACATGACACCGACGACTGTTAGAGCCTGAGGAACAAGATCCAAGACTTGATCGACGGAAGGATGCTGGAGTTCATGCCGGGTGGAAAAATGAAAATCTTATGCTGAGAATCTTCCATCTGAGATGACTACTGCAAACTAAGAAGCTTTTGTTCATTCGAATGTTCAAGTTGTATTTTTCTTTGATTGTTCAAACATTTGTTCACGTCAAACTGTTTTACTTTATCAATGCATCGCATATGTCTGTTTTGAATCAATATATTCGCATTCGCTATATTCAAACTGCTTTCATTTTTTCATGTCAACTCTCAATTAATAATTCTAAGCCTCTTGAGGGAGGATGACGAAAATGATACCATGATCTTTACAGTATGCTTTTGAACAGACCCCGCTGATGAGGTACGGGCATTGTTTCAATTCCTAACCACTGGAGTTATAAGGAAGATAATCCCTCGTCAACCCCTTTGAGCCAAAGAAGTAGAAGTTTTTCTTTTCACAAAAATTAAAACCCTTAATCATAACCTGGGGCGGGGTAGTTCTCTCAGTTGATCCAGGTGCATAATGAATGGCACCAAAGAAGTCCTTACAAAACAAAAGACAGTGATGGTTCCGAATGATCATAAAGAAAGGAAGTCATTATCTCCCAAAAATAAAAGCCCATTAAGTCAAAACCTATGAAGGAGACTTACAAAACTGGGGCATCCCGCTGACTGTGATCATGAAAGAAAAAGTTCAGGCAAAAAACAGGGACAATGAAATCAAAAAAGAAAAGAGGTCCTATAAACCCTCAACAAAAAAAAGAGGAATGACCGCCTATTCCAAATAAATTGTCAATATCCGAACCATCACCGGTATATCAGAGCAAAAGACTCAAGCAAGGTCTAACGCATGATCAGCTGAGTTTAGGTTTGAAGAACAGCACGAAGAACGGGTGGGTACAAATAAAACTTGAGCCTTTATCCTTTGTTTCTTAAACCGTGAACCAGGCCACGCTACAACCCTTAAAAGTCCTAGCTGAAGCATGGGTTAGTTCGAAAGCATACTGTTACCAAAGGTATCCTGACTCCTTAGGGCTCACTGAAAATTTTGAGTTGACATCACATGTTACAAAATTTGCTTGTTTTTATAAAGAAATTGCATTTTCAAAAACTTCAAGACAGACATAAGCTTTGCATTTTTTATAACATTGCTTGCATATGACTATTTGTTTGAACAGCATAGAAGTTCGTACGACGAATGTCTAATGAACAAAAGCACCTCCAATCCAGGGGCATGGCATGATCATTGTCCAACATCTGGGGCAGTTAGGTCAAGATTTGGAGAATCTCTCAAAAGGCCAACCAGCTTGGGGCAAATCTCCATCACTTGGAGCATTGGACGATCAAACGAAGATCTTCTGATAGTATGGCAGCACAACACTAATAACAGTGACAACTCCCTGCACTCTGAGAGCGGAGACATAGTCGGAAAAAATACTGCGCATAATCAAAGACCCACTAGGTTGACACACCTAGGCAAAAATAAGGGCTTCCCGGCGAACCAAAAGGGTTCGGGCAAAAATAAGGGATGAAAATGAAAAAATCTGTACACCCAGCAAGTCGAAAACCTGAAAAGGCGGCTTGGGCAAAAATGGGTATCCCGGTGGACTGAAAACCCGAAAGGGCGGTCCAGGAAAAAGTTAGGGATCAAAGCGTACGACTATGTCCCGGTATCTCGTCACTTGCCTACCAGAAGAAGAATTGTCAACCGGAAGTTATCAAGGCCTCCACAGGTACCTTCTCCCGCAGAAGCTGGGGCAATAATAATTGTCTGGGTGGTTTGGTTGCTCTGTCCACAGGTACAAGGTAAGTTCGGCTGAAGAATATGACCAAGATACCTTCACTCCCCGAGAGAAAGACAAATCAACAATACTCTCTCCGAGCAGAGTTGGTCTCCCATCAGCCCTGACAAGGCACAATATCTCCAGCAAGTCAGCGACACTCTCCCCAAGCAGAGTTAGTTTACTCCCAAAGTTTCCCCAGGAAAGTTGAATCAATCTCCCCAGTAGAGTTTTGGAAGCTTATCCCCAACAGATTCTGGAAGCTTATCCCCTGCGAGCATGAACGCGTCTCCCCAACTATATTCAAGGGTTATTCCCCACCAGAGCTTATAATTGGGTTATCCTCAGCTAATTAACACGGAAAGATCGTCCTCGGCGAAGCTCTTCTTATCCCCAGCGAAGTTCATCAAATCTTTCAACAAAACTTATCAACGGAATCCCCAGCGGAGTTCTCATCAAAACCACAGCGAAGCATCTCTTCCCACAGAGTAATTCCCCGCACAATAACCTCTTCATCAAGTTTATTCCCCAACGGAGTCATCTTCTCCTACCGGATTATTCTTGTAACCATCATCCCCAGCGGAAACAAAGAACTCTACTCTTCAACATCAGCCCAGGATTCAACTTCCCGGCATTCGTCAAGGATTTATTTTCCCAGACGAAAATACATTCATAAACATATCACATTTCATACATCCTGCTTACATACATGATAAAGTGCATACGACACTATCTCATTGAGAACATCATGACATCATGCATCTCATACATCATGACATTGCATACAACTGATGTTTTGCCTTTTCAGGAAAAAGGTCAATCCAAAGATAATTACTATCAACTGTCGCAATTCCAGATTCGATTCCTGTATCTAGCCAGGGCATATCTGTGAGAGATTAATTATAGATTCGACGCCTGTATCCAACCAGGGCATATCTGCATGACAAATTCCAGATTCGATTCCTGTATCCAGCCAGGGCACGTCTGAAGAGTTTGAATATTCGATTCATGTATCCAGCCAGGGCGTATCTGTTGACGACTAATTCCAGATTCGATTCCTGTATCCAGTCAGGGCACGTCTGAAGAGTTTGAAGATTCGATTCCTGTATCCAGCCAGGGCATATCTGTTGACGACTAATTCCAGATTTGATTCCTGTATCCAGCCAGGGCACGTCTGAAGAGTTTGAAGATTCGATTCCTATATCCAGCCAGGGCATATCTGTTGACGACTAATTCCAGATTCGATTCCTGTATCCAGCCAGGGCACGTCTGAAGAGTTTGAAGATTCGATTCCTGTATCCAGCCAGGGCATATCTGTTGACGACTAATTCCAGATTGGATTCCTGTATCCAGCCAAGGCACGTCTGAAGAGTTTGAAGATTTGATTCCTGTATCCTGCCAGGGCATATCTGTTGACGACTAATTCCAGATTCGATTCCTGTATCCAGCCAGGGCACGTCTGAAGAGTTTGAAGATTCGATTCCTGTATCCAGCCAGGGCATATCTGTTAACGACTAATTCCAGATTCGACTCCTGTATCCAGCCAGGGCACGTCTGAAGAGTTTGAAGATTTGATTCATGTATCCATCCAGGGCATATCTGTTGACGACTAATTCCAGATTCAATTCCTGTATCCAGCCAGGGCACGTCTGAAGAGTTTGAAGATTCGATTCCTGTATCCAGCCAGGCATATCTGTTGACGACTAATTCCAGATTCGACTCTTGTATCCAGCCAGGGCACGTCTGAAGAGTTTGAAGATTCGATTCCTGTATCCAGCCAGGGCATATCTGTTGACGACTAATTCTAGATTCGATTTCTGTATCCAGCCAGGGCACGTCTGAAGAGTTTGAAGATTCGATTCCTGTATCCAGCCATGGCATATCTGTTGACGACTAATTCCAGATTCGATTCCTGTATCCAGCCAGGGCACGTCTGAAGAGTTTGAAGATTCGATTCCTGTATCCAGCCAGGGCATATCTGTTGACGAGTAATTCCAGATTCGATTCCTGTATCCAGTCAGGGCACGTCTGAAGAGTTTGTAGATTCGACACCTGTATCCAGCCAGGGCATATCTGCGTAATGAGTTTGAAGATCAACCCATGTAACAGGCCAGGTAATTATCTTTCTTTCTCAGGTACGCAAGTTCTCGCTAAGGAATCTCTTACGCGATCGACACCTAGATGGCATCTATAAGCCCATCTCCACAACTATCCATCACAGTTCCAAATGGCATCTATAAGCCCATTCTCGACAAGGTTCTGTCACATCTCCAGATGGCATCTATAAGCCCATCCTCATATCCACCATCTCTCCAAATGGCATCTGTAAGCCCATTCCCGCTATCACACTGCTGATACTCTACTATGTGAGTGCAAATTTCTGGGCACTCTAGTGTTCAATCATCTTCCACCCTCGGATCACGAAAGGCACACAAGCCAATCTACATCCTCAGGTCTAAGAAGATTGAACAGGGGCAACTGTTGTACCCCAAAATTTGCCATCCCATATTCTTCAAAGTTTTGACAAGCATCACCTCAAATGGTTCAAAGTCTACTCAAGGGTTGCACAATTCAAACACCCTCCTAAGCCAGTCAAATTAGGGTTTTGGTTCTTGCAAGGAAGTTGAGGTTTTCAAGGGCTTAATCAAGTCCAATATGCTCATATACATTGTCAAGCATCTACATGCCAAGTTTCAAGGCTCACAAGGTCAAGTTGCACAGTCAAAAACCCTAATTGCTTCACAATCAACTGTAGGGGTAAAATGGTCATTTGGTAGTCAAAAGTCAAAATTTTTGGTCAACATCTTATTTTTAAGCCACAATCATCATTTGATCAAGTCTTGATCATGATTCCACAAGAATGGCTCAAAAATCATCAAGATGCAAAAGTTTCCATTTTTGGACAGCTGAAAAAGTCAACTGTAAATTGACCAAGGCATAACTTTTTCATGGTTCATCAGAAAAATCCCATCCAATTCTCATTTTGAAGGGGATGACATTTCCTACAACTCATCTTCACATTCCAAGTCCAAGAAATGCTCTCACAAAAAGTTATCAATTTCAACATTATAGGTCATTTTCAAAAGTCAAAAAAAAGGCATTTTAAGTCAAAGACCATAACTTGAGATTGGTAACTTCAAATGACATGGGACCAAAGGCATTGGTTAGAGGACTTCAGTACCTTTCCAAAATGTCCAAGAACATGTTCATATGATCAAAATTGAGAAAGATATGCATTGGAGAAGTTGGGAAATTTTCATGAAATGGCCAAAGTCAACTATCCTTAAAACTTCAATTTTTTGACAAAAGGGCCCACTTTTTTCCACTTGATTCATCCTTGTCATGCCACCCACGTGTTCCATGACCCATTACAAGACCAAACATTTATTTTTACATTTTTATTTATTTTTTATGGATTTAATTCACTTTAATCCATAATAATTCAAATAAAAATAAAAAAAATGAGTTAAATGGTATCTTTGGGTTTGAATGACCTTGATGTATCATGAATCACATACCAAATTCGTGCCAAGCCTATTATGAGCATGAAATTCAAATTTTGGACAAAAAAGGCAAATGCTTTAATGGTGATAAAGAGGAAATCTCAAGACTTCATGGCAAAGGTTAAAGGCTCATATATTGTTTGATTCTCATTCACTAACATATATGCAAGCCTCCCATACTGTATACACAACCTAGAAACCTCTGAGGCAGCAAAACCAAATTCAAAAATTCCAAAGAAAAGTGTGAAACTGAAACCTCACTTGCAGCATAATTCAAACCTTCCTCTTGATCAAAACACATTCCTTACACCCCCAGGAATCATTTGCAGCCAAGAACGAGCCAAAAACCCCAAGAACTCGTGCTACACAAGTCATACGGTTTACATTCTTTTTCAAAATCACAATCATCCATTCATACGTTTTAACACTTTTTATTGATTGCATTGTGCTCACAGGATCCATACGAAGCTTTCCATATGATTTAATTTGATTATGAAGCTCTAACATGAAAGTTGCCATTGTTAGGTTCTAGGTTTTTAAAGCTTTGGAATTGGGGTTTTTCACATTGTGTAAAATTAAACCTCAAGACATACATGGTCAAACTCAGCATGACAAGACGAATCCAAAACATCCCTTGCGCCCTTTTTATATTGCTTGTGTGCTTAATCGCTATTTTTGATGTTTCCAGTTTGTGGAGGTTTAAAACCCCTGCTATCTGCTTTATATTTTTAAAGGAAACGAAGAAGATGAAGGACGTGCCTCCATGTGGTTGGCCAGTTCAAATAATATGCGCGCTTTTACTCTTTCCAAGCATAATTGGCATTTTCCTATATTATCTTCATTATCCAATATGTTTACAAACAAACGCGCTTGGTTCAGTGGTTGGAGACATGGCTAGGCATCACTGGGACCTGGGTACGATTCCTAGGTCCCCCCATAATTCCATGTTATTTTTTCTAATGCTTTCTTGTGCAGCATTCCAAAGAATGCACATCATACACCTCACCCAGGAGGGCGCCAAGTGGCCTCAGAAGCAGATCCAAGGGCCAGAAAATGATGAGCACCATATTCAGGAGTCAACCCAAGCGCAGGCAATTCCAAAAGTGAGCAAGAGTTTGTTTCTATTGGGCCAGAAGTTCAACAATAAACCTCCAAAAAAGATCCACACCCCATGGTTCTTTCATATTTTCTTTTCTCATATTTTTTTATTTTATTTTCTTTTAACTAATTATTATTTTATTGTTATTATTTAATTAACTCATAATTAATTTTTCACAATATAAAACCAAAAAAAATGTAAATACTTTATTAATTTCATTTAGGCAATTATTTTGTAAATAAATATTCATAAATTGAATTAGCTTTTAATTAGGCAATTTTAACTTTTTAAATAACTAAAATAAATTTAGAATTAGTTTTTTATTAACTTTTAATTTTTATTTCCTTTTATTTTATTTCATTAAAAAACATAAAAACACAAAAAATATTTCCTTTTAATAAATTAATTAATTAGTAATTAGGCTTTATTTAATTAATTGCATTTAATTCAAAAAAGACAAAAAAAAATTCATTTCTTTTCTTAAAAGGGTCAAAACCCTTAAGACATTCCCGATTAATTTTTGTCTGCGCGCATTTATTTTATATTGATTATTATGTAACTGCTTCAAGAATGTAATAGTAATTAGGTTTATTGCTTTCTTTATTTTCCGTACTTTATCAAAACGGGTCTTTGTATTTTTGGCGATGTATAGACTCGCGCCTTGTAATAGCGTAGAATTTATATTTCCGCAATTTACTTTCCGCGCCCCTAACTGTTAAATGCATGAAAGAATGTATGTAAATAAAATTAATCCGTAGCTCACAAATAACATGTACAAAAACATTAACTGAAAAACAACACACAAAGCACATGCCACTCCTAGGGTACGCTTCACTCGTTGCCTCGAAACATGGTCGTCAAGTATAGGGTGTCTTAGAGGTCGCCCTTCAGTCCTAAAGATCCAGTTGCCTCGGATAAAAGGATCTAGGACATTAGGGTTACTTCTAAGGTGTCCTACCATTGCTTCGGAGACCACATTGTCCCTATAATCGAATTGACCCGAACACCTCCAACGATGGTGCTACCTACCTCTCAATGGTGGGATAGCACTATCTAAAGGACTCTTACACAGCCTAATTCCTTAGAGTAGGTAGATTCTCCTGGGTACTTGCTCTTTTCAAAACAAACAAAACAACTTTTCGCACTCACACTTTCTAAAAAGTTTTCCAAACAAATTTTTCCTACACTCTTGAGGACAGATACAAGAGTTACTTAGAAATTTTTCAAACGAAACCTTTTTCAAAACCCACACACACTTGAAAAGCAAACAAATTTTGAAAACATAAGAGCAAGTACCTAAGAGCCTGTGGATAACCACGGATAGAAAGGGTGCTAACACCTTCCCTTTCTATAAATCTACCTCCCGAACCGAGAAACATTCTCAAAAAAGGAATTTTGCTGTGCTTTTGTCCTTTCCATATTGGAGAACATAAAAGACGGTGGCGACTCTTGCTTACCGCGACATTTCGCGAAACCAGCATTCCAAAACAGTCAGTTCTATTTCCACCGATCACACAAATGCTTCTTCTATTTATAGGCAAAGGACTTGTGAACAAAGGCTGAATACGTTTACAACACAACATGTTATGGTTTGGTTGGGATGTAAATATCAAACTATGTCAAGTACTCCATGGTTCCAAGATGAAGTACCAAAGTTGCTGGTTTAGAGGGGTTGATTTCCATGTTTTATGGTGGAGTAAAATTAGAAACCAACAAAGTATGGGCTCAAGACAAACTTTTTACAAAAAGCTTGCTTTTCAAGAAAATCAATGGTGCCTTTATGCCATAAATGGAAAGATCTTTTGGACAATGGCTCAAACACTTGGGTAATAGCTCAAGCTCTTGTGTAAACATTAAATTATGTAGAGATTTGCAAGTCACAAGGCCTGCAAAGTAAGATTATGCAGCACATCATGCCAATTGGATTATGTGTTCTTCAACAAAAATGGCTTGCAATTCAAAGATGAATGCTCAACTTCATGCCCTTGAATCTCTTAGCACAAATATGATAAATTCATGCTCTTGGATGTTTTGGAAAGCTTGAAACAACCTCTATAACTTTCATGTTGGCCATTTTGACAAAATCATCTTGGAACTATTTGAAAAAATGCTAAGAAGTTGGGATAAAATCCTGAACAAAATCTATTGAAAATTTATCTAAGTGTAAAATGAAAATGTCATGACTTCATGAATTTATAACTCAAAATCCAAGCACTTCTAGGAGAAGTTGTGTAAAGCAATGTTGTAGATATCATGGAAATCTACAACTTTCATGTTGAAAGTTACCCTTGAACAGTCTTGCATCTTGGTAAAAGAATGGCATAAAGTGATGAAATTATCATGTATAAAAACAACTAAGAAAATTTCCAAGTCTTAGAAATCTTTACTTTTCAAGTTGACTTTTGACTTTCTTAACTTCTTGATGATCAAGCTTGATATTTTTGATGAATTGTGATATTTGAAACTTAATGTTGACCAAAAAGTCAAAGTTTGACTTTCTAGTATGCAATTGACCATTTTGCCCTTGTGCCAATTTCAAGCCTAAATTGATGTATCAGTGTTGCAAACTTGACGTCGTAGAATATCTTGTGAGCAAATACTTGACAAATGAGAGGGAAAATTTTGGGGTACAACAGCTGCCCCTGTTCAATCTTATTAAACCTGAAGAGTTAGATTGGCGAGTTCTGCCATTCGTGACTCGAAGGTGGAAGATGATTGGACACTAGAGTGCCCAAAAATTTGCACTCGGCGATGCGATGATAGGAGGAATGGGCTTAAAGATGCCATTTAGAGAGGTGATAGAATCTTGTTGGATATGGGCTTGTAGATGCCATCCAAGAATGCTTGTTGAATTGTAATTTGTAACTTGAAAGAATGGATATCAGAATCGCGTCTGTGTCTGGAGCGTATCTGAACTGTATCAGAAAGTTGAATCTGAATTAGTATCAGGATGGCATCTATATCTGGAGCGTATCTGAATTGTATCTGAAAGCTGGATCTGAATGAGTATCAGAATGGCATCCGTATTTGGAGCGTATCTGAACTGTATCAAAAGGTTGAATCTGAATGAGTATCAGGATGGCATCCGTATATGGAGCGTATCTGAACTGTATCTGAAATCTGGATCTGAATGAGTATCAGGATGGCATCCGTATCTGGAGCGTATCTGAACTGTATCAAAAGGTTGAATCTGAATGAGTATCAGGATGGCATCCGTATCTGGAGCGTATCTGAACTGTATCTGAAAGCTGGATCTGAATGAGTATCAGGATGGCATCAGTATCTAGAGTGTATCTGAACTGTATCAAAAGGTTGAATCTGAATGAGTATCAGGATGGCATCCGTATCTGGAGCGTATCTGAACTGTATCAAAAGGTTGAATCTGAATGAGTATCAGGATGGCATCCGTATCTAGAGCGTATCTGAACTGTATCTGAAAGTTGGATCTGAATGAGTATCAGGATGGCATCCGTATCTGGAGCGTATCTGAATTGTATCAAAAGGTTGAATCTGAATGAGTATCAGGATGGCATCTGTATCTGGAGCGTATCTGAACTGTATCAAAAGTTTGAATCTGAATGAGTATCATGATGGCATCCGTATCTAGAGCATATATGAACTGTATCTGAAAGCTGGATCTGGATGAGTATCAGGATGGCATCCGTATCTAGAGCATATCTGAACTGTATCAAAAGGTTGAATCTTAATGAGTATCAGGATGGCATCCGTATCTGAAGCGTATCTGAACTGTATCCGAAAGTTGAATCAGAATGAGTATCAGGATGGCATCCGTATCTGGAGCGTATCTGAATTGTATCTGAAAGATGAATCTGAATGAGCATCAGGATGGCATCCGTATCTGGAACTTATCTGAACGGTATCTGAAAGGTTGGGTTGTTTGAGCTGGTCGAGTAGATATTTGTCCTGTCTGGTTTCAGGTATTAATCCTTGACTTGAGAAAGATAGTTTTCCTGGCTTGTTACAGGTGTTAATCTGAAACTTGAAAAGTTTGGTCGACTAGATAGTTATCCTGTCTGGTTTCAGGTATTAATCCTTGACTTGAGAAAGATAGTTTTCCTGGCTTATTACAGGTGTTAATCTGGAACTTGAAAAGGTTGGTCGACGAGATAGTTGTCCTATCTGGTTTCAGGTATTAATCTTTGATCTGAGAAAGAAAGATAGTTTTCCTGGCTTACTACAGGTATTAATCTTCAATCTCTTCACGTAGATAGTTTTCCTGGCTTGTTACAGGTATTAATCTACAATCAGTCGTCCACAGATAGTTTTCCTAGCTTGCTACAGGTATTAATCTGGAACTTGAAAAGGTTGGTTGACGAGATAGTTGTCCTGTTTGGTTTCAGGTATTAATCCTTGACATGAGAAAGATAGTTTTCCTGGCTTGTTACAGGTGTTAATCTGGAACTTGAAAAGGTTGTTCGACGAGATAGTTGTCCTGTCTGGTTTCAGGTATTAATCCTTGACTTGAGAAAGATAGTTTTCCTGGCTTGTTACAGGTGTTAATCTGGAACATGAAAAGGTTGGTCGACGAGATAGTTGTCCTGTCTGGTTTCAGGTATTAATCTCTGACCTGAGAAAGAAAGATAGTTTTCCTTGCTTGCTACAGGTATTAATCTTCAATCTCTTCACGTAGATAGTTTTCCTGGCTTGTTATATGTATTAATCTACAATCAGTCGTCCACAGATAGTTTTCCTGGCTTGCTACAGGTATTAATCTGGAACTTGAAAAGGTTGGTCGACGAGATAGTTGTCCTGTCTGGTTTCAGGTATTAATCTTTGACCTGAGAAAAAACGATAGTTTTCCTGGCTTGCTATAGGTATTAATCTTCAATCTCTTAATGTAGATAGTTTTCCTGGCTTGTTACAGGTATTAATCTACAATCAGTCGTCCACAGATAGTTTTCCTGGCTTGCTATAGGTATTAATCTGGAACTTGAAAAGGTTGCTGGTAGCCATCTGTTGATTGACCTTTTTTTTTCTGAAAAAGGTAAAATGTTAGTTGTATGCAATGTCATGATGTATGAAATGTGTGATGTCATGATGTTCTCAAAAATAAATGAGATTGTGTCATATGCACTTTATCATGTATGTAAATAGGAGGTATGAAATGTGAAACGTTTATGAATGTATTTTCGTCTCAGAAAATAAATCCTTGACAGATGTCGGGGAGTTTGTTAAATCCTGGACTGTTGTTGAAGAGTATGTGTGTCTTCAAACTTTGCTTAGAATGTTTCCACCGGGGATTCCTGTTTTGTTGTTTGAGGAGAACTCCGCTGGGAAATATTGAAAACTCTGTGGGGAGTATGTTTATTCCTGCTTGGGAAAAGAGTTCAGGAGTCTAGGTTGTCCGTTACTCTACTGGGGAGTCAAAGTTGAACTGATATTTGGTCGGGTCCAGGTTCCATAGTAACTTGTTGGGGATTGTAGAGTAGTCTACTTGGGAAGAGGAGCTGTGGTCCTTTGATTTGTAGTAGTTGGAGAGGCTAACCTCAAGCTTGGGGAATCCTGCCGTTGGTAGGGGAAATAAACCCAGTTGCCGGTTTTGCTAGAGAGATGATGACTTCGTTGGGGAAAGTCCTCGAGGACTCTTGAGGTTGTCTCAGCTGGGGAAAGGTTTTCAGAGATTAAACTCTTGCTGGGGAATCATCCTATGAGAAGGATTTTGGGGAGATTTGTCAATGCCCCCTAGTAGCAAGTGTTTGTGGCACTGCTAGAAAATGTTTGATTGTGCGTAACCCTTTTCTTAGATTGACGTTCAATGCCCCAAGTGACGGAGATGGAGACTTGCCCCTGGTTACTCTGCAATTCTTGAGAGATTTCTTGGAATCTTGATTGGACTGCCCCAGGTGTGCTGGATAGTGACATGTCATTCCCCCTTGTTGATAGGAGATTTGTCATTGTAAGTGTCATCCCACTCGAAGTGATTTTGTTCACTGGAAGAGCTTTCGTTCATCGGATATTCGTTGTGTGAATTTCTCGGCTGTCAAACAAATAGCCATATGCAAACAGCGATATTCAAATAATGCAAAGCTTATGCTTGTCTTGACATTTTAAAAATGCTTTTTAGCAAGTAAAGAAATTTTGTAAGAAAAATTCAACTCAGGATTTAGAGTAAAGCCCTACAGGAGTCAGGATACCTTTTATAACAATATGCTTTCGAACTAACCCATGCTTCAATTAGGACTTTTGAAGGGTTGTAATGTGGTTTGGTTTACGGTTTAAGAAACAAAGGATACGGCTCAAAGTGTATTTGTACCCACCTATTCTTCGTGATGTTCTTCAGTCCTAAACTCAGTTAATTGTGCGTTTGAACTCCAATGATGTTTTGGTGATGGTTCAGACAAGTTTAGTTTATCTGAAGGCAATCATTTTTTGCAACATTTTTCATGTTGGTAGCGGATCTGTAGTTACCTCTTTTTTTCCTTTTTTGTTTATTATCCCTGATTTTGCCTTACTGTTCTTGTTTTGAGATTACAGTCAGCGGGATGCCCCAGTTTTCTTAAGTCTCCTTTGTAGGTTTTGACTTAGTGGGCTTTTCTTTTTGAGATATAATGACCGCCTATGTGATTGGGAACCATCACCGTCTTTTGATTCCAGAGGAATGTTTTGATGTCATTCGTTGTATCACAAGATGAGAGTTTGCGGCTAAACGTGCATTTGAATTAACTGAGAGACTACCCTGCCTCAGGTTTTGATTAAAGGTTTCAATTTGTGTTAAAACAGAAAACTTCTACTTCTTTGGCTCGAAGGGGTTGACTAGGGATTATCTTCCTTATAACTCCAGTGTTTAGGATTTGAAAAACGCCTGTACATCGTCAGCAAAGTCTGTCCAAAAGCATACTGTATAAGATTATGGCATTGTTTTCGTCATCCTCCCTCTAAAGGCTTGTAACTTTTAGCAAGAGTTGAATGTCATAAAGTGAGTAAAAAGCACAGTTTAAATGTAATGAAAATTAGTGGATCAAATTAAGACAAACATATGCAATTCATTAATTAAACAAAGTTTGACATTAATAGATAATTGTTTGAACAAGCAAAAGAAATTACAACTGAAAATTCAAATGAACAGAAGCATCTTTGTCTGAACTTGTCACTTTAGGTGGTGAGCCTTTGAAGGATGACAGAAGAACTCAGACTGACCATCTTGTGTGAACTCTAGTTCTCCCTCGTCGATCAGTTCTTGAATTTTATTTCTCAATGTCCAACAACTATTGGTGTCATGTCCCGGACTGTTGGAGTGGTACGCACATCTTGTATTTGGATTGTATCTTGGGGAGGCTGTGTTGGGATTCTGAGGAGGGTCCCTTAATACAACCATCTTGGCCTCCAAATGTGTTGTAGTGCTTGAGACAATGACATGTTGATTCCGGTGAAGCATCTATCAGATGTATTCCGCCTACGCTGATTACCCTGTTGTTGGCGAGATTATTGTTGGGCTCGTGACCTGGAAACAAATTGGAAAGGTGCACTCTCGGCTCCTTGTCTCATGGGAGGCTGAATGATGATTTAATCCTCAATCCTAGGTGTTTTCCCCATTTTGTTACATTCATCCCGACGAAGCTTATTGATGAGGACCCTCAGCTCTTCTTGTCCTTGTGCCAGATTTTGGATAACGGCCATTTGGCCCACCAGTTGTCCCATCATTTGGACCATCATTATGGCTATCTCGATTTGTAGCAATTCCAACTGGTCATCTTTGTTGCCCTTAGGATTCCCCATGGCCATTCCCTTAGTGAGGAGAGCTTTCACTTCTTCTTGCCCCTTGGATAGGTTCAAGAACATTTCTCGGAGTTGAACGTTTTAAGCCTGGATGTCTTTCACTGTTTGTTCCATCTTACTGAAATAAACAGTAGGAAGATAAGGAGACCTGTATGGGAGAAACCTGTCATGATATGATGCATGATATGTGGATGCAATGTTTTCGAGGATCTTGCAGGGTAAACAAAGAAAAAGTTAGAAGTTTGAATTTGGTCAACATCTCTGATTGGAAAACTTTGTATTGGTGGATGTCCTTCCATGAGAATCAAGCTCACCATGTCAAGTGGGTCATAGCCCTTGACTCAAGTTTGTTTTAATTGATCTTTGACGGTGTTTGGTCAGATGAAAATAAATCCTCTTGCCCCTTAATAGACATCTGGTTCATTGTGAACCTGCATCAAAGACCCTCGAGATCCTTGAAATGGTTATTGAAAATGCTATGATATGATGTTATGATGTTATGCACAAGTATGCGAAGTAAACAAGCTTATACAAATAATCATGTACACACAGAGCAGACAAGTCCTTAGGTTTAGGCTTGCATGGAGTTAGTAGGTAAGTCCCCTCTTGAAGTTTAGTTGGCTTAACCTGTCCTAGTAATAGTAATGGGGTTCTAAAGGATCTCAATATCATTGACCTTTCTCTTAGGCATTGTCTCAGCACAACAATCTTTTCTTGCGGTCGAGATATCCCAAAAGTCTAGCCTCAATGAGTGTAGTATCGAGTATCAACCAATTTTCAGCTCTACACCGAAACCGGCTATCTCACTACGTCTTAATGGCCAAGTTTGTTCAATTAGGGTTCTAAAGTCAATTAGTGCTTCATGACGCCACTCAGCGGTCCCGTATTCTCCTCGATTCACCACGAGGGATACCAGTACCCACAAATGCGTCACACTAACATAGCCATTGTTTAAACCATATCGTTCTACGTCGTACAGTCTTCACAATCTATTGCTATTTACCTAAAAAGGTGTCCCAGATCCGGGTGGAGGATCAAAGCAAACCTAATACAAAGAACTGAATATAAAGCACACAAGTCAAATAATGAAAGCGAGTAAAGGTGATCTAACCCTAAGGTAACCCCACTTTTATATTTTTTAAGTAGTCCCCAGCGGAGTCGCCAGTTCTGTGATACGGTGGGAGAACTGACTTGGGTGTTTTGCTTTTTATCACAAATGTTGCGGTTAGCAAGAGTCGCCACTGACTTTTCTTTTATCCAAAAGGAAAGGTGAAAAATTACAGAAAAGACCTTTGAGATTGTTTCTTGAGTTCGGGGGGTAGATTATGAAAAGGGAAGGTATTAGCACCCTTTTCATCCATGGTTTTCCATGGGCTCTTAGTTACTTGCTAGATCACTTGCTTTTGTTTGAATGTGCTTGTGGTGTGTGTTTTGTAAGTATTTTTGAAAATGGAACTTCGTAATGGTTCTCGTTTCTATAAGAACGCCTACAAAGTGTTTGTTTCGAAAATAGTTCAAAGGTATGTTTGTGAGATGTGTTTTTGGAAAGTATTTTGAAAATGTAACTTTGTAACGATTCTCGTTTCTATAAGAACGCATACAAAGTGTTTGTTTCGAAAATAGTTCAAAGATGAGAGTGTGGGTGTATAAAAATGTTTTTGTTGTGAGCAAGCGAGTACTAGGAGCGAATCTACCTACTCGAAAGGTCTTAAATGTGCTTTTCCTTCCCCTTTAGATGTGGCTATCTTACCATTGATTTGGTAAGAAGCCCCATCGTTGGATGTGAAGGGGAGGGCGTTAGGACGTTTGTATAGTAATAGAAGGCAACATATGGGACGTTTTAGCAATGTCGTTTTAGGGACTAGATCATTTACCGAAGGCAACATCGAGGGTCATCGAGGGACTACGATCTTTTATCGAGGGTCTTTGCTAAAACGCCCATGCTCGAGGGACATGACTATTTTCCAATAGGCAACAAGTAGAATTACCCTAAGGGTGTAAGTGTGCAAATGTGTTTTATTTACATGCATTTAGTCTTGATTAAGGTGGTCTACTTGTTGGTTTTATCTTTCCATACAAACCCAAATTTACTAGCATTAATATGAAAGCGATAAATTGCGAAAAGTAAAATTACTACGCTATTACATCATTATGGGGATGGGGTATACAAATTTACAAATGGGGATTGCAAGAAAATTAAACCCTAATTACTATTACAAGGCTTTGACAATTACATAATTTATAATGCAAAAAGAATAAAATATTCAAGAAGATGTGAAGTGAGAAAAATTGCTTTTTAGGGTTTTTTATAGCAAAAGATTTTGTAATTAATTTCATTAAAGAAAAATCTAAGTCTAAGTTAATTGTTTAGAAAAGTTTTTTTGAGGTTTCATTTTAACAAAAAGGTTTTATAAAGTTAGTTCATTTCTAAGCAATATAACATGTCCAAAATAAACTCAAAAATATATAAAAAAAACAAGAAATTTGGTGCCCGAGCTGACACGGGCCGTGTCGGGGGACACGGGCACCCATGTCAAGACCTATCCATGATTTTTATGCATTTTTTTGGTCCAGCCATCCTGACACGGCCGTGTCACCTGACACGGGCGCCCGTATCAGCCCCTGTTCATCTTTTTTGGTCATGTACGCACCAGTAACTCTGACACGGGCCGTGTCGATTGACACGGGCACCCGTGTCAGTCTCTGTACCTGAATTTTACTATGTTTTTCAACCCAAATAAACTAACACGGGTCGTGTCATGTGACAGGGGCACCCGTGTTAACCTCTGGTCTGGATTTTTTTAGTTTTTTCTCTTTGATCTGTCTTGTTATATCTTTTGAGCGCAAAAGCAAATGATGTATGAAAAATGAGATCACAGTTTGAGAAAGTTTACCTCTCAAAGCGGAAGCTTTAGGACACGTACGGATGTTTTCGGGTTCAAAGTGGTGATTGATCGAGCTCCTTTTAACCTTCTTGAAGTAGCTCCAACTTTCGTTTTGTGCTTAAAATGGTTGAACCGCTCCAACCAAGTTAAGTTGCACTGTATGTTTTTTTTTAGTTTGGAAGATGATGATAGTGATGTTACATAAGTTATTCTTATGTTTGAACAACTTCTATATGGTGTATATGAAGTGTTTGGATGGTTTGTTTGGAGAAAACTTGCAAGGTATGAGATTCAAAGATTTGGACTTCATAGCTCAAAAATGGAGGTTTTGTGTACAAATATGGTTTTTGACAGCAAAATGATTTTTGAGTGTTAGTTTCTCCTCCTCTTTTTCTGGCCTTTCTCTCTATTTCCTCTAACCTTTCTCTCTATTTTTCTAACCTTTCTCTCTATTTTTCTAACCTTTTAGTCTTGCAAATGCTTCTTCTATTTATAGGCAAAGGACTTGTGAACAAAGGCTGAATATGTTTACAACACAACATGTTATGGTTTGGTTGGGATGTAAGTATCAAACTATGTCAAGTACTCCATGGTTCCAAGATGAAGTACCAAAGTTGCTGGTTTAGAGGGGTTGATTTCCATGTTTTATGGTGGAGTAAAATAAGAAACCAACAAAGTATGTGCTCAAGACAAACTTTTTACAAAAAGCTTGCTTTTCAAGAATAACAATGGTGCCTTTATGCCATAAATGGAAAGATATTTTGGACATTGGCTCAAACACTTGGGTAATAGCTCAAGCTCTTGTGTAAACATTAAATTATGTAGATATTTGCAAGTAACAAGGCCTGCAAAGTAAGATTATGCAGCGCATCATTCCAATTGGATTATGTGTTCTTCAACAAAAATGGCTTGCAATTCTAAGATGAATGCTCAAATTCATGCCCTTGAATATCCTAGCACAAATATGATAAATTCATGCTCTTGGATGTTTTGGAAAGCTTGAAACAACCTCTATAACTTTCATGTTGTCCATTTTGACAAAATCATCTTGGAACTATGTGAAAAAATGCCAAGAAGTTGGGATAAAATCCTGAACAAAATCTGTTGAAAAATTCTCTAAGTGTAAAATGAAAATGTCATGACTTCATGAATTTATAACTCAAAATCCAAGCACTTCTAGGAGAAGTTGTGTAAAGTAATGTTGTAGATATCATGGAAATCTACAACTTTCATGTTGAAAGTTACCCTTGAACCGTCTTGCATCTTGGTGAAAGAATGGCATGAAGTGATGAAATTATAATGTATAAAAACAACTTAGAAAATTTCTAAGTCTTGGAAATCTTGACTTTTCAAGTTGACTTTTGACTTTCTTAACTTCTTGATGGTCAAGCTTGATATTTTTGATGAATTGTGATATTTGAAACTTAATGTTGACCAAAAAGTCAAAGTTTGACTTTCCAGTATGCAATTAACCATTTTGCCCTTGTGCAAATTTCAAGCCTAAATTGATGTATCAGTGCTGTAAACTTGACGTCGTAGAATATCTTGTGAGCAAATACTTGACAAATGAGAGGGAAAATTTTGGGGTACAACAGTAGGGTTACTTCGAAATGAGAGCCTGGGTAGTAGGGCTCGTGAGAAGGAACCTGGGTAGTAGGGTTTGGTGAAGGAACCTGAGTAGTAGGGTTTAGTGAAGGAACTTGGGTAGTAGGGTTTGGTGAAGGAACCTGGGTAGTAGGGTTTGTTGAAGGAACCTGGGTAGTAGGGTTTGGTGAAGGAACCTAGGTAGTAGGGTTACTTCGAAATGAAAGCCTGGATAATAGGGCTTGGTGAAGGAACCTGCGTAGTAGGGTTACTTCGAGATGAAAGCCTGGATAGTAGGGCTTGGTGAAGGAACCTGGGTAGTAGGGTTACTTTGAAATGAAAGCTTGGATAGTAGGGCTTGGTGAAGGAACCTGGGTAGTAGGGTTACTTTGAAATGTAAGCCTGGATAGTAGGGCTTGGTGAAGGAACCTGGGTAGTAGGGTTACTTCGTTTGATCTTGTATATTAGTTAACCCGTTTGGTTTCGGGAACTGATTCTCTCTTGGTTGCCTGCAGATATGACATGTATAACTGCTGCAATTGTTGGTGATAACTGTATTTCCTAAAAAGATAACAGGGTTAGTCATATGTGATGCATGAAATGAAGGGTGAGATGATGTTCTCAAAATAAATGAGAATATGTTGTATGTGATATGTGTGCGCATGTCATGATGTATGTTCATGAAATGCTAGTTGTGACACATCTGAGTCTGGGAAAATAAATCCCTGACTGCTGCTGGAGAATAAATATTATGTCGAGGCGAGATGCTGGAGGATAACTCTATGGGGGCCAATTTAGAGGAAGAGATATTCGGTTGACCTGGAGGAATAGACCCAGCTGGGGATGAAATTCTGTTGCTGGAGATGTTGAGCTCTCGTTGGAGATTGAGTTTTTGTACCCAGGGAAATGGGCCCTGCTTGGGGAGATGAAAATTTTTGGCTTGCCTGCGATTATGAACCTTGGCTGGGGAAAGTTATTCCCCGTGTCGGGAAGGCTGACATTAATGCCTTTGGATACTCTTACTCTGTGGGGAGTGTATGTAACAACAGTTATGTTTCCAAGCTGGCTCTATCCCGGTACCTGTTGGGCAGAGTAACCGTGGGGCTTGGCACTTCTTGTTTTCCTTATTTATAGAATTATGAGTAATTGTCTTTGTTTCTTATGTAAATGTTTACTTATGAGCAGCAATTATTTTCAAATGCATTTATCAAAAATAAATCATTGGACATTCTTGCAAAACAAAACAGAAAAAGAAAAAGAAATTGAAATTTTGTAAAAACGACTGGTATTGATTTTGAGATTGGCATGTAATAGGAATTTTGTACAAGGAGGCTAACGCTCTAGCAAGAAACACCGCCTAAAGATAGGATTATACAATTTGTGTAAAAATAAAAAACAGCTATGTGAAACAAACCCCATCGGGTTCCAACTCTGCTATTGCCTTTATGTCTTCAGGCATCTCATCACTTTGCTTCTTGGCCGAAGGTTGATCAGATTGGTTGGCACCGTCCGAGCTCGATAGTCGATTCTGAAGTCTGGTCTCAAGATAATCCGATGAGACATAGTGATGCGCTTTATATCCCTAACTTTTTCCTGGACCGCCCTTTCGGGTTTTCAATCCACCGGGATACCCCTTTTTGCCCAAGATGCCCTTTCGGGTTTTCGACTTGCCGGGTGTACAGATTTTTTCATTTTCATCCCTTACTTTTGCCCGAACCCTTTTGGTTCGCTGGGAAGCCCTTATTTTTGCCTAGGCCAGTCGACCTAGAGGGTCTTTGATTATGCATAGTATCTTTTTTCTATGTTTTCATTGACAGGGTGAGGAAGGTCGTCACCATTCATGTTGGTTAGAATCATAGCTCCTCCCGAGAAAATGTTCTTAACCATAAATGTCCCTTCGTACGTGGGGATCCATTTTCCCCTGGGATCACCTTGCGGCAGTATGATGCGTTTGATTACTAGATCCCCGACTTGATAACCTAAACGCCTGACTTTCTTATTAAAATCCTTGATCATTCGTTTTTGATACGTCTGGCCATGGCAGATAGCAGTGAGTCTTTTTTCATCGATTAGATTTAGTTGACCAAGTCGAGTCTGGACCCAATCGTCTTTGTTCAAACTCGCATCCTTCATAATCCTGAGACAAGGTATCTGGACTTCGATGGGTAGGACTGCCTCCATGCCATATACCAGAGAGTAGGGTGTTTCCCCTGTTGACGTCCGTGCTGAGGTACAGTACCCATGCAAAGCAAATGGTAACATCGTATGCCAGTCTTTGTATGTCACCGTCATCTTCTGCACAATCTTCTTGATGTTCTTGTTAGCTGCCTCAACAGCGCCATTCATCTTCGGTCAGTAGGGAGAAGAGTTGCGATGTTGTATCTTGAATTGTTTACAAAGCTCGGTGATCATTGTGTTGTTGAGATTCGTACCATTGTCGGTAATAATTCTCTCGGGCACACCGTATCGACATATCAGATTATGTCAGATAAACCGCGCCACAACGCTCTTGGTTACTGTTGCAAAAGAGGCTGCTTCAACCCACTTTGTGAAATAATCAATGGCCACTAAGATGAAGCAATGTCCATTGGAAGCGGTGGGCCTGATTTCGCCAATCATGTTAATGCCCCATATTGCAAAGGGCCACAGAGCTGTCAAAACATTTAAGGGGACTGGAGGCACATGCACCTTATCAGTGTAAATTTGGCATTTATGACAAGTTCGAGAGTTCTGATAACAATTGGCTTCCATAGTGGACCAGTAGTATCCTGCCCGTAGGATCTTCTTAGCCATGGTATGTCCACTAGAATGAGTTCTGAAGGTGCCTTCATATAGATCTGTCATGATCCTCTCTGCTTCGCTCTTGTCTACACACCTCATTAAGGTAAAGTCATGATTGCGCTTATAGAGGATTCCATTACTGCGGAAGAACATTGCGGCGAACCTTCTCAGAAACCTCTTATTGTTGACAGATGCCCCTTCGGGATACTCTTGATCCTCGAGATACCTTTTGACTTCTTGAAACCAGGGTTTGTCTGCCACCTCTTCGGTATCGATTTCACAGCAGTGTGTCGGTTCATCTAACCTCTCAATGGTGATTCAGGGAGCTTCGTTGTCCCACCTAACTTTGAACATGGAAGACATGGTAGCTAGCACGTCTTCTAACTGATTCTCCTCTCGTGGGAAATGTTCAAAAGTAACCTCCTCAAAGTGTGGGAGCAATGTCAGTACGTGTTCTTTGTATGGGATGAGATTCGGGTGCTTCGTATCCCACTCGCCTTTGATCTGACTTATCACCAAAGCGGAATCCCCGAATACATTCAAGAACTTGATCCTCAAGTCAATAGTAGCTCGAAGACCCATGATACATGCTTCATACTCTGCCATGTTGTTGGTGCAGTTAAAACATAAACGGGCGGTGAACGGAATATGACAGCCATCGGGAGATATGATCACGGTGCCAATACCGTTACCCAGTGCGTTTGAGGCTCCATTAAAATACATAGACCATCGGGATCCTTCCTTAGGTCCTTCATCCGGTCCATGTCCTTCGTAGTCAGCCATCAGCATAATGTTCTCATCCGGGAACTCAAAATTCATGGACTGATAGTCATCCACGGCCTGATGAGCCAAATGATCAGCCAATACACTCCCCTTGATTTCCTTTTGGGTTGTATATTGTATATCATATTCAGTTAAGATCCTTTGCCACCTTGATATCCTTCCGGAGAGAGCGGGCTTCTCTAAAATGTACTTGATCGCATCCATCTTTGATATCAACAAGGTAGTGTGAGTCAACATATACTGTCTCAGTCGGCGATCAGCCCATGCCAAAGCGCAGCAAGTTTTCTCGAGCAGTGAGTATCGTGTCTCACAGTCAGTAAACTTTTTGCTAAGGTAATAAATGGCGTGCTCTTTTCGACCAGACTCATCATGCTGCCCCAGCACACACCCCATTGAATTGTCTAGTACTGTCAAGTATAATATCAAAGGTCTTCCTTCAACTGGAGGCATCAGAACTGGTGGTTCTTGAAGGTATTCCTTGATTCTTTCGAAAGCAGTCTGGCATTCATCATTCCACTTTAACACTTAATCTTTCTTTAAAAGTTTAAAGATTGGCTCACAAGTAGCAGTTTGATGTGAAATGAATCTGGCGATATAATTCAAGCGTCCCAAGAAACCTCTAACTTCCTTTATTGTACGGGGAGTTGGCATTTCTCGTATAGCTTTTACCTTTGCAGGGTCTACCTGAATGCCTTTATCGCTGACAATGAAACCCAGAAGTTTACCAGACCTTACCCCGAAGGTGCACTTGTTCGGATTCAACCTTAGCTTGTATATCTTTAACCTGTCGAACAACTTTTGGAGATGATCAATGTGCTCTTCCTTAGTCCGATACCTGGCTATCATGTCATCAACATAGACTTCGATCTCGTGGTGAATCATATCGTGGAACAAAGCGACCATGGCTCGTTGGTAGGTTGCCCCAGCATTCTTTAACCCAAAAGGCATCACCTTGTAGTAAAAGGTTCCCCACCATGTAACGAAGGTTGTCTTCTCCATGTCTTTAGGAGCCATCTTGATCTGGTTGTATCCAGAGAAACCATCCATGAAGGAGAAGATTTTATGGTGCGTGGTGTTTTGAACCAGAACATCAATGTGGGGAAGCGGGAAGTCATCCTTGGGGCTTGCCCTGTTCAGATCTCTGTAATCCACACACATCCATACCTTTCCATCCTTCTTAGGTACCGGAACGACGTTACCAAACCACTGCGGATAGGAAGTGATGGCTAAGAACCCTGCGTCGAACTACTTCATGACCTCTGCCTTGATCTTTTCTGAAATTTCGGGATGCATACGACGAATCTTCTGTTTAATCGGAGGACAATCTTCTTTAGTTGGTAGGCGATGTACCATAATATCAGTGTCTAAACCAGGCATGTCTTCATAGGACCAGGCGAAGATCTCAACATAGTCGTGTAGTATCTGTATCAACCTCTATTTGATGCTGAGCTCCAGATTTGCACCTATTTTAACCTCTTTTTTGTCCTCCTTAGTACCCAAATTCACTGTCTCAACCGGCTCTTCATGAGGCTATATAGCCCTCTCTTCCTATTTTAGTAGTCTATCCAGTTCTCCAGGCACCTCACAATCATCCTCACCTTCGTCCTCGGCTTGGTTGATCGGATTTTCGAAGTCATAATTGGAAATAGCAGAGCTATTATCCATGGGATCCAGAGTGGATATGGATATGCAGTGTGATGCGTGAGTGTGTGTAAGAGCATAGCTGTATTGATAAAGTAAAGGCAGAAAAAGAAAAACAGAGAGCGCAAAATTTGTATGCAAAGAACGTCCAATGCATCATTGATGAAATATGAGATGAGATATAATAACCCTCACAGATAGAAACATCGTGCCTCGGGTAAGACACAAGGCCAAAAAGTGTAAATTGTTCATTACAAACTCAAAAAAAATAAGACAATTACTGCGGAATAAAAGAAACTGGAACAAAATCTCTAGTTGTCCAGTTATTCGGTCCACCATTGGTAGTCGGGTAGATCCAGTTGTCGATGTCAGTGTCTTCCTCATTGTCTTCAATAGCGTTGACCTCATGATTACTGATGCGTAGGGGAGGTCCTCCAACTCGAGCGCGTCAAGTAGCCCTTTGAGCCCCTTAAGTAAAGCCCAAACCAAATTTGTCAGTTTTGTGAGTGAAATCAGGGAGCTGACCCCAATTGGCACACCCACCTTCTTCAATCACAGCTCTGGCGTCCTTGAGAGAAGCCATCTTCAAAGGAGGTTTGTTGCTAGCAGTTTCAGTCGATGCCAAGATCTGAGGGACTTCTTCGAAGTTCTGACAAGGATTTTTTATAAATTCCCCGTCCATCTCTACGTAGCGGAAAGAGTTGAGATGGCTCACCATATACTCCTCTTCACCCCGTACAGTGACAATCTTCCCTTTTACCGGATATTTCAGAATTTGGTGGAGCGTGGAAGTAATTTCCCCGGCCTCATGGATCCAAGGACGACCCAATAAACAAGAATACGACGGCTTGATGTCCATCACATAGAAGGTGGACTTGAAAGTCTGAGAGCCTATCTTGACAGGGATGTCTACTTCCCCATGCACCATTCTTTTCGACCCGTCAAAAACCCTTACCACAATGTTACTAGGCTTTAAAGTCAAACCCTCACAATCCAACCGGTCCAACACCTTCTTGGGCAGAACATTCAACAAAGACCCAGTATCTGCCAGCACATGAGTCATGGTAGTGCCACTGCATTCGATTGAGACATGCAGAGCATCATTGTGTTTCCTTCCCTTTGGTGTCAAGTCTGTATCTGAAAAACCCAGCCCATTGTCAGCAGTCAGCCTAGCCACGCAATCTTTAAATTGATCAGCTGAAGTCTCTTACGGCACATGTGCAGTTTTGAGGAATGCAATCAAAGCCTTCGCATGGGCTTCAGAGCACAATAGCAGGGATAACATGGATATCTTTGAGGGGGTCTGCCCCAACTGTTTGAACATATTGTAGTCACTCTTTTTAATTATCTTCAAAATTTCCTATATCTCTTGCTTAGAGGTTTCCACAACAATTTTTCTAGGTGCCTCCGTCCGAGCAGGCTCACCTACAGCTTCTTTGCCTCGAATCCCAGATGACTTATCGGCAGGGGTAACTGCTGGAGTAGTAACTGAAGTACTAGCGGGAGCAGAAGATGAAATAACGATAGGCTTAGTGATAGTCTTCGGGGAGATCTCAGGAGAGAAAACCATTCCACTTCTAGTAATCTTGCTGGTCCCAACAATGTTACCGACATCAGGATCAGCTTCTTCGATCTTCAAGTTTTGTTTAACGCCATGATAGTAAACATCGGCACCATAATGCCAATGGACAGCTTTGTCCGAGGTGTACGGGACAGGACCAGGACATGTTATTTTCAATGGAGCGACTCTCGTAGTGGGTGTAATCCTAACAGGTTTTCTCGAGGAAACCTTGGAAGGACTGGCGGAAATGGTTATAATAGCAATATCTTCACACGGAACAGTTGGAATCAAAGTCTTTTCGAACAAAATTTCTCGGCTGTCCATTAGGCGTTGGACACTTGTCTTTAGCAGATAGCAACCAGAAGGCAGAGATGAACATATGTGGAAATATTCATCACAACCTGGAAATAAACCGGCTAACAACAAATTCTTCTTAACAGTCATAAGTGGAGTAGAAACTTCATTAACTAAGGTCACGAACATATCGGTATCAACGGCGTTAACCCCGCGGTTGTGTCTAGGCATGGGAGCAGTTATGACATTGGGCTTCTCCAGAGCGTCGAATTCAATCTCCTTGGCTTCAATCGGATCTTGTACTTTACTTCTCAGAGCCCAGCAGTCATTTGTATCGTGACCATGACTCTCAGAATGGTAGGCACACCGAGCGTTAGGATTGTACTGAGGAGGTGAGGTATTAGGATTCTTGGGGGCCTCTCTCAAGGTTGCCAAGTTGGATCTCAGCAGGTGAGGTAGAACTTCAGCCAATGTCATGTTGATGCGGGTAAACTTCCTTTGTGGTCTTTTTACCCTTTGTTGATTGTTGCATTGTGGAGCAACTACATGTCTAGATATCATTACGGCACTTACTGTCCGACGATGTTCAGCCCTGTTTTGGCCCCTCGGGCTATAGATGGCATTGGCTTCCTTCTTACCAGAAAATGGCTTCTTTACTGAGCTTGAAGAGACATCTTTCTATATTTTTTCGCTCCGGATTCCAGCTTCCACCCTTTCTTCAGTTAATATCAGCTCAGTGAAACCAACCGATGAGCTACCAATCAAATGGTTGAAGAATGGACTGGACAGCGTCCCAAGAAACATGTCAACCAACTCCCAGTCAGATAATGGGGGTTGAACTCTCCCAGCCAAGTCTCTCCATTTCTGTGTGTAGTCCTTAAATCCTTCTCCTACACCCATGGACATACTCTGGAGTTGAGTACGAGTAGGGGCCAAGTCGGCATTGTATTGATATTTCTTGTAAAAAGCGGCAGCCAAATCCTCCCAGTTTCGGACATTGGTTCCCTCCACAGACCTAAGATGAATAGCACGGTGGAAGCCGCCAACAAGAATATAAATAATATTGTGCAAAATATGGTTGTGACCTATAAATACTGGCATGAGATGCTACCATTTTCTCTTCATGGCTACCGTACTTCAGCATGAACATCAACTGGGGAAACCCCTTTATCTTTGGTTTATGGCGTGGAAGTCGTCCCGCCTGTTGAAGTTCAGATCCCTTCTCTAAGGATTATGAAAGAAGAAAACTTAGACAAAGACAAATGGATTTAGACTAGGTTGGATCATTTGAATTTTATTAACGAGAAGAGGCTGGTTGCTGTCTGTCATTGTCAGATGTACTAGAAGCGCATGATTAAAGCTTTCAATAAAAAGATCAAGCATCGAGTATACCAGGCTGGTGACTTGGTAATAAAGTGCACCATTCTTCCACAAGGCGATCCCAGGGGAAAATGGACTCCCACTTACGAAGGACCATTTGTTGTCAAGAGAATATTCTCGAGCGGTGCTATGATGCTGACCACTATGGACGATAAAGATTTCCCGCACCCTGTAAACACGGACATAGTCAAAAAATACTACGCATAAGAATGACCCGCTAGGTTGACATACCTAGGCAAAAATAAGGGTATCTCAGTGAACCAAAAGGGTTCAGGAAAAAATAAGGGATATATACAAAATATTGTACACCCGGCAAGTCGAAAACCGAAAAAGGAGGCTTGGGAAAAAAAGGGTATCCTGGTGGACTAAAAACCCGAAAGGGCAGTCCAGGCAAAAGTTAGAGATTGAAAGCGTACAAATATGTACCATTGGGTCACCTATGACCAGCTTTATTATCAAGATTAAAAGATCAAATGGTACAAGATCAGTAAAATCAAATTCTTCTAACGGGGAGAGAAGAGATGTTCAAAGAAATAGGGGCAATAGCAGAGTTGGAACCCAATGAGATCACTTCCACATGGCTATATACACTTGTTTTCACTTTGTACTCTTTCGTTTCACGACGACTTCCTCTTACTAGGATTTCTTTCTCTTTGTTCAAAATATCCTATTTATAGGAAAATTATCAATACAAATATACTTTGAAGTTCAAACTTTTTGTTTTTTCTACTTTGCTTGCAAAAACGTCCAATGACTAAAATTGAAAGAGCATGTGCATATGAACACGATTAACTGTTAACAAATAAATAAGAACAAGAATAAGTATTTATTCAAAATTCTATGAGTTGGGATGACACTCAAGCTGTCCATTAATACCCACAAAATCCCTTTCATAAGGTTATCCCCCATGGAGTCGCCAGAGCAACCTCTATAAGTTTATCCCCGTAGAATAGTCTTCACAAATAAGGGTGCATTCCCCACAATCTCCCCAGAAGATCACTCCAACAAATAAAGGATTATAATCTCCTCCCTGTTAAATCTCCCTGCGGAGTCTCAATCAGTACAATTCATTGAAATTCTCTTCCCCGACTGAGTTTGTTCCTCTAAGACTGAAGAAAGAGACCCTGCAGAGTTTCTTCTCTTTAGAAAATTCAATTTCCCTAAGAGAGTTAGTTTCCTCATCAGAGCACTTCTCCATCAACAAGGTTTATTTCCCCAAAAAGCTACAAGCTCCCCAGCTTGAGTCTATTCCTCAGACTACTACAAATCACTGACATAATTGTTTTCCCCAGTAAAGTCATCACTATCCCCATAAAGTTGTTGTGAAGCTTGGAATCAGACCAGATACGAGTTAACTTTATCCTCCCCAAATGAGTCGGAAGTTTAACCATATCTTTTATCCCCATTCAGTGTATATAATAATTATCTTCCCCAAACGAGTAGAAAGGTTTAACCATCTCATTTATCCCCAGTCAAGGTATATAAGAAATAAATTCCCCAATAGAGAAACGGACGACCAATGTTCCTAAACTATACTCCCCAAACAGAAATCAATACATGCCCTGCAGATTTTCCTCAAACAAGTAACCAGGAATCCGCAGTGGAAGCATTCAATACAAGATTGAAGATACACATACTCTTCATCCCCAAAAATAGTTAGGGATTTATTTTCCGAGAAAAATACACATCAAACAACATTGCACATTCGTTCATCATAACATATGCATACCAAACGCATAATATCATTTATTTTGAGAACATCACTATGCAATGCATTTCATACATCATGACATTATATACAACTAACTCTTTACCTTTTTAGGAAGGATCAGTCAAAAGAATAATATCATCAAAAAATTTCAAACGGTTCCAGACCAATTCTCGAAACAGGATGGAGCGACTATCTATATGACAAACACTTCCTTTAGCCATCTGCTGGTTCAGTTTAAATCGACCAAAGATTTATTCTGATTCTTTTCCAGTAGACTCTTTTTCTGGTTCAGTTTAAATCGACAAAGGATTTATTCTGATTCTTTTCAAGTTAAAGACAACACAGACATCTACTGGTTCAGTTTAAATCGACCAAAGATTTATACTGATTCTTTTCTAGTAGACACTTTTTCTGGTTCAGTTTAAGTCGAATAAATTTTTATTCTGATTCTTTTCAAGTTATTGATGACCCAAGTCGTCTGCTGGTTCAGTTTAAATCAACCAAAGATGTATTCTAATACTTTTCCAGTAGACACTTTTTCTGGTTCAATTTAAATCGACCAAAGATTTATTATGATTCTTTTCCCGTTAAAGACAATACAAGCTATCTGCTGCTTCAGTTTAAATCGACCAAAGATTTATTCTGATACTTTCCCAGTAGGAACTTCTTCAGGTTCAGTTTAAATCAACTAAAGATTTATTCTGATTCTTTTCCAGTTAAAGACAGCTATGATACGGTGGGAGAACTGACTTGGATGTTTTGCGTTTTATCGTAAATGTTGCAGTTAGCAAGAGTCGCCACCGACTTTTCTTTTATCCAAAAGGAAAGGCTGAAAAGAATAGGAAATACCTTTGAGATTATTTCTTGAGTTCGGGGGGTAGATTATGAAAAGGGAAGGTGTTAGCACCCTTTTCATCCATAGTTATCTATGGGCTCTTAGTTTCTTGCTATATCACTTGCTTTTGTTTTAAAATGAGCTTTGTGTGGTTTTTGAAAGTATTTTGAAAAGGCGCCATCGTTTAGGCAAACTTTGTAATAGTTCTCGTTCGTAAGAACGTATACAAAGTGTTGATCTTTTGAAAATGTTTCAAGTTTGGAAAGTGTTTTGAAAGTGTTGGTATTTGTTTTGAAAATAAGCAAGAGTGTTTGATTTGAAATTGAGCAAGCAACTAGGAACAATCTACCTACTCAAAAGTCTTAGTTCATTTCTTCCTTTCCTTTGATATTGTTATCTTACCATTGATTTGGTAAGAAGCCCTATCTTTGGATGTAAAGGGACGGGCATGGGTCATCGTATAGCCATGATAGCAATGTTGTGAAATATCTTAGCAATTCTCTTTGAGGGACTAAGATCATTTTGAAAGGAAACTTTGATAGCGTCATCGAGGGACTACGATCTTGTATTTTTTATTGTTTTTTGCTAAGATACCCCACGTGCATAACATGGCCCTTTTTGTAAGGCAACAAAGTGGAATTACCCTAAGGGTGCAAGTGTGCAAATGTGTTGGATTTACATGCCTATTTATCTTGTCTTAGGGTTTGCTAACTTGTTGATTTTATCTTTCCATACAAACCCTAATTTACTAGAATTTATATAAAACGATAAATTGCGGAAAGTAAAAATAATAAGCTATTACATCATTAGGGGAGGGGGTAGACAAATTTACAAATGGGGATTTTGCAAGAAAATTAAATCTAATTAACTATTACAACCATGTTGAATAAATGTACAATAATTGAATAAATGATAATGTACAAATGCAAATGGATAAAGAAATGATTTTTGTTTGGATTTTTATGAAAGGGTTTTAACCTAATTAAGAGAATAGTTAATAAAAATTAAACAAAATTAAAACCTAAGAAAATAAGTTAAAAATGATGTTTTAGGGTTTTTTAAGAAAAGGATTTAAATTAATAATAATAATATGAAAATTAATAATTAAAAGAAACCTAAATTCTAAGTTGATTTTAATTTAAAAGAAAATAATATAATAAATAAACCTAAGTCTAAGTATTAATTATTAAAAAAAAAGAAATTAAATTTATTAAGAAAAAATATTTTAGTCCTATTGTTTTACAAAGAAAAATAAAATGTATAAGCATTTTTTAAATATGCAAATGAATAAAATAAAATATTTTGGGATTTTTTTATTAATAAAATAATAATAATGATGATAATAGTAATAATTAAAAATAATAAAAGTAATATGAAAATGCAAATAAAATAAAGAAAAAGAAAATGAAATAATAAAAATAAAGGGGCCAGGGAGATGAACATAATCAGGGGGGAGTCAGCAGAAAATAAAAGGCCCAAAGGGGGGAAAGCCCAGCGCCTGTTGCAAAGAGAGAGAGAGAGAGAGAGAGAGAGAGAGAGAGAGAGAGAGAGAGAGAGAGAGAGAGAGAGAGAGAGAGAGAGAGAGAGAGAGAATAGAAAATAAGAAGAAAAAAAGGCAAAACGGACGTTGGGGCTCGAACCCAGGTCCTAAGGGTGACAGACGCGTTTTAACCACTGGGGTGGTGATACATCCGTTAACTAAAACAAAACAACAAATATGTAACATAAATCTTGCCCTGACTGTACTTCATCTTCAAAGTCCAACCAAAGAATTTGTAACTTAATCATTTCTCATCCATTCACAAAACTTCCAACATCAAACTTGTTAGAAATTTCCTCACGATTATGAATATGTAAATAACTTAATCTAATTCTCAAAGATGAGTATGAATCTCTAATAGTACCAAATTCTGACCTAAATATTTTCAGAGGTTCAAACTCAAAATTCTCCCTACTCAAGCAACATAAATGAAATCTATGGACATGTATAGTTTCAGGGCAATGATGTCTACATTTTATCTTCACAAATGCAAGCCTAACAATGCATAAATAATGAGATAGAATTTCAAGAAAAATACCTCAAAACTGGAAATCGTGAAATGAGTTTGAGCTTGTTTCAAGTGATGGTGATGATCAGGTTATCTTCCTTGAACCTCTAGGAAGCGAATGAAATAGCTGGCTTGAACTGAGAGTGGCTTGAATGGTCTGGAGAAGTCCAATTGCAATGCTCTGTTTTTGACTATGGAAGTTGATGCAGATGATGTTATAGTCTGCAAACAGGGACATAGATAGTTGGTATTTGATGTGAGGAAGCTTTTGAAACTAAAAGGCCAAGAAATGCACGAGTGGTTTTGAAGATTCAAGTTCAAAGTCAGAAATGACACAAAAATGGAGGTTTTATGCAATATGAGTTTTTAGGGAGTTTGGGAGTGTTTTCAATCGTGCGTTAGCTTGAAAATAACTTGTATAGTTATATGAAAAAGGTTAGATCACTTGAGGTGGTCAGAAGTGTGAGATATAGAGTTATGGCTATGTTACTTGATTTTGAAGAAAAGTGAAAACATGGTTTCGAGGCATAGTACAAGCATGGCCTGAGTTTATGGGAGGCTCTATACATGTTGCATTTTCCTTTGAAATTGCTTGTGATTAGAAAGAAACAAGTTAGGAGCTCTATGCATTGACTTTGTGATTAAAGTCACTTTTCCAAAATGGAAGTGTGAACTTTGTTCCATTAATGGAATAATCACTTGGACAATGACTCAAACACTTGAATCATAGCTCAAATAGTTGTGTAATCTTATGATTATGGATATATTTAGAGGTTAGAAGCCTGCAAAGTAATATTTATGAAGCCTGGGCTTGGATTTGAATTCTTGTTCATCATGGAAATGACCTATAATTCAAGAATGAATGTCCAACTTCTTGTCTTTGATTCTCTTTTCTCAAACATGATCCCAATGAGTTCTTGGACATTTTGAAAAGCTTGTAAAATCCTATACAACCTCTATGTTGGACATTTTTGAAAAATACTCTTGGAACTATGTGAAAAATTGCCATGAAGTTAAGTCAAAATCATGCCTAAACCAGGGCAAAATTTCACTAAGTTTTCAAGTTTCATGAACATGTATTCACAAAATCATAACTTGAAATCCATGCATTTATAGGAGAAGTTGTGTTCTACAATGTTTTATATCTCATTGATATCTACAACTTTCATGTTGGAAGTTTCCTTTGAATCATCTTGCATCATTGTGAAACATTGGCTCAGTTGTGAAAAATATGAATTTTCAACACTTAGAAAAATTTCTAAGTTTAGAAATTTTGACTTTTCAAAATGAAATCTTGAATTTTTTATTTCTTGATGAACAAGTTTCATATTTTGACATGTTTTGATGAATTGTGATCTTTGACACTTGATTTTGACCAAAAGGTCAAAGTTTGAATTTTCAGTGTACAGTTGACTTTTGATCCGTTGACTCAAAATCAACTATCAATCAATTGATATTGAGGGAAGTTTTGAGTCATGCCATTAGGTCAAAATGATGCAATTCAATCCTTGAGATTATGTCTCCAACCAATCAACCATTTGCTAGTTCAAAAATCAGAAATTGCACTTCCTCAGTCAAAACCCTAATTTTGACCATTTTGCCCTTTTGATGATCTGATCAAATTTCTTGAGGAATTGTGACTCAAACTTGATCAAATGACATATGTGAATTCATATTGTTGATATGGACCAAAAATTATGAAGTTTGACTGTAAATTAACCACGGTTGACTTTTCCCCCAATACAATTGATTTTTAGGTCAATTGATCAATTCACTGAGCAAAAATGTGATCCAAGATTTGAAACTTGACATGAGAAATCTTGAGGGTCCAAAATGATCCATGAAATTCATATGAGGCATTAAAATTTCAATTGTCCTTGTTCAATCTCAAACCCTAATTTTTCAGTCATCAGTGCTTGAAGAAGTGTCTTGAGTTAATCAACCCTAGTAAAGTCTTGAATCAAAGGAGATCTTGTGAGAGATTACTTGATAAATGAGAGGGAAAATTTTGGGGTACAACAACAGCGCAGAAATTTTCCGGCTCAGATTAAATCGACCAAAGATTTATTCTGATACTTCTACCATTTAAAGTCAAGCATAGACTTATTCAGATACTTCTATCAATAGTTACTTTGGATGGCATCTTTAAGCATATCTTCAAAAAATCTCCATCATCTCTCCAATTGGCATCTCTAATCCCATTCCCAATATAATCAACAAGCAGTTTTACTTCATGCACAGGCGAGTGTAAATTTTTGGGCACTTAAGTGTGCAATCCTCTTCTACCTTCAAGTCACGAATGGAAAACGAGCCAATCTAACTCTTCAGGTTTAAGAAGATTGAATAGGGGAAGTTTTTGAACACAAAAATTTGTCCTCTCTATTCTCAAGATGTTTCTCATAAAAGATCTCAAATGCTCAAGAAGTTCCAAGAGTTTGATCAGACGAGCTCACCTCCTAAGCATTGGCTCCAAATTAGGGTTTTGTTTTTCTCAAGGACAATTGGACTTTTGATGCCTCAATTGACTTTCATGGTTCATTATGGGTCTCCAATATTTCTCATACCAAGTTTCAAGTCTTGCACCACAAATTTGCTCAGTCAATTGCTCAGATGATTGAAAATCAACTTTATTGGGTAAAAAGTCAACTGTGGTGAACATACAGTCAAACTTCATGATTTTTGGGCCAAAATAAATATTTTGAAATCATATTCATCAATTGATCAAGTGTTGATCAAAATTCCTAAAGAAAAACATTCAAATCATCAAAGAGGCAAAATTGTCAAAATTAGGGTTTTTGACTGAGAATGACTGATCATTCACTTTTGACCTAGTACATGACCTAATGGCTTGAAGCATGATCTTAAGGATTCAAACGCAATATCTTGACCTAATTTCATGGCTCAAATTATTTCTCAAGATCAATGATTGTTAGTTGAAATTTGGTCAACTGATGAAAAGTCAACTGATACACAAAAAGTCAAACTTTGACTTTTTGCTCAACATTACATTTCAAAGATCAAAATTCATCAAGACATTAAAAAATATCAAACTTGATCATCAAGAATCAAGAATTTCAAGAAAGTCCACAAAAAATCAAAGTTTTCAATGCTTAGAAATTTCCTAAGTGTTTTTATACTTGATAAATTCATTACTTCACGACATTTTTTCACCAAGATGCAAGATACTTTAAAGAAAACTTTCAAAATGAAAGTTGTAGATCTTGATGAACTCTACAACTTTGTTTTAGAGGGTTGATGTCCATAAAATGCTTAGATTTCAAGATATAGGCTCATGAAGTCATGACATTTTTTATAAAACATTTAGTGAAATTTTCAACAAGTTTAGGCAGATTTTTTACCTAACTTCTTGACCAATTTTCACCTAGTTCCAAGATGATTTAGAAAAAGTGGTAAACTTGAAGGTTGTAGACAATGTTTCAAGCTTTCCAAAATGTCAAAGAACTTGAAGATATCATTATTGAGCTAGGAGAATCAAAGAGAAGAAGTTGAGCATCCATTCTTGCATTTCAAGTCATTTTCATGAAGAACACTTGATCAAATCTCAAACCTATGCTGCATAATCTTGATTTGCATGATTCTAACTTGTAAATCACTATATAATTAATTTTTTACACAATTTATTGAGGTATGATCCAAGTGATTAATCCATTATCCAAAGCAATTTTCCATTTTTGGAAGAAAGGCACCATTGCCATTCTTGAAAAGTGACTTTAATTACAAAGTCAACTCGTCTTGAGCCTCTAACTTGTTTGTTCTGATCACACCCAACATGTATGCTCAGAAGCAACATGTTTAAAGATTATAGCCACCCTACAAGCCCTTGTACCATTACATTGAAACCATGATTTTCAAGATTGCTTCAAAAACAAGTTTCAATACCATAACATGTGATTTCTTGTTTCTTATTATTTCAAACCCTCAAACCTTTCCTCTATAAATAGAGAGGTCATTTTCAACCTAACAGACGAATTCACAATCCTGGAAACTCCCTAAAAATCAGAAATGCATCTAAACCTTCATAACTTGTCATTTCTGGCCAAAAACTTCAATCTTACAATCCACTCGTGTGTTTTCCCTCTAAATAATTCCCAAAGCTTCCATACATCAAATATAACTCATCCCCATCCCTGTTTCACATCTGTAACATCATCTTCGTCATCTTCCAAACTCAAAAAGAGAACTTTGCACATTGACTTCTCCATCATGATTCAAGCACTCTCAGCATAAAGTAAGAAGTGCATTAGCTTCCTATGAGTCCAATGAAGCTATCCAGATCATCACCACACCTCCAGGAGTGCTCAAACTCCATACACGATTTTCATTTTTGAAGTAAGTTTTCTCAACGTTAAACTCTCTAAAAGCATCATTAATGGTTACTTTGTGAATGAAAAATGTAGACATCATTGCCCTGAAGCTAACCATGCCCTTAGTTTTCATTTATGTTGCCTAAGTGATGTGAATTTTGAGTTTGAACTTTCTGAAAAAAATTAGGTTTTATTTGGTACCAACAGAATATATATTCATCTTTGGTTTATAGTTTAAGTTGTTTACATGGTTGAATTCGTATTGAAAAATGGAGCAAGTTTCATGTTTATACTTTTGCAAATGGTTGAGAAATGAGGAAGTTCCATTAAATAAAATATGGTGGTGTTTGTTCTGCGCGCGAAGGAGGAAGAAGATGAAGTTCAAAACTATGAAATGAGTTTATTTTATATTTAGTTGAAGTTGTATTACTACTGGATATAACACCCACCCTAGTGGTAGAGCACGCTTATATAAGGCATTCCTACGCCTGGTCATGGGTTTGAGCCAGGCGTGGGACATTTTGTTATTTTCATGTTTGTTTCATGCTAATTAGGTGCAAGCAAGCTAAGGACGCGCATGATGCACCCCTCATCCATACCATTCATCTGCCAGGAAAGTATATCAAACGCATCATATGTGAAGCCCATGGTACAATCCAATAAGCCAGCAACATGAGATTCATACAGGCGCTTGGACTCTTCAGTTAGGCCTTTTATTTTATAATCTCATACCCCCCTAATTACTATACCAAGCGCAGGCCCATGCACACTTTTTTTTATTTGTATTTTCTAATTTCAAACAAATACATATTGGGCCTAAACCTGTTTACTACTTTTTATCACCCTTTTTACTTTTAAACACCCAACCCATCTATTTTATATTTTCATTATATTTTATTTACCTATTTATTTTATTAAAACTAAAAAACTAAAAAAAAAACATATATTTTTCTTAAATAATTTAATTTAAGTATTTTATTTTATTTTTGTTAAATTAATTTTATTATTTCTTTTGTATTGTAAAAACATTTTCATTCCAAATTAACATTAACAAAAATTATTTTCTAAACAAATTAAATTAGAATTAGGTTTTATTTAAATTAACATAGATTTTAGATTTTGATTAAATAATTAATTAACTTCTTTTGTAAGTAAAATTAATTAGTTTTAATTAGATGAAATCATCAAATCTTTTCTCCAATCAAAAAACCCTAAAAAGTGATTTCTTTCCTCCTCTTTACATTTTGTGTATTATTCTTGTAGTTCATATCCAACGGTTTGTAATAGTAATTAGGGCTTTATTGCTTTCCTCCCCTTATTTACAAAATTTTACCCCCATTCCCAAAGCGTTTTAATAGCGTAGGACATCTAAATTCTGCAATTTATCATTTTCCATATTATTGCTAGTAATTAGGGTTTGCATGACAAGACTAAAATCAAACATTATACAACCCTAATTCAATACAAAATACATGAAAACAAAACACTTTTCACACTTGCACCTCTAGGGTAACCCACACTTGTAGCCTCAGATAAAAACAGACATGTCCCTCGAACGTGGTTTTTTTAGCCAAGACCCTCGATTAAAAGATCATAGTCCCTCGATGACCCTTCAAATGTTACCTTCGGTAAATGATCTTAGTCCCTTATGACAATTTCTAAAACATCTTACAAGTTGCCTTCTATGACTGTGCGATGACCCATGCATGTCCCTCACATCCAATGATATGGCTTCCTATTAACCAATGATAGACAGGCACTATCTAAAGGAGGAGGAAAAAAACAAAGACTTTTTGAGTGGGTAGATTGCTCGTAATTTCTTGCTCACAAAGAAAACCATTTACACCTCACACTTTCAAAACATATTTCAAAACACTACTTTTTCAACAAATATTTTCAAAACCAAAATTTTGTATACATTCTCAACGATATGAGAATCATTGCAAAGTTTGTCGCACTAAGGAGTTTTAAAAATATTTTCAAAATCACACAAAACACAAAGCATTTCAAAGTGATCAAGCAATTAAGATCCAGTAGATAACTACGAATGAAAAGGGTGCTAACACCTTCCCTTTTCATAACCTACCCCCCGAACTTAAGAAAATTCTCAAAAGGTCTTTCCTGTTCTTTTCACCCTTTCCTTTGTTGGATAAAAGAAAATTCGGTGGCGACTCTTTCTATCCGCAATAATTGCGATAAAATGCAAAACACCCAAGTCAGTTCTCCCACCGTATTACAACACCCAAGTGGAAAATGGCTCACTTTACTGCATATTATAGAAGTATAACAACTTGCATCACTACAAAAATTAACAAGAGTCTAATCTTTTGAGAAAGAGTTTTAAAGTAAAAAGTCAAAGTGGAAAAAAATGGTTTGAGTGAGGTTAATGAATTTTAGTTTTAAAATAAAGATGTCAAAGTATGATTAAGTTGATTAAAGGTTTGATTAAGAAAATATTTTTGAAAATGCATGGACCTAAGTCCAAGTTTATTATGAAAGCAGTTCAAGTTTGAAATAAGAAGAGTTTTGAAAAGGAGGGAGAAGATTTTTGAAATTGAAAAAGATAGGAGGAGATGAAGAGGCTATCCTATATACACAAAGTAAAAGCTAAGGAAAGAATGGTCTAACAAATAAGAAGCCAACACTTGACATAAAGAAGTCAATATAGAACTTTCATCCTTTGGATTCAAACCAAGCAAGCAAAATACTAAGTCTTAGATGAATACCAAGCTTCAGATGAATTAGGAACTAAGCAAAGTCTTCACTGATAAAAAATTGGCCAGAGTAACAACTGTATACAAATGAATTCCCAATCACAGACAAAGCATGGAAATTCGAATAACTTGCCCACAGAAAAATTCAAGCCAATTCCTTGGAGTAAACCCCAAGGACTTCAGAACAACTTCACAAAAACATTAACAAAAATCACAAAGTCCAAGGTCTCGTGGCTACTAATCCTAAGTCTCAAGAATCTGCAACTCCAAAGTTCTGGGGATAGTAACCAGATAGTCCAAGTAACCTTAACATTTTTTAATGTCCAATTTAATTATTAAATATATTTTAAAAAGAGGGTAAAGCTCAAGTGAGAAAAGATAAAAAGGACAGAGAGTAAATACTCAAGTGAGCAAAAGGCAAATAACATGAGATGTAAATGCTTAAAGGTAAATGACATAAAGTAAAGACATAAAATAAATGTGTAAAGTAAAAACATAAAGTAAAGTCAATGGTTAGTAGTCACTGTTTTGAAGTAAGTGATTAATCGTTGAGGGTTAAATGATTCTTTAGAAGAGTGGTCCATGAGGATTTGAATATTGAGCATAGGTCAAAGTTGATGAAGACTCATTAGAGGATTGATATAATTAAAACCTCCTAACAATGAGCTTTCAAAGTTATTGGCCATAGCTCAATATTTAATCCTCCATGGGCTTACAAACACAATGTTTGAACCACTAAGAACCAATAAATAAAAAAGATGAAAAAAGGGGGATTCTAAATGACATGATCTATGATGGTTTTAGCCTTGAACATAGGTCAAAGTTAATGAAGACTCGTTATAGGATTGATATAATCAAAACCTCCTAATAATGAGCCATCAAGGTTTTTGGACATAGCTCAAAATATAACCATACTCGGACTTACAAATATCAAGTTTGGGCCACTAAGAACCAATCAATAGGATGGAAGAAAGGGGATGAGATGAAGGGGAAAAAAGGAAATCACAGTGTAACCAATACCTCAAATGATATTTGGGTGTCAAATATCATCAACATCATTCATCATTTTGGTGAATTTGGTTTTTCAACCTATCAACACCCAAGATCCAATGAGGTTGAGGAACTTATCCCAAAGTAACACTCAAGTGTCTCCAAATCAAAACCAATCACAAAAGTAATAAAATATAATTAATAAAAGCAATATTTAAATGCTTAATAAAAAGGAAATAATTGGTAAAATACACAAAGTGTATTAAAATACCAAATGAAAATCCCAAAAAAAATATCAGAGGTCAAACATGAGTCAACAAGTGTTGACAAATTTTTTTAGAATTTTTAAAAGTCAGGAACGATTTTAAAAATAAAAATAAATAAGCAAAAAATAAACCAAAGTTTGCAAAAAAATAGTAGAATCAATAATAAAAATAAAATCAGGTCACCAATATTTGTTAAAAGGCCATTGGATCCTTCTATATTTTTTTTCAGAATTTTAAAAGACTAAAAAAGTATTTTTTTAAATAATTAAAAGAAAATAAATAAAGAGAAAAATTATTAAAAATAAAATCAAATCATGAAATAAAATTATGAAAAATAAGAATCAGAAAGATAATATTCAAAAATATTTTTGGTATTTTTTTCATAATTTTTGAATAAGAAATGAAAATTTTATGAATTTTTGAAGTTTAAAACAATTAAAATGAAAATCAGAAAATAAAATAATAAACCAAAAAATTTTGGACCATTAGATCAGTGTCAAACGCGTTAGTAAGCAGATCCAAGGGATCTGGCGCGCTGTGCATGATAAGGTCTTCCTTTAATTACACACCAAATCATTAATGAATTCAGATTTTATAAATAAAATAAAATAATATGGACCATCTGATTAAAGTCAAAACGCATTAGTAAACAGATCCAAAGGACATGGCGTGATGTGCTTGTTATGGACTCTATTGAAAAATACACAATCAGTTTAAACTGAGCCAATCAAAATAAAACAATTGTCACGCTCTCATTGGTTGAAGAATGACACCTAGGTCGTCTTCAACCTCCAGACGCCTGCAAATTGAGATCTTATGAGATTCTTCAAACGGAAAAATTAGGGGCTCATAGAGGTATCCTCAGACGCGTCTAATCAAGATGATCTCAACCATATCATCGTGCCAAATTTATATAAATCACGGCATAGTCGATTTGGAAAAAACCAGAGCAAAATATGAAAATGAGTTTTGAAATTAAATGCTCAATTTTTAGTGAAAATGAAAACTAAAAGAAGCATGAGACTCAGAGGAAGAAGGACTACAGATTAGTAACTTGTTTTGATCAATTTGGTTAAGAATGCTACTTGAATGAAGCTCGAGAAAATGGTTATGAAACTAAACTTTTGTGGCTTGATTTATGGCTCAGTTGCTTCGTTTAGGTGATGGAGAGCTTGTATAAGATTTGAGAAAGAAGAATCATAAGAGAATTTGAGGTTAGAAGGATTGAAATTATGAAATTAATTTTCAAATTTCCAAGCTTTGAATGAACTTTCCCAAAGTGATTGTCGCTCTCTAAAGCTTGGAAAAAGAATGAAGATTGGTCTTCTATTTATAGGAGAGTGAATGGTGATGAGAATTGGAAGAAATATTAAGGTTTGGAGGGAAATCACATGGATCCAGAAAGTGATAAAAGTGTGACTCTAGTCCACCTAAAAATCATCCATTTCTTGCGTTTTGAGGCTTAAACAAGTCTGAGCAAGTTTTGTAATCACGATTAAATCAAAAACACGCACAAGTTTGGTGATTAGAGAGCACATTATGGAAAATGAAATATGACTTAGTGAGAAAGTTTCAGTTTCAAGGTACCCAGCTTTGCAACCATGGTGCAAGCAGCTCATGGACCTTTATGGTGAAATCTTGGATTCTTTAGAAACCTGAATGATCAATCTTGACAATATGCTTTGACAGTTTTCATTTGGATGCTTGAGAAAAAAGTTATGATCATTTGAATTCATGAAAAACACACAAATTCTAAGTATAGAGCTTCAAAATGACTTATAATGTTCTTCAAAGTTACAACCCCTTACACATAAAAATTAACTCTTGATACTTAAAGATGAAGTGAATTAGACCCTTCAAATTGAATTGTGGAATTGATATCATTCAAAAATCATAAAAATTGAAAGAGGTATGGTCTTTGGAAGATGATGAACAAATTTGGAGAAATCCACAAATGACCTATAATCTTTTCAATTCTTTAAAGACTTTCCATATATTTTCAATCCTTGCACCTTGAAGCAAAGTTATAGTATACATCCTCAAGTTTATTGTGAAAAAATAATGATCTTAAGGAGATAAAATATCACCAAGTTATGATCCTTTAGAGTCACACAAGAGAATTCCATAGCTTTTCCGAAGAACTTGTAATCTTCTTCAAACTTAAATGGTCTTCCATTAAAAATTAGCTTTAGATCATTGAAGAGTAGTTATTAAGGAACCTTCAAAGACAATCATGGCTTTGCAATCAACCTAAATCTCATATAATGAGCAAGATATAGTATTTGAAAGTCAAATCAACTTCACTCAAAGAGTATCAAAATGACTTGTAACCATTTTCAACTTTTGATGACTTTTAAAGCAAAAATGGATCTTGACATGTAAAAAGAAGTTATTGTAGATGATGGTAAGAATACATAGAGAAAATAACCAACTCAAATTTAGAAAATTGAGAGAGTTATGCACATGTGACCATTGAATCAAGTACTTGTTCAATTAGGTCAAAGATGTTGAATCAACCTTGAAAATTTTGAACTTTCTTTGCAAAATAGAGTATGATGGATCACATTTAGACCTTAAAATGATGTTATCTTGAAGCACACTCAAAGATGGAGCTTAAGTCTCAATGAAAATTTTTTAAGAAGGCATGGTAATAAACACATGAATCTATGAATCTTCTCGATGGATCCAACCATTCTCTTTGAGACAAGCTTGACCTTAAATGAAATTAAGAGAGTTCTTTAAAACAAAGAATTGGGATGTCATCAACATAGATTTAAAGCTCAAACTCCTGGACTTCATTGAACAACCAATTGACTGAGGACTATCCCTCAAAACCCTAGGGTAAATGGTGAGATGGATGAAATTGTGTCATCACCTACAATATAAACATCCAAAGAAATATATATACATATTTTGGTGTTAGTTAAGATTTAATCAACATAAGATATACATGTACAAGATACACAATTCAAGGTGCTTGATGATCCCTCAAGAGAAAACTTAAAGATAGGAGGAAGTAGAAGAGAGAACCAGCTATAATGTGTGATCTTGATGTATTGATGTTATGAGATGATGAGAGGATCTTAGGCGTAAAAATTGGGGTATAACACACAGTAAGAGGGGAGATTTTACCACCTCAAAGGTAACATTATGTTGTTCATATTTGTTATGATTTGAACGTAGAAGAATGGTTGCAAGACTTATAACCAAAGGCCTTATAGTATTCATTTAAAATCTAATAAAATAAAAAATGGTTGAAGACAGTGAAAGAAAAGACACATTCACTAAGAAAGAACCATACTTGGGAGCTCATGAAATTACCTAATTAATAAATGGTGGTTAAATACAAGTGGATCAGGAACCAAGTTTTAAGGAAAATCTTGTAGCAACTGGGTTTACTTAGGTGGTAAAACATTAAAGTTTTATCACTTGTTGTAAAACATTATTCTATAGCGGCACTTTTGAAAAATTGTAAATCAATATGATCTCGATTTAGAACCTATGGATGTCGATACGACTTTCATACATTGATACCCTAAGGATACAAGATACATGGAAAAACATGGCGGTTTTTAGAGGACAAGTCTAAAGAGCGTTTGTCGAAGTAATCATTGTACAAGTTTAAATAAATCCCAAGGAAATAATATAGTCGATTTAATTATATTCTTAAGCATGGTTTTGTGATAAATGGTTATAAAAGTTGTGTATACATATTGGAAATAAATTAGTGAGTAATTATCTACCTTCTTCTACATGTTGGTGATATCTTGATGGTATGCTTTAGCAAAGAAGATATTGGTATGCTTAAGGAGACTTTAAATGGTGATTTTGAGATGAAAGATATCGGTGAAGTTAATAGTGTTGAACATGTGAATCCAACAAAATAGAGGGGGAGTTGAATTATGGAGGATTGAAAAAATATGGTTTAAAATAAAAATATTTTTGTCTAAGTTTAAAAACATTTTCTAAAGGATGTTTGGATATGCAGCTGAAAAAATCAAGGTAAAGAAAATATGTGCAAAGTAAAAAACTTATGGGAAGATAGATAACACCTCAGATTTATAAACGTTCAGTTTAAGTGAAGTGACGTACTCCTATCCCCAAGAATTGATCTAGAGAGCATCCAAAAATGTTTGATATATTTTATAAGTTAAGGCCGCGAACCCACTAATAAAAGGAAAAGTGAAGTTTTAGGTTTACTTCAAAACAAATAGTGAACAATGGAATGAAGCGGTTAGTCTTCACGATAAATAATGAATAGAGCTTTGAGAATTTAGTCTCTAAGTCAAACAAATATTTTGTATGGATTATCTCGAACCAAGTGGAGTTTTGACTTGGAAATCCTCTGAATGGAACTGAGGGATTACACAGACTGACCATAAACTGAATCAAGATTTTATTCAGGATGATATCAAACTGACTAAGCTCAAGAAAAATGTGAATATTTTCTTCTATTTTTATTCTTCACAAACCCAAAAGGTGTCTTTTTTCTCAAGTGGCAGAGTTCATGAACCAAACAGATACTTAACACAAAAGTCCCCAACAAGAGATTTTAATGGTTTTAGCTCCAAACTCAAACAAACACTTCCTAAGGAAGAATAATACACTCAAGATAAATAAAAATCTTGGTGAATTTACAATAATACCCAATCCAAAACAAACTCTTCATTAAACACATAACTTTTCTCTAAGCGCCTTGGCTAAAAAGATATCATAAAATTAAAAATATTTTAAAGAGAGATTGAGAGAGAGAGAGAGAGGAAGGTGAGATATCTCACATTTTTGAATGAGAAAAGATGAAAAGGATGCCTATATTTATAAGCTAAAGGATGGTTCAAAATAGGAAACGATCCGTGAGCAAAATTTTATTAACTAATTGATTAGGTACCACACATAAACGATTGTTTGAGCCCAACTTGTACAGTTTTGATAGAGAGTCATTACCATTCATTAAAACACTATCATAATCGATTATAGACTCATTTTCCCTTATCTTATCGGTTATTCACTTGGTCTAATCAATTAGGCACATCAAGAACTTGCCTTAATCGATCTGACAATTCTTTAATCATCTGGCTAGGCTCCAAAAATATTTTGGGTGATTTTATTTTAAAAATATAGGCTTCAAAAATAGTTTTCGTGAGTGCGTAAATTAGTCATATTACTTTCTGAAAACACCCTTGTGTTTTTACAAAACACTGATCACTCACACACAATCTGGTGAACATTCACACTTCCGCTCTTACACACTTTGAAGCTTCAAGTTCTATTCCAGATATACTAATCATATGAACACTTAACTTGAATCTTCTTGTGGATGAGATCTGGGTATCTTCAAATCAGATGCCATCATTAAAGGATATCATCAATGATCGTGAAACTATATATCTTGAGATAGCTTGATCAATTGTCTCATGCATCTTTGATAGTCGAAATCCGCTTTAACACTTTCTTAAAGGATGTTGTATATTTAGGACGTTGTCATTGCAACACCCTAATTTCCCCCGAATATTTATAACTAAAAATTCGAGTAAATTAAAAACTTCATACGATTAGGATGTCACATTCATCAACACAAACCTATTCATATTATAATAACATGTAACACATACAACTTATTAAAATTATTAATAGTAACTAAAAAAACTTCAATATGTTTAACTTCATCTTATTGCAGTGGAAAAGCATTAACAAAGTATTCAAAAACTTATTTAAAATAAAACATGTTATAAAGTAGTCATAAAATTAAAACATAAGAGATATTATAAAGTCTCTAACAAAACAGCGTAACACTCAAAAGATCAACCTCCAGTGTTACATGTCAGAGCAGAAACTGACCCCAATGAAAGAAATAAAGAATAGAATTTTGTTCTATTCACATCCTCACCTTCACTACGGATCACCTGCGTGTTACCCACGTGGAGGCAACATTCAAAACAGAAGGGGTGAGATATCACAATAATAAAAACGAATACATAATAATAAGTAGATAACAAATTATTTTATGCATAGTCACGCATTCCACCAATCACACTTCCACACAATCAACAACACCCAATTACACATCAATTATGTATTAACAACATTCATAAAATAAAAACAATTATGCAATGCAATGAGACTCAACACCATGACTCAATGCATGTGATACCAATATCGTCACCATAGTATCCGAGCACACCAAAATCGTCACAATCACCATAGGTAACACTTCACTGATTCCCACCTGGAACCAGCTACTCGCACCTAATCTCCACCATAGGATTGAGGCTCGCGAAAAATGGACCATCGTCCAAACACAAATGATGCATGCTTCACCAAATAACATGCAACAACATGATTATGTACAATGACATTCATCTTAATCAACGTACTTCGCCAATACTGGCCACCATGCATCAAACACATGCTATAAACATTATGCAACTGCAAACAGTATAGCAAGCAACAACAACACATTTACGCATATTCTAAACACGACATCATACCACAACATACAATTATCACCATGTAACAATATTACACACAATTTAATTCAGTTTCATAAACATAAAACCATTTTACACGAAAGTACATTTACAAGCTCTCCACATGTTCAAACAACACGTCAAACATACACCCTAAACTCAAGATACAAATTTCAAAGTTTTAGAAAAATTATGTCAACACAGGTGGTAATTGATTACACCTCATATGGTAATCAGTTACACACTCACATTTTTCCTGCATTCTCAATATTTCATAATCGTAATCGATTATACCATCTTTGGTAATCGATTACACTATATGGTAATCGATTACACCTTCAAAAATTTCCCAATTTTGAAATTCATCGTAGCTATAATCGATTACGCCCATACCCGTAATCGATTACCATTGCGACATAAGCAATTTTCTACTATGTTAGTTTACGAAAACCAATTCCATTCCACTTTCAAAACTTTAAATATTTATGAAATATTGAGCATTCATATTTTACATGCTCAATTCTATCAACACACAGAATCTCATCATTCACCAACAACAAATCATCCAATACACAAACAACACATTATCATTCATCAGTTTTATTCAAACATAGAAAGAGACAATCATAAACATGAACATAAACATTTGAACCATGGCAATTCATAATCCCAACCTACAATTATTATACAATCCCTTAGAAAATTAGAACCCCGGCCTTACCTTGGTATTCCTAGCAAAAGCTCTTTGACCTCTAACAATGGAGTTCTTCCCTCTTCTTCCTCAAGCCCATTCCTTGTTCTTTCACTTTTCTCTTCTTTTTTCACGTACTGACTCTGTCACTCTCTACTCCCCCAAATTCTCCTTATTATAATACTATTATTATTATTCCCAACTAATTAAAATAAATAAAATTAAAACTAAATAATCATTTAATATTATTATTACTAACATTATTTAAATCTATTTAAGTTCTAATTTTAAAAAATACTAGTAACAACATTCTTTCACCACCCTGATGTTTTTACACATTCTACTTACACACCCCAACACCTCTATTTCTAATTTCTAAGGTCATCACCTTACACCGAAGGATCCCCCAAACACACCAAAACATTAAACAACACACAAGATCATACAACATCACACAATTTAATTTCAAGGAATTAATTAAATATAACGAGGTGTTACAGTCATCATCAAAATT